>JAUPFP010000032.1:2181250-2835000 GCA_036925085.1 Brachycybe producta
TGTCATTTTATCACTCGATCAGCATATATTTAAGGTGCACATTGCACTTTGAACTATCAAAATTGGACAACTTTAAACATGAAAAATAAACATAATGCAAACCGCGACTGTGTATTTTAAAAATTAACATTTTTTTTCTTTAACATCGGGTCTATGGGCTCAATAGAAAAAACGATGCTAGCGCTCTTTGTGGAGATGTACAGCATTTTTTGCGGGAATGAAGTTAAAATTAACGGAAACTCACTGGGTTCTTCTGATGCCGCGGATCCAGTTGAAATTGCATCTTGTAATTGATGTTCTTCGGCTGGTTGTATTTTTTCAGCCTGTTTTATGTATTGAATGGCGTCTGTGAGCGGCTCAACTTCAATTTCTTCCGATAAAATTATTTCTTCCGGTTCAGTTTTAACTAAAAAAAAAACAAAAAAAAAAAAATTTCCTCACAAAGACGAGAAAATTGGAAGTGTTTTAGAAAACGTAAGAATATTTTCGTATTGTTATCTTTTAAAATAAACGTTTTTTATGTGCAGTTTGAAAATGATTCAAGTTTTAAAAAAAGTTTAATTTGAAAGATATCAACATGAAATACACTTCTAGTTTCTAAAAACACTTTCTAGTTTTGGGTGGTTTTAAAAATGTAAACGCCTTTCAAAATTAAGAGAAACTGAAAGTGTTTTAGAAACTAGAAGGGTAGCTCAAGGGTGTTAAGGGTGTTTTCATGTTTCAATCTTTCAAAATAAACTAACAGGCAGTTAGATATAGGAGAGAACTTCAATTGGCTCCGCCCTTGTTATGACGACCAGCAACTTCTAATTGGTTGGTTATGTAGTCTGACGTCACATGCTCCGCCCTTTTCGACGTCGAACCACACAACAAACCAATTAGAAGTTGCCAGTCGTCATAACAAGGGCGGAGCCAACTTCTGTTTATCGCGTTTTCTAATTGCCTGTCATGAACAAACAGGCAATTACAAAACGGGATAAACACAAGTTGGCTCCGCCCTTGTTATGACGACTGGCAACTTCTAATTGGTTGGTTATGTAGTCTGACGTCACATGCTCCGCCCTTTTCGACGTCGAACCACACAACAAACCATTTAGAAGTGGCCGGTCGTCATAAAAAGGGCGGAGCCAACTGATGTTCGTCCCGATTTCTAACTCCCTTTCATAAACTATGTTTGATCCAACTTTAAGCAGACGATATTTTTTTAATTTTTATCAGTGAAAAGTTGATTTTGATGTCAACATAGAAAAACAACTTTAAGGTGGCTTTCCAGATATTTATTTTATTTTTGTCCTCCTAGGTGGCGCCACTATGGTATGGGATGTCTTTCCCCCTAACCTGCAGTTTTGAGAATTTATATTTTTCTAGTTTTTTCGATGATGATATCTTGCAAAATAAACTTTTTATGACAAGTTTGAAAAAAGCCGAAAATAGTTTTTTCATGAAATTTAAATGGAAAAACCTAATAATCGGATCATTTTCAAACTGCTATATAAAATGTTTAAAAGTGCGGGCGCATGTGACGTCAGACAAAACGTCACAAAAGTAACCAATTAGAAATTGTTGTTCCTCATAAAAGGGGCGGAGAAAACGAATTGTACGATTAATATGGTTAGCCATAGGGATTTCCTGATTCGATTAATCGGAGAATCGATTTTTCTGGTTCTAATTAATCGATTCCACACCTTTCTATTAATGGAGTGAATCGATTCAAATCAAGCCAATTCAATTTTATTATAAATAAAAAAACTTCACTAAACACGATTGTTTTTCTCCATTTATTAGTGTGTTTTTTTATTGTTGTTCGGTTTTGTTATTTTTAAAGTGTCTGAATCCCCTGATTATTTTATTTTTTTTTTTAGCAAAATTATCATTTTAGAGTAAGAAAAAAAAATTAGTTTTATTTCTCAGTTCCAAATCCCCCCCCCCCAATGCGATAAAAATCGAATCGGTTAATTTACCGATTATTAATCGGAATCGAAACATCCGATTCGATTCATATGAATCGATTTAACAAACAAATTTGGCCATCCCTAGTGTGGGGGGAATGTGTCTGACAGGCAAGTAGGCGCAGTAAAATACAGTTGTTTGCCCCGCCCTTTTATGAGGAACGGCAAATCCCAATTGGTTTGTTATTTGGTCTGACGTCACATGCCCCGCCTTTCTAATTGGTTGATATTTGGTATGACGCTCAGAAAAGGGCGGAGGAAACGACTGTATTTTACTGCGCTTACTTGCCTTTGATTGTGTTCGAGGCTATTCATCCTCGACACACCCACACACCCCTGGAGCAACAATGGAGTCTACCTACCGTAATTTACAGGCGACGAATGCTTCCTAGTGAGGTGATATCTCATATTAGTTGTATTGCCACAGAATTTATAAGCACCGTTACAATGTTTACATACAACAAATGCGACGGAATCTTTGATTATTTTGTCGAAATGAATCCAAACATCGCTATATTTAGGTCTTCTCGCCATAATGACAGGTGAGAAGAGAAAGAAAAAAATCGACAAACTTCAAAAAGATGAAAACACAACAATCGACGCAAACGAAAACGATTTATCAAATTATCGACTATCGAGTTAGCCTCAAACAGGGACGCCGTATCTGTCAAGGTTACGTTAAGATATATACATGGAGGTAGCTCAACTTTAACGGTAGTGAAAATCGTCGTTGGTGAGTGGTTTTTTCATTTTTATAATGTATTTATATCTCTGAAGGTGGTTTTTTTAGAAGCTAGAAGGGGTTTTTTTCAGGGTGGCTGGATAGATATTTATACCTGGAGGTAGTTCAACTTCTATGGTTTGTGAGAATCGTCGGTTGGTGATGGAGGTAGCTCAATTTCCACGGTTAAGAAAATCGTCGTTGGTGAGTGAGGGTTTAATTTTTATATTTATCTCTGAAGGTGGTTTTTAGAAACTAGAAGGGTTTTTTCAGGGTGGCTTAATAGATATTATACATTGAGGTAGCTCAACTTCCACGATTGAGAGAGTCATCATTGGTGAGTGAGGTTTTAATTTTTATATTTTTTCTCCGAACGTGGTTTTAGAAATTAGAATGGTTGTTCAGTCATTTAAGGTGGCTGAATAGATATTTTTTGTTTTTGTTCCACCGAACGGCGCCACTGCAGTGGCTAATGCCATGTTCCATGGACGTTTTTTGTAAAATTTGGATGTGAAAACGTCAAGCGAACGTTTTTTTTAGAAGCAACATTACGAAAAAAAAATTCAAATTGTTTTCAAACCTAGAATGGTAAAAGATGATGTTAAAAGTTTTTACATGACAATATCTTAAAAAATTAACATTTTATAGCAGTTTGAAAATGACCGGGTTTAAGGTTTTTCCATTGAAATTTCATGAAAAACTATATTCGGCTATTTATCACACTGTCATAAAAAGTTTATTTTGAAAGATATCATCACGAAAAAAACTTTTAGCAGTATAAACGACTATTCTAGTTTCTTAAACACTTTGAATTTTTCTTTTTGTAATGTTTCTCCTGAAAAACATTTGCATAAAAAGTATAAATTTTCTCAAAACTGCGGTTGAGGGGGAGGAGGCCTCCTCCTATAGAACATAATAGCAACTGCAGTGGCGCCATCTGGATGGGATTGACAAAAACAAAATATCTATTTACCCACTTTTTTAAAGTGAACCGGTTTTCAGGAGAAACATTACGAAAAAAAAAATTCAAAGTGTTTTAGAAACTAGAATAGTTAGTGATAATGCTAAAAGTTTTTTCATGATGAGATCTTTCAAAATAAACTTTTTACGACAGTTTGAAAAAAGGCCGAAAATAGTTTTTCATGAAAAAAAAAACGGGTCATTTTTCAAATTGAACTACAAATGTTTATTTTGTAAGGTATTTCAATGAAAAAGCTTTTAGCATTATCTTTTACCATTCTAGTTTTGAAAACAATTTGAATTTTTTTCATAATGTTTTTTTTTTCTATATAAAGCGTTCGTTTGACGTTTTTGCATCCAAATTTTCCAATAACATCTATGGAGCATAGTGGCGCATCAGTGGCGCCGTCCGGTGGGGAAAAAACAAAAGCAAAATAAATATCTATTCAGCCACCTAAGGCTGAAGTCCAGATTTTCCTCAAACAAATGGCTTTTCAAAAAAAAAAAAAAAGGACAGAAACAACATTTGATATCCACTAATAAACACATGTGTGTTTGAAATTTCCTAATTTTGTTAATTAGTTCGTTCATCTTGAAAGAAAGCACATTTATAAGTATGGGTTCGGATTTTCATGCAATATCAAGCAAATTGTTTCTCAACCTGTGGCCCAAGAGCCAATTGTGAAGTAACAATCCCGTTTATTAGATCAACCAACAATTATGATTTTTTTTTTCTTCAAATCAAAAACACTGGTTAGAGGCTAGTGCTGTTAATCAGGCATTAGCCTTTAACCAGCCTTTTTGATTATAGAAAAAAAAAGCCATAATTGTAATTGCTCTAATGATGATGATGATGATTACTTCACAATTGGCTCTTGGGCCACAGGTTGAGAACCATTTTAATTGTTTTTGCATGAAAATCTGAACCCTTTTAATAACAAGGTTGAAATTGAACTTTGAGATAAACAGAAATAATGAATGTGTGGTTTCCATATTATTGTATTGAATAACCAATTCAGATTTTCTTCTTGTTAAATATTCAATGGTATATCATGTTTTCTAATCTGCAATTCAAAAACATATGAGGTACAGGGTGTTTCAGATAACACATTTACAACAGAGAATATAAGGAGAATACACGGAAGGAGAACTACGGAGTCCTGTTGTGGACAAGATATTTTTTTTTATCTCTTCTGAACGAGATACTACAGTAATAGCTAATCCAGTCATTTTAGACGTTTTTTTTAAATGGCGGGGGGGGGGGGGGAATGATAGATAGCTGGATTTTGGTATGCATGCTCATTTAAGCATGTAGTTTAACATACTAAAAGGCCCCTTGGATACCGTGCGAGCTTCCGCCACGGTGACCTTGAAAAGACGTTGGAAAGAATTTAGAAAGACATTGAAAAGACATCGAAAATCGGTTTATTGCAGATATCTCGCGTACGCTCGCAAACTCCTTTCGATTTTGTGCATAACTCGCAAGAGACCCCCACATGCCTCCCCAAATTCCATTTTACCGCTATGCTCCAGGCGTATCTGGTCCTTCCCTTATTCCTTTTAACCTCGTGTTTCAGCAGTTCCTCCCGATTCCTAATTATACATGCCACAAAACACCTAAGCGTATTTAGCTGCATCTTTTCTACACAGGTAGTTAAAAATCGAGGAGAACTTCAGTTGGCTCCGCCCTTTTTATGACGACCGGCAACTTCTAATTGGTTTGTTGTGTGGTTCGACGTTGAAAAGGGCGGAGCATGTGTCGTCAGACTACATAACCAACCAATTAAAAGTTGGCGGTCGTCATAAAAAGGGCGGAGCCAACTGAAGTTCTCTTCGATTTCTAACTACTTGTCTTTTCTACTATGTTTTTTCAAAGTAATTTGGCGAATTAGCCTCGTAACACATTTTCTTCATAGGAAACACTGTTATTTTTTTCAAAAGTTGAAATTTTCACTGAGGAAACAAGGAAAACAGTGGAAACCAAGGCATAAGAAAATAATTTCAACCAGCTGGTTAAATTTTATGAAGGGAAATTTTTGAGACACCTTGTATATATATATATTATTCTAAATATTTTAATGTCTTCTCTTTTTTTTGTGACAAAAAATATGCGAGAATCACAGTATGTATGTGTGCCAATTTTTTTTTTTAGCCAATAGAAAATGTTGATGTGGGAAAATGTATTAATTCTGAACTTTTTGTTCAGATGGTCATTTTTTGGTAAAACAAAACAAAAAATTTTTTTATCAAACAAATGGTGAATTGATTGAAATAAGAATGGAATTAATGATAATTTGGAAGATATTTCTTCTGTTTTTGTCGTATTTTTGTATCACAATTGCTCAAATTAGTGATGAGACATCCAGTAATGCTCTCAGATACAAAGGGTAAGTGAATAGATTTTTTTAAGGTGGCTGAATAGATAGATATTTATTTTGCTTTTATCTCACCGGAAGGCGCCACTGCAGTGGTTAACGCTATGTGGTCCATAGACTTTTTGTAATTTTTTTTTTGGACGCAAAAACGTCAAAGCGAACGTTTTTTTTTTTTTTAGAAACATTATGTAAATATTGAGATTGTTTTAAAAACTAGAATGGTCAAAGATGATGCTAAATGCTTTTTTCGTGGCAATATCTTAAAAAAATAAACATTTTATAGTTAAGTTTTGAAAAATGACACGTTTTTCTTGTCGGTTTTTCCATTGATATTTCATGAAAAACTATTTTCAAAGTGTCATAAAAAGTTTATTTTGAAAGATATCGTCATCGAAACAACTTTTAGCATTATCACCAACTATTCTAGTTTCTGAAACACTTTGAATTTTTTCGTAATGTTTCTTGTGAAAAACGTTCACGTGAAAAATATATATTTTCTCAAAACCGCAAGTTTGGGGGGGAAGAGACCCTCCTATAGACCATAAGAGCTACTGCAGTGGCGCCATCTGGGAGAACAAAAACGTAATAAATATTTATAAAAGCCACCTTAAACAAAATTGCATTTTGACAGTTGAAAATTTATTAAAAACTAGAAGATTAAAAAATAAATGTATTTTAAAAATAAACTTTCTGTTGAAAAAGGCGAAATTTAATTTTTTTTTTTTGTAAAAAAAACGAAAACATTTATTTTAAACAGTAAATTTTTTTAAATATATAAGTTGAACATGTACTTTTTTATACAGCAAAATAATTCAAAGTTTGTTAGAAACTAGAATAGCAGTCTGTTATGACAAAAAGTCATGGCAGTTTGCTATTCTAGTTTCTAACAAACTTTGAAATTTACGAGTATTTTTTACTTCATAAATTAAACAAAAAAATTGAATTTTCGTCTTTTTCAAATGACTGTTAACAAGTTTATTTTTTAAAATACATTTATATTTCGTGTACTTGCATTTGACTCTTCTAGTCTTTAATCTGCTTACAGCTATTAAAATAGAATTATTGTTTATATAATAAAACATTTTACAAGAAAAATTCAAAAATTGCCTTTCTAATGACTTTAAAAAATTTAACTTTTAAAATACATTTATTTTTCTTACACACACACATATGGAATCTTCTAGTTTTTAAGCTGCTTTAACCTATTAAAAATGCAAATTAATAACTAATTAACATTTTTTTTGCACATAAAATTGAAATTGTTTTCAAAAATTCAATTATTTTTTAAAATGCATTTATTTTTCTTAAACACATACATACATTGAATCGTCTAGTTTTTAAGCTGTTTTAAGCTGTCCTAACAAAATGGCAAAAACAAGTTATTTGACAGGCAAGTAAAGACAGTAAGATACAGCCGTTTGCTCCGCCCCTTTTTATGAGAACCGCAACTTCTAATTGGTTTGTTATGGGGTCTGACGTCACATGCCCCCGCCCCTTTTTCAATTTCCAGTTAGTTGCTATTTGGTCTGACGCTCATAAAAGGGCGGAGCAAACGACTGTATCTCCCTGTCTTTACTTGCCTGTGTTATTTACAAGACAGGCAAGTGTGCTCAGCAGCATACAGTCGTTTGCTCCGCCCTTTTATGAGCGTCAGACCAAATAACAACCAATTGGAAATTGAAAAAGGGGCGGGGCATGTGACGTCAGACCACATAACAAACAAATTAAAAGTTGGCGGTCCTCATAAAAGGGGCGGGGCAAACGACTGCATCTTGCTGAGCACACTTGCCTGTTTTACAAGCGTTTTGTGGTCAAGTTCAAACATTGGCGGTCATTAACTCATTGTATTCAATGAGAATTCTTGTCTTAAGTATTTCTTTTATTAAAAAAAAAGATAACCAAGAAAGAATTTCGGACAGGAAGTTAGTTGAGACTCGCCTATGGCTATTTGACCTACATGTGCATGTAGGTCTGTGTCTACCCTAATGACCTTGGATTTGTTTTTTAAATGGAAATTAATAAATAAATTTAATTCAGTAGGCCTATTCAGAATATCATTAAAAAGCCCATCCCTTATACCTTGTACACACATACACAGTTAAATGCATTTAAATTATTAAACACGTTCTACAGAGCCCTGTGAAGGGCAAATGGACAAAATGTCAAATTTAATTTATTCAGTTAATAATTATTATTATTATATATATATATATATATATATATATATATATATATATATATATATCCCAGGTCTGTGTGTGTGTGGAGTAACAAAACCATTGAAGCACGTCGGAATTTATATAAATTTGAATAAATGAACCGTTTTTTTTTTCTCAAGGTCAACTATATGTTGAAATCTTCCTTTGGAAAGTGTAGAAGGGGGAGAGAGAAAAGTGGGAGGGGGTGACTGAAATTGAAATGAAAGGAGTAAAAAAAGGAAAAAACGACGCGCATGCGCACAATTGCCTGTGAATTTTGCTCCCGTCATTTATGACTGGTTACCCCACTAGTTATATATATATTTTGCCAGGTCTGTGTGTGTGTGTGTGTGTGGAATAACATCGGAATTTATATAAATTTGAATAAATGAAGAAATGAACAGCCTTTTTTTCAAGGTCAACTACTGTATATGTTGCACACTCCCGATCCAAGAACCCCATGATATTAAATTGGAGAGGGGAAAAGGTTGGAAAGTGTAGAAGGGGGAGAGAGAAACGTGGAGGGGGAGAGAGAAACGTGGAGGGGGAAAAAGTGGGAGGGTGTGCCCAGCATTAGAATTTCTTTTGCTCAGCTGTTTTATGAACGTCATAAATTTCTAATTGGTTTGTTACTTGGTCTGACGTCATAAAAGTTCGGAGGGAAAGAAATTCTAAGGCCGGAGACAATTGCCTGTGAATTTAGCTCCCGTCATTTATGACGGGTTACCCCACTAGTTTCAAAATATTGTCTTAATACTTAAATATAATATATATTATAAAAACTATTGACAAAATATTGATTTAGTATTTCAATTTAAAATATTAATAATGAAGTCAATTTTTATTTGGGTTTATGTCCTTAACTGGATTCCGTATAAATCACCTGAACACATTTAACTTGAATTCATTTAGCTCATGTGTGTACAAGGTATTATATCTTGTAGACACACATGAGTTAAATGAATTCAAATTAAATGTGTTTAGGTGAATTATACGGAATCCAGTTAAGGACACATGCACACCAAATAAAAATTGACTTTTATTATTAATATTTTAAAATTGAAATACTAAATTAATATTTTGTCAATAGTTTATATTATATATATATTAAGCCAGTCTGTGTGTGCTTGAGTATGTGTGATTAACGCTGTACAATTTATATAAATTTAAATGAATAAATAAACCGCTTTTTTTCTCAAGGTCAACTATATGTTGCACTCTCCCCATCCAAGAACCCCATGATATTAAATTGAAGAGGGGAAGGGGTAGAAGGGGGGAGAGAGAAACGTGGAGGGGGAAAAAGTGGGAAACTGAAACTGATTTGAAATGAAAGGATTAAAAAAAAGGAACAAACGACGCGCATGCGCACGCCAGAGAAAATGAAAAACTCATTTTCTCTTTCAAATATAAAAAGGGGAGGGGATAATAGTAGCAAAATTAAACTACAGTTTATCACAGGCAATTGTGCCCAGCATTAGAATTTCTTTTGTTCCTCCCATTTATGAACGTCATCAATTTCTAATTGGTTTGTTACTTGGTCTGACGTTCATAAAAGGGCGGAGGAAAAGAAATTCTAATGCTGGACACAATTGCCTGTGAATTTTGCGCCCGTCATTTATGACGGGTTACCCCACTAGTATTTTATATTTAAGTATTAACTCAATATTTTCAGATTATTAACCTGAATAAATTGAATTCGACATATTGTTTGTTTGTCCTTCACAGTGCTCTGTAGAAAACATTTATTATTTAAATGCATTTATATTATCAGGTGTGTACTTGGTATTAGGCCTTGTTTTCACTGTGGCGAAAATTTGTACTTGGTGGAAATTTCAACTGGTGAAAAATACAAGAGGCTACATTGCAAAATTACTTCGAAAAATCTCCGCAAAGAGCGCTAGCATCGTTTTTCTATTTAGCCCATAGACCCGACATTAAAGAAAAAACGTTAATTTTTAAAATACACACAGTCGCGGCGGCAATATGTTTATTTTCCATATTTAAAGGTGTCTAATTTTGATGGATCAAAGTGCAATGTGCACCTTAAATATATGCTGATTGAGTGATAGAATAACAAAAAATTGGTAAGTGCGGTTCTATTTTTTAAAAACTATTTCAAAATCGCGAATTTCTAACTTTTATGCTAAACTCCATTGAGTACGCCAAAATAAGAAAAAAAAACATCCATTAAAATGCTAGTAAAAATACGTAAAAATAATTTTAAAAAACCAGAACAAATTCAGCACATGCGCTAATGTGTTGGCTTTACTGTGGTTTTTACTTGTGGTTTTTTAAAATTATTTTTACGTATTTTTATGAACATTTTAATGGAGGTTTTTTTTACTCAACAGAGTTTAACGTAGAGTTTAAAAGTTCGCGATTTTGAAATATTTTTTTAAAATAGAAGCAGACTTTCCAATTTTTTGTCATTCTATCACTCGATTAGCATATATTTAAGGTGCACATTGCACTTTGAACCATCAAAATTGGACAACTTTAAATATGAAAAATAAACATATTGCCACTGCGACTGTGTGTATTTTAAAAATTTAACATTGGGTCTATGGGCTCAACAGAAAAACGATGCTCGCGCTCTTTGCGGCAATTTTTCGAAGTAATTTTGCTATGTAGCCTCTAAATTGGTATTTTCGTATTTGAAAAGGGAACATTTTTTTTATTAACTTTTAATTGACTAATCTGAAATTTGTTGCTAATTTTCACTTTAGTTATAAAGTTTTCCGAGCATTGCCGTCAACAGTGGACCAATTGAATGCAGTATTAAAACTTGGAAAACTTCATGAGAATGTAAATTCACAAATATACGGAGCCCCTTTTAGGACATGTGTGAAACAATTTCAGTTCGTTATGTCGAGTTATTATATCTCGATATAACAAGATAGTAACTCGTTATAACAAGATAATCTGATCTAATGAGGTAATTCGATATAACGAGTTACTATCCTGTTATATCGAAATATAATAACTCGACATAACGGACTGAAATTGTTTCGTGTATGTCCTAAAAGGGGCTCCGTACAAATGACCTAAAAATCTGAAATAACCCCAATGCCATTCCTTATTTATATAAACAAAGCTCGACTTCTGGACCGAGCCAAGAGTAATCGGAGAATCCGTAGACGTGATGGTTCCACCAGCCTCGTTCACGAATGTCATTGATTATTTACAAAAGATCCGCGTTCATTTTGACGTCATGATAGAAGATCTTCATAGGTTTGCTTTGATAAAATAGCCTCAATGAAGGCTTAAAGTTGCATAGGAAGATTTTTGTTTTTTTCTTCAGCCTCATTTATGGCCAAATGCTCGAGGATCTAGCGCAACGTCGTGCGAGACCGGCGGTGTCTCCTAGAGAAGGAGTTCTCTCGTGGTCTCGATATTACCGGCTCAATGATGTTAGAAACATGTTTTACTTTATTTCTAGCCTCGCACACCGATGTGTCAGAATGAGGCGTGTCATTGCAACTTAGAGGTTGTTATCATTATGATATTTGCCCTAAAGTTACATTTACCCTAAAAACATCCCCTAAAGGGACATTTACCTTAAAACTTGTCCTAAAGGGACTTTTACCCTAAAAACTTGCCCTAAAGGGACATTAACCTAATAACTTGCCCTAGTAACTTGAACTACAGGGACGTTTACCCGAAAAACGTGCCCAAAAGGGATGTTTACCGTAATAACTTGCCCTAAACGGACATTACCCTAATAACTTGCCCTAAAGGGCCATTTGCCTTAAAAACTTGCCCTACAGGGACATTTACCATAAAAACGTGCCCTAAAGGGACGTTTACCCTAATAACTTGCCCAAAAGGGACATTTACCCTAAATCTTGTCCTAAAGGGACGTTTACCCTAATCAGCAGTCTAAATATAAGTCATGCAGTGTTATTTGCATGACTGCAGCATGCAGAATCTATTTAACGTACTCTACCGAAAGACACTAAACCGTGTCCCTTTAGGGCTTTAAGGCAAGTGGATTTAGGGCAATCATCTCTTTAGGGCAAATGACTTTAGGGGATGTCTTTAGGGCACATGGCTATATTTTGACCGAGACGTCCCATTTTTTTACAATATAGCAAGGGCAATATGGGTTCCCATTGTGTTTCCCCACTCACCACTGATTTCAGGAACATTCTTTCTACTCTGGGCGGATGCTCAGGAGCACGAGTACAGGATGCTCATAATTTATTCATACAGCTCATTGTCTTTTATGGTTACCCTCATGATGGCACTTCGGGGTGTAACTGCTCGCCTTTGAATCCGTTGTTAAAGTAACAACACTAATAATATTTTTTTTCTTTCAAAGATCCATGCTTACATGAATTCTCTAGCCTCTCGTAACCCAAGTTTTGTCAATGTTTTCTCTATCGGATCAAGTACGGAAGGAAGAGAACTGAAAGTCATGAAGGTATTCACGAACAATGGTGAAATGCGGTTACCGAAAACAGGGTAACGTTACACGGAATTGAAAGCCCTGCTGATGAGTCACTTGGCAGTAACGAAACCAGACTGGTTTCTTCTCCGTTCTATCCAATTCCAGTTTGATTTACAGTCTCGTAAATATTTCTAGATTGGTTTTCCATCGGCATTTCGAGCAAAGAAGCCGGCAATATGGATCGACGCCGGCATTCATGCACGTGAGTGGGTGGCACCTGCGACAGCGACTTACTTTATTGACCAGCTAGTTAATGGCGTTCTTAAAAATGATTCGCAAGTTACGAAATATGTTCGAGAATTAGATTGGTACATCTTACCGGTGGCCAATCCGGATGGTTACGAATACTCGCACACCGGGGTAAATGCTTTTATTTTATTTCCACATGTTATGGTTTTATTTCTCAACACCCTTTTCTATCAGGCAAGAATGTGGAGAAAGACAAGGGCTCGTCATGGACTTTTCTGTAGTGGAGCCGATCCGAATAGAAATTTTGGGTTCCACTGGAATGGTATATTCGACCACTCAATGCCGTAACTAGCCTTTCACGTGCCCTGTGCAAAGTTTTTTTTTGGGTCGCTTAATGTCTTTTAAATAACGCAATGGGCTGCCTGGGCCCACTCGACGCACTCGATTCACCAATAACTGTACCGCATTGCAGAGCACTGACGAAATTTAAATATTATCAACAAACGAAGATTCTTGATTGTAAAGCCATAAAAGACTGAGCGTCCAAAAAGGGAAAACAACAGTCCAAATTGAACTTCAATTATTAAGAGGCTACATCGCAAAATTACTTTGATAAATCTCCACAAAGAGCGCTAGCATCGTCTTTCTATTGAGCCCATAGACCCATTGGCACACTGCTGGTTTTTTTGGTTATTTCAAATTCTTTTTACGATCATTTTAATGGATGTTTTTTCATATTTGGGCATACTCAATGAAGTTTAACATAAGAGTTAAAAATTCGCGATTTTGAAATATTTATTAAAAATAGAACTGCACTTACCAATTTTTTGTCATTCTATCACTCGATCAGCATATATTTAAGGAACACATTGCACTTTGAACCATCAAAATTGGACAACTTTAAATATGAAAAATAAACATATTGCCGCCGTGACTGTGTATTTTAAAAAGTAACGTTTCTTCTTTAACGTTGGGTCTATGGGCTCAATAGAAAAACGATGCTAGCGCTCTTTGTGAAGATTTTTCGAAGTAATTTTGCGACGTAGCCTCTTAAGCAAAAAAGCTCAAATATTGAACAAAAAGTTTAAAAAAAAAGTATACAAGATATATAGTCACGGATTTTCAGTTCCATTTCAGGGCCCCCTTCGCCCTGTGCACTGGTTGCGCCTGCCTGGTTACGGCACTGCAACCCTTACTATTAATCAATGCAAATAAAAGATTACTGATCTGAAATATTTCCTTGCGCTTTGTTTAAGAGGAAGGAGCAAGTAACGATCCCTGTTCCGAGGTTTACGCGGGTCCGAGAGCTTTTTCCGAACCTGAATCGCATGCAATGGCCCAGTTTATTCTTAACAACAATGACACCATCAAGATGTATCTAACGATGCATTCCTATGGACAATATTGGCTCACTCCGTGGGGGTTCACTCGACAATTGGCATCGGACTACAGACAACTGGTATACATTGGAGTCAGTCGAAACAATATTGTCGAAATGCTCAAAATATACATTTCCGTAATGTCGGGAAGTAATTTGCCAACTCTAATGAATTACAGTATTTTAATTGCTTTTTCAAGTAGTTAATAATTCACCACAATACTAATAATTAATTACCTTTTCTAATGAGAAAAATGAAATTATTTTTAATTACTTTCCAAATCACCCTTTTGTTTTCGTATTTTAACCTATTTTGGTTCTCAAACTACTTCGAAGTTCAGTTAACTGTTTCTAATTATCAGATATCGGTTCTTAATTGTAAAGCCATAAAAATAGAATTATTTTAAGAGCCTCGATATAGTGTTCGATTCAAAATTAATCCGAATGTAGGCGCTGCGATCGTTTTTGGTTTAAAACAAAATGGTTAAATCCAGATGTGAAGTCACATAAAAATTAGCAGAAAATTAATTGCTCTTGCTAAGCTTACGAAAAGGAATCAGAGTGAAGCCAATACATTAATGCACGTGCTCATTTTTTGTTATTGCTCTAAATTATTTTTTACGAGAGTTCTTCAAACTTTTGTATGGAGGGTTTTTTGGTTCTATGGGATTTAACATGGAGTTAAAAGAAAGTACGATTTTGAGCCTTATTTAAATATAGAAGGACCTTTTAAAAATGAATATAAAGCAAAGCGATCAGCGTGAAGCCATTAAATACACGAAAGCGTGTGCTAATGTTTTTATTTCTCTATTTTCTAAATATTTCTCTTGTGGGCAGAGTTCTTTTGGGTCTATGGAGTTTAACATGGAATTAAAAAATGTACGATTTTGAACGTTAGGCTTATTTAAAAATTGAAGGACCTTCTCAAAATTTATGTAAAGCAATCACTTAATAATGAACAATACTTTATGCTGAATTTTGGACTTTAATGTACTGTAAAACCTTGGATCGCGAGCATAATTCGTTCCGGGAACATGTTTGTAATCCAAAGCACTCGTATATATATCAAAGCGAACCACCGGCACAGTTGTGATCACGTGATGCTCAAAGCGTATACGTACTACTCGTATTGCAAGACCACACTTGTTTTTCAAGTTAAAATTTATTAAAAAAAATTTCCTCATCTTGCAAAACACTCGCAGACAACGTTACTCGCAATCCAAGGTTATATAGGCTTTTAAAGGTTTGTAAGGTTGTTTGACATTATAGGGATGCTCACGCTCTGCTCACACAGTGCTTGTGCTTTTATATTGAAAGAATTGTAATCTTTGGGAGTGTTCACATTGGAGTAAACACCTCGCTCACATAACTGCCACAATCTTCCTCGGGAATATTACGAGCATTCAAACTTATAAGCATACTCTAAAATTGGTACCAATGAAATGTGCCAGATTACTAAAATCTGGACTTGTCCGAGAGCAGTGGTCTGACTACCTTGGATGCGTGTCGTTAGTGTGAATGTTTCGAGAGCACGAGCGTGGCTTAACGGATATTGTGAAACAATCTTAATTGTAAGGATTTGGGCTCATTGTGGCCCAGATAATTACAATCCAGTCTTTTCTTTTACAAACCAATTAAAGTGTAAATCGACAATTTTTTCTCCGTAGTATAATTTAGCCTCAAAAGCGGCAGCAGCTCTGAAATCGGTTTCTGGCACAGAATACACTATTGGATCGTCAACGAATGTCTTATGTAAACCTAATTGGAAAATACAGGGTGTCAACCATGAGACTTTAACATTTTAAGCACGTACAGTTTGAAGGAAAATATTTACAATTACAATTAGTACTCTGCTAGCAGCCAAGTAGGCCTATGGCAGAGGGACATAAAAGTCCACATGCAGCAGTAAGCATTGTCAAGGACATATACATGCACATATATAAAAACAAAATGAATATACAATTGTGAATCCCACAAAACAAAATTATCCCCATTCACCACTGCCTCAGGAAGGGAGTTCAATTATCTTATAACTCTAAGAAAAAAGACCAATAATATGAATCTGTCCTAGCAAAAATCTCCCTAATAGCAAACTAGCTCCCTAAACGCAACTGATAGCGAAACTTTCAGTTCAGTCCACCTCCACATGGGGCACCAAACCTACTAGGACAGAGCTTATTTCATAAAAAATAATTGACTTTGCAGTGCCACTGTGGGTTGGCTCTAGTTCGCACTCCAGAATCCTTAAGTGAACTTTGTGAATCTGTGCTTCCATTCCGTCACATCTGTTTAACCTGAAATGCAAAAATATTAGACCTTGAAAATGTTGAAGGCTCATGTTGGACATCCTATATAATGTATTTATTAATGTGCAATTTGTATGATATAAATGCGATTCCTGTTATCTGGTTTACAGATGCAGCTTCTGGTGGTTCCGACGATTGGGCAAAAGGTTACGCAAACATTAAATATGCCTACACGTTGGAACTGCGAGATCGTGGAAGGTACGGCTTCCTATTGCCGACGAGACTGATCGAACCGACCGCAAAAGAAACATGGGCTGCCATTAAAGTTTTGGCGGAATCTGTCAGTCAAAAACTTCTGTAGAAAATTGAGGGTTTTTTTTTAAAAAAAATTGCTTTTTATGTAACACGAATAACCTTACATAAATAAAAGTTAGTGTGGGTAACTAATAGTGATTGTGTTCAATTTTATTTTCTGGCTATGTGTCCATTTTCGACGCCATTTTGTGTCCACTTTTGCCACTATCTTTCATCCTTTCATTCTTTCATTCTTCATCCTTTCATCCTTCATTCTTTCATCCTTTCATCCTTCTTCCTTTCATCCTTTCATTCATCATCCTTTATCCTTTCATCCTTTTATCCTTCATCTTTTCATCCTTTTTCACCCTTCATTCTTTCATCCTTCATCCTTTTATCTTTTCAGCTTTCATCCTTGATCTTTTCGTCCTTTCATTCTTGATCTTTTCGTCCTTTCATTCTTCATCTTTCATAACTCATTCTTTCATCCTTTCATCTTTCATCCTTCATCTTTCATAACTCATTCTTTCATCCTTCATTTTTTCATCCTTTCATCCTTCATCTGTCATAATTCATTCTTTCATCCTTCATCCTTTCATCCCTTCATCTTTCATAATTCATTCTTTCATCCTTCATCCTTTCATCCTTCATAATTTCATCCTTTTTCCTTCATCCTTTCATTTTTTCAGCCATCCTTAATCCTTTCATCCTTCATTTTTTATTCTTCATTCTTTCATCCTTTATTCTTTCATCTTTTCATCCTTCATCTTTAATCCTTTGTCCTTCATCTTTTCATTTTTTCAACCATCCTTAATCCTTTCATCCTTTAACCCTCATCCTTCATCCTTTTATCTTTTTATCCTTCATCCTTTAATCCTTCATCCTCTCATCCTTTCATTCTTTCATCGTTAATTCTTTCATCCTTAATCCTTTCATCCTTAATCCTTTCATCCTTAATCCTTTCATCTTTTCATTCTTTCATCCTTCATTCTTCATTTTTCATTTTTTCAGCCTTTCATTTTTTCATCCTTCATTCTTTTGTCTTCATTTTTTCATTCTTTCATCCTTCATTCTTCATTCTTCATCTTTTCATCCTTCATCTTTTCATCCTTCATCTTTTCATCCTTCATCTTTTCATCTTTCATCTTTTCATCCTTCATCTTTCATCTTTTCATCCTGCATCCTTTCATTTTTCATCCTTAATTCTTCATCCTTTCATCCCTTCATCTTTTCATCCATCATCTCATTTTCCCACCTTTTCTCTTTCATTATTTCATCCTTTCATCCATCATCCTTTCATTTTTCCATCCTTCATCCTTTCATCCTGCATTCTTTCATCTTTTCATCCTTCATCCTTAATCTTCCTTCCTATCCTTTAATCTTTCATCTTTTCTTCCTTCATCCTTTTATCCTTCATCTTTTCATCCATCATCTCATTTTCCCACCCTTTCTCTTTCATTCTTTCATTCTTCATCTTTCATAATTCATTCTTTCATCCTTCCTTTCATCCCTTCATCCTTCATCCTTTCATCTTTTCTTCCTTCATCCTTTCATTCTTTCAACTTTTCTTCCTTCATCCTTTCATCCTTCATCTTTTATAATTCATCCTTTCATCCCTTCAGCCTTCATTTTTTCATCCTTCATTCCTTCATCCTTTCATCTTTTCTTCCTTCATCCTTTCATCCTTCATCTTTTATAATTCATCCTTTCATCCCTTCAGCCTTCATTTTTTCATCCTTCATTCCTTCATCCTTTCATCCTTCATCTTTTATAATTCATCCTTTCATCCCTTCAGCCTTCATTTTTTCATCCTTCATTCCTTCATCCTTCATCCTTTCATCTTTTCTTCCTTCATCCTTTCATTCTTTCAACTTTTCTTCCTTCATCCTTTCATCCTTCATCTTTTATAATTCATCCTTTCATCCCTTCAGCCTTCATTTTTTCATCCTTCATTCCTTCATCCTTTCATCTTTTCTTCCTTCATCCTTTCATCCTTCATCTTTTATAATTCATCCTTTCATCCCTTCAGCCTTCATTTTTTCATCCTTCATTCTTTCAACCTTTCATTCCTTCATTTTTCATCCCTTCATCCTTCATTCTTTCATTCTTTCATCTTTTTATTCTTTCATCCTTCATTGTTCATTTTTCATCCTTTCATTCTTCATCATTTCATCTTTTATCTTTCCATCCATTTATCCTTCATCCTTTCATCCTTCATCTTTTCATCCTTTATTCTTCATCCTTTCTCATCTTTTCAACCTGTCATTCTTGATCTTTTCATCTTTCATTCTTTCATCCTTTTATTTTTTCATCCTCCATCATTCATCCTTCATTCTTTTATCCTTCATCCTGCATTCTTTCATTCTTCATCCTTCATCTTTTCATCCTTTCATCTTTCATCTTTTCCTCCTTTATCCTTTCATTCTTCATCTTTTCATCCTTTCATTCTTCATCATTCATCCTTTCTTTCAATGAAGGATAAAGGAAGAAAGGATAAAAGGATGAAGGCTGAAAGGATAAAAGGATGAAGAATGAAAGGATAAAACAATGAAAGGATGAAAGATAAGATGAAAACGTGGTAAAAGTGGACACAAAATGGCGGCAAAAATAGACACAAAATGGCGGCAAAAATGGAAATAAAATGGTGTCAAAAAGAACAGAAAATGGCGGAAAAAAATGGCGAAAATGGACACAAAATGGCGGCGAAAATGGAAATAAAATGGTGTCAAAAAGAACAGAAAATGGCGGGAAAAAATGGCGAAAATGGACACAAAATGGCGGAGAAACTGGACACAATGGGTTTTTATGGTCGTCGGAAGTCTGTTGGACCCTCCTGAGATCATTTCAGTGGTTTTCAGGGCATCTAGAAGACTTTCTGAAAAGCACTGAAATGAACTCAGGAGAGCTTAACAAACTAGAGACCTCCATAAAGCTGATGGACTTTGGGCCTAGTGGGTGTGGCTACCTGGTCTGCTCATTTTCAAATTTTTTAATGAGCAGACGAATTCCCTATGGTGGTCTGCCTGACAGCTACAGTAGGCTGTTGGGACGGACGCCATTTTGGTGCCAGCAGGCCTCTCATCATGAAGTCTATGGGTGAGAGGTCAGATGTGACCTCTGTCCCCTCCAGGTGGAGTTGCCTGGAGGTTTCCTGTGGCCTGGTCAGCCACAGGATCTGGGCAGTGTGTTGTGAGCTGAAGACCAGAGAAGACCTGTGGGTGGAGGTCAAGGGGACCTCCACTGTCCAGCTTGGATCATCTTTTGTTTGCTTTTTGGCCCTGTGCCTTGTTCTTGTTGATATTTATGGGGGCTTGGCTGGAAGGGAGTTTCCAGCCGAGGAGGTGGGATTTCCGGTTGTGGTCATCACCACCGTCTTTTACCACCCTTTTTCGGCCGGTACTCGTGTCGGCTCGCGGTAGAACCGGAGTTCTACAGTGATATTCTCGACGAGGCGGCGTTTCACCATTGTGGTTCACCATTGAGGGAAGCTCCGCGCCGACACCACCCTTGGTGTTAACCATGAGAGGCGGCTACGGGTGCGGTCCCGTCCCCGTCGTCGGAGCTTGGTTACCGGTAAGTGAGGACGTTTTTTAGGTTTTTGTTTACTGTGTATTGTGACGGTCCGGTGGGACGTTACATGGGCTTTGTGGGCCTGGTTGGCTTTGTTGGTCTGGCGGGCTTTGTGGGCATGGTGAGCCTCGTTGGCTTTGTGGGCATCATGGGGTTGGAAGGTGTTTATCATTTCACTCAAGGGATTGATTCTTTACAAATGTATATAATTGAACCACATATTATTTCACACATTAATAAATGTATTATAATTTTCCCACTGACCCATCAATAAAATAAACATATTAAAGCCATTAACGGGACAGTTTCTTTTCTTGGTAAGCATTTGAACTTGTAAACCATTTAACATGGAAATTAGAGACCTATACGAAGCCCATGGGCTTCGTGGGCGTGGTGAGCTTTGTGGGGCTGGAGGGCTTTGTGGGCCTGGTATACATTTTCATAGGCTGGACTGGGCTCAACTCTGGGTCAGTTGCAGTTGCGAACATGTTCTCGATAACATTTATGCAATATGGCCACATCGTTCGTCGTTCAGAAACCTGAAAAACTAAACAGGATTTCTTTTATTCATAATAATTTTCAATTATTGTAACTTGAAAACTGGAATTTAGTCCAGTGTGCTAAAAAAATGAAACGACTTTCTTTATTAAAGATTTTATTTATTTTTTTTTTTTTTTTGCAAAATTCGGTGGATATTCCGCTTATTTGCGGCTTCAAGTTTCGGAACTTGAAGCCGCAAATAAGCGGAATATCCACCGAATTTTACCACAGCCGATTGCTGCCGGAAAAAAAAATGCGACTAAGTCTTGACTTCGGCTGAATTTTATCAGAAAACCGCCGAAAATCGTAAACAAAATATAACTGAGGGGGTCTAGCGATTCGTGAATTCATGTTTGAGGTGTCCGAGTCGCCGTGCCCATTGATCTCTATGAAGATTTACTGGTGCAAATATGTAGTTTTTAAATGAAAGTCGATTTATTCAATTATTGTTTTTTGAAAATACATTTCCGTTTTTTGCCTCCATAAACCTCCTGCAGCCCCCGCCTCCCCCAGGCAATTGCGGGTCTTGAAACTCTCTAGCTAAGGCCCTGAAACAACTCCTTTCACGCCACTTGTTCACGATGACGCAAATGCAACCTACGGACAAATCCAAATGAAACATGCTCGCATTGTAATCGGTGCTAATACCGTTTGTATGACGTCATGGAGAAAGAGACCTAAAACTCAATATTATATTGCATTCAAATTGATTACGACAATTTCACGAAATGTATGCTACAAGCAGGTGTTCGAGTCTTTGAAAAAATATTCGGTATATTTAAACCGAAGGACAATTTTGCACAAAATCAGACATCCTTATTCAATTATTTCGGGTTTTCATTTCGAGAAATATTAAGCGACTACAGCAAAGTACAATTGTGGCAACCTGGTTTGCTCAATCAAAATTTTTTGAAATTTTTCGAGTCTTGATTAGTGTGTTAGTAAAATATGAAGTGTTTTTTGCTTTTCGTGTCGGTTGCATTAACAATGATGACGATGATGGCGAACTCTCGAACATCACCGATCGAAGTCAAAGTCAAAAATGGGCCACAACTTCGAAGAGTGCAGCAGTTCCGTTCGTGGCCAAGTACGGACATGATTAACGTCGTCGAAAGAGGCTTTTTTGGTAAAAGTAAATACGTATTTCTGAAGTATGAGGATGAAGAATGCATTGCTTCTGGACACGGTGGGTGTGATCCCGAGAACAATTATTGCCGCAAACCTTTTAAAAAGTGTGCAAAGGACCGCACCGGGAGTCACTGTTGTATAGGCAAAGACAAAGCTAAGAAAATCGGAATATTTTCCAAAGAACCTCGATCTAATCAACATGTAGAGGTCTATGCAGACCCTATCTTCGCGCGACCTTTTCATGAAACTCATCCTCAGTATTACTAGTGACTTCACTTTGCCTCGAACTTTTATCCGGTCCACAATTGTACCGTACGGTACAATTGTGGACAGCCGAAAGAGGGTTTCGGAAGAATGTACAAACTATCTCGGCCTAATTTCCTTTCCGAAAATCATGCAGACATCAACAGACCGAAGAAGACAACGGTCCGAACAAAAAAAAAAATATTCGTTCGGATGCACTGAAAATCCTACTCGAGGCGGGACGAATCCTAAATTTTCTCGAATCCGAATCCTAAAAGGTTCTCGAATCTTCCGAATCTCGAATCCTTCATATACGAATCCTATATTATTCATTAAGAAAAGATACAAATAAATGAAATAATATATGAAATTATTAATAATAAAAAATATATTAAGCCCAGTCTATCCTTCGATGTTTACTTCCTTCTTTCTTTGAGTAACGCTGTACAAACAAGGACAAAAACCTTGAAGCACGTGGGAATTTATATTAATTTAAATGAATAAATGAACCGCTTTTTTTCTCAAAGTCAACAATACGTTGCGCTCTCCCCATCCAAGAACCCCACGATATCAAATTGGAGTAGGGAAAAAGGTTGGAAAGGGGAGGGGGAGAGAGAGAAACGTAGAGGGGGGAAAAGTGGGAGGGGGTGACTGAAATTGAAATGAAAGGAGTAAAAAAAGCAACAAACGACGCGCATGCGCACACCCGAAAAAATGAAAAACTCATTTTCTTTTTCAAATATAAAAAGGGGAGGAGATAATAGTAGCAAAATTAAACCAGAGTTTATCACAGGCAATTGTGCCCAGCATTAGAATTTCTTTTCCTCCGCCCTTTTATGAACGTCATCAATTTCTAATTGGTTTGTTACTTGGTCTGACGTCACAAAAGGTCGGAGTAAAAGAAATTCTAATGCTGGGCACAATTGCCTGTGAAATTGGCTCCCGTCATTTATGACGGGTTACCCCACTAGTTAATAATAAAAAAACAAGTGTGACACTCAGGGTCGCCACAAGGTGACTTCACTTTGCGTTGAACTTTACCTATTTACTTTACCTATTTATTATCCACTTTCGCCAGGGATGTAGGCCTACTGGGCATAAAATGTTTGGTGGGCAAAATTTTTCAAACAGCATTTTGCTTTGGATTAGAATTTTAATATTAGAAAAAAATTAATGTTAGAATAAAATATTAGAAAAACAACGTTAGAAAAAAATGTTAGAATCAAATTTTTGAAAATATATTAATGAATAATTTCATTTTTTTGACATTTTTTTACTTTTTTTTAATTTATGGGCTTTTTCTGGCCCTCAGACGTCTGTTGGGCTCTTCCGAGTTCGTTTCAGTGTTTTTCAGGGCATTTTTAAAAAGGTTTTAGTTTATTAAATTGAAACGATCCATCCAGGAACTACCCTGGTTCGTTTTTTTTTTGTAGAGTGCATGGAACTTTGTCATCCCGCTGTACAAATATACATAGAATTTACCTCGTTCCTGCAGCCGGTTTCTCCCTGTGTAACGTCACGGGGATACAAATATCTTAGTTTAGTTCACACCTCGGGGGGGGGGGGGGGGGGCCTGGGCCCTTTTCCGCCCATAGTCCCACCACCCCTTAACCTAAGGAGATCGCCCTGATAAACCAGCAGTCGCCAACCTTTTGGACCTCACTGGCCACTAAATTCAAAATTTTAAATCCCACCGACCAAAAATATGAATTTTTTTTAAAAAAAAAAGATCAATACGTTTGTCAAATAATGATCAGAGAACTTCCATTTTATTAATAGAAAATCTTTAAAGGTTATTTAATTGTAACAAAATTATTAACAAAAAAAAAAAACAACGGGCGCAGGCGGCATTTGCCGCCTAGGCCAGTACATCCCTGACTTTCGCTCTATGTGAAGCAGTTACGAATCAAATGAATTCATTGTTCGATTCAATTCAACTCAGTACACCTGCAATCAGCTTAAAAGCCATGTTTCAATAGATTAAGTCCTGATCACAAATGATTGTCATTCATGTAAACAAGACATCATCGTTAAATCTTAGACTATTACTCTACTGGACTGGCAACTCCCTATCTTCTACATGTTAAAGGCATGTTCATAGGCAAAATAAATAAGACAAAAGTGATGCCAGCTCCGCCTGGTGGCATTATTTTAAAAGAAAATCGTTGGCTAGATTGTTTTTTTTTTTTTTTTTTTTTTTTTTGCAAAGGGGAAGACATTGGGGGTGAATCATGTACTGTATGGCAAGTTATTTTAGTTTTTTCACTTTTTACTGGATTTTCCAATTTTAACTTTGTAACAACCCGACGGTGCCGTTACAATACCCACGGTAAATTTTGTTCCTACTTACCGTCGCTTGACCTCCTTGGGACGGGTCGAAGCGCTGGCCAGCCCTCCTCTTGCACCCGTTCGTGCCACGGGTAGCGCCGGTTGGAGGTCGACTCCCTTGCCGCATGTCGATGGACGAAAGACCGCCGAACAAGACGAAGAGTCCACGGTAGATTCCCGATGAATCCTACCGTGGATAAACCGCGCACGAAGCACCGGCCGACACGACTATAGACATGCCGAAAACAGGACGGTGATGGGCGGCAACCCCTGCCGACAACCCCCACCCTCCTCGTGGTACTTCCCCAGTATTATCAAAGATAATAAAGAAAGACACGGACACAGTGGTTGGAGTGAAAACAATATAGAATATAATTTATTCAATAAAGAATAAACAATAAAAAACACTCACTTATCAAAGAGATGAATCACCTGGCTAATTCAGCCAGGAGAGGAGGTCATTGACCTCTATCACACAACAAAGGAAAAGATGAATGGTGGCCATCTTGGCCACCTGATGATGGAAGAGAGCATCAACACAAGGCACCTGCACCATCAAGGGTTTCACTTCCACTGTCCAGATATAATGGCTGCCACCATATATATCACCCCCCAGGCTGCTCCACCTGGGGAGGACAGAGACCCTTGCTGGCCATTTTATCGTCTGCCTGGCAACCAATTTACAGGTGCCTAGCAGACGACATGGGAATTTAGTTGTTGCTCCAAAAGGAGCAAAACTGGGTCGTCACAATTCTATTCTAGGAATCAAGTAAAATGGGGATGAAAAAGTAAAATGAATTTCCATATGTGATAGTCTGCTGTGAATTTGTGTAACTGAACACAGCTGTAGTTCTTCATCGGCCATACTTTTTATAATAATATATATATATATATATATATATATATATATATATATATATATATATATATATATAAATCCACCCTATATAACTACAAAATGAACTCGTCCAAAGTTTGACTTTTGATATTCATGTTCATATACCATAGTCCCGCTAGAGGCGCCACTTCAAAAACGACGTCACGACGATTCAAAACTGTCCAACACAAAATTTCGGGAGTTGCCAGTCCAGTAAAGTAATAATAGTCTACGGTTAAATGGTTACCCTTTTCTAGAGCACGGTTTGTGGGCATTCCAAAGAGCCGGATTTCGGAAGATGGCACAAACCATCTCGGACTAGAATTTCTCCTCCGAAAATCATGTAGATATGAACAGACCAAAGAAGACGACGGCCGGGTGCGACCAAAAAGAAATATTCGTTCGGATCCACCAAAAATCCGAACTTAATTTGCGTCCCATCGTATATTTGTTAATACCAAGTGATTTATTAAAGCATTTCGGTTCACGAAAAATTCCTCTTTAACAACTCAACGGGAGAAAATTCACCGTCAACAGCTAAACGTCTAACTGAACTCAAGTAAAAAATTTACCCGTTTACGATTCAACGTCATCCACAACTGCACGTCTCATTAAAATTCAACTCAAGCAAGCAACGTTTTTTTATATTTTACGTCATTTAAAACGGTTTTTTTTTTTTTGTTGTTCCATTATTGAATGGGTCGCACAAGTGGCGTAAGTTGGCGTAAGTTTGTAAGTCCTCCACCGCAGTAGGAAGGACCAATAAGGCCACGTAAAAAAAATAAATTGAAACCATTCAAACTCGAAATCAAAGTATGTTTTTTCTAATTTTTTAGGGCGAGTGCATAGTCTAGAATTGGGACATTAAAACCAGAAAATGGCGCCATGCTGGACATAGCAATTAGGTTAACAAGAAAAAATGTGGAGATAAACATATTTCCTGGTTATTCAGAGAAAGTCAGCCGTTTCACTTTCATTTTTAAACAGAAATGAAGTCTGACTTGTTGTTCCTCTTGTTCACCACAACGATGTTGCAGCAGTCTCGAACCACGCCAGTCGACATTAACGATGAAAGCGGGAAACGACTCGAAAGCTTTTGGCTCCGTTCGTGGCCGAGTACAGAAACGGTGGACGAAAGAAGCCGATTCGGTTTAAATTCTCGAAACTGGTTTTTCTTTAAAAAGAAATACAGAATAAGAAATTGGCAACATGAGAGTTGCACTGGTCAATATGACTGTGATCCAAACAACAGCAGCTGCGACCCAGGTTACAAGTGTGCCTTAGACACCTTCGCAAGTTATTGCTGTATACTTGAAGAAAATGCGAAAAAAATCAAACCATTTTCAAAAGCACCTCCTTCTCGTGTAAGTGTCTATGCCAGACCGGAATATGCGCTACCATTTGAACAAACTCACAATATTTATACGTATTAACTTCAAATTTTTTGAAAAAAAAAAGTTCATCTCGCTGTCAACCTCGCCGTAATATGTGCGTGTGCTCGGAAGACTTGTGCCTTTAGAAAATTCACATTAAAACTGTGACAAGACTGACGAAAGGAAAGTCAAGACGATGCTTAACAGCCTAGCCTCCATCTTGGGACAATCGGACATACTAGTGTTAAAGACACCCAATTACCCCCAGGATTTTTTGGTTGAAATATCGTCAAGACTTACCCAACGATTGCTAAAATAATTTTTAAAATTAAAAATAAGACGTTAAAATTATAAAAAAAAGACTTAAAAATGAAGTGACTTTTATTAGTCACCAAACAACGCCATTTTAAATTTTTAAAAACGAACGTCTCCCCCCTCAATTTAGTGACAAATGTTGTCACCTGACATTTCCTATAATTCCTTAATCAAATTCATGTATTTGCTATTCATATTAAACTCTATACAACTTTCACATCAACTCAGAGAGCCACGTGGCGTGACATGCCAATGAATTGTCCAAGTTACAAATCCATGAGGAATCATGGAAACACTTCAATGACACTCACTCCAAACTGATGTAACTTTTGAAGCGTGCATTGCACACTCTAAATGAAAACATCCCTGTATTCCAGACATTTCTGGGAATTTAGAGATCTGGTTCAGTTGCTATGAATTTTTGAAGTTATATAAATATTCCAAGACTCTATGAATATTTTCAAAAAATGGCAAGAAATGAATCTTCCAGATGCCCTGAAAAGCACCGAAATGAACTCAGGAGGGCCCAACATACTTCCAATGACCATATGACACAGAAACACAGTTGACATACAAGAGGATTCCATAGGTGATTTAGGTTTAAATCGAGGTTTAAATTAAATGATTTTTTATTAATAATCTAAAAAAAAATCAGGTTGTTTATTTTTTAATTTAAGAAAAATGGCATTTCATTGCGCTCCCTTCATTATGTATTATTTGTTAGTATGTTATCAATCATGAAATTTTAACTGTGTGATTAATGGGTTGACATGACCCATAAATCACACAGTTAAAATTTCAATTTTTCCTCTGTACATGAGTACAGAGGGTTGACAGAGTTCTACGCCAATATACAAGAAAAAAATAAACGAGCCAGGATTGCTCCTGGGCTTATTGTTTCACCCCCGGGCCTCCCGACTAAGATGGAAGTTAGCCCCCGAACTTACACAACCCAAAAAAAATAAACAGGGAACCTCGACAAGCCTCCGCAAGAGGTTACATTGCAAAAATTCCCCCTAAAAGCAAAACATTTAAATACAATTATAAAATTTGTAATGCTGAAAATATTATAACAGTTACACAAAATTAAAATATCACAGGTTTCATTATCACCCATTTGATCACAGCAAGATTTTCCTTGTTTAAAACCATTAAAACCCACAAAATAAATTTTTCCCAATTTAATTTTTAATTCGTCTGACTAGAACACACCCAAAAACATTAAAAATAAATGCTATCCTTTTTCAAAAATAAAGTTAAAAGATATAAAATCCTCTTGATTTTAAAACAAAACTTGACTTAGTAAAACACGATCCACCAGCTTTTAACGGGCAAAAGCCTGAGGAGTAGCAGACAGCTAAAAGATCCATTCTTACTATAAAAGTTCAACAAGGTAGAACTTGTGAGCAATCGGAAAGGGATTAATTTGTTCCCTTCCTCCCGAACCAGGATAAAATAAGCGGCTTAGCCAACCGCTTTTGGTATATTTTATCCACCACAAGGTGATTCATTACACCTTAACAATAATAATTTACCAGGTGTTCTTTTTTAGTTTGCTCTAAGGCTTTTTTACATTCATTTTATCACCCCTCTGTTTTGATTTTTTTCCATTTAGAAGATTTTCCTTTTAAATTATATGCCATTTATGTTGTTCCTATTATATGTTATTCCTTCTAGTGTTAATTTTGTTTGTTATGAATGTTTTGGTTCTTTTAGTTTTTACGTACTTCTTCTGGAGGTTGTTGTTTTTTATCTTTATTCTTTCTAACACTTGTTCCATTAAGATTTTATGGCTTCTAGACATTGTTCCTGTGATTAACTATTGCTTTTAGATTTTCTTCCTTTAAGGCTTTAGTCATTTTGACTGTGTTTGGCTGTAATTCCTTCTAGTTTCTAATCAATTTAGAAGTTATTCCATTTTAAATTAAATTATTCTATACTTTCATTTTATTATGCCTTATTCCTTTTTTGATATTCTTCATCTTTAAAGCCCGTTATACACCATCAATTAATTCTTAAATAAATATATAAATTAATTTATAAATGTCAATTGTATACAATCGACATCTATAAATTAATTTCTAAATTTATTTTCGAAATAATTGATGATGTACGTATAACGGGCTTTTAGAACTTGTTTTGTTTATAAGTTAAATTTCTTAAAGCTTATTCTATCCCCACCTTCCAAAACGAGCTTCAAAAAGAATCAAAAATAGACCCAAACGGGCTACCATACCATTTATAACAGATTCGATATTTTTGTATCGATATTTTATAAGTACTCGATATATTGTATCGTCAATGTGGTCTAGCTCACCACCAGTGTTGTCACTTGGAGGGAAATTACCCTCTGAGAGGGTATTTTAGAAGGTGAGAGGGTACAAAGAGGGTATTTAACTGCAGAGGGTATTCTGAGAGTAAATTGAGAAAAAACAAATATCATTAAGCAATATGCTTATTTTTAAACATTTTCATTCACGTAAATGAACCATTTTTATAAAAAATCAAGCACCTGTTTAAAAATGGCTCAATTATGTTGAAAAACATTAAACCACATTTTTAAACTCATCGGATAAGCAATGGCCATCGTTATAGGGGGGAAGGTCGACAGACTGCTTTAAATCTATTAATTTATGTAAACGTGACGTCATAAACAACCGAGCCTATTGATTAACAGGAGAGTTAATGAAATAGCGCCATCTATTGGCTTCAATCTCATGTTGTGAACAATGGGAGGGTATTGGAGGGTAAAATTAGTGGAGCCGCAACGATTTTTCTTAGGAAATTGGTGGCAACACTGCTCACCACTTCCGTTGCTTCGTAAGTTGCGAGTTCCGTTTTTCTGTACATTATCTTCGTTTCTTTTTTTCGTTCTTGACTGCAGTTTTAGTCATGGGTCGTATGCACACACCGGGGTAAGTAATTAATGACGTTTTTGTTTAATGTTGAAAATAATCTTTTAATTACGTATTAGCTTGTTTTTTTTTTTCTTCTTCTGGTTTGTGTTAAAAATATGGGTTTTTACATTGTTCGCTAGCTGCTAATGGCGTCCACATCCATTAACACGTGTTCAAAATCAAAGCTCAGCATTTTAGGTTTGTAATAAATAAAGATTTATGGACTACGGAAATGATTTTGAGCGTATTTACGTGTGTTTAGTCGTGCTATGTTGCGAAGAGTTTTCCTTTATATGTCGTTTACTCGTTATCTTCGATGAAATTCGGATTGTATGTGGATGCGTACGGTCTACCATTGCCACCGAATAGAGAAATCATATAATGCTCATGCAACAGAATGAGCTACACGGGGGGAGGGGGGTCGGAACACCTAGGAACAGGCGTAAGGTTAGGTTTAGTTAAATTAAGCTTGTTGCAGGGGGTGTGGAGGGCGCCGCCTCCCATTTTTTTTTTTTTTAAAGATTGTTTCATCAAATGAGCCATATGCCCAATAAGCGCCTCTTGTGGCAGCTATCAAGTAACCGGTTAAAATAAGAGAAGCTTTCAGTCCATGATCATGAAATTATGTCTCAGCAACTTCAAAGTCGCGGCACGAGAGTTTCCCCGTCTGTTGTTCTCCTTATTCTGTGGCTAGACTAGGCGCCATTTCTGAAACGACGCCGCATATCAGTCAATACAAAATTTCGGGAAGTTGCCAGTCCAGTAAAGTGTAATAGTCGAAAGGCGGTTGTAGACATTGCGAGTTTTTCCTCGCGAATCGCAATAGCGAGTATCCCTTGCGAGTCAGGCGCGAGGCGATCCAAAATCTGTTTCGCGAATCTACGTGAATCAAGGGTGAGCGGACAGTTGTCTTGAGGGGTTATACAATAATCGGTAATTACTGTAAACTTCGATGAGTCGGATTGCCTTGGCCTGGTTCATTTTCGGTCTACACGCCGCGAGTTTCGACGGCGAAACGTCTTTGATGCAGGGTGTTTACCGACTAGTGCGCGGATGGGGAGTGAGGCAGCCAAGCGAGTCAAGTGGGGCGGAGACTCAGGGCGAGGAATAGTCAAGAACATGCGAGATTTGATTCGCGAAACTGCCTTGTGAGGCAAACTCGCAATGTCTACAACCGCTTTTAGGCCCGTAGCAAACTAGGCAACAAAGTGAGCTTGCAACCAGCAACAGTCTCCAGACACTGTTGCTGGTGATGCTACACTAGCGCCACCACTGCAGTTGCAGACACCAAATTAGTGGTTGGCAACAGTAGAAAGTGGATGTTGCCTCTGCTCACTGTAAGGCCGGGCGCAAATTAGGGAACCAAACGAGCGAGCAACCAGCAACCGAATTATGATCACGTGACAAGAAAGTAGTTGCTGGCACACAATGGTTGCTTGTTCCCTCTGCTCACTATACTGAGCAGAGGCAACATCCACCTGCTACTGTTACAAGCTACCATTTTGGTGCCTGCAACTGCAGTGGTGGCGCTAGTGTAGCATCACCAGCAACAGTCTCCACTTGTTGTTCTCTCTGCTCAATATACTGAGCAGAGGCAAAAAGCAACCTTTGTGTGCCAGCAACTACTTTCTTGTCACGTGATCATAATTCGGTTGCTCAGTTGCTGGTTGCTCGCTCGTTTGGTTCCCTAATTTGCGTCCGGCCTAAGATTTAACACCTGTGGTTTTCTGCCTTTTTCATGTTGGTTTTTTATCCTGTGTTTCAGAAAGGGTATATCCCGTTCTTCATTGCCGTATCGTCGTTCCGTACCTACGGTGAGTGAATTTATTGTAAAGTTTGTAAATAATTATTTTTGGCACATGTGGTTTCTTTGTTCTTTTTAATGAAAAGTGAGGTGCGTATTCTTAACAGACTCACGCAATTACTACCTAGGTTTTTATGGTGACGCTTGTGTTTTTTTGAGTAAGTAGCGAGCATGTGTACATACTTGAGTGCAGGGTGGCTGATTTTTTTATTTTTTTATTTTAAATCAATTTTTTTCATTTTTTTTTTTCATTTATATGAAATATTAATTTTTTATGACGATGTTTGCAAAAATGAGTAATAATAACATTGTTAATTGTTAAGTTAGTAAAATAATTGCAAAAGAAGAAAAAAAAATGTTAAGAACATTCAAATTTGAAAATAATAAGTTTCAAGCACTTTTAATTTAACATTCTAAACATAAACAAGCGCCTAATTGATTAAATTATAATTTTTCAAGCCGCTGGTTGCTGCTGGCTATTAGCAGCAACAGCAAGCAGCAGCTGCTTTGGGTTCACACTTGTCCAGTCACTGCTGGTATTAGCAGTGCAATACATCCAATCACCGTCTTGCAAAAACACAAACTCTAACAACAACCAACCCAAGCAGTGGAGTTTCAATTACCACTAGTGCCACTACTAGCAACAAAAAGTTCACACTAGATGGCAGCAGCAGGAAGGGAGTCACATGACCAGCTGGTAGCTGCTAAAGTTGGACATGTCCAACTTCACCAGCTGCTGTTAAAATCACTAGCATGCTGGGAAAAGCAGCTGCTAGAGCGCTACAACCAGCCAGCAGCAACCAGCGGCTGGGAAACCAGCCTAGTGTGCCTGTGGCATTAGTATGTTATCAGCTATTAAATAAAGTATTCATTACTTGAACAGTCTAAACTAAAGCTAAATTTGAAAATGACAACATATTTTTTTTTTAGAAAACAGCTTCAAACTCGCCCAGTTCTACCTCTTTCTACTACCAGTTCTAAGATACTATTTCCTAAAAATGGCAGTAATTTTCAAATTTTAGCTTTAGACACTGTGAATAGATAAAGCTGCTAAACGTGTTTATCCTCATACACATGTTTTACATATACAGCACATACCGCACCTCGGTTGGAAGTTTGGCACAACTCAAAAAAACACTTTTTTTTGTGAAAATCAGATTAAAGCTAAGAGGGCTACATCACAAGATAACTTCAAAAAAATCTACGCAAAGAGCGCTGGCATCGTTTTTGTATTGCGCCCATAGACCCAATGTTGGTTTTTAAAATACGTAGTCGTAGCAATATGTTTATTTTTCATATTTAAACTTTTGCCCATATTAAGTTTTCAAAGTGCAATGTACACCTTAAATATATGCTGATTGAGTGATATAAGTACAAAAAATTGGTAAGTGCGGTTATATTTTTTTCAAGACCATTGAGTATGCGCACGTTAGCAAAAAAACATCCTTTAAAACAGGGTGGCTGATTTTTTTTATTTTTTTAAAAAAAATCAAATAAATCGATTTTTTTTTATTTTAATCAGATTTTTTTGATTTTTTTTTTCATTTACAATGTATATGAAATATTAAATTTTTTTTATGACGATGTTTGCAAAAATGAGGAATAATAACATTGTTAATTGTTAAGTTGTTAGTAAAATAATTGCAAAAAAAAATGTTAATAAACATTCAAGTTTGAAAATAATAAGTTTCAAGCACTTTAATTTAACATTCTAAACGTAAATACGAGCTTTGCAGCCTTTTCAATTCCCAAAGCAAATCAGTACCTCAGAGGTTTTACATCTTCATAAGATGTAAAATTTGCGTTTTTTAAACAGTTTGTCAAGTTCTATCAGTGGTAAACAGTGGTAAGTCCACAGTTTTACACATTGGCAGTGCTAGATGGTGGTATACCATGTTAAGTCCTATTCCTTCAATGAAGAGAAAAACTTTCAAATTGCTCCACTGTAAAATTTAAGTTTGGTGACTTAAAACGGTTTACCTCTGAGGTTCTTAAATAGGTTACTATTACTATTTACATCTACAGTATTTGTCCCTGATTTCCACCAGTCAATTTGGGGATACTTCCTCAAGTATATCTTTCGAAAAAATAATGCATTAATGAAAGGACTACCACCGGACTTTATTTTATAAACATAAGAGAAAAATGCTGGGAATTGTTTTATTTTTATTGTATAATTTTAATGTTTAAATAAATGTAAATTTTTTCTAAAAAATCATTTGATTTTTTTAAAAAAAATCATTTGATTTTTTTAAAAAAAATTATTTGATTTTTTTAAAAAAAATCATTTGATTTAAATCACTGCCACCCTGCTTTAAAATGCTCATTAAAATGCCTAAAATAACTTTAAAAAGCCATTATTAAACCATAGTGAAGCCAACACATTGGCGCACATGCTGATTTTTTTCTGGTTTTTTAAAAATACCATTAAAATAATGGTTTTTTTTTCTTATTGGACGTACTCAATGGAGTTTAACATGAGTTAGAAATTCGCGATTATGAAATGGTTTTTAAAAATAGAACCGCACTTACCAATCTTTCGTCATTATATCACTCGATCAGCATATATTTAAGGTGCACGTTGCATTTTGAAAACTGAATATTGGACAACTTTAAATATAAAAAATAAACATATTGCCGCAACTGTGTGTATTTTAAAAATTAACATTTTTGCTTTAACATTGTGTCTATAGGCTCAATAGAAAAACGATGCTAGCGCTCTTTGTGGAGATTTCTCGAAGTAATTTTGCGATGTAGCCTCTTAAAAGTTAAGAGGAGGTTCATGGCTTACTTTACTTTGCTGAGCTTTTCAAGTGCAAAAAACCGTTTTGACCATTTACAATATTTGTTTATTTGGCTTCCCTGCAACAGATTGAGATAAAAAAAAAATGCAACTTTAAACTCACTTTTCAAAAAGTGTTTTTTTATCTTCTGCGTTGTGCCACTTTTCCAGCTGAGGTGCGATATATGTATATTATACTTATTGCCGAAACACATGCATTTTTACTAATTTTCACATTATTTTTCAACACTGAATGATAAGGCATTTTTTAAATCTAAAATAACACACCTCCTCTGTACATTGACTTCAAAGCTTTAACATTTGCTAGTTCAAATTAGAAGAAATAGAAGAAATTAGTACATAGAGAAAAATTAAGTTAATTTGGTGTAATTTTTCGAAAATTATTTTATCAGGGTAATTGGCACTTAATCTTTTGAAGCTTATTATTTTTTGTGTCATATGTAATGTAGTGGCTGAAGATTACAGCTGAAGATGTGAAGGACCAGATTTACAAGCTAGCAAAGAAGGGTCTTACTCCTTCACAGATTGGTGAGATTTACTTTGCAAAAACATTGTATGATACGTCCTCTCGGTGCTTCGAGTGTTCACTTGTTGTGTTATATGTATTTCAACTTAGGTGTTATTTTGAGGGATTCACATGGAGTTGCTCAAGTGCGCTTTGTCACTAGTAACAAGATCCTGCGTATTCTGAAGGTGAAGGGATTAGCTCCTGGCCTTCCTGAGGATATTTACTACTTGATCAAGAAAGCTGTTGCCATTCGTAAGCACTTGGAAAGGAACAGAAATGTGAGTTCGAGGTTTTTGTGTGATTTCTGATCAAGACAATATGTATTTTAAACTAGTGGGGTAACCCGTCTTAAATGACGGGAGCAAAAGTCACAGGCAATGTGCGCATGCGCGTCGTTTTTTCCTTTTTTTTACTCCTTTCATTTCAATTTCAGTCACCCCTCCCACTTTTATCTCTCTCCCCCTTCTACACTTTCCAACCGTTTCCCCTCACCCCTCCCACTTTTCTCTCTCCTCCTTCTACACTTTCCAACCTTTTCCCCTCACCCCCTCCCACTTTTCTTTCTCCTCCTTCTACACTTTCCAACCTCCTTCCCCTCACCCCCTCCCACTTTTCTCTCTCTCTCTCCCCCCCTTCTACACTTTCCAAAGGAAGAGTTCAACATATAGTTGACCTTGAGAAAAAAAAACGGTTCATTTATTCAAATTTATATAAATTCCGACGTGCTTCAATGGTTTTTGTTACTCCACACACACACACACACACACACACACACACACAGACCTGGGATATTATATATATAATAGTTTAGACCTGAATGGCAGAAACATATTTTGTGTTTTTCATGTGCCATGTTAGATCTGTGCAGGGTTTATTGTTTTAAATAACGATTTTGATGCTTTTTGATTTTTTTTAAAAATATACAGTGATTCAAGTCATTTTAAATTTTTATTCACTTTTCGGTTTGCAGTCTCAAATACTTTCAAGTTTCCATTTCACGTAAAAGAAATTATGTAAATGGAATTGAACTTCTTTCCTCGCGTTAGCGTAACATGGTTTCTCACACTCAAGATAAGCTAATGATTACAACCTGATTACAAGTAATTAGCGATGGGCAATTTCATGAAATTTATGAACAATTGTAAAATATATTGAAAAGTTGTAAAATTAATTTAAATCCAATAAATAAAACAAGATAATTGCATGAGTTTATATTAACCTTCATATACTAATGGTATATATGATTATTTCTCGCATAATTTGACTAATGATTGTAGAACAATTAGACATAGTGTTTGAATATTAAAAAATTTCAATTATTCAAAAATGGTTGAAGAAAAGGGAAGATTCCAACAACTTTGAACAAGAAATGGGACACAAACATGACACAAATGGTGAAACGAAACATGTTTAAAATACTGCTATGAATCAACTACACTCTCCATTTTTTTCATTTATGGTTTCAGTACTTGGAGACAGGTTTTTTAAATAAATTTCACAATTTTCTTGAAATATTTCAAACTCGTGCAATGGGAAGTATTTCAATGAAATGAAATATTTCACATACATTTCACGTGAAATATTTGAATGGCACATCACTACAAGTAATATTGACATAATCCACTATACTAATTGGCATTGGGGGAAACAAACTTTGGCACAACGTACATTCCAAATTTGGGTTCCAATTTATCTGTGGGGAAAACTAAAGAAAAGTCCCGGAAAATAGAACACAGTGGTGGTGGCTGGTGTGACTGAACACTGCATTGTACTCGATGATCAGCTCAAACAGATAGTGTACTTTGCTATGACACAAATTGGTCCACGTGAAGCGGGCCTTAGGCTGCTCTCGAACCGTACTATTTGTAGTCAACATGACATCCCGAAACATAAAAACTTGCTGTAATGAAAAAATTCAAACGCTAATATGCATAGGGGTTTTCTAAATTAAAATTTACAGTATGCCTATGTGCTTTGTTAGGATCAGGCTTTCCCTCATAGGAGAAAGGGTACACTAATACTTGGAGTACTCTTAATCCATGTACTGTGTGTGTGTAATTGTATAGAAGTTAACTGGACACATTAAATTGTATATAAGATTAAAATTTTATAGGACACGTTGTCATTAAATATCAATCAACTTAAATTCAAACTTGTTGATTTTTGAAACAAAATACTGGTGAAAGGGTGAAATTATACTTATAATTTTTAATTTAGTTGGTAAAACGTAATTAGAAATTTTACGAAACTCATTATGGGTGCTGCGTATATAAATGTTGTCTGTAAGCATAATTCGAGTAATTTGTAAAATCAATATTTTGCAAATTATTTTTGATTTGTGCACTTTATCATATTTTGTATTTTGGGGATTTTTCCTAAATGCATTTTAGGAATAATCCCAAAAATACTAAATATGATAACATTTTTTATGCACTACCTTGATTATTAAGTGTTGCATTTGGGGGAAAATTGAAGGTGAGTGGCTCCTCAAGAAAGGAAATGTTGATTAACATTTAAACCAGAAGTGTACTTAGTTTTCTTGCTGGCATAACTAGTGAACAGCACTAACACAAGAATAAGTTACATTTTGAAAATGTTTTGGGTGGTTCAACTTGACGTGAAGGTGTAACACAGGAAAATTTGATAACTTTTGACTAGAAGTGGCACGAATAAAAATTGCTTCAGGACTAACTAGCACTAAATCTCACTAAAGAATAGCGTTAGTTTTGTTGTGCCCCAACTTTCAGGAGGCAACCTGATTGACTCATTTAAAGCTGTTACCAGTAATTCCTACTTTCATGCTATGAACAAAAACAAGTAAAATAATTTTTATGCACAGCGAATTTTCTGTTTATTACACTTGTAGTTCGCACTTGTTACGAAGCAATAACATTGTGGAATACATGTTTGTTCATAGCAGAACTAATTTTCAGCATTTCTTAAAAAAAAAATAACAGGATAAGGACGCGAAGTTCCGATTGATCTTGGTTGAAAGTCGTATCCACCGTTTGGGACGTTATTACAAGCGAAAGGCAGTTTTGGCTCCTAATTGGAAGTAGTAAGTGTAACTAAGAGCAGAAAATGAACTGCACTAAATGTTATTTGAATATGTAATTGTTTGTTGTTTTATTTTTAGTGAATCGTCAACTGCTTCAGCTTTAGTGGCTTAGTTTATACGAATTAATTTTCAATGTTTGTATTTTGAAGTTAATAAACTAAACAGTGGATATTATAGTATGTGGGATGTTCCTTTTTATTTAACTGTTATTATATGTGAACTGTTATTGAAATGTGTTTCATCTAGCTGTTTTTTTTCTACCCAAGGTCAAATGAAAGATTTGGCGCATGTCATTGGTGTAAATGTAGAACTTTCTGTTGATACACTCCTTGATACCTAGGATAATAAAACAGTCTTTTTTGTGGTACCATAATTTTTCTTTACGGTTGCAATTTCTTACATGTTGCTTAATCTGAAAGGCTTTTGCCAAAGTGAACCACAGGTGCCACTGTTGCCATAGTACAAAACCGTTCCTTAAAATAAAGATAATAGAATAGTGTTATGCAGAATGACATAGTTTAAACCATTGTGATTAAAATCATGGTTTTAACCACTTGGTTTTTTTTAAATAAACCTTTCATTTTAACCAAAGACAACTAATTTTATTTATTTTTTTGTAAATTGTACTGAATCTATTGGTTTTTAATATGCAAACATAATTAGACTTCAATCCAACAATATGCGTCACTACATAGGTCAGAGACTTTCTGGGAATATAATTTGGCCATGGCATTTTATACTGGATTGGCAATATTTTTTTGAAAAACAAACAACCAGCCCACTTGAATACTGGTCTTTCTGGCATTTGCCCGAGCTGCCCCTTTGGCCAGCTCGTCTCTGACATACATTAGGTCATACTGTGGATCATTAAGGTCGTGGGAGTTGCAGATTGTAACTGAAGATTTTATGTCTATGTTAATCACTGCAGCTCACACATTACTCAACGGTTTGGGTTAATGGAATTATTAGTTTAACACACAAAATGCAAATATATACACCTTTTCGGGCTTTCAGGGGCTACAGCTTACTCTTTTCTATTCTGGTTTGGGAGGAGGGGAACAAACCAGTCCCTTTTGTTTCCTCTCAAGTTCCTCTTTGACAAACTTTTACAGCTTTAAGGATCTTTTTGCTGTATGTTACTTCTCCAGCTTGCTGAGTAAAAGCTGGTAGATTGTGTAGCATTCCCTGGTTTCATTTGGAGTGTGTTATGCACCTTGATTGGCGGCCCTAAATGAGAAACACTAAAGTTTGACATATAAAATATAAAATAAGAACTTCAGCAACATTTTGCACATAGTAACGATTTTTTTTCTTAAAAAAACAATTCTACACAAACACACATACCCAAGAAGGGAATTCTGAGAAGACTTTTGCAGAATCCTTAAAACCAATGTAATCTATGCCCCAACATTCAGTGTATTTCCACCTGGTATCGGTTGTAACAATACCGGGACTTTCTCGTATGATAGTTTTGTTCGTTGACATATGTGGCACGACTTGACATAGGTGGTGACATTTGCTTTCGTGGATTTCCAACAGAATCTCTTCTGGATTCTCTTCATTGTTTTGGTGAATCCAAAATGCCCTGCTTCTAGTATGTAATGTAGCATCTCGAGGATTCAAACTCTCGGGTGTTTCGGCACAATGTATGTGCATGGTGTCTTCAGATTGGATGTGGTACAAAACGACATCCACTATTGCACATTTCTTGTGATAAGGATGCATTCGGTCATTCTGGAGTGATTCCTTGATGAGATCTTCATCAAGGGATTGCTCCCTTTCCCACTGGAAATCTTGGAAATGAAGAGCTTCCATTTCTCCATTCTTCTGCTTCCAATTTGCAATAATGTTCCTCTTATAACATGAGAGACAATCGGCATCCAAGTGCATATTGCCTTTCTTGTAAACTACTTCGTAATTTTATGGCTGTAGTTTCATCTGCCATTTTCCCCAAACATCTATCAAGATTTTGTGCCGCCTTTAGATAGCACAGAGCTTTGTGGTCGGTATAAATCTTTAATCTTCTGTTGAAAACGTACGGGTCTGCCTTCCCAATGCCATAAACGATGGCACAATACTTTTCTGTGGTACTGTAGTTTTTTCAGCCCCTTGAAGTTTTCGGCTGTAGTATCTGAAGACCAAGCTTCTTTTGGTCATTCTTAAACTGATAGATGACACTAATTCGGTAGTCACACATATCAATATGCAAGACAATTTCAGCCTCCGCATCAGTGTTAATATCGGAGCTGTACTCCCAGTCGTCAGTCCATTTGAAGTGCAGGTTTTTCTTGACGAGTCCTTGAATTGGTCTGGTGATCTTGGAGTAAATCTCGATAATTCGGTTGTAGTATCCGGTCATCCTGAGGAACCTTTATACATCAGTTATTTTTCGGTGCAGGGAATCTTTCAGTGAATGCACTTTCTCTTCTGGTCAAATACCATTGGTGTTCCTGATGAGCATGAAGATATCTCTATCTTTAGATGAATTCTTCGAAGTTTTTCGCAAAGATGTCATCTAAATAAACCATGCTGATTTCCCATTTCTGTCCTGTCAGGAGTAAATCAAGTGTGCATTGCATCATTGTAGGCATGTTCATCAATCCAAACATTACATTCGTAGAGGCCATTGGTGTATACAAAAGCTGTTTTCTCTATTTTCCTCCACAGGAAATTGCCAATAACCTGATATTAAATCCAAGGTTGCAAAAATTGTAGCACTGGAAAGTGAATCGATGGCATCGTGTATCCGTGGCAACGGATACTGTTCGGGTTTGGTGCATTGAGTTTGCAATAATCGATGTTAACCATTCTTTTTAACAATTACCAACGGACTTGCATACAGATGTTTGAATGGGCTTACGATGCCGGCATCGGCAGCAGAGTGGTTCTCCGACCGGTAGGTTTTCACCAGTATTATTCACGTGTTTCGTTAAATTCATCTCTTAAATCTGAGGTTTTGAAAGCGAAAATCCTCCGAGCAGGTTTCAAATCACCATCTCTTCTTTAGACCAATTCGGATTGACAATTTGAATCCGAAAGATTGATTTTCCCATTTCCTTTGATGATTCCAGGAGAAACTTTTACTCAGTTGGATCATGCTTTCGCACGAGCCGATGAACTCGAGACTTTCTTCTTGAAGATCATCGTGATCTGGACCAGGCATAGTTCCGCTGGCCTCTTCAGGAATTTTTCTTGTTCCTCCTGTGCTTCATTTTTAAGGTTTTGGATAAGATCTGCTTTCTGCTGCTTATGGAGAGTGACCTGTAACACTTCCTCTCCATAGTAGACAGTTGTGGTTCAGGTCAAGGCCAAGGTTGAGGTCTTTACCCAGGTTGTTTCTAATGAAAGCTTCACAGCATTCTTTGATAATTTGTCTTGGATCAGCACAATGACTTGTTGCATGATGTTCAATGGATTTTCTCCAGTGCCAGTCAAATTTGGTGGAAACAGCAGTGGATCCATAATGAGCTTTATGTCTCTAACAAGTGGCTCACAGGTGTAGATCTCTCAGCAACGCTGTCAGCAGGCATTTCTAAGTTACAACCTCCAAAGTTCACAGGAATTTTGTGTGCCATCTGCTCATTTTAATTTTTGATTTAAAATTTCACAAGGTGACTGTCTCAGCCAACTTGGTGCAAACATCTTGAATAGTTTTGTACAACATGGGTTTTGCAACCACCAGAAGACTTCTCTTCGGCTGGGCCCATACCAGGTGTAGTTACTTCCTTTTTTTCTACTCTCAGCTTCTCCACCGTCTGTTCTGCTTTGCTGGCATTGCGAACAATGTAGAGGCCCAACTATGCAGTGGTCTCTTCTGGTTCTTTTAATAGAGAGTACAGATCTGGATTCCACTTCCATAGTCTGCTTTATACTTAAGACTAGTGGGATAACCTGTCATAAATGACGGGAGCCAAATGCACAGGCAATCGTGCCCAGCATTAGAATTTGTTTTCCTCCGCCCTTTTATGACGTCAGACCAAGTAACAAACCAATTAGAAATTGATGACGTTCATAAGAGCGGAGCGAAAGAAACTCTAAAGCTGGGCACAATTGCCTGTGATAAATTCTAGTTTAATTTTGCTACTATTATACCCTCCCCTTTTTATATTTGAAAGAAAATGAGATTTTCATTTTCTCTCGTGTGCGCATGTGCGTCCTCCTCAGTAGGGATGTAATCTTTCAGAAGGATGGTTACCATCCACTTCTGGTTGCCGCCATGTTTTTTTTCCTGATTAAAGACTTGTTGCTTCGTAAGGGATCCATATGAGAAGGGTTAGTTACCGAACATAAAGACAACGTAGTTTCATATTATAAACACTTATTTATCCTTGCATTGAAACACGAACGTTACAAGAATGAACATTGAATGTTTAAAGGTCCAAGTGACCATGGTACTAAAAATATTGATCTGCCACTTTGGTTTAAATATAGGAGGGAGGGACAGGCATGAGTCATGCATCTCCCAGGCTAGTGTTCTGGGAGGATCACGACTCACTGGTTGTTACATAATACAAGTGAATGCTACGGAACACTGATCAGGACATGCATCGATAATTCACTATGTTATTATGAATTAAAAATTTGGAATGACAAATTGTGAATTTGTGATGTATATTACAAGATGAGATATAGACATTTGCCATAAAGGGACATTTTCTCTAAAACCATTTCACCTAAAGGGACATTTGCCCTAAAACCATTTGACATTTACAACAAACAAACAAAGGATATATTGCCATGTAGCGCAATGAATTAAAAAATGTCATACAAATTTCATATATTTATTTTAAAAAAATGATATACTTACCTTATTGTAGTTGGTTGTAATCTTAGACCATTATATTAATGGTGTGTGGATATATACAAAATGTCTACAGGAGTTATTAATTTACTCACTGTTTTGATATATAATTGAGAGCCTGCATGCTAAATACAACAATTATGACACAATGCACTTTAAAAATCTTTGAAAAACATTACTTGACTTTCGAAACTTATTTCGAATTGTAACTGCCAAATCAGCTGCTAATGTTATCCCTACGCATGCTAAATTAAAGCATTAAATGCAAGCTACATTAAAGGACACTAAGCAGGAGGCTATAAAATATCTCGCCTTTACCAGAAGATTTACTCATATTTTCATATTTATGAAACAAAATGGGTTTTGTTATTTTCATTTAGGGCACTGAAGTTGACTTATTCTATTGTAGCAGATACAAAATAAGATGCAAAGATTAAAGAAGTGATAAAAGCAGAGAGGCATCATTTTTGCCTTTGTAATTGTAGCATAAACCTTAGCAGAGTGATTAAATTAGTAATGCTGCTATATTGTGATGGATGTTTTTCCCCAGATAAAATCTGCTTTTTTAAGTGGTACGAGCAAGTTTAGACTCGCATTAATAGTGAGTGGCTAGGTCACTAATTCTATTTGCCCGGGAGGACTAGACCAATATAACATCTATTTAATGTCCTCACTAGTCTCTTGTAAATACTCAGTCTCGAGGATCTTTTATTTCTGTACTTCTTGGACTGGCGTCTGTAAATTTACCCTTGAAAATAGTATGAATATACTCACGAACTTGACGTTGCGGGTTTGTGCCTGTGGAAGACTTGAAGTATCCAAATGTGTGTAGAGCTGCAGCAGAATGATGAATCCTTTGGTTGCGAAATTATTAAATACAATCTGCTAAACCTGTCAGGTATGCCTGCACAGGTTGACCGGATGATCGTGTGCCAACATGTTCTGGTAAACATGTCAGGTATGCCTGTGCAGGCAGGCTGTGTGCGTCGACCTGATGACAGTACTGGTAAAACTCACCATTCATGCTTTCTGTTGTCATCTTTGACAGCCTGTCGCCTGTGCAGGTCAAAATAACAGTGCTGTTTTATCATCTAAATGCTCCGGTTGACCTACACAGGCATATCTGACAGATTTACAGGAACATGTGTGGCAGCTTTTAGTTTTCTTAATGCTCTTATTCTGTCTCCTCTCCTTTTCTTTTTTCCCCTTCCCTTTTTAGGGTGATGCACGCGCCCTGCACTCTTCCTGGATCTGCCACTGTCAGAGTCCATTTATACTGGCATGTAACGACTAAGAATGAGCATGACACAAGCACAAGAAAAATATTGTTGAAGGGTTTTCAATGGAACTGTTTTACTGTGGTGAAATGTGAAAAATATTTTTTGATATATATCAAATAAATTACAATATATTACAATATTTCATATTTTTCAAAAAATCATTTTCTGACCCTGTTCATAACAAATTAGAATTGTAAGAAAACTGAAAGTGATTCTTGGTGGAGGTGTGGGGTAACAATGTAGAGCTCTTGTTATGGGCCTCAGGTGTAGACTTGTTAGAGGAGATACCATTGTTTGCTAAGAGAGAGTAATATACAACCTGAGTCCTAATGGTGCTGGGGTTGTTCTCCTTTGTATTCCGTTGACTCGATGCTGGAAAAGGTGAGACGAATGCAGATTGTCGATGATACTTAAATAAATGAACTATTTAAGTTACATCAAATCAGACAAGAGTTACAACTGTGGCATAGTTTAGCCACCAGACCATAATATGATTTATTTCAGTCTCGATATCAGAGAATAGACCCAGAATATATCGAAACAGGCTTTTATACCTAGGGCCTGTGTACACCTCCACAGGTGCACCCATGTGTAACAGACCGTGCTTCGATGGGTATCCATCTGCCGATACTGGAACCAGGATGTGATTATTTCTTTGGGGTTCTAGAGAAGGAAGGGAGGGGCGGAAGTGTAGCACTTGGGTACGAGTGACCCCACGGCTATGGTAACAGAATGTAACATACAGGGTTTTACATACCCCCAACTTGGCATCAAATCCTCGTACTTCATAGGCCAGGGGGCATATAGCATTAGACGATGGGACATGGTCCAAGGGCTATACACGCCACTAGGTAATGAATACATACTGGCAGAGTGGTTGACACGACTTGTCGCCCGATCGCCAGTAAGTCTTGAAAAAGAAAACACAACAGGGTAATAATAACGGCAATCTCCACAAAAAGAAAACCAATAGAATTTCCCCAGAACAATGGGGACAAATGGTGGAATATGAAAAATGGAACCAAAGAGCAAAGCCTAACGGGCATAAAAAGAGAGGCGACCAAAAAAATGAATAATACCAAAACCTTCTCCAGAACAATGGGGACAAAAAGTGATTGAAAAAGATCTCCAAACAGAAACAAAAACACAACCCAATGGGGTAAACGAGAACAATTAAAAGGATGTTCCCCAGAACAATTGACAAAGAAATATTAAAATATGAAAAAGTAAAAATGTAAAACCCAACGGGGTAAAAGAGTACAAAACAAAACGACAGGGCCATGTGAGCACATGAAGCTACCCTGGAGGAGAAAATGAGTAGCAATACTATCCAATTTGGAGAATGTGATATTGGAAAGAAACGGTAATATGGGGGTTAATTAAAAAACAAGGCGGGAGTTGTTTGTTAGTGAACGCTTCTATTGGACGTCAATGAAGTTAAAACTAATTTTACCAAAGTTTTAACAGTTTTTTTAGGTTAGGATTCGAAAGATTCGAAAAACGAAAAAAGCATCTCAAATCTTTTTCAAGAATGGCGGAATTCGAGGATTTGAATGGCCCATCCCTAATGAAAACCTTAAAGAAATCATAACCTCCAGAAATTTCTTTTTAAAATATAGTTAAAACATGCAGAAACTAAAGATTTCACATTTGGATTTTGACATTCGATGTTCTAACATGTTTTCTTGACAACATTTCTATGGGATTTTTTTCCCTTAGTGTTCTCTATTCCTCGGAGTTGTAACGGTTTCTTGTTCCCAAAACAAGAAAACTCTGCCATCGAGTATCCACCTTGACGTGGTGGCAGAGCTTAAAGGGTAGTAGTTGCCTGAACCAAATGATACTCTTCAGGATTGTGAAAATGAATGTTATTGCATTAATAGTAAAATGTCAACACAATAAAAGATTTCATTTTTCTCTGTGATGATAAAAGCAAAAAGTAAAAAAAGGAAAAAATCACGTAAAGTTGAACATTGTTGTAAATTTAGCCAGTATCATATGGGCATTTCATACTGTAAAATAACCCATTATTTAAGAAAATGCCCCTAGATAATGTAGAAATAATTTCACCCTAATGGAAATAAAAGTTTGTAAAAAATAATTACTTACCATAAGGAATAGTTGGACTTTTCTAGGCAAACCTCTACCTGTAATAGGGTTAAAGGCCCACCCGCCATAAGGCTTTAGGCCTGTGCCACCTCTGGAAACCTCCTGAAAGTATAAAAATGCCTGAAAGTGGAAAAGATGCCCCATCGCGAGGGTTGTCCGCCTGAAAGTGGGAAAGATGCCCCAGCGCAATGGTTGTCCGCCTGAAAGTGGAAAAAGATGCCCCAGTGCGAGGGTTGTCCGTCTGAAAGTGGAGAAAGATGCCGCAGCATGAGGGTTGTCAGCCTGAAAGTAGAAAGATGCCCCTAAAGAGGGTTGTCAGCCTGAAAGTAGAAAGATGCCCCTAACGAGGGTTGTCAGCCTAAAAGTAGAAAGATGCCCCTAACGAGGGTTGTCAGCCTGAAAGTAGAAAGATGCCCCTAACGAGGGTTGTCAGCCTGAAAGTAGAAAGATGCCCCTAGTGTGAAGGTTGTCCGCCTGAAAGTAGAAAAAGATGCCCCATCGCAAAGGTTGTCCGCCTGAAAGTAGAAAAGATGCCCCATCGCAAAAGTTGTCTGCTTGAAAACGTCTAGCCCGAGTCCTCTGCACTTTCGTCCTCATACTCATAGACCGCTAGCATCGCGAACCTGCGGAGTTCAGCCTGGAGCCTCCCGTCATCCAGTAATCCGTCCGTCTCCAGGGGCCACTTGTGTCCGCTTCTCGTTGCCATATGTGCGAGTCGTCCTCTGGCCTGCACCCTCCTCGGCAGCATACAGGATGTGGTGCAATGTGTCTGGGCCTCCGGCACACCGACAGTCGGGATGGTCACAGCTTGAACCGGAAGAGATACGACTGGAAGGGGCCGTGGCCTGTCAGAAGCTGTAGTAGCTTTCCGGTCACGAGGCCGGCACCATGGACAACCCCCGGGATGAATCCGTACAGCTGCTGTCCCAGTACTGCTCTGTCCCACATAAGTTGCCACCGCAGTTCTGTGGTAGCCTTTTGGGTCTGCCGTAGCCCGGCCCTAGGCAGCAGGTGTTGGGTGATGTCCTCTTTCCGGGTTCCTCTCTTGGCTGCTGCGTCTGCCAGTTTGTTGAACTGGTATCCCATGTGGGCCTTGATCCAAATGAGGTGGAGGCCCCGTCCTTCTCTGTGCCACGCACTCAGCTTCCCATTTGCCTGGTAAGCTTCGGTGTGTGCCCGGTCTCCCTGTGCAACCACCTGGAGGGCCGACATGGAGTTAGAGCAGATAGCCATGGAATTCCATGGCGACTGGTGCTCTACCTGCCTAGGAATATCCCCACCTTACCAAGAACACAGTGGCCAGTCTGCAAACAGCCTTAATATAATTTGTCCTACCTAACCCCTGCCCCCCCCCCCCCCCCTCTACCCTGTAAAAAAAGTTTTAAATTTTTTTGGGAAAATAAAGGTTCGGTTTAGTAGTGGGTACTACCACCTACCCTCGAATACCTCACCTGCCCAAAAATATTGTGACCTGCCCAGAAATAATAAAATACTGCCCATTCTGCCCAATACAAAAAATTTAAAATTCCGGAAATTTTTTTCCGGGCAGGTAATGGTTGAGATTAGTAGGGAGTACCCCCACCTACCCTCGATTACCCTCACCTGCCCAGAAATAATGAAATTCTGCCCTTTCTGCCTTTTAGTATGACCCTGACCCTAAAAAGATATATTTTTTAAATTTGACACGCCCAAATAAAAAAAAGATAACCCACGTGTTTAGCTGACTATTTTCAATGAAAATCTGTTTACCGAAACAGAAATTATTTAAATTTAAATTATTTCGTCATGTTAAGTACTATATATGTATACAGTATGTTAGCCCAGAAGATTTTTTTCTTGTAAGGCACTTACCTCGGCGACCGCTAGAGGGCCTCATTTGGTTTTAACGGTCAACTTCGTGAATTGGTAACATTGGTTTGGTAAATTAGTACAGTATAAATCTTAGACGGATATGTATGCGTTCATTTACAGTATTATGTTATAGTAAGTATTTCGTATGAACTTACACAATTACTAAGGTATGAATACCGTTATTTTATTTCGTGCTCTAGAAATAATCTATTTTACACTATTCGTGCTTCAGTGAAATGTGTGATGAAAAGAAAAGGAAACGCAACTGACACTATTGTGGATCAGTGAAATTGTTTCACAGTACTTGTACACATAATACACCAGCGTCCATAGGTCGTAAGCTGGTTTCTATTTATGAACAGTTCCATTACTAAATATTAAATATTTAACATGGCTGATGACGATCTCCTCTCGGCGGCGCCACCATCGTTGATTCCTAGTGAGTTATTGACGTTCATAGTAAACGTTATAAATGTAAATATAGAGGTAACGAAACTCCATTTCTGAAGAAGAACGGTTGTGTTTGAAGTATACTTAGCTATTTGTACAATCAGCGCCTCTAGTAGCGAAGGCCGAAAAGATGACCGTCTATAGAGACAAATAGAATTCAATGGAAGTTTTTAGTTGTAATCGAGATTTTTTTTCTTCAGTCAAAATTTTTAATTTTATTTCTCTTTCACACTTTTAGCATAATGTTTCTTCGTTCAGAATCACAGATTATTTTTTCAATACGACTAATAGTTCGAAAGTTATGAATTTTTGAATTTTCGAATTTTCATACATACAATTTTTTTTTTAAACTTTGCATTGTTGCCCCTATCGAGGGCTATATTTTTGGCCTTCGCTACTAGAGGCGTTGCATCCTAGACTATTACTATATTAAGGTTGCATGTACAAATGGGTAAATTATTAAGACTTTTTTCAAGTCGTTTATTTCTCGTCACTCTTGTGCCTTCTATTTTCTTAATCGTTCGTTCTTTTAATCTTTAGGATGTTAATATTTTGGATTGTAACATTTATTATGGATACTTAGGCATTTTATTTATTTTGTTTCCATATCAAAGTACGATCAAAGTTAATGATCGTTTCGGATTGAAAGTTGACAAACTGAATATTGGAAACCAATGAGCTTCAGAACAAATATCAACCAATTGGAAATTGGAAGGGCAGGGCAGGTGACGTTAGACCACGTAACAAACCAATTAGAAGTTGCCGTTCCTCATAAAAGGGCGGAGAAAACGACTGCATCTTGCTGAGCACACTTGCCTGTGTAATATACGGCCGTAATATGACTGTAAATGACACAGAAAACGTGTACATACCGTTGATTGTAAATGAGATGTGGTTTTTCTCTAGAGCAGTAAGAACACGGGCATTTGTAGACAGCTTCAGAATTTCTTTGGCTTCGCCCCTTTTATGAGCGTCATCAATTTCTAATTGGTTTGTTACTGGGTCTGATGTCACATGCCCAGCCCTTTTTATGTCTAATTGGTTGATATTTGATCTGACGCTCATAAAAGGGCGGAACTAAAAAAAATGTTGAAGCTGTCTGCAGATGCCTGTGTAAGAACCACCGCTCTTGCAAAAACCACATAAAAAGTTTTTGTGACGTCATTTACCGTCATATTACGGAACCGCCATCTTAGGAAACCCAAGCTTAACCAATGTGGGTATTTACTGTAACTGTTTAGGGAAATAGCGTAATTTTATATTACGTCACGTTGTTATCTTTACTTATTTTGATTTACATGAAACATGAGTAAATAACATAAAAGTGACGTTTGATGTCGATGATTGCCATGTAGCCTACTGCAAGGGTGTACCAACATGGGTTCTTTAGTTTCCACCTTTCAATGTCAATGAGGCCATATTTGTTTACCCTTACGCAGCTTCAATCATCTAGTGTCTAGGTTCCAAGGTTATTGGTTATGTCTGTTTTTTTTTTTTTCGTGGTTTCTTCATCCGTCGACTGATGATTGTGTTTACTTTTTCTGTTTCTATCGCGTGAATGCGTATTTCAGTGTCGGATGTCCGTAATTGACCCTCGACGAGGTTCAGTCGCTCATAAAATGTAAAAAAACGGATCAGTTTTCATTGCAATTAACGTTTCATTGTAAAAAGAATCGTTGGAAAATCAAAGATAACCGTACTTTTCATTTGTAAGCAGATTTTATGTGATTTTGAAGTTAATCTCATTTTATGTTTTAAAGGAAAAGAAATCAATTTTGTGCATTTTTGCCTGGCTGTGAGTAATTATACAAACGTCTCATACAAACGTCTAATGATTTTATTGGTTGGTTGTTAATTTTGAAGAAAGAAAAAAAAAAAGATAATAATGTGCAAAAAAAAATCTCTGCATCGTTATCGATCGATTCTTATTTTTAATTTGGAGGAGGGCGCTGGGCACAAGGAAATGAATGGTGTTTAGTCAACGGGGGGCCCCTAAAGGGGGCCCGTTAACTAAATGTTATTTCTCCTATAAGTTGGAATTGGGTATTTTTTCATATGAGGTGGGGTGGCGCTGATCAAGCGCCAAATTGAATAAGCGCCAAACTGAATAAACGCCAAATGGAACAAACGCCAAATTGAACTAACGCCAAACTGAATAAACGCCAAATGGAACAAACGCCAAACTGAATAAGCGCAGAATGGAACAATTGCCAAACTGAACAAGCGCCAAACTGAATAACAGCCAAAATGTGATAAACACATTGTTAGGTTAGGTTAGGTTAGGATTGGTTAGGTTAGGTTAGCATGTTCTGTTTGTAAATCTGCACAGTCTGACGTCTATAAAAGCTCACAATATTTGGACCATCAGAATTTACAAAAAAACCTGAATAACCGCCAAACTGAATAAACGCCAAATGGAAGAAACGCCAAACTGAATAAGCTCCAAATGGAACAAACGCCAAACTGAATAAGCTCCAAATGGAACAAACGCCAAACTGAATAAGCGCCAAATGGAAGAAACGCCAAACTGAATAAAAGCGAAAAATTTGGCGCTTATTCAGTTTGGCGTTTGTTCAATTTGGCGCTTATTCACTCGCCCCATGAGGTGCCCGAATAGATATTTATTTTGTTCCCCCCCCCCCCCCCCCCTGCAATCGCGATTGCTATGCTCCATAGACGTTTTTTGTAAAAGTTGGACGCAAATACATCGAACGAACGTTTGTTTAGAAACAGCATTATGAAAAAATTCAAATTGTCTTCAAAACTAGAATGGTAAAAGATTTGTTAATTTTTTTTTTCATGGCAACGATTTAAAAAATAAATATTTTATAGCAGTTTGAAAACTACCCGATTTTTGGTTTTTCCATTGACATGCCGTAAAAAACTAAAAGCGCCTAGTACCTAACCTGGATTCTTGTTGCGATACATTGTTATGGGGCTGCTCCGATTCATTGTTGCGGGGCAAAATCGCAACTGACGCGATTCAGACCCGCAACATGGTTCCGTGTCCACACCTACACTCCTTTTCTCTCTCCATCCTTCTGGTTTGCTGCGGCCCTCACAATATGGGTCTACAGGGTGACCATAACTTCCCACAAACACAATTTATACAGAAGGGCGTCAATTAGTTTAGCCGTATTTTAAATGGTTCACATCTTTTTTTTTTTTTTTAAGTCTAGTCGTTAGTGTAGTCTAGTCCCTTTGAGGCTATTTTCATGTTTCAAAAGACGTCCAAACTATGAAATGTTATACAACAATTATATATATAATATCTCAGGTCTGTGTGTGTGTGTGTGTGTGTGTGTGTGTGTGTGTGTGTGTGTGTGTGTGTGTGTGTGTGTGTGTGGAGTAACAAAACCGTTGAAGCACGTCGGAATTTATATAAATTTGAATAAATGAACCGTTTTTTTTTTCTCAAGGTCAACTATATGTTGAACTCTTCCTTTGGAAAGTGTAGAAGGGGGGAGAGAGAGAGAAAAAAGTGGGAGGGGGTGAGGGGAAAAGGTTGGAAAGTGTAGAAGGGGGAGAGAGAAAGAAAAGTGGGAGGGGATGACTGAAATTGAAATGAAAGGAGTAAAAAAAGGAAAAAACGACGCGCATGCGCACAATTGCCTGTGAATTTTGCTCCCGTCATTTATGACGGGTTACCCCACTAGTTACATATATTATAAGCTTTTTTATGTCTGTCTGTGTATAACGCTGTACAAACAAGGACAAAAACGTTTAAGCACGTCGAAATTTATTTAAATTTAAATTTACCGGTTTTTTTTCTCATGTTGTGCTCTACGGATCCAAGAACCCAGACAATACTAAGGTGCTTATAAAAAACGCAAGCGGTCAAGGTATATATTACTTCATGATAACCGGACATTCACACAAAATGTCATTTTTAATATTGAAGTATTTGAATAAAAAGAAGAATTTGAATGAAATAGTTAAATAACTTCAGTAGCAAAATGAAACTAAATTGTGTTCCCGTCATTTATGACGGGTTAACCCACTAGCGTTAAAATGTTTCCTATTTTGATGTGGGACTCAAGAATCATGAATCTAGGCTGACGCGATTCAGCCCCGTAACATTTCAACAAAGAATCCTGGTGTGTATACTAGCCATAAGGGCGTATTTTCGCCATTTTCAAACTGTCATAAATGTTTTTTTTTAAGGATATCATCTTGAAAAAAAAAACATGTAACGTTATCAACTTATCACCAACGTTTCTAGTTTCTAAATCACTTTGAATTTTTTTTTTTTGTAATGTATCTCCTGAAAAACCTTCGCTTGAAAAATAAAATTTTTCTCAAAAACCCCTGGGTGGTGGAAGAGACCTCCTATACATGTAAGAACGTAATAGTCACCGTATTGACTAATGCTAAGCTCCATAGATGTTTTTGGAAAGTAGGCCCTAAGTGTAGTAGTTTCACTTAATTTTGCTCCCGAAGGAAAGAGCGCCTATTGCATTTTTTTAAATAATTACTACAAAATAGGATTTAATCCAAGGTTTCATTTGTGTATTTAAATTTCTCGGAATTTCCGAGAAATGGTCCAATTTTTTTTCCTGATCCCGGGGCTTGTAAAAATGGTCGGGAAAAGTTACCCTCTAAAGTTGAAAGTGTTTTTGAATCTAAAAAGGTATTCCTATGCCGCGCTGTTCAAGTCTTAAGGCCGGCCCTAGACGTGCGCAAACTTGACAGTGCACATGTCTATCATCGCTCGTCTACTGAGACGTGTCATTTCGGAAACTGGACAGTTTTCGACACCTATGCAAGTGACTTGTGTACAGTGTTGCCACCAACTTTCTAAGAAAAATCCTTGCAGCTTCACTAATTTTACCCTCCAATACCCTCCCATTGTTCACAATATGAGATTGAAGCCAATAGATGGCGCCATTTCTTTAACTCTCCGGTTAATCAATAGGCTCCGTTGTTTATGACGTCACGTTTACATATATTAATAGATTTAAGGCGATGGCCATTGCCTAACCGATGAGTTTAAAAATGTGGTTTAATGTTGTTCAACATAATTGAGTCATTTTGTGGAACCATTTTTAAACAGGTGCTTGATTTTTTATAAAAAATGGTATATTTACGTGAATGGAAATGTTTAAAAATAAGCATATTGCTTAATGGTATTTCTTTTTTCTCAATTTTTACCCTCTTTGTACTCTCCCACCTTTTAAAATACACTCTAAGAGGGTAAATTCCCTCAAAGTGGCAACACTGGTTGTGTTCTATTTGTTTTTTCTTCATTTTACCCTCGAATTACCCTCACTTGCCTATTTCCCTCCTCTTACCCTCTCAGATGTTGAATTACCCTCGAGGAGGGTAATTTCCCTCCAGGTGGCAACACTGCTTGTGTAGTACGATATGATTCTGTATTTTTTTTTTTTTTTTGCTTTCGCCTGCACTAAACTTGCAGGGTGATATGATATGCTTGAATCGTCTAGAGCAGTGGTCGCCAACCGTTGGTCCGTGGTCTGCAGAAAAATCTGGACAATATTTTTTTTTTGTTTTGTTTTATTAATAAAAGAAAAAAAAATATTCTAATAAATTCTTATATTCTGAATGGCAATTTTCAACTTTATATTGCACTAAATTCATGAAATGTACTAGAGTCTAGTACAGTTCTCGTAAAATACGGCACGCAAGAGTTACATTTCGTTCAGTTTCCCCCCCCCCCCCCCCCCCCACACTTCTCCCCTAAGCTTCAATTATTTTGTAATAATTAAACTAACTTTAATAATTTTGTTACAATTAAACAACCTTTAAAAATCTTATATTAATAAAATAGAAGTTCTCTGATCATTATTTGACAAACGTATTTATCTTTTTTAAAAAAAAATCAAATTAGTGGTCCGCGGGATTTAAAATTTTGAATTTAGTGGTCCGTGAGGTCCGAAAGGTTGGCGACCGCTGGTCTAGAGGATGACTAGCGCAAGTATATCTACTTGAGCGATAGACATTGCACAGTTAAACGTCATGTTCTATGGCCATACCTTTGTGCCATTGGCCTTTGGCCCATGTTGTGAAAATCCCAATGGACATTTTGATTCTGATTGCAACAAATGGGATCAGATTACATTCGGAATCGGATTATTGTTGGATTGTTTCTTTAGTTGGCAAATGCTAGCTTGTAATCAGTACTTTAAAGTTATGTTTTCACCCACTTAATTTAAATTAAAATAACTGACATAGTTTTGAGTACGCATTAATGAATGTAATTGGTTTGTTTCTAGCTACAAGTGTTGACTTGTCAGTTTTTGACAACGTCGTCTCAGTTTCCACGGCAGGACACAGCAAGACTCCTCTGACGAGAACCTTATCTGCTGCAATGGGCAGTGCCACCTCACCCTCTGGTGGTGGGCCAAAGAACACGGGTCAGTCCTTATGTGCTGAACTTATACTATTGCTTGTGATTTATATATGATTATGTATGCTCGTATGTATTGATAGTATAATTAATGACTATTGTTTTAGTTGCTTGAAGACACTGGGGGCATATTGATATATACATCTAGGTTATAAAAAAGTGTATACTCTCTTTGGTTGAATTTTAGCATAAAGTTGTTTTCGTCTAGAATAGTTAAGGCTGGTGCACACAGTGAATTATTGTAGCAATTGTATAACAACTTCTGCTTGTGCATTTGTTTTTGTTCAAAGGCTCTAACTGAAGTAGATATTACTACGGAGACCGAATTCTACACATGCATTGTAGAGTGATCGTACATTTTGTTTAATTCGTGATGTGAGCTAGTCTTAACTTAACGCAGGGCTTCTTAACCGGGGTTATTCCATACCCTTTGGTAGTATTCGAGCCAAATAAATTGAAATAATGGTGGTATATGGCATTCGATATCATAACAATTTTTAAAAAATCACAATCTTTCAACTATTCTTTTTTTTTAGCTATCCTTATGTAAAGTAAAACCATGCTATTTCCATCTTTTGAAGTCATACTGGTACCTGATGGGGCTGGTGATGGTGGTAATTGTGAGCTTTTGACATCGACCTCCTAATTTGACCGACTTATAGATGGTGTTTTCTGCAACTCGTTTCTCCTCTTGATCGCGCGGTGGCCGCACGAAGAAGATCCGAGTTACAGAAGTAGCCGGATGGAGTTGGATCACGATCATTCTCCTGCATGGGGGTGAAATCGATGCAGAAGGATGGTGGCCATCCTTCTCTTGGTCGATGCTGATGTACATCATCTTCTGTTGTTGTTACCGATAGAAGATGTTGTAGCTTCTTCAGGATCGTATGTCTCCTGCCTTATGATGTCTCCGGCCTCTGTAGAGAAGTGATTAGTTACCGAACATAGAGACAACGCTGTTTTTCATTATAAACACTTTTTATTCATCCTCATACGAAAACACTTAGTTTACAAGGATGAATGTTCATTATTAAAGGTGCGTCCTCATGCCCATGATGTGATACGGATAAAGATCAAACGTAGTACAAAAGAGAGCAAAGACGAGGAACAAAGAGGAACACGGTCCTTTTATACCTTGGACCTGTGTACACCTACGAAGTGTAACAAGGTCCAAGTGACCATGGTCCTAAGTGTATCACTCCGCCACTTCGATGTGCGTCAGAAGTGTGAGTCAGAGAGGAGGGAGGGACAAGCGGGAGTTGTTTACCCCCCAGGCTATGGTTTTGGCGGGAAAGGAAGTTACGGGGTGTTACATAATGATTATGGTTTTGACAGTCTGGTTAAGGGGTAGTGGAGATATATTGGGCAATCGATTGTGGGGGTCTGTAATCGTAAAAAGGTTAAGAACCCCTGATTTAGAGGATAAGCTTAATAAGGTAAGGCGAATTTAACTAAATAACGATATTGGCACCATTTTTTTTTAAATATTTCATGTGTATTCAAACTTTCAAATTTTAATTTCTGTTTGGATTTTGTGTGTAATTTTCGTTTTTGCCGTTTTTCATTTTGTTTTATGTTTTATGTTGTGGTTTTAGTAAATGTTGCATTTTTTTTTTGTTTGAACTGTTTTAGTTGAAAAGCATGCACGCAAAGGTAGCCTCCAAATTAGTGTGATGCCTAAATCTTTGCTAGGACACCAAATTGCTCCACCTGGTATTTTCTCATCCTCTTCGAATGACCCTTCGATTTGCGTTTCACCATCCCTAGGTAATATTGAATGCTGACCCATGCAGTCTTTACGTGAACTTGTAGAGCAGAATCTTGTGGGGGGGGGGACAACACAGAAGAAAGCTTAAAGCAATAAGTGAATGAAAAATATCAGCACTTGAAATCTGATATTGATTTTGATTTATAGCGGACTACAAATCTATAGACGAGAGGTAAACTATTGCAAGTCCAAATTGGCAACATTTCAGGAGATCAATCTGAGCATTTCCTTTGACGTGAATGCGACCGGTGACCAGAGTGCACAACTGTCATCTCTACTGTGCGATTGCCACTATACAGTACTGTGCGGAGAGCAGTCTGGTGGCACTCGTGGTGACGAGTTTAAAAAAAAACACACTCAGTTGTAATTTTTTTCCAAAACACAAAAATGGTCTCAACAACATGCACGTTGACCTACGACTGACGATCGCGAGTCGCACAGCAATGACCTGCCAGGAGTCACGGTGGGGCACAAACGTGACTATTGTCGCGAAGGAGTTTTTTTGAATTGCCTTCTGTACACATGATTCAAAACAATGGGTAATCCTTGCCGAATATTAAATTACCGAATTGGACATTTGTGTAAATCACAAAAATGTAAGATGCTCCATTGCTGTGAAAATTATTTGCGTCCTGTGTGATAGGCTTGGTACACTTGTCTAGGAACAATCAATATGTTTCGGGGAACACCTGACCTCTTTGGAAAAACAAAAAACAAACAATGTTTGTCATGTTTTCATAACTTCTACATGGGATATTTGGTATATGGTAGGCCACAAATAAACATTGCCTAATGTTAGTTATTTCTTAGAAGGCTACATCACAAAATTACTTTGAAAAATATCCGCAAAGAGCACTAGCATCGTTTTTCTATTGAGCCCATAGACCCGTTGTTAAAGGCAAAATGCTAATTTTTAAAATATACAGTCGCGGCAATATGTTTATTTTTCATATTTAAAGTTGTCCAATAATAAGTTTTTAGGTGCAACAGGCACCTTAAATATATGCTGATCGAGTGATGTAATGACAAAATATTAGTAAGTGCGGTTGTATATTTAAAAACTATTTCAACATTGCGAATTTCTAACTCTTATATTAAACTCCATTGAGTACGCCCAAATAAGAAAAAAACATCCATTAAAATGCTCGTAAAAATGCATAAAAATAATTTTAAAAAATCAGCACGTGCGCCATTGTGGTTTTTTAAAATTATTTTTAGGTATTTTTTATGAGCATTTTTATGGATGTTTTTTTTTCTCTTTTACGAGCGCGTACTGAATGGAGTTGTAAGTGTTAGACATTCGCGATTTTGAAATCGTTTTTTAAAAAAATATAACCACGCTTACCAATTTTTTGTTATTCTATCACTAGATCAACATATATTTAAGGTGCACGTTGCACTTTGAAAACTTAATATTGGACAACTTTAAATAAGAAAAATAAACATATTGCCGTCTCGACTGTCGATTTTAGAAATTAATATTTTTTCTTTAACATTGGGTCTATGGGCTCAATAGAAAAACGATACTAGCGCTCTTTGTGGAGATTTTTCGAAGTAATTTTATGATGTATCCTCTTAAAGGGAATTTAGTTTAAAGTCAACATATACTTAATTTGTAAGTTTAGTTTCTTGTAGACATTCAACCATTTAGTTAAGTTTCTTGCATCTGAGACTGTAGTTGGAATGCTGGGCTTGTACTTTGTATTTAAATGGTAAATTATGTTTTTCTTTATCAATAATAAACGATTCTTTAAATATTTTAGTTTCCACATCTATTATGTAGAACACAAAAGCTCAGTTTTGCTTTTTTTTTATATATATTTCACTGTTGCATGGTTGTCTGTCTGTCTGAACAATGACTAAATTACTTAGGATAAGTTTTTTTTTCCCTCTCATTCTGTTTAAAATTTAATGTTGTATTCTATGTTATTCATAGCTGGCGACAACCATGGCAATGAGCCTAATGCACCACGCCTACTTGAACCAGTGCCGACTTCGCCTCCAAAGGTACGTTGTTATCGTGCGTGTGCGCACATCGAGTGTGGAATTATGGCGATGAACGGTAGTATGCCATAGCAATTATTTATGAGTGTACTGTGTAGTGGGTTTGGAGGTTGGTGTAAGATTCTCAATGGGTTGTTTAGTTGTTAAAAGGATTTGTGGTCTAGTCGTTAAATCACTAGCTTGCTGTTTTCTCCTGTAAAAATAAGCTTGTGTGGAATGTTCTTTTGCGTTTTTCGTTACCATGGCTTTTAATTGTAAGTTAGGATGATTGTAAAATACCATCGTGTTGTTATGAAAGCAGCTGTTATGTGTATAAGTCGAATAGAATCTAGATAAAGGGGAGAATTCAGCTATTTGGTGTCGTGCTAATCTTTTTATGGGCAAACCTCAGCTTTTTCGACATATAGCTTGTACAGGTGAAACACGAAATTGAAGGGCGCCAAATCAGGGTTGTTTGATTTAAATGAAATGATTTAAAGAGACCCATTACCTCCAGATATTTCTTTTCAAAAATATTGTCAAGACCCTCGAGAGCCCCTGTCACACTAGCAACTTTTGATGCAATAAAACGTGCAATGTGACATGCAACATTAGTGTTTATGGTGTGATATGACATGCGACTTGATAAAAATTTTCCTTTCAAACAACCAATCAGGCCGCGTTTTTCGGAAATGACATATGTAACATTGAACGAATTTCCGGTTTATGAACTTCCTGTTAGCTGATCACAGTATATACACAAACCAAGGAAGCAAGACACTGAACAGAAAATCATGTACGAATTTCACTAAGATTCTGGATATCCAGAATAGAATTGAAATTTTAAAATGCAGTAAAACGCGGATTAAAAGTAAAATGGCTTCCGATACCGTACGAGATTCACCCGAATGTGTCGGCCCTTTGACATAAACGAAGTTTTAAAAAATTGATTGCATAGTGTGATATATAGAAGTTTATCACAAAGTTCTAGTTGCAAGTCACATCACAGGTTGCATTGCAAGTTGAATTGCATTGGAGGTTGCTAGTGTGATAGGGGCTTTACACAACGATTGTCAAAACGATTTTTAAATTTTAAAATAAGTCAATAAAAGCATAAAAAGAAACTTGGGACTTTTCGTGAGTCACCGAACGACGCCATTTTAAATTTCCAAAAACGAAAGTATCCCCCCCCCCCCCCCCTCCCCTCCATTTTTGTGGCAAAGGTTGATGCCCCATATTTCCAGATTTCCAGAATTCCTTAATCAAATGCCATGTATTCCCTATGCCTATTCAATTCAATACAACCTTCATGTGGAATAAACCAAATAATGGGAGGTGACAACACGTCAATATTGGAGTAGAAGAGTGTACTTAGGTTTTTTTGTTGCCAATGTCTCTTTGGTGGCGCATCTATCTGATAAAGTTCATCTACATGAAGGCAAACTAATTTTTATCATATTAATTATTTAAAATTTTAAAAATCGTTTTGGTAATCGTTGAATAATTCTTGACACGAAATTTCCGGAGGAGATGATGGTCTCTTTAAATCACTAAAAAATCATGCTTTAAATGACTTATATACAAATTTGAAATTTCATAGAACAAAACTTTTTTCACTTTCTGTCTTTTTATTTTTTTGTTAACTTGACTTGATGTATGAGTTGCAGGCGCCGTGCACACATGCGTTTTTTTGGACTTGCGTCGCTGCAGTTACGGTCTAAGATATGAAAGTTATATGGGGCAATGCACCGCGGCATGTCACGTCCAGTTTGCGTGCATTTTGTGCCACAGATCCCCACAGCACCGCAGCGGTGCTGCATATGCAACTTCGGTGACTCAGTACATTTTTTGTTGATCACATTTAGGCCCGATGCACACATGCGTTTTTGGACGTGCGGCACAGCTGCGTCGCTGCACGTCCAAAAAACACACGAGCGCCTCGGGCCAAAGGCAGCAAAACTTGCTACTGTGTACATAAAAGAAACGGGCCCATCTACCAGATGAACAGATTTGAACCTGATATTTCATTATTTCTAGTTTATTCATTTTATTAAATTATTTACTTTAAATTAGTGGATGTTCTATTAGTCATGATTTAAATTCATTTAGGCCTACAATTTTATACTGTCATTCAGTCATTGTGGTATTTTTTTTTTATTCTTTGCACTTCTCCGATTCTGTTCTAAAGTTAGTTTTTTATTTGACAAGGATATAAATGATTATAATGCTGTTGTTTGTTAAATGCATGCATTATAATTGCACACAATTTGAAAAGTAAATAAAATTTCAATTTTTTTTTTCTTGAAAAATGTTCATTTAAAAAATAAAAAAAAATCTGATTTAAATAAAAAAAAAATCGATTTAAATAAACGATCTGATTTTTTGTAGAAAAAAAAAATCATGATTTTTAACAACTTTGGCCAAAATGTATTCGTATTAGCAGAATTTTCTGTTAAAGAGACCATAATCCTCAGTCATTTTTTTGTTAAAATACTGTCGAGACATATCTTGTACACACTTGAGTTAAATGAATTCAAATTAAATGTGTTTAGGCGAATTATACGGAATCCAGTTAAGGACATGAACCAAATAAAAATTGACTTCATTGTATTAATATTTTAAATTGAAATACTAAATCAATATTTTCTCAATAGTTTATATAATTATATTTAAGTATTAACTCAATATTTGGAGATTATTAACTGAATAAATTGAATTCGACATATTGTTCGTTTGCTCTTCACAGGGCTCTGTAGAACACGTTTATTATTTAAATGCATTTAAATTATCAAGTGCGCACTAGGTATTACCTAACGATTGCAAAAATAGTATTTAAAATAAAATAAGCGATTAAAATCATAAAACAACTTAAAAATTAAGTGACAATTGATGAGTCACCGAACAACGTTATTTTAAATTTCAAGAAACGAAAGTCTACAGGGTTGCCTGAATAACAACGAAACTGAACTACCTCGAACCAGAATAAGGGCGAAAGGAAGTAAACCGAACAAGAACAACCAAGAAAATGAATATAGTCGAATCTGAATAAAATCGAAACTGAACAGCAAAGAAACTGAATTACACCGAAATTTTTTGTTACACTTGAATAACACAGAAACTGAACAGCCTCGAAACTGAATAGCAAAGAAACTGAACAGCATCGAAACTGATTAAAATAGAAACTGAACAACATCGAAAATGAACAAGGAAGAAACTGAAATGTACAGAACCTGAATAAAGTCGAATCACATTTCTGTACACATCCCGGGGTTATAATAATAGTTAAATGAGGTGCATCTTTTGTATGGCATGCATCCCACCCACACCAATGCTCTTCCCTTTTGTTATGTTTGTTTGTAGGTCAGAAGAAGGAATTTCTTATCTTTTATTTTAAAATACAGGGTGGAAGGGTGGAAGGAACCGGAATATATTTTATTAACCGAATTTTGTGTTAAAAGAATATGTTTGCTATTCCAACGAACCGGACAGAAAAATATAAATCGTGTTATCCAATTTTTTGTGTTATTCGTTTGAAACGGTTTTCACTGTAATTGGCAATGCCAATTGACATCTAGATCATTTTAATGATGATATTTTTCAAAATAAGCTTTTTTTCTTGTAATTTCACATGGAAGTTTGACAAAAAGATTAGTTTAAACTAACGAAAACAGTTTCAAAACTAACTTAAAAAGCTTATTTTGAAGAATTTATGTAATTTTCTTTACTCTTCTAGTTTGAAATTAATTTTAAAATTCACCATTATTTAAACACTTTTCATTTTAATTCTGGTTATTCTATGTTTAGAAGCAAAATTAAGAGAAGCTTGAAAGTGTTTTAGAAACTAGAATAGCTTAATCACTTACGGGTAATTTCGTGTTCGATATTTTTTAAAATAAACTTTTTATGTCAAGAGTTTGAAAATGAACCAACTTTAAGAAGGCAGCGAAACTTTGTAAATTTTTGCCTATAAAAAGTTTATTTTGAAATATATGAACCTGAAAAAAATACTATTAATTGATTCAGAAGCTACCCGTTCTAGTTTCTAACACATTTTCAATTTCTCCTTATAGTGTTACTTTTCAGAAAGACAAGAATTAACCAGAGTTCAAAAACATCATCTATTCGTAAAACATAATTATTTGCTTCGGAAAAACGTTTCTCGTCATAATTTCCTTCATTTCGAACAAATTCAAGGTGTTTTAAAAGGTTAAGTATCAGTAAATGTCAAGTTTTAAATGAAAGGTAAACTTGGAATTGGATATAATGCATTCACAGTAACTTGGAAAATATGTACATGAAAATATGCAAATGCGGCCCTTGAAAATTGAGTCCCAACCTCGAAAATGACTTTCTTGTGGTTTACTCAATTAAATGCATTTAAATTATCAGGTGTGTGCAAGGTATAACGGTATCAACAAGGTATTGTTGGTATCTTTCAAAATAAGCTTAATTTAAAGACAAAATCATCTGCTTAAAAGTTGGGTTATTTTTTCTTAAACTAACATAAAAAGCTTATTTTGAAAGATATCAACATGAAAATATCCTTAAGGTGGTTGAGTTACCCTTCCAGTTTCCAACAGATTTTCAAGTTTTTCTTAATTATGCTGTTCTGAAATAACAAATTAATCGAGTTTGAAAATTATCATAAAACCATCTTAATGGTGTTTACCGTGTTTACGAATAAAACTTTATGTTTATTTTCTATGTATGTGGCCTCTGAAGTGGTTTAAGTGACCGACAATCACACAACGCGGCGTTTTGTCCCGGTGTTTTACTTGTTTATGTTTGTGTTTATTTATTTTTATTTGTCTATGGCGGATGAAAATACACTTTAAGAGCCTAGATATAGCGTTTATTTCAAAATGTCTCCGAATGTATGCGCTGCGATCGTTGTTGATTGAAAAACGGTTTTTTAACGTTTTTTTTTTCTCATTCGAAGTCACATCATAATAATTAATAGAAAAATAATTTCACGTGCTAACCTTATAAAAAAGAAACATCGTGAAGCCAATAGATTAATGCACGTGCTCATTATTATGTGATTGTTCTAAGTCGTTTTTAATGGGAGTTCTTCAAATGTTTGGTTGACGGTTTTTTGCTCCTATGGGACTTAACATAGAGTTAAAAAAACGTAAGATTTTAAATGTTATTTAAAAATAGAAAGCCCTTTTAAAATTTGGAAGAAGGAATAATCCTGAATACAATAAACATGTGTAAGTACCTACTAATTTTTCTGATTGCTCTAAATCATTTTTAATAAGAATTCTCTTAACTTTTGTTGGACGGTGTTTTAGTCCTATGGGACTTAACATGGAGTTAAAAAAACGTAAGATTTTAAATGTTATTAAAAAATAGAAGGACCTTTTCAAAATTTATAAATAGGAAACATCGTGAAGCCAATACAATACAGTATGTGCTAATTATTTTGTCATGGTTCTAAATAGTTTTTAACGAGAGCTTTTCGAATGTTTGTGTGCCGGTTTTTGGTCTAATGGGATTTAACATGGAGTTAAAAAAACGAACGACTTTGAACCTTGTTTAAAAATAAAATACCTTTTCAAAATTGATATAAATCGAGCAATTAAAAAACAATACTTTTTAGTGCATTTTGCACTTTACTGTATTTTAATTGAGCAATTGTGAGGCGATTTCTTGCAGTTTTAGTAACACCATATAGTAACATTCATTTGTCTCGTTGTCGTCTGCTCAAAACAACAGGATGGACGTGGATCTAGGCTCTTAATATTCATGTGGTTCTCTTTTATTATGAACTTTTTTCTCTTTCTGTCTATTTTCCACCTGAGAAAAAAGGTGTAAAGGAAAAGTACTAAGAACATTTTAGAGATGTTAATAGTTAATTATGATAACGATTATTATCTTATTTTATTTCTAAAATGAGTTTATACAAAACTATTAAACACCTTGGAAAAAAGAGAAATTTAGAAGAAACTCCATAAACAATTAATTCTAAATTAACTGTTAATTGGCGACAGATGAAAAGAGCGACAGAGATTCAAGAAAAAAAACGTAGAAACTGAAAAATTTTCAGTTTCTGGTATTTTTTTATTATTCATTATAATGACTGAAGTTCTTTATTTAAAAAATCTGGGCCACCAAAAAATGATCTTCTTCCTTAATTTGCAAGTGGGTCCCCCATTCAATCTCTCATTAATAAATGTCTTTCTCTTAATTTGTGGCATTTTACAAATTTTGTGTGTTTTACAAAATTGCTAAAACAAATTGTTTCAAACATTATTATGGTTTTTGACATGCCGATATTTCAATTATACTGAAAGACAGAATAACCAGAGTACTCAATCATTTAAGAGTATTTTAATGTTGATATCGTTCAAAATAAACTTTTTAAAAATATCGTCTTCTAAGCATATGCTTAGAAAACGAAATTTTTATAAATTTTTTTGAGTATTTATTTTTAAAAATATCAACGTGAAAATACCCTTAAATAATTGAGCTACCCTCCTAGTTTTTGAAACACTTTAAAATTTTCTCATTTTTACTCGTTCCATTTGGCAGTTCTTCAATTTGGCATTAGGTTAGCTCCTGCACTGTTTTGTCAGTGTTCTTTTTGCTTTAATTATGGCGCTAATAGTCAGGACAACTTTAGTACGAAAAGCACCCTGGACAAAGTCATATGATAGCATTTTTGAATGATTTAATTATTTACTAATTTAGAGGCTAATGTGCTGGCACCACAGGTAAAGTACTGTATAAATCCTCACTGTGCTTTAGAAAGGTACCTTCATTTAAGCATTGGTTTTAATAATAAGTAGGGCCAACAGTTTCATGCCCTAAAAATCAAAGAAATATGCATGCAAATATGCTGTCATAAATCCTAAAATTTGCCAACAAAATATGCACTATTGGATATCATTTGCACAATATTTTTTTTGATTGCAATACACAACAAAAAACATTCTCAATTTTTCAAATTTAAAATTATGCAGATTGTTATGGAGTAGAGCTTTATACACAGGCATTTAGAAATCGGAACGAAAACAAGTTGGCTCCACCCTTTTTATGACGACCGGGAAATTCTAATTGGTTTGTTGTGTGGTTTGATGTTGAAAAGGGCGGAGCATGTGACATCAGACTACATAACCAACCAATTAAAAGTTGCCGGTCATCATAAAAAGGGCGGAGCCAACTCGTGTTCGTCCCGATTTCTAAATGCTTGTGCTTTATACTTCGAGAAAGTACGTTCTACATCACAAGATATAACTGGTGCCGCTTAAAACAAGCAATATCAGAAATAGACAAATATATCTTCATTATGATTTTCACCATTAAAAACTGCACAAATCTTCTGGAGCTCTTAATAGCCTTTACTTTTCTCTAATACAGTGGTCAATTTCTTTGTTGCTTCTTTGGAAGTATTCCCAGTAGCACATTTTAAATTGTATTGCAGTTCTTGAATGACTGAAAATTTGTTCAGTTTCTTGAACTAAAATAGAAAAATTCTAAGTTTTCTAGAAAAAAGTGTTAAATATGCCCTTAACATGTAAAATTAGCAAAATATGCATGCGAAATACAAATACCCTTAAATATGCAATTATATGAAAAATAAAACTAGTGTTATTCGACTTCATTTCACATCAATCGTGCTTAAATCTGACACAGCATGAAATATAAAGCAGCAAAAAGAATATGCATTTTCATAATACCGTTGGTCCTATTAATAAGCTTTTCATGTGAGTTTCAAACTAACCAGTTTTTTTTACAAAAACGAAAATAATTCCTTTAAGTGATTATTTTCCTCTTTGAAATAAACTTTTTTGCACAATTTTAAAAAGAAATTCAAAGTTTGTAAGAAACTAGAACAGTAAATGAAGGAGCTCAAATGGCATATCTTTGGCATATCTCATGGCATATCTTTCAAAACATTTTATTAGTGATGAATTTTAAGATGAAATTGAAAGTTTCTTAGAAATTAGAACAGTGAATGACTGAGCTGAAAGTATTTTCCTGACATCTTTCAAAATAAACCTTTTAGAAGTAATTGTTAGCTGAAATTGAAAGTTTCTTATAAACTAGAACAGTATCTACATAAAAGTATCTTAATGAAGACTTTTTTTTAAAAATAAACATTTTAGAAATAATTTTAAAAAGAAATTGAAAGTTTGTTAAAAACTAGAATGGTAGGTGCTTAAAGATGAATCATTTCTAAACTCATATAAAAAAGTTTATTTTTAAAAATATCAAAATGAAAATACATTATTAGTAATTGAGCTACTCCTCTATTTTCTAAAACATATTCAAAACCACCTCCTAACGCCCCCTTCTTTTTATTTTTCATTGATTTCAATTTCCAATGCAAGAATAAACCAATAAAAGCACCCCCTCTATCTTTATTTCTCTTTCTTAGTATTTCATGTCCTCCCTCCCTCTCTATCTATCACGCCACATCTCTTCAACACTAGCTTTGTGTAAAGTACACTTCACCCTGTATATGTGTAAGATAATTAAAGGCAACTAATCTCACCCCACAAGATTTACCCTGTAGGTTTTTTCTGCAAACCCCCCTCCCGTTTTTTTCTTTCTTGTTTATTCAGTTTCGATGTTGTTCCAATTCTACTTTATTCCTTTTCGAGGTAATTCTTTTTCGTTGTTATTCCATTTAGTTGTAATTCAGTTTCATCTCTGTTCAGTTTCGATGTAATTCAGTTTCCTGGTTGTTCAAATCGTCTTTATTCAGAATTGTGATTTCAATTTTGTTCAGTTTCGAGGTTGTTCAGTTTCGAGTTTGTTCATTTTCGAGGTTGTTCACTTTCTTTGCCACTCAGAAAATGTACAACAGTCGACCTTATTCAGATTCGACCTTTTTCATTTTCGTTGTTCTTCAGTGTCCCCAGTCTACACACTGCTTAGTTGTCAATGCATGTTGTTCAGTGCGGTAAATAACGGGAGGGCAGGGGGGGGGGCAACTGCCCACCCAAAACACGAATAGGGGGCGTAAAAATGGTTGGAATGAAAAATTGCTAAGTAGTTTTCTTTTTCGAAGTTCTTTTCAAAGAAAGCTTAGCGCCATTTATGCTGAACGTTTACACCCCTCACCTAAAAATACAGAAGCTAGAGTCCTGAGGAAGTTTATGGTGTCATAAACACAAACCAAAGTCCCCTACATGGAAAATAATTAAGACTAGAAAATCCAGTTAACTCTACTCTCGCCGGACAGGAAGAAGCAATTTTTAAAGGTATGAAATTTGTTGGTGGCGCTGATCAACCGCCAAATTGAATAAGCGCCAAATTGAACAAGTGCCAAATTGAACTAACGTCAAACTGAACAAACGCCAAACTGAACAAGCACCAAACTGAATAACCGCCAAACGGAATAAGCGCCAAACGGAACAAACGCCAAACTGAATAAGCGCCAAATGGAACAAACGCCAAACTGAATAAGCGCCAAATGGAACAAACGCCAAACTGAATAACCGCCAAATTTTTGACTTTTATTCAGTTTGGCGTTTCTTCCATTTGGCGCTTATTCAGTTTGGCGTTTGTTCAATTTGGCGCTTATTCAGTCGGCCTAATTTGTTTAATAGTGGTGGGGCCCACTAAAAATTTTAGAGGGGGCGTAAGTTTTATTTTTGCCCCCCCCCCCCCCCCCCAGAAATAATAATTATTTACGGCACTGATGTTGTTGCCTCACATTTTCATAACTCCTTAATCAAATACATGTACATGTATTCCTTATTCATATTCAACACAATACAACCTTCTAATAAACTAAAGAGCCACGTGCCAGGTTGGATATTTCAAATATTAATTCCATAGTAATTTGATATGAATAGGGAATTAAAAGTGATGTGAGGTGACAACGTCAGCATTTTGGCATCAGCACTTTTGGTTTTTGTCTGTTTGGTGGCGCGTCTATCTGTCAAAGTGTAGGGGCTTATATTTATGATAAAGTCAATTACTTTTTAATTTTTTTAACTATATCAATGGCATTTTTTTATTTTAAGTCATTTTGGCAACTGTTGGCTAAGTCTTGCCAACATTTTAAAAAGAAATTTCTAGAGTTAATAGTTTCTAAGAAGTAGTGTTTTAAAAACAATAAGTATTTTGGTTAACCAAATAATGCGATCATTTTAATCCGCCTACTTTTTTTGTCATTACAGCAATTTTAGATGGACAAAGAAATAAAAAACTTAGCTTTGATGTATTGGCTTCACGATATTTCCTTTTTTTTTTTGTATAAATTTTGAAAAGATCCTTCTATTTTTAAATAATGTTTAAAATCGCACGTTTTTTAACTCCATGTTAAGTCCCATAGGACCAAAAAACCATCCTGCAAACATTTGAAGAACTCTTGTTAAAACTACTTAGCATTAATCTATTGGCTTCATGATGTTTCCTTTTTATAAGCTTAGCACGTGAAATTATTTCTGGAGAAAAAAAAATACGTTAAAAATCATTTTTAAATCAAAAACGATGGCAGCGCCTACATTCGGAGACATTTTGAATTAAACGCCGGATCTAGGCTCGTAAGCAAGATCATATGAAGAACCTTTTCTTGCTACGTTTCCACTTGATGAACACGAGGGTGGATATGAGTTTTAAAACTAGTAAAAACACAAATAATCGCGAAAACTTAGGATCAAAGTAAAGTTGAATAATTCCAAATTTTAAACTGGTTGAAATTGTTTTGTGCTTTTGTACTGTTCTGTTTGATTTTGGTAAACTAAATCATTTTAATTACACATAGGTTAGATTTAACTCTAGGTTTGCTTGAATATAACACCATGATTAATATTAAACCTATATATTAATGTAATTGATTGTTATATAATTAGGATTCTAAGGGGAGCGGTGGAAGTGCAGAAGGGGGTGGCACGATGACGAAACTCATGAAACGAGAATCGTACAAGGTTATTTTCGCAATATATTTTTTTTTAATAATTTTAATTGTTAATGTATATGTTATGCGTTTGTAAATTGTCTTTGGTAGGCACTGCGCAAGAACTATCAGCGTGAAAAGAAACGAGTGGCCAATGAACTTGTTTGCATGTTGAAGGACCCGTCGATCATCGTGCTAGCCGATTGGCTCAAAATTCGAGGCACTTTGAAGGGATGGACGAAATTGTGGAGTGTACTAAAGCCTGGGCTTTTGCTTCTTTACAAATCACCAAAGACACACAAGGTTTGCCTTAGGGATGCTCGATTAAGATTGCAGCAATGAAAGAATTGATTGTTTGATTCCGATTGATTGTTTGGTTCCGATTGATTGTAGATTATAAATTGAATTGATTCAAAGTAGAGAAAGATCGAATGATTCGATTTTGATTCCCACGAAAATTATTTTTTTCTTTCTAAATTTTACTTGTGGCATAACGCAACTAGAGAATGGGATTTTGGTTTACCGGAAACTCCGAAAACCGTCGTTTTCGGTTTTATAAAAAATAAAATCAAAATCAATCACTGACTGAAACAAGAATTGGCAATGTTTAAAAAAACGCGTGAAAAATTAGAGTCAGACTAAAACACGGAAACGCGCGGAAAAATAAATATTAGGCTACTATAAGCGTTACAAGGCACGGAAAATACGTGTAGACACATGGGAAAGCACGGAAAACATTTACAAACACACGGAAAAGTGGGGAAATCACTTACAAACACACGGAAAAGTGGGGAAACCATTTACAAACATACGGAAAAGCGCGGAAGACACTTATGAACACACGGAAAAGTGCGGAAATCACTTATAAACACACGGAAAAGCGCGGAAAACACTTATAAACACACGGTAAAATGTTTGTGTTTGTGTGTTCCGCGCTTTTCCATGTGTTTGTGTTTTCCGCGCGTTTGTATTGGTTTTCCGTGCGTTTGTATGGGTTTTCCGTGCGTTTGTAAGCGTTTTCCGTGTGTTTGTAAGTGTTTTCTGTGTGTTTGTGTTTTCCGCGTGTTTGTAAGTGTTTTCTGTGCTTTCCCATGTGTCTGCATGTATTTTACGTGTCTTGTAAACGCTAATATTGATTTTTCCGCGCGTTTCCATAAGTTTCTGTGTTTTAGTCTGACCCAAAAATTAAAATTTAAAGAAAAAAATACAAAACCGAAAAACATGCGGTTTTCAAAAATGAAACCTGAAAAGTCGCAGTTTCCCCAAACTCTAAACGCAACTTACAATTTCTTACGAATCGGCCCCAAGTGATTGTGACGTCACATGGAAGAACTCGACAAGTTCTGTTAACTTTATGCTAAACCTAAATGACGTCACATCTTTCTTTAAAAACCTGATCGTTGAAGCGATTTGGAAATTGTACAGTAACAGTGGGCTCTAAAACGCGTCATGATTTAACAAAACGTAAAATCGAAACAAATCGTGTAGAATCAGGTAATAGTTTCGGAATCGAATCATCCCATCCGATTAGATAAATAAAAATCAATTAATCAGTGACCTTTGCCTTGTCTTTATTCATCGCCACTGATAAGTTAAATGATGTCACTTTTTTTCTTGAGCAGAGTAGTCATTGGGTTGGAACAGTATTACTAAGTACCTGCGAGCTGATTGAACGGCCATCAAAAAAGGACGGCTTTTGTTTTAAGTTATATCATCCAATGGAACAATCTATCTGGGCGACGAGGGTTAGTTCCACGTGATTTTGAATAACATTATTGCATAATTTGCGTTTTGTTTAAATATAAAAATACATTTCCACAAACGTTTTTATATAGTGCAGTAAAAGCCGTTTAAAACGAAAACTGTTAACATGATAAATCCGATAACACGAAATAGAATATTTATTTTCGGCCCAGTTCTTTAGAATAGCATACAAATTGTTGTTTTAATGCGAAATTAGTTTAAGGTTATAGATATATAAGGCTATAGATGTTTATTTTGCTTCTGTGCTCCCAAACGACCTCACTGTAGTGGCTAATGCTATGCTTCATATGGGTGTGACCGTGTGGGACATTTGCCCTACGCCTACGGACACTTGCCCTAAATGGACATTTGCCCTAAAACCACTGCCCTGAAGGGACATTTGCCGTAAAACCACTGCCCTAAAAGGACATTTGTCCTTATCAGTAGTGTAAATTTACGTCATTTGGCGTTTTTTGCGCTCCGCGCCTATTTAACATACTCCACCGAAAGACACTAAACCGTATGAAAAGAGAGAAGAAAAAAATGGTTTTAAGGCAAGTGGATTTAGAGCAAATGTCCCTTCAGGGCAAATGGTTTTTCGGCAAGTGTCTACTGTATATCTCGCTTCATATAGACATTTTTCTAAAATTTTGATGCAAAAACATCAAGCAAAATGTTTTTTTTTAAGAAACGACATTATGAAAAAATGAAACTGTTTTCAAAACTAGAATGATAAAAGATTATGTTAAGTTTTTCCATGGCAATATCTTAAAAAAATATTTTATAACAGTTTAAAAATGACCGTTTTGGGGTTTTTCCATTGACATTACTTGAAAAACTATTGTCGCCTTTTTCAAATTGTCATATTTAAAAATAAACATTTTATATCATCAAGAAGACATTTTTAGCATTACCACCAACTATCCTATATATTAGCCAACATGGCCAGTGAATGTTCAGTAGGTTTGATTATTTATTGTACTTTAAATTACGTTTAAAAAAATAATTGTGCACGAAACTGAAAAATAGAAAGAAAACCCGGCTTGTTAAACGGCTATACCTGATATTGCATCACCCTAATCTCAATTGCGTTTGTATACATAAATTTTCTATAGAAAATGTTTATTGGTGGCGCCATCTACTGGTTATTTTCTTAAACATACCTAGTTCCTCATTTATACCCTCGTAAAAGAAAAATTGGTTATGCAATTCTAAGTGAACGGAACATATTTCATGTTATTGGATTTTTCATGTTACCCATTTTGGTATGAAACAGTTTTCACTATTTTAAAATAGTCAATTTGCAAATTCAAATTATTTGATTTTAAATTTTTAAATGGTTTACATCAAATATTTCAAAGAAGAGCCCCTGGATAATATATCACTTTCGGTTAACCTGTAATGTGTTTAAACTTGTTAGGGTCCGAGTGGCGAAACAATTGGCGCGGTGGTGCAGCCTTTGCCAACCGCATACTTGATTTTTCGTGCACCTTCGGAATCGGCCGGCAAATGCTGGATGGATGCATTGGAGTTGGCTCTTCGTTGTTCGGGTCTACTTATTCGAAGCATGTCTCGAGATGGGAAACCCGAAGTTCCAACCTCGCCACAGGAAACAACAGCCGAAAACTCTACCGTTCTCAGGCAAGAGACGAGTTGGAATGAGAGTGATTACGAAGAGCATTTTGTCGATCATGGTGTGTATTACGTTTCATTCAGTTTGCATTTTTGTTTATGAAATATGTGTGGGAAATTTCATTGTTGGAAGACTCTTGCCCTACACCAACTTCAAATGAACTTTACAAGGGCATTATTTTCGGATAGGGGTGATAAGTCTTAACAGAATGAGAGATTTTTGCACGATTTTAAAATTATACTGGTTTGGGTCCATTTATATAGGTATGTAACGAGTACGGGACGAGCATGACACAAGCACGAGCCAAAATATTGTTCGAGGTTTCATGGACGGGTCTCGTTCACTGATATTTTTCCGGAAATAGTTCTCGTCCCGTTCTCGTTTGTTATGTAATCCCTACTCGATGTGCACGATTTTTAGAATGGAGAACTTGTTGACATTTTTTTCTAAACGATTGTCGCGAGTCGTTTATCGTCGTTGCCCAGTGTCGTCCGTATCTCCCCACGTGCATATATAAACAGAAAGGCGTTTTTTTTGGGCATCTGTCGTGCTTGTCTCGTAGTTGTTACATAATAGTATAAACGGACTCTATTTGTACTTAGGGTGGTTTGGCAATGGAACTCGCGTGCAGGTTATTTAGTGCGTGAAAATCAAAATCTAATATGTAGGCTCGTAATTTTTCGGGAATGCAATTTTCAGCAGCACCAGAATACATTGCAATTGTGATTGGGTTTATATCTTCGGGTTTTGACAATACAATTCACGCATGCTGCGATTAGAGTCTCTTTCCTCTGACACAGGCCTTCTTGGCTGCAGATTAGTTTTATTCAAATTTAAATTCAAATTTCAGACCTGGGGGATGATCAACATACGGAAGACTGTCATCAGTTAGATGGCATCGGCAGTATGAAGTCCACCGATTCAGACTCAGAAGGACATGATAGAAACAACAGAGATGAAAACCCTCCAGTGGAGACTTTTTATGTTGAGAGTTCCAAAGAAGAATTTGGCGTTGTTGGTGATGCTGGTCAAACGGAGGAGGTGGCTGATGAGAATAAGAGTCTCATTTGGGCACTTGTGAAACAGGTAACGCATTATGTTTGAATTTACGTGTTTGATTTCGTCTTTTTTAAAGTATAAATTCATAGTCATATTTTTTGTAAAGGTTCGTCCAGGAATGGATTTATCCAAAGTTGTATTTCCGACATTCATTTTGGAGCCACGCTCATTTCTTGATAAATTGTCGGATTATTATTATCATGCCGATATCATGACAAAGTGAGTGGGTTGGTTTTTTTTTTAGTTTTCTGCAGTGTTAAGGTAATGACCAGTTTATGACTTCTACAGGAATAATGCATAAGAAAAGTGTCCCCGATTATCTGGAAAACCCATAAACCTCTACATTACTTTGGATGAATGAGACTCGTGACGTTATGAGCATCGATATATCACAATTTATCTGATATGAGACGCTCTTAAGAAATAAAGCGAAAAGAAGCGGTGAAAAAAGATAACCTTCAGCAGAGAGAAAACCGCTCTTAAGTTAAAAACCAAGTTACATAACACAAAGTGTGAAAGTGTGTACCTACCACAACCAGACACACAGTTACTTGTTCTGTGAGGCATTTTGTGCCGTTTTAGTGGCTGTGATTTGGCAGGAAAGGTGGACAGTACAGAATGTGACTTAATAGATGTGCCGTCATTCAATGAAACGATATGTTTATATCGAGTTTAATGGTTGAATCTACCACATTATCGATTCCTTTGCACCAATATAAGCGTATTCCAGACACTAGGTGCGCTTCAAGACATGTTATCCTATGAGAGCTTTAATTTTCATCTATCAACGCCGTGCCATCTATGTGATGCAGGGCCCCTATTAGTTTCTGTATGTGCTAGCTTCGAACTTGCTAATATTTTCTGATGTCGGGATTTCCAAAAGTCGATGATCATTCGATTTTTATGAAACATTTCAAAATGAATCTATTTATTCCCTTTCCGATTAATAATCTGGAAATTTTATCGGATTCGATACGATTCAGTTCTGTTTTTATGAAGTCGTTATTTGTTGTTTGTTCAGTTAAATAACTGCTTTTTTTCTATTTTGTATTGATTGCTAGATAAATTCATCGACAACATTCGTAAAAAAAAAAATAATACGGTGCAAGCCAAGTTACTTTATGCGATATCACATTTGTAAAAAAAATGTGGGAATATTATGTTTTTCACTGCTATATGCCAGTGTTTCGAGTACAATTTATAGAAAAGTATATTTTTGAGAACGAGAAAGTATATTTTTGAAACCTTAAAACCCCTAATTTGATACGAAGAATCGCGTAGGGTTTTTATGACTTGAATCGGAATTTTGGGTAAAGAAACTTTAGAAGCGCCATGGACGTCAATGGGCCGATACCGGGGCTGCTATAAATATCGGCCGTTATAGGGGCGCTGGCATCGTTAAAACAATTACTGTTTGCGAAAAAATGTTTTTAAAAATATTTCTAACAATTTATAAAATATAATTAAAAAAAATAAAATAAAATTAACCTACGTTCACAACATGTTGAAATTCCTGTAAAACGATCGCAAGAGGCGAAAATTCCAGAACCATGTACACGACTTGCAAACTTTTTCCGTTGGATCGTTATCTTTTTTTTCGCGGGCGGCCCAATGGAAAAATAGATCTGCCAGAGAAGTGCAGTTGTAGGGGGTTACTGAGCTCTGCATTTACTCTTGTGTGGGTTTCATCGGAATACAACAGATTATCAAATTAAGCCAGTTTTGTTTTCTTATTCATGACATACCGTATATATTTTAATTAAGACGCGAATTATATTTCTAAAAACTTTTTCGCAAATGGTAATAGTGTTAACAATGTCAGCGCCACTGTAACGACCGATATTTATATCGGCCCATAGTTATAGTAGCCCATATATTGCCCCATTGACGTCCGTGACCCTTCTAAAGTCTCTTAAAGTACACCTAAGAACTCACACTGACAACGTTTTGCTTTTAGTCGCAAACTTCTGCATTTCATCATACCCTTCATTGTTAATGATTACTTTGTCTACTTTTGTCTTTTTTTCAAAGTATATAAATCGCCATTATTTTATAAACAGATTGCATATTTAACTAATTTGTGAAACACTGTTTGAATTTTCTCCTGTTTTGTTTGTTTTTGTCGAAACCGTCACATAGGGCTGTTCAGGATGACGATCCATTCAATCGTATGAAATTTATCACGCAATTCTACCTTTCGGGATTTTACAAAAAGCCTAAGGGCCTTAAGAAACCGTACAACCCTATCTTGGGCGAGGTATTTCGCTGTTATTGGAAGCATCCAAATACAGGCACGCGAACGTTTTATATTTCGGAACAAGTGTCACATCATCCTCCACACTCAGCATTTTACGTAACAAATCGAAAGGAGGGATTCTGTATTAGTGGCAGTATTCTGGCAAAGTCTAAATTTTATGGTACTTACATTTTATTAGATCAGTATCAATATATATGGAAATATAGAGATTACAAATATTTTTCATTTTCAGGTAATTCGGTATCGGCTGTTTTAGAGGGCAAAGCAAGACTGACAATTTTGACGAGGGGCGAGGATTACACTCTGACAATGCCGTATGCCCACTGCAAAGGTATTCTATTGGGTACACTCACTATGGAGTTGGGCGGTTTGGTTAGCATCGAATGTGAAAAGACCGGCTACCGAACGGAATTGGATTTTAAGCTGAAAGTTAGCATTTTTTGTTCATTGTTGTTTTTAACTAAATATTTTGGATAAATTTGTTTTTTTTGTTGGTTAGCCTTTTCTTGGAGGGTCGGAAAGTTCAAATTTAGTTATTGGCAAAATAAAATTGGGAAAAGAAACGCTGGCTAATTTAGACGGACACTGGGACCAAGATATTTACCTTACGGATAAGCGGACAAATGTAAGTTGTTTGAATATTTGGTTCGGTTGATGAATTCGTCTGTATCTGTTTTGTTTTCTTTAAGGACTACATTTATTGCATTACATTCATGCTACTCATAGTACATGTAGTTGAATCATAATTTTGGGAGGTGATGTTAATTTCTGATACATCCACTGGGAAATGCATACATTAACCAGTAGTAATGAATACTAATGGTCGACCATTAGCAGATTCATTTTTATATTACATAGATACCTATTCTATGGAACAGGTTGTAAGTAAACCAACTAGAAATGATAAAATTATCGATGTATTACTGACTAATGCACCGGAGTTATTGTCTTATTTAAGGGTATCGGAGGGAATTAGTAATCATCAAATTGTCCTGTGTGATGTTTACGCTTGTGTTAAAAATAATTTACAAAGGTTTTCTGGTGAAAAACAGTGGAATTCAGCCAGGTTTCGGTGTTGACCATATTATGAGGCCAGCCAAACATTCAAATCAAACGTTAAAGTTAAAATTAAATGGTAATCTTAGTCGGATGAGAACCTCCAGCTGCACCCATCCAAATACCTCCAGCCGCGACAGTCATGAATTGCCTCCTGACTAAATAAACAGGTGTTTATATACGGTTAATCCTGCTGGCCTGCGAGTTTTATTATGTCATCAAATGATGATGAAAGTTTTAACCTGCAAAAAGACTACCCCAATGCCTATCATCTGGTGGGTTTGGACTCGACTCATAAGTCGGCTATTTGTATAGAAAATCAAAAACAGGCAGCCCCTTATGGTTTTATTGCTGAGGGCAAGCCCACCAAATCAGGTCATCAATATTCTATAAACGTAACTCGTTCATTCTCTGGAAATAGTTCTGGTTGAGGACGTTCAATAGGATAGCTTCTATGGAACCCACTTAAGAGCTTAGCTCGTGTAATCCACAGAGTAATCCAAGTGTTCTGCCACTAATACTCTTATGGCCACCTAATAGCCTCCAAGTTCATTTTCTCTTTCAAAGAGAATATGTCCACCACAACGAGTGGCGTGACTGGTGAGGTTTAACATGCAAGTGGCAGGGTCCGTTTCACTTCCTGGTGTTGGCTCCAGAACCAACTGGGCCAACATAAACTTTTTCAAGTCACAACCCAGTATTTATTTTTGTTAATGGGGTAACACTCTGGACTATATCCATACCTCCAAGACCTTGCGGCATTTCATCCAGAATTGAAAACGCCTTCTGTCTCACGACTGTGGTAGTGGTTATGTCATCATATAATCAAAATATACGTTCAACTATAATACTTACCATGCTGTTTTTTTCTGCAGACCTGTAATGGTCAGTGGTTCAACCGAATGTTTAGATGATCATCTCGTGAACCATGTTACAGGTTGGGTAGGAATGCCATGTGTCGTTGAAAAAGTCAATTTTATGGTTCCAGAGTTACTCAACTGGCTCCAGTAACCAATTGGCAATTCGAAACATCATAAAATGTCTCAATACCTAAAAACATTAAAGAAAAAACTGAAAGACGTACTTGAAGAATGAACAGTAGTTAGCAAAATGGACATATTTGAGGTGCAAACATTGTAAGGTATACAGAATTGAGATCATGTTTTGGACACATTAACATGGAGTTATACAGTACGTTCACACTGGAGTGTTTTCGCTCCTAATGCCTCTTGTCTATTGAATAGCTTAGAAACGTAAGAGTAAACTAATTACAATTACAAAAAATACTCTGCATGCATCCGGTTGGCATATGGCAGAGGGATCCTAAGATCCAAGTGCTGCTAGATGCATTGTCAATATATAATAACTACAAACAATAACCTGCATTTGAAACTAATACTTACCCATGAAAAAAACGAGTAGAACTTTGGTTATTCTGCATTTAAAATAACTTTAAACATGAACGTGTTAAGGCCATGCTGGATATTTGCTTTTTGCTGCTTTAAAGCTACTGCTTACTGCCGATTTTTTTAGCAGCAAAAAAAAATTAAAAGCAACGAAGTGCATACTGCATATTTGTGCCCAAAATCTTACTTGTGTGCTCAAAAATGATACGAACACACAGTATGTAGCTGCATGGTTAGTTAGCATTTCAACGCTATGACCTACTGCAAATATCAGATCAAATGGAAGCTTCAAAAAACAAGCAGCAGATTGTCTTCTAAAGATGCATTAAAACATAAATATACAGTAACTTGAAAGTGAAAGTAATAGGACAAAGCTTTGCTTAAGGCTGCAGGAATCAAATGTATGATTTGGCCTTTATAGATAATTAATAGATGTAATAATCTATCATAATGCAAAGGATAGTTTCGTATTGATATGTTGCCAACTTGTCACAAGCATTTTCTTTTTAATATACATGTAGTAGCACGAAAAAAGATTTTGAGCACATTGTTGCTTCTACAACAATAAATAACGTGATCATAAAACTATAAATGAAGCATTATGTTTTGTTTTCAAAACAATTCAGTTTTATCTCAGTGTTCAGTGTGAAATGAGAAGCAGCGGGTTTTTCGATTGTTATTATTTATTACCAAATTGTGTAATGTCTGCTTATAAATCATATTTACTCTATTGTTAGAAATAACTTACTTTTATTTAGGTGCATCTTCAACGAAACATATCCTAAGAAAAATTTCATTTTAGGCATTCAATATTTAAAATTCATGTTTTTGCACAAAACTTCATTTTTCTGTTCTTTTTTTTTTCTCTCCCCCATTTCTATAAGGATCGTCATTTATTTTGGAGTGCATCTCCGGAAATTAAAGCAAAACGTTTGAAAAGGTTTACAGTGGCTTTGGAACATCAAAAAGAGAACGAATCAGAAAAGTTGATACAACTATTTTATACTTCGCACTTTTCGTTCTGAAATACTAAAAGATCAACTTGAAATGATTGTTTGATCACTAATTGTAGGTTGTGGAAGCATGTTTCGGCAGCCATCGTTCGCTGTGACCAGATAGCAGCCACTGAAGAAAAGACAGTTTTGGAGGATGCTCAGAGGATGGCTTTAAAAGAACGCAAAGCGAAAAATGAAGAATGGATACCTCGCCATTTTGAACAGGACATTTTTACGGGCGAATGGGTCTACAAACATGCGGAGTTAGTAACAGTATCATACATAATTGACCCATTTTTTGATGTACTAACTATTTTTTTGTAACAGCTCTAGGCCTTGGGATGCTGGTAATGATTTTCTTCAGTATGAATGTGATTTTGTGATCAAAACTAAGACGAGATTGAAAACTCCAATCATGAGAACGGGAAGCGTCCTCGGTGTCGATGCTCCGGTAAATTCTATAATGGTTTTTTTTATTACTTTGTATAATTTTTTTCTTCTTTTATAATGAAAGCTCATTATTAAGACATCGTTTCAACAATTTACGAAAGTAGATTGAAAAGTAATGCCTTCACTTCTATAACTAGGAAACTAATATAGAAACAAAAATACAGTATTCTTCGCACATTTTGCTTCACAAAAGCATTTCATTTTTGGATATGTCTTGCTATGAGAACAAAGAGACTATGTGATAATGCTGAAAACTGGCAAAACGTCTGTTTGCATGTATCTCAAAACCGTTTTGTGTTCGATATTCAACCAGAACAGAAAGCGGTTTTTTTTTCTCCCCATTGTGTACATTTTACATATAAACATGAAATACTAAAAATTAATATATAATGTAGTTAATTAATTATAATTTTCGATTCAATTTTGAGAATTTGTTCAAAGCGATTCAAGAATGGGCTCACCTTGTATAATGAACTAACTTTTATATCATTCAACTGTCCTATTCAATGTCACCATATATGGAAGACCAATGATGTCACTGATGTGCGATAGTGGGGAAAAAACTATCGATAGTTTTCTGAAGAATTAAAAATGTGCAAAATTCCACAAATTTATACCGAAACAACACAACAACTTGTTTAATAAAACTTAGTACAGTACTTTTTTTTAAGTGAAAACACCCCTCGAACTCTGATTTTTCTCATTTTTTAGGAGCAAAATTAAGAAAAACTTCGAAGTGTTTCAGAAACTAGAAGAGTAGCTCAATCACTAGAGTGTCGTTTGAAGTGGGGATCTTTTAAAATAAGCTTTTCCTGAGAGTTTGAGAATGACGCAATTTTAGGCTGGTAATGCTTAGCAGGTGGTACTTTTTAATTTCTATATATAATAATGTTTGTTTTTTTAAAGTTAGCAGCAGGAAAATATTGTTTTAAGTGATTAAGCAACCCCATCTAGTTTCTAAAACACTTTCAAATTTCTCTTGAGTTCGAGAGAGAGTCATTTACATTTTAAAACCACCTTTTGTTAACATACTTATTAGTCCAGGGCTACGCCAGTGTCTATTTGAGGTTGTTTTCCAGCTTCAGTAGTCATTTCGAATGAAGCCGAAAATAGTTTTTTGTCCTTTTACTTCAACAATCAGAGGTTAACATTGTACTCTTTAAAGCAAGGTTTCAAACAACTGATTTTACTATGAGTTGCTCAACCAATCGATACTTTGACTATCGCAATAGTATTCTTACCGATATCGCCATCGGAACATGACTAAGGGAGACGTTACCCACTTTTTTTATTGGGAGACGGCTGAAGCTATTTAAATATATTGATGGAACTCAACTAAGAGCTTTTCCTGTGGAGCATTCCATGACAAAATTGAGTGTGGCCAATAAGTGGTGCAAAATGAACTTGGTGGGAAGTTAGTGCTTCCGTTACGATAGGGCTCAATGATCATACAAAAATTGTTTGACGTTTTAAGCATGTCTTTTTTCTAGCTTCAAAAGCAGACGATTCTTAACTAACGTGGAGTTGCTTTAACTTTATAAATTTATTTTTGTAAGTTAGCATCACCCGTTCTCTAGTTAAGGATGTAGAGGCATTGCTTGTCAGTCTATCCAGTTATGAATGAATATTCAGCTAACGTTAGATTTTTTTTAGTCACAGGCGCTGGGCCTCGTTCGAACATCGAGAAATTCTAGACTGATGACGAGGCGCCTTCACAGTCAAGACAGCGAAAGTTCATCTCCCGAGGGTGATCCATCGCAATGCAGTGATAGCTCTGACAGCGAAACAACGCTGGACAAGAAACAGTTTGAGATGAATGAAGAGGCTTTGGAACGTGCCATTAAGCCAATGAAAGACATGTTGGTGAAACAGTCTGAGACATTGAATTCAATGCAAAGACAGATGGCTTTTGCTTCTCGTTATCAAAATTCTAATAGTTATGCAACAGTATCTCTTAGTCGTGATTTGTGGTTGGTTGTAATAGTGGTTATAGTGGTGCAATTCCTTTTACATTGGTTTCTGAATTCTTGAACCTGTATGGAGAATTTTCTAACGGAATATAGTTAATATCCTAATAAGGCACTTCATTGCTTTGATAACAAATAATAATCTATGCAGGGTTGGTAGAAGTGTGTGGTGCTTACTTTTTTTTGCTGGTTCAAAATGTCTAGTGTCAATTATGAATTGTGCCATTTATGCCAAAATACCTTGATAGAGAATAACAAAATAATAAATTAAGCTGTGCAGTAATAGTTAAAATAGTTAACTTTCCAAATGTGAAACTTTTGTATTTTAGGAATTTTCTTTTGTTAATTGAATCCCTTAATGCCAAATTAGTCATTAAAATTGACAAATAGTTATGAGGACCAAAATCACCCAATTTATTCTATTGAAAAAGTTCCTCCTTTTATTTTACAAAGCGCAGATATATATTTAGAAAATAGATTCTTCAGATGATAATTGATATTTTAAGATGCAGATTAACACTTTTTTGTCCCCATTAATTAATTACTAGTTAACTGCTCATTTTTACACTATTAAGAAATTTTATCATATACAGTATTTGATTATCTCGTATTGTATCGAGCTTTGCGAAAATGGTACCTCTTTTGTGGGTGATAAAAGGCGTAATTTGCCTCACCATGCAAAACTTCTGATATGAAATTCACATTCGATCGAAAATAATTATCGGACAGGAATCAAACTACGCCCCACCCACCCCGAAGGGTATAAGGGCAGTAATGACGTCACTTGACGTGTGATAGTGGGGGGGGGGGGAAACTATGTATAGTATTTTTCAGTGTCGATAGTTGCTCCGGTATCGATCTCGAGTAGTAAAATGTAAAAATTTATAGCCAAAAGTTAACACAACTGTTTATTTAATAACAATGAATAATTATTAAAACATCCACGGTGACGTGTTTTGTCACTATTTTTAATTGAAATTAGGTTATTATTTTGCTTATTTTCACTTTTCAAAGGTTCATGCAAAAATGGGATATTTTAGATTTTAAAAAGAAATGATGGAAATAAAAAATAAACATGTTAGTTTTTGGTTCTTTCATTTTCTAGTAATTGTACAGAATTATTCAAGGGATTCAATGAAGCCTATATACCTTTGTTGCGTTCATGTTTCCGACTTGCAGTAAACATAATAGTTGAGGAGTTTTTTTTTGTTTTCAAAACTCAATATACGAGCGTATACACATATTTTGACCAGCCCGCTTTTATTGTAGTTTTCAGTTCTGAATCGATATCTGCAATGTTGTTTTTCCTATATAGGAAAAAAAAACCCCAAAGTGAAAGCCACTCCAAATTCAGGTTTTCTATCTCAAGAAGTCCAGTTACTCACAATGCAAAAAAACTGAACCCTTTACATGTAGAATGTAAGGGGTTCAGTTTGTTTGCATTGTGAGTAACTGGACTTCTTGAGTTTTGAAAATCAGCTCCTCAATTTACAATTTTTATTTGTATTGAGTTTCTTTTAAACTTCTTATGTTTGCATATACAAAGCCTGTATATCCATACAAACTTATATACTGTTGCATTAGGCATGCAAATGCTACATGTTTAAAAATATATTTTTACTGTCGAAAAAGCGTCGACCGATCCTCCTCGGTTAGGACCCGGCAGAGTGGTGGGCAACCCCGGGCCCACTTCTGACCTACCGTGGGCAAAACTGGGATGACCGTGGTCAAAAGTGACTACGGGAGCCATACGTTGAGAACGGTAAAAAGAGTTACGCCTCAGGGGAGTAACCCCCCCCCCCCCCCGGGACAAAATTATGGCTTATTTACTTGTATGGGGACATTACACCACACAGACAGTGCGTTTTTGCAGTATCCTAACAGACTGTTGATTTGCAACAAAGGTCTAAAACAACTATAGCTTAAATTGAAGTAGCTGAAAGGATTTTCATGTTATATAACATGTTATTGACAGCACCTCCAGTCCGAGGAGGGGTTCATAAACGCGTGCAGGTATGGCCATCTTTTGTTTAATCTGCACAAAATGTCATCTGGCTAAAACGATATGATTTGCGATGAGATATTGCACGCGTTTCTATGGGGAACATTTTTTTTTTTTCTTTTTTCAATACAACAATTTTCAGAACTGTATATAAAAGTAAATTCATAGTTATAATTATAAATTAGAATAAATACAGAAAGAATGCATTTGAACAATGATAGCTTTAAAAATGAATTTTATATGAACTTTGAAGGAATAAAATGTTACATAACAAACCTTGTTGGAAATCAAGTTATAAACAGTTTATTATGTTCTATACATGTTTCTCGTAAAACAAACTTTTAATGAGATACGAGTCTTAGTGCTGGGTAAAGCAATGGGGTGGTAGGGGGGTATTCGGTTGTTCCCAAAGATTTTCGCCTGTTTACGTATTCGTCAACCTATATAATTGTATTAATTGTCAAAGTTTGTCAGTAGCTTTTGGCCATCCGTCTTACAAAAGCCCGGTCGAATCATTCGCACTTCGTACGTAATGAAAACTTTCAGTTAACTTCATACTAACCTTCACAATAGTTCACACTTCACACAATAACGTTCACACTTCACAGCTTCCACGGACCTCTCCACACACCAATGCTCATTGGGTCCAATTTGTGATGTTCGGAGAGGAGAGATGTTTGGCCATTTAGATGCAGGTCTACCTGCAAAGGTATAAAGGCACCGAAGTGTATAAAGAGCCGGACGTTGGTGGCCTCATGGTCCATTGATATGTTCACGATATGGGCCCATAGACGGTACCCAGGTAACACTGACGTTGATTCGACGTTGATTTTTGGTCAAAATGGTTGGATTTTCGTCATGGTCACCTTTCCAACCGTTTTCCAACGTTTTAAAAACGTTTGGATATGTGAGTTGGTGTATTTTTATGTCGAATTTTAGACACATTTTCAACGTTTTTCCAACTGATTTCCAACGTTTATTATATGTTGTTCCAATGACTATTTTACAACCATTATACAACCAATAATCAACTGAAAATCAACCGTTGATTTAATGTTGGATGATCAACCTTAAAACAACGTTGTTAAATTGTTGGATTGGTAACGCAAATCCAACGTTGAAGACTGACTATTGTACAACCATTATACAACCAATAATCAACTGAAAATTTACCGTTGATTTAATGTTGGTTGCTCAACCTTAAAACAACGTACTTATAAAGTCAATTATTTGTTATGCCAAACGATTTTTCTTTACTGTACTAGCCAGGGCCGTCTTAGGGCATGTCGGGGCCCTTGGGCACACAAGAATTGGGGGCCCCGTTGGATAGTAAAAATTAGAAAAAATTTAAATATTCTGATCTGGTGTCCTATTAACATTTCAATTTAGAAATGTTGACGGGTAATTCTTAGTAGGTATCTACCTAAAAATAGAAAAAAATTTGAGCTTTTTTTCGTGTAAGCGAATATATCGGCCTTTCGGGGCCCCCGTGAGGTCGGGGGCCCTGGGGACGGGCCCCGTCTGCCCTTATAGTAAAGACAGTACTGGTACTAGCTTAAACAACATATTGTGAAATTTAAATGTACAGAAATTTAAGAAATAAACATGCTAAATGATTTTCTTAGAAATTTTACATTTTTCTTTAAGATCTCAAAAAGAAATATAATTTCTAAAATGGATCATAGATGTACCTATTTTTAGAGCAGGCAACAATTTTTATAACACCGAACAAAGGGCCATTTGCAAGTAATAAAAATGCAAGACTTTTGGACATATAGGGTGGTTCTTTTGTGAGTCGGCTAGGGTCAGTGGCGGATTTACCATTTTGCCGCCCCTAGACAGCAACTTGAAAACACATGGCCTATACTTTCTTAAAGTAATAAAGTTACTTTTGTATGTTTTTAACAATGGTAATGTCAACTGTTTTGTCGGAAGTCGTCATTCTGGCTCTTGTTACATCAATTACTCTTGCCAACCAATTTGTTATATTAGGCAGTTTATTATTTTACAATACTTTTTTTTGTATCCAAAACGAATTTCCCCCCCCCCCCCCCCCAAAATGTTACAATTTGCCGCCCCCAAAAATTTTCCGGTTGGGGGTCACTACAGCTACCAAGGCTCACAAGCGCTACTAAGGGGAGAACAGCTACTTGGGTCACTACAGCTACCAAAAAAATTAATAGACCTTTTGTTCATCAAAAGGGTCACTACAGCTACCAAAAAATAGGGGGACAAAATATAGACCTTTTTTTTATCACTTTTTCGTCACTACAGCTAAAAAAATAACCCTTTCTCCCTAAAATAACGGAACCTTACCTAATAAAACCTTACCGAACCTTACCTAACCGAACCTTAACGATTCTAACCAAAAAGTACCTATACTAACCGAACCTAACCGATCCTAACCAAACCTAACCGATCCTAACCAAACCTAACCGATCCTAACCAAACCTAACCGATCCTAACCAAACCTAACCGATCCTAACCAAACCTAACCGATCCTAACCAAACCTAACTGAACCTAACCGATCCTAACCAAACCTAACCGATCCTAACCGAACCTTACTGAACATAATGAAACCTAAATGAACCGAATGTAATCTAAACTAAACATATTGATAAATAAACAGGCCTAAATTTTTTGGTAGCTGTAGTGACCCTCGGTAGCTGTAGTGACCCTTTTGATGAAATAAAGGTCTATATTTTCTTTTTGGTAGCTGTAGTGACCCTAGTAGCTGTAGTGAGCCTAGTAGCTGTAGTGACCCAGTTAGCTGTAGTGAGCCAGTCCCAATTTTCCCCCTGGCTAGGGTGGCAGGTTGGGGGTCACTACAGCTACCAAGGCTCACAAGCGCTACTAAGGGGAGAACAGCTACTTGGGTCACTACAGCTACCAAAAAAATTAATAGACCTTTTGTTCATCAAAAGGGTCACTACAGCTACCAAAAAATAGGGGGACAAAATATAGACCTTTTTTTTTATCACTTTTTCGTCACTACAGCTAAAAAAATAACCCTTTCTCTCTAAAATAACGGAACCTTACCTAATAAAACCTTACCGAACCTTACCTAACCGAACCTTAACGATCCTAACCAAAAAGTACCGATACTAACCGAACCTAACCGATCCTAACCAAACCTAACCGATCCTAACCAAACCTAACTGAACCTAACCAAACCTTACCGAACCTTACTGAACATAATGAAACCTAACTGAACCGAATGTAATCTAAACTAAACATATTGATAAATAAACAGGCCTATATTTTTTGGTAGCTGTAGTGACCCTCGGTAGCTGTAGTGACCCTTTTGATGAAATAAAGGTCTATATTTTCTTTTTGGTAGCTATAGTGAGCCTAGTAGCTGTAGTGACCCAGTTAGCTGTAGTGAGCCAGTCCCGGGTGGCATATATTTGTGTATTTGCCACCTACTATGACCTTTTTTGAAGTAGGGTCACAGGTCTGAAGAGGGTGATGAAGCTATAAAAATTCTTTGAGGAACTTTTTGTAGTTTCTTGAAACTGTTTTGTTTCTTCCTCTGATTTCAACAGCCGAGCACAATTTTTCATCATTCACCTAAAGTTTAACCTTGTTAACTTGTTTTACTTTAAAGTTGTTTAACTAGAAGTTTGTGTGAACCATGAAATTCTACAACAAAATCCTGACCAGTGACAACTGTGGGACAACTTGAAAGGTAAGTCAAATTAAAATGCATATAACCACTTAACAGTCTAAGCACAAAAAAGAAAATTCAATAATTTTGCCAAAAGGTGAATGAAATCTATTTCATTTTGTTCAACGCGTTTTAGCACAGATATATATCATGAGTGGCGGATTAAGACTTTTTAGCGCCATAAGCCTCAAGCGTTTTGCGCCCCCCCCCCCCCTCCTCCCTCCTCCTCCTAAATTTTTTTAGTTTAATACCATACATTTTTTTAAAAAAAAGTCATGAAATACTAATCATCACGTAATATTCTAGTTTCTAAAACACTATTTCATGAAACCAAAAGTTGAAAACAAGCTAGAAGCTTAAAAAAAATTGAAAACAAAGGGTACCATATATTTTTTGCTGTAGAAGAAGGCATTGTGGCCACTCTGCAGAGTAAAAAGAGGAAAATGTTATAAAATCCTAAAATATTTAATTTGAATCCTGTCCTAATTTTTAAACATATTTAAAGTATTTTGTTTTTATTATTTATTTTGTTTATTCTCATTGAGTTAACTTTTAAATTATACAATTTAAAAAAAAAATAATAATTTGTAAAGGCTGAGTGCAAAGGCGCCCTTCAAAATTTGGCGCCGTAAGCCTGTGCTTATAAGGCTTATGCGTTAATTGGCCCCTGTATATCATCCATTTTTTCGGAAAAATGGGTAGAATTTAATTTTCCGTTTCAATTTTCTTGGCAGAATTCCGTATGTGTGTTCTAAAACTCATGAGTTTCATTGTAACACAAATTGATGAAAAATATATGGGACAAAACAAAAAATAAAAACATTTTTATCTAAATAAATACAAAAAAAAAAATAAAAACGCGTTTTTTATTTTACTATTTTCACATGTTCTGTATTTGTTGTTTTGTATTTTTGGGTAAATAAAAATAAACATTTACAAGCCACTTGCACTGAAGGGAAAATTACCCTAAAGGGAAAATTGCCTTAAAACTACTTGCCCTAAAGGGATATTTGCACTAAAATCATTTACTCTAAAGGGACATTTGCCCTAAAGAGACATTTTCCATAAAGGGACAAGCCCCTAATGCTTTTAGGTTAAACAGTTTTAGGTCAAATGGTATTAGGTCAAACGGACTATTAATGGACTGAATTAATTTTAAAAAAAATATGACTTAAGAATTTTCTGATGTGTAATTTCTATGTAATTCCTATTTTAAACGTGGCTGGAACATGTTGTAGCTTACTTATTAGGGTCGAGAAGATTGCGCCACCTATTGGTTTTAACATACGATATTGACGCCATACTTTTTCCCAACATTACTATGGAATTGGAAGGAAATGAGCAGGCTTTTAGGATAAAGAGGCTATGATCCGGGCATGGCCCCCTATAATACATAATCAGTGTTGTCACTTGGAGGGAAATTACCCTCTTTAGAAGGTGAAAGGGTACAAAGAGGGTATTTAACTGCAGAGGATATTCTGAGAGTAAATTGAGAAAAAACAATTATCATTAAGCAATATGCTTATTTTTAAACATTTCCATTCACGTAAATGAACCATTTTTATAAAAAATCAAGCACCTGTTTAAAAATGGTTCCACAAAATATAACTCAATTATGTTGAAAAACATTAAACCACATTTTTAAACTCATCGGTTAAGCAATATCCATCCCTTTAAATCTATTAATTTATGTAAACGTGACGTCATAAACAACGAAGCCTATTGATTAACCGGAGAATTAAAGAAATAGCGCCATCTATTGGCTTCAATCTCATATTGTGAACAATGGGAGGGTATTGGAGGGTAAAATTAGTGGAGCTGCAAGGATTTTTCTTAGAAAGTTGGTGGCAACACTGTACATAATATACGACTGTACGAGGCTATGGTCCGGGAAGCTTTGAAGTTTGCCTTTTCGAGTAGGGTGTCTCGTGTTAAGTTATTATACACGTACTCCAGAGTTCAGACTTGATTGGACCTGCGAAAAGGTGTGTTCCTTTCCAGTGAACTCGTAAAGTGAAACGCGCAAGGCCAATCTTGAAATTGTTCAAAATAAAGATGAGCAAGGTAAATACGTGTTGGAGTGCCTTAAAGAAAATATCAAAGTGTCGTCTCATCAGAAACCGGCTTCTGAGCACTGATGCTGCTGTTGCGATCGACTATGAACCACATGTTCCCGTTATGGCTAGTGAGGTTTTAAAAATGATGCAAATACAAGACGGCCAGGTAAAAAATAAACTTTATTTTCTAAGCATAGTATGGTCGGGCAACAAAATCGCTGGACACGTTTCATCGGACACAGCCGTTTTTGCTGGATTACGGATGCATGTGTCAGGGGGGGGGGGCTGCTATTTTTATGGTGGACGATTAATCGGTTATCAATCGGTTAATCGATTCTTTGTTGATGAGTAAGAGATTATTTTTGTTATTCTTACAATATCGATACATCGGTTGAATCGATTCTCATATTCTGATTTTTTTTTTTTTTTGCCCTCACCAATAGTTGTGAAAAACGAGTCTGAAATTGACCACTTGCGTAAACAGAGCCTCTAGTGGTAAAATTTATCAAGCTGACATCCTTATAAAGATTGAAGTGTCCTCAAAATAGGGCATTTGTTTTTCACCACTAGAGGGTCTGTATATGCATATGGTCAAATCACAATTTTATATTAATACACAAAGTCAAAGTTACAAAGGGGAGGACGTATAATACACAGGCAGTTGGGCGCAGCCAGAAGAAATCTGTTAGCCCCGCCCTTTACTGAGCATCAGACCAATAAGAAACCCATAACAACCAGAATCAAGCGTGTAAGAAACCTAAATAACCAATCGGAACGAACTTTTCTGACTGCCCCAACTGCTTCTTATAATATTATAGCCAATCTCGAAATAGATTAAACCATTGCGTGCAGGGATTCATCAGAAAATTTAAAATTTTTTCTATTAATTTTCACACTTTAAAAATGTATAATTATAATATTTTTTGTAAAATAATTAAAATTTTAATTTAAGTTAGTCACAGCATGTCCATTGTCGGACATTCCGTAAGCTTTTATTTTCTTTAATTATCAAAGAAGAGCTTTGTATTGATTACTCTAGGTTCTTTTAGCCAATGAAGGCTATGTAAAATGATTGACAATAGAAAAAAAGTTCAAATTAATGTTTTTATTTTATAATAGTTAAGCAAATACATTCTTATTTTATGTTAACCACCACCTATTAAAATACATTGACTGACAATAATCAGCAACATTTTGATACTCTTGAGCCAGGTTCCCAACCAACTCTTTTGGTATGGCTACAGAAAGCCAGCAACACCTTTCTGTGTTGAACCTAAGCAGGGAACCACTGGAAGTAGGCAGCAATTATGTAGTGACCAGCAGAATGATGGGATGCACCTTTTCCAAGAGATGTCTCGATGTTCACTGTGCTTTTAGCTTGAAATTGAGCTCTTTTGATTCAGTTTTCGATGAGCCGGATTCCAATTTGCAAAACCATGATTGGTTATTTTTTTCTAATAATTATATAGTTAAATTCATATATAAAAAAAAATACAAAATGTTATCCCCTACAAATATAAGTGTTTTCAAAATATATGAATATGTTGATGCTTCCAGGGTCCATGCTACACTGTCCAGTATAATGGCTGACCTGGTATTATAACCCCCCCCCCGGGCTGCTCCAACTGGGGGGAGGACTGGGTCGTCACACATACAATAAGGTCCATTGAAGATGTACCATTGGACAAAGCACAGCTATTCAAGCATGTATCATTGCACACTAAATAGTCCCTAATGTATTTTGTAGGCCTATGTATATGCTTGCAAATGGTAGGGCCTGTAGTGCCCAAGTTAATTTGTTTTGCTTTGTTAGATGTAATTTATTTAGGTTAGGTTTGTTTAGGTTTTATTTTTTGTTTCTTTTCAACATGTTGAACCCAGTATTACATAAATATATCCATCTGTCACGAGGGGTGCAAAATTTCACCCATCTCTTTATTTGTTTCAGCTGAAAATACGACATTTATTATGTTGGTAAATTTAGGCACCAATTAAATGCACAATTTTAAATTTTTGGACAGATTTTTTAAAGGACTGGTTACACTATATTACTAGTCGCTGCAAAATAGTCATGCATGACTAGCTTGGTGAGTGCCTAGTCTTCAACCTATTGAAGACTTGCATGTTACATTAGTGACTACTCTTTGCGATATATCACAGAAGACTAGCCAATCATTAATAGGCACAGAAACTCAAGATGGCGCCATGCAAGTACGCGTTTTTGTGTGTATTTATTTTAAATAGAAACAAACATAATTAAACAAAAACATACCTTTATAAAAATCGATTAAGATACCATTGTTTTCAGCACTCCGAAAATTCGCCATATTTCCTTTTAATTTCTTTGCAACTTTGTTGTCACGTGATTTCTCTTCTTCAACCAGATTCCTGATTGGCTAATCACTACTAACTTGTATCAAAAAGTAGGATGTAGGTCTACTCAAGAAATTGAGGTCACCATCCAGTCACATCCTGGTCAGAGAGGGGTCACAAGGTATGTTACACATAATGATCCACACAAAACTAGTCATGTATGACTATTTTGCAGTGACTAGTAATATAGTGTAACCAGGCCTTTAGATGGTGAATTTTTTAGCACCTTTAACTCTAAAATTTGCACCCTTTCAAAACCTCTGAGGCACCTTCTGTTTTAACACAGTATACAGCTGTTTTGCCTCATTTTTGTTCCTTCGACACAACCTATGTAACAATTCCCCAACCTTATCTTGGTGGGTAGTGGCTGCTAATCAAAAGAATACCGAGTAGTTATCAAGGTTTGAGTTATGTATGCATACTATAGGCCTACTACTAAATATGGGTTTACTGGCCTTTCGTTCATATAAAAGGTAGTTTTACATAGACAGTTAGGTCTAAACAAAGTATCCTAAATGTTATTTTACCGAAATGACAATACACCTAAACCGTATCATAGTGGAAGTTATTTTAATTTCCATCTAAAAAAATGTTTACCTAAAAGTATATACCTTTGACATAAGTTGATTTCCATCTAAAAAGTTCTCTGCAACCAATTCTCCCTAAACAAAACAATCCTAACAAAATATCAGCAAAATAATTTCTCCTAAACCAATTTTGCATAGAATACAGCTAGGTAATCAATTTATGTTAATATTTCATGTGTGTGTTTGTCTTTATTGAAATCATACAGTACACATTTTTCAGAAAATCTCACGGAAAAGTTTGTCAATTTTTGTGATTTTGCAACTGAAAACTATTCTAGTTGTATTTTCTTTAAGAAATAACCCTTTTTGTTTTCTGTAAACTTTGCATGCATGCCTAGATATCACATGCAACTATCGAACAGGTTGTAATGATCGCTGTTCTAAGCAGAAACTATCAAATATACAAGTGTAGTTCCCAATTTATATTTGTAGCACGATTTACACGGCGCTATTTTTTTTTTTTTTTTGCTTTGGACAAGTTTCTTACTTTTGTAATTTGCCTGCAAATTCACTGGTAAAAACTACTGAAAACGTGGCTGCTTTATTCTCTGGTGTTTAAAATTTTCAATTCGTGTGGTATCCAGAGGTTGCTCACTAAAGTTAACTTTTCTTTATTGCTCGCAGCCAGTGATTAACTGGCTGATTTTAGTAGCAGCTATTAAAGAAGCAAATTAATCAGTGGGTAACTGACGAATTATTGCTAGTGAATTGATGACTTCATGGTTAAATGCTATCGACTTTTTAGACAGAAATTTGCTCTGGGTGAGCGAGAGAAGCTGGCAACAAAATAAGCCAGCAACTAGTGTGAACCACTATGTTAAACCATGCTTAATTTAGTTTCCAAGCTATGAATGTCTACTATAGAAGATCCTGGAGTTGATAGAAATAAAGTCTACAATATACAGTATTACTTCACAATCTGTATCAAGATTTCATTCTCTGCAACTGTCTAGTATGTGTGAAATGGTTATAAAAACTACCCCCAGAATGTATGTGAAACATACACATTACATATTTGAATTTGAATTTGAAAAATTACTCTGCAAGCAGCCATAAAGGCCTATGGCAGAGGGACAAGAGTCCAAGTGCAGCATAGAAAATGCATTGTCAAAACCAGAAAATATAAAACCCTATTGATATAAACCCAACAACAATTTCAATATTTTTTAATGCTGCAAATATATGCGTTGTCAAAACAAAACAAAATTATGACTCCCATAAAATACGTTTTTCCTGCACAAAATCCCCAGCAAGCGAGTTCCATTGTCGAATCGCCCTAGGGACAAATGACCAGTAATAAGAATCTGTTCGTGCAAAAATCTCTCCAACTTTGTTAGAGTGGTCACCCCTACCCAAATATAATGCCCTGTAAAGTTTACTTGAAGTAGGTTTAGGGCAAGAGCCTTCTAGCATTCGATTAAAGATATTAAGACTAAAATCTGAACGTCTTGCAAGTAAATATTGTTTCCCATATAATGCTATTTTGTAATTTGCTTGTGGCTTGTGTCACATTTACAAGGTAATGGACCTACTTATGACAATCTACTACTGTATAACAGCCATTTTACATTTTTCTAACGAGTTTATTGAACTCCTTAGATTTTAATTGATATGACATTTGGAGGCGGAGGTCACACAAAACGAATGTTGGAAGCCGCAAACAATTTGACGATCTACACTTTAGACCGTGATCCCGTTGCCTTCAGTTATGCTAAACACTTAGCCGAAAGACATCCGTAGGTATAATTTGAAATTTAAATAAAGTTAGTTCTCACTTTAATATCTCTTTGTGAAACGATTTGCAGGCGAAGAATAATTCCAATGCTGGGTCGATTCAGTGATCTGCATGAACTTCTCGAGAAGCAGGGAGTTGAGAAGAGGACTGTGGATGGAATGTTATTTGATGTTGGAGTCTCTTCGATGCAGTTTCGCGATCCGAAGCGTGGATTTGCTCTTAGCTCCGAAGGACCCTTGGATATGAGAATGGATGGATCGAGGTAAGTAAAATGCAGTTGAAACCGTTAAACATGCAATGGAAGTAACCTGAATAGCTTTTTTGTTTTAACAGAATTTACAATTAATTCTATTTACAGAATTGCAAACCAACCTGCGGCTTATGACGTTGTCAACAATCTTGACGAACAAAGTCTTGTAAAGCTCCTGAGAGTATATGGGGATGAAACGCTTGCAAAGCCGATTGCTAGAGCCATTGTAGAAGCTCGATACTTGTTTGAGAACATCACAACAACAAAGCAACTAGCACAAATTATTGCTAGTGTTTCCAATCGGTAAAATCACTTAAATTTTTTTTTCTGAACAAGTGATATCAGCTTTAACACAGCTGAATTTTCTTCATTTCAGAGAAAGGAAAGATAAAATAGGAAGGCCAGCACATCTTGCAACAAAAACCTTTCAAGCACTGAGGATATTTGTAAACAACGAACTGAACGAATTAAATTATGGCATCGAAATGGCTCACGAGTACCTACGATGTGGTGGAAGGTTGGTTGTATTGACATTTCATTCGCTGGAAGATCGTATTGTGAAGCGTCACATTAACGGCATCGACATGGACGAAAAAATTAGCCCTACATTGTCACAGAAGTACAAAAATGCTACATTGTGGCACACGGTAGATGAAATCGAATCCATCTACAGTAATCTTTGGATGCCAATTAATAAGCAAGTAATGACCCCAACGGAAGAAGAAGTTGCAATGAATCCAAGAAGCAGGTCTGCAAAATTAAGAGCAGCAATAAAGAATTGAATAAATTTATTGTTCTCAGCTGACATTAAGCGTGGTATGACTGTACCATGTTACCCCTTGTCTGCATCGTTAATATCAAGAGAATCAAGCGTTTAGAAAGGACAGAAACTTAAAAACAACATAATCACAATCAGCGTTATATGAATTGACAACATCTGTGCTTTTCACCACTTTTAAATTTCACTTATTTATTTCTTGGCCAGTGTTTTAATTATTGTGCAATGAAATTATTATGTATTTAAAACTATCCAAATATTTAAAATGTACCATATGTCACATGTTAGGTATTACAAGTACTTAAGTTTGCTACAAGTATTTCAAATACATTCAAAACATTGGAAGAATTTAGAGCTTGTATATCATAGTATACAGGCTGGCACCTTTATGCTGCCTCTGGAGCTGCTTAGTTGATGCTGCTGCTAAGTGGTTCATATATTAAATCTACATAGAATGTTGTGAGAATATTTACATTTTTTTTGATAACTTTCTTCAGGGGCAACATTGAAAAAATCCAAAATGTTTTTGAAACTTGAATTCAATTCAATTCAACACAGAATACCTGCACATCAGTTCAAAAACCATGTGGCAGAAGGGACAATTCCTGATCACAAATGATTGTCAGTTAGACAAAGTTTAGACATCGTCAAATAGAAATCGTCTTAATACAGAACTATTTGCAGGAATAGTGTTTCATAGCCTAAATACATTTGGGGGAAAAAGACCAAAAATATGCATCAGTCTTGCTTGCAATTTTTCGATTGGCTTTGAATGTCCATGTATACTTATATGACGATTTCTAGTGAGGATGCCATCTAACAAGACAATGTTTTTTTCAGTTAGCAGATGTTCAATTAGGGCACTTGAGGCTTTGCTCTGCTCTACAGTTTGCTAGTGATTTCCACTGTAGTCCATCTATCATTAGGGTTAGCCTGTTAACTTTTGCTCTCAGCTCTATGTTGTACCTTTTTTATTTTATAAATTAAATTAACTATATGGATTCCAAACTGGTGAACAATATTCTAAAAACGGTCTTACAAGAGTGAAATAACAAACTGTTTTTACATTTTCTATGCAATACTTTAATGTACACTGTATTAACTGTAGCCTATTATAGGGTTGGTCAATTTCTAGAATAGGCCAAATCAGCCTAGAGCATTTAACACAAAAAAAAATGTAACAACTTACAGTACTAATAGCCCAACCTTCATGTTGTCCAAGTTTTCCGAGTCTCACACTGTTAAGCCTAGAAGATTTCTAGTATTTTCTCTAAGGTATTCTTCACACTGGAGCAACAATTACCTTGATGGTAACTTATTTGCTGTCAGACAAAAGACCAATAATCAGAGATTATGGTGACTTATGTGACCGAAAGCAAAAAAGACCTATCATATAGTGATATTTTGTGGTTACCTATGTGACAAGAACCATTAGTCAAAATTGGTTACACTCAGCTTTCCACCACAGATGCCTTTAAACCAAAAAGACCCACAATGTACAAGTCATGGTAACTGATGTAACTCCAAATAAAAGACCAATAATCAAAGATTATGGTAACTTATTATGTTAGCCATTCTCTAGGGAAAGACACCTTTATTTATGAGAAAGGCCAATGTTTTTTATAAACCCTTGAGGTTCTTGAGATCAGTGAAGACCTATAATAATCTAAATCAACTTGACTCTTCTATTAAACATGAATTTTTATTTATTTGCATACATAAAAAGATTTTCAAGATTATAAATTTGGCAATAAGATAAATGACATACAACTTTAAAGGCAAAAGGTAGGATTGAAATTAATATATGAGAAAAGGTTAAACATATATGTTAATGAGTTGTTTTTGGTTTCTTTTAAGTAGTATCATAGGTTTGGGCATTATAAGGCTTCAGGCAAAAAGGGGTGAAAAAAGCTGTTCAGGTCCAATAAGAATACAACCACAAAAAAGGAAAAAAAGGGGGGGGGGCAAACAATAGATCAAAGCACAATGTATAAGTATTCAAACTAAAATATAAATTATGTTAATGTCCCATTTTCTTAATAGTAACTTTAAAGGTAACTTTCTTGGATGGGAAATGCTAACTAAATAGACCCAATTAGAATTGAAAAAATATTCAACCACTTAAACAGAAGCCTCCAGTAGTTCATTGTGAAGATATGGTAGGCTGTCACAATAACCTGAGCTTGACCAATAGGTGTTTATTTCACCTTTCAAATTTGTGTCACCCAAGATAATGAAAAGCTAAAAGAACCGACAATCAGTTTTTCAGGGCTAAATTGTCCTTAGACAAAAAGAACCGATGATCAGTGATCATATATCATATGTGTCTAAGCAATAAACCACTTTGGTGATTATGGCTTCTCATGTACCTAAGAAAACCATCAGGCTAGAGCACTACAAAGTTCTAAATCTCTTTTTTGGCCCAGCACAGGTTACCCTCAGAATGATGCTATGAGCAAATTCAGGGTAGCAGGGAACCACCAATCTTATGATTGTGGCTTCTTAGTTTCTGGCTGCCGTCAGTTACTTACACAAGTGTTCTCATATAAATTACTAAGTTTTCAGCTTTACCAATTCCAGAGTCCAAAAAGTGTTCTAGGGAGAGATTTTCTTGGTCCAAGTACACTACTGGATTCTCAATTCTTAACCAAAATGTTGGCCCTTTTATACAGAGTCGCTCTCATAGAGAATCATTGGAGTTCAATGATTGGTTGATTATTTCTCTAATTAAATTACTAATCTGCATGAGTTGGCCAAGATTTTTTATATAAAAAATAACAGTCATTATTTTATTACCCTGAGAAACTGCAATTTAAGTTGGGTTTAAATTGCAATTCCTCTTATGAATGAGGAGGGGTGGGTGGGTGACATTTATAATTTATCTAACTTTTCAGGACCTTTTGTGATTCTAGCTATAGGGGGTTTCTTTTGAATTCTGTTCAGAGTATTGAATTAATACATTTAACTAAATTTCAGTGTGAAGAGACAGTATTATGAAGGGGCAGAAAACTAACTACTTTTCACAAAAGAATAACCATTATTTCATAATTTTAAAGGGGGCTTTATTGTGAGAAAGTATGAATACTTTTTTGGAGGATCACAAATGAAAAGCCTGTATTCATACAAGGGATATCTAATATCATAATACAAATAGTCTGGAAGCACTTATAGGGGATATGCACATAATATAGAGATAAAAGCAAAATAAAAGGGAAAAAAAGTACAAACATTGAAAACACATACATGTTATAAAAACTGGTGAGCTTGGCACAATAAAAATAAAAACACATCAATTGGCACAAACAAGTACAAACGTTCACACACACAAATGAAACACAGATTATGTGAAAAATGTATGCATTTGCATAAAATGTGCAAAATGAGCAAAAATGCGTAAATTTTGGAAAATGCGTATTTGCATAAAATGCATAAATCACGTAAAAACGTGTAAATCAAGTAAAAATGCATAAATCAAGTAAAAATGCATAAATCAAGTAAAAATGCATAAATCGCGTAAAAACGCATACAAACGCACAAATTTGCATACAAGTTTAAAAACGCTAAAACTGTACCAATGCATAAAATGCACAAAGCACATCATTTGTGCAAAGTTTTTCACATACCTTGAACAATTTTAATAACACAAGTAAAAAGTTTTATTAAAATGTAATCTATCCAAGCTACAGGAAATAATAGTTTAAAGAAACATTTGATCATATTTAAAAATAACACTTGAAGTTATAAAATGCGTAAAATTACTATTTAAATGACATGCAAACAAAACATATTATAGTGTATAAGTTCCTGAGTAGAATACTAAACCAGTATTCAACACTCCTACCCTTAAAATTTGTATATCCCTCTCATGAATCGTAGTCTTCTCCAAATAGTTCGGTGAATAGTTTCTTTTCCTTTTTTATCTTCTTGCTCCTTATCCTTCGTCTGTTTTGTTTTTGCATTTTCTTTTTGATTTTTGAATTTGAATTTGAAAAATTACTCTGCAAGCAGCCATAAAGGCCTATGGCAGAGGGACAAGAGTCCAAGTGCAGCATAGAAAATGCATTGTCAAAACCAGAAAATATCAAACCCTAATGATATAAACCCAACAACAATTTCAATATTTTTTAATGCTGCAAATATATGCATTGTCAAAACAAAACAAAATTATGACTCCCATAAAATACGTTTTTCCTGCACAAAATCCCCAGCAAGCGAAGTTCCATTGTCGAATCGCCCTAGGGACAAATGACCAGTAATAAGAATCTGTTCGTGCAAAAATCTCTCCAACTTTATTAGAGTGGTCACCCCTACCCAAATATAATGCCCTGCAAAGTTTCCTTGAAGTAGGTTTAGGGCAAGAGCCTTCTAGCATTCGATTAAAGATATTAAGACTAAAATCTGAACGTCTTGCAAGTAAACTATCCCAACCAAGCTCTGAAAGCATTTTAGTTACACTGTTGCCATATCCATATTTACCACAAACAAACCTAGCAGCCCTGCGTTGGACCATTTCTATAGTGAGCTAAGTCCTCAGTGTGGGGATTCCACACAGAGCTGCAGTATTCTAGATGGGGACGTACTAATGATTGATATGCTTAACATTTTACCTCCCTGGGACACCTTCTTAGAATGCGTTGACTAAACCTAAGCATCTGCATAGACTTGGAAATAATCTGTTCGACATGCAGCTTCCAAGAAAGTTTAGCTGTAATCGTTACCCCCAAATATTTATAAGAATCTACGTTATTAAGTGGAATGGCCCCTATTCTATATGTAAATATTATTGGATTCCTTCCCCTAGCTACCCTCATTACACAACATTTTCCCTTATTAAGTTGAAGTTGCCATTTAGAACACCATGCCTCTATTGCTTTCAAGTCACTATCAATAATATGGCAATCATTGTCAGAGGTAACCTCACGATAAATTATTGTATCATCTGCAAATAGCCGGCAATTGCTGCTAACTTGACTGCTGAGGTCATTAATCTACAAAAGAAACAGAAGCGGACCCAACACACTACCCTGAGGAACCCCTGATGTAACCCCTATCCAGTCAGATTCAGACCCACCTGCAACAACCCTTTGTTTCCTATCACTCAAAAAAGAATGCACCCATTTATACACCTGTTCACCCAATCCATACCCACTAATTTTTGTCATTAGTTTTGAGTGAGAAACTGTGTCAAATGACTTGCAGAGATCAAGAAAAACCAAATCTATCTGACTGCCTTTGTCTAAAATTTTCTGAAGGTCATCAACTAAAAGAATAAGCTGGGTTTCACATGAACGCCTCCTAAGAAACCCATGCTGGTTATCACACAAAAGATTGTTTTCCATAAGAAAATTCATTGAGGAGGAATATATAATATGTTCAAGGACCTTGCAAACTATCGAGGTTAAAGACACGGGTCTGTAATTAGTTACCTGAGACTTGTCTCCTGATTTAAAAATTGGGCTAACATTAGCTAATTTCCACATCTGGTACAATACCTACATCTAAACTCTGTTGAAAAATTAACTGAAGGTATGGACCCAACTCTTGTGCAAGATTTTTTAAAATGATAGCATACATCCCATCTGGACGACAGGTTTTATTCGAGTCTAATTTTAGAAGTTGCTTGACTATCCCATCTGCAGTTATTACAATTTGATCCATAAAAAGAGATGTTGAAGGAAAGCCCTCATGTGGTATGCCATCATCAATTGTGAAGACCTTCTTGTATTGTTCATTTAATAAGGTAGCTTTCCCTACTGGATCTGAAACAAGCTTCCCATTTGTGTCAACCAGAGAAGGAATAGATTCTCTACTTCGCCTAGAGTTCTTGATGTAACGTCAAAATAATTTTGGGTCCGTTTTTAACCATTCTCCAAGCGTTTCTGTTTTAAAATTATTGTGAGCTAACAAGATTTCCCGTTTCGCTGCTGTGCGTGCAATATGGAATTCATTGCAATTCACTAATTTTGGGTGATTTCTAGCCCTATTCCTCCATAAGCGTTGCTTACGAAGAGCCCTTTTAACTTTGCTAGTGTACCATACTGGTGTGGCACAGTCTCTAACTACCTTGGTTGGAATAAAGGAGGAAGACCCACTTAAAATTAAACTATGAAATCGTGACCAATTCAAATTCACATTTTGAGGATGAAAACATTCTTTAAATTTATGAAAATTATCTATCAAATGTGACTTAAAACCATCCCAATTACATTTGTTAAAAAAGAAACACTACTCTTTTAACCTCAGAAATTTTTTCCACACATGCATTAACATCACATAAGATAATCTGATGATCACTAATTCCCCCTGATACCCTAACATTGGATAATACCTCCGGACTATTAGTCAGTACTACATCAAGAATTTTGTCATTTCTGGTTGGTTTAGTTACAACCTGTTCCATAGAATAAGTATTCATACTATCTAAAAATGAAACTGCTAATAGCTTGTCACTGCCACTGATCACCGTATGCATTTCCCAGTTGATGTTTGGAAAATTTACATCCCCTCCTAAAATAATGATTGGGCTATGGTATTTACGTTGAAGAGTGTCCAAAGAAGTTCTTACACTAGTGACATCTGCTATGGAGGATCCCGGTGGCCGATAGAAAAAATATAAAAACACCTTTTTACCATTCTTTAGCCTTAAACTACAACATACTATTTCACAGTCTGTTTCAAAACTTGTTTCCCTGCAACTATGAAATATTTGTGAAATAGCTATGAAAACCCCACCTCCAGAACGACCAACCCTGTCTCTACGGTACACTGTGAAACCATCTGGAAATATTTCCCCATTATTAACAGTATCATCAAGCCATGACTCTGTACCAAGAATTATATTGCAACCAGTCTCCTCAACTGCCGCAATGAACTCAGGAACTTTGTTTCGTAGACTCCTACAGTTAACCACCATAACCTTTACATGTGAAGGTATAGCTGAAGTGTGTTTTCCTAAATGATTTTCTTCCTGGACAGTGTTTGAAGAAATAATACCTGAAACAAAGGAACTATTGCTCCCAGCAACAAGCTGTGGAGCATTCATATTAGTATCAACCCCCCTAAAGCATTTGCACCTAAACCCCAAAACCTTACCCTAAAAAATGCTTAACAAAATCACCTATCTTTTTACCCACAATCCTACCAGCCCTATAATTAAAATGAACCCCATCCTTACTCCAGGAACCCCCAAAATTGAGCATAGCTGCCCTCCAGTCTATTACCTGGGCCCCCACCTTACTACATGCTTCAATTAATCTATCATTTACATAATGTGCCTTACGAGTAACTATATCACCCCTATCCCACCTCTCAGGAATAGCACTAACTTTAACAGTAACTCCAGCCCTACAACATAAAGTATGCTTTACTAAGTCCGCTAGCCCATCTAAAACTTCCCCATGTCTATGGTTAGATACAGTCAGGGGGAGCAATGTGGGTCTTTCTTTTATTAGTTTTTTTCTAAATAGGAGGCTTGTTTATTACAAGTTAGTCTCCTTTCATAAGATTTGCATTGTACCATCATGTGGTCAAATGTAAATGAACTGGTAGTAGAATGTGCAGCTTGGACATCACCAATATGTCCTCTTAAGGGCCTAGGCACTTCAGCTGCAGTCTTTAGATAGGCTTCTAGTGGTCTATTATATTTGATTAATAGATGCCTAGATATAATATCTGTGGCTTGGACAAATGTAAATTTCTAGATTTTTTAACAAAAAAATGTTTCTTCATTACCATTTAATTTTAGCAGTACCTTGACTGTGGGAACACATGACATTGAAAGTATTTTTTTTACTTCATATGTTTATAAATATTCTGGTTTTAGATACCATCTAAAATGATGGGATGGTTGGCCCAACATTATGGGGCACGGGCTTCCTGAATCCCCCCCAAACAGTCTGTTATTCCTGGCCAATCTAATGATTCTTTTGTTAAAGCTTCAAATTTATAGTCTGCATGACAGTGATCACCCCAGCCACAGTAATCATTTTGTGGACAAGCCACTTGATTTATGGAATATAGTTTGGTGGGAAAAGTGTAGTACATTCTTTGAGTCATCCGTTCACAATTCACAGAATTGAAAGTTATTTCTAGACTGCCCAAATTTTCTTCTTGGTTATCTACTAACCATAAGCAAGAGGTATACTCTAGATTTGTGAGGGTAACTTGGGCTTGGGTGGATATAAAACATTTCCTCCCAGTTGGTGTGTCTTGGCATTCTGAATTTTGTGATTTAATGAGCTTATGCTCAGTGCATTTTAGTTGTGCTCCTGAGCACAAACTAAGTACAATTCCAATAAACAGAACTATATAAATGAGATTTGGAATCATTTGGTTGGGCACCCCTTCTTCATGTAGGCTTAAATTTTCAATTCTGTTTCTTGTTTGGATAGCCTTTCTCATGATAGCATTTCCACTTGCTACACCTAAGGTCATACTTAATCTTAAGCATTTTTTAAAGGCAACATACAATGAAAAATACTCCTTAAATACAATTCTTACAATATCAATGACACTTTTTAGGGCTACTCTAACATTCAAAATAGACGTACTGGTTAACAAAATCAATAATATAATAATACCATGGGATAAATATTTGGGCATGCAGGATAGATTATATATAAATGTCATACAAAACACTTTATTCTGTGACAGATGCTATTTCCTTCAATTGTAAATGTGGCCTCTTAAAGTTTTTCGTTCAGAAGTCACAAATAGAATGTGAAGCATCCCAGAATCCATGCTAAATTCACTCGGAATGATAACTTATTTATCATCCTTTATTTGGAAGATTTGTTCAATGCCATCTTTTCTTAGTATGAGTGTGCCCGTAGTACTGACGGTAACCACAGGATCGCTAAATTTTATAAAAAGATCACCCATGGAGGTACTAATGGAATCCGTACCTAATAATTTTCTTTGGGTTGCCATGCTGGCTTCATGATTAGATACATTGAAATAACATTCTTTAAAGGATGCTATTTTAAAATTGGTCTGTTCTTTTCCAGTCACATCAATGTGGGTTAACTGGGTTTTAGCTTTTACTACCTCAGAGTGGCAATCTTGCATTTCCCCATTGCATTTATTAGAAACCATACAATATTGGGTTGTTTCAGAACAAGATGTATTTTTACAAGAACATGGCAATTCTCTATTTAAGTCATCATTCCCTCCCACATCTTCAATTTGAATTTGAATTTGAAAAATTACTCTGCAAGCAGCCATAAAGGCCTATGGCAGAGGGACAAGAGTCTAAGTGCAGCATATAAAATGCATTGTCAAAACCAGAATTTTGTTCTGTAATAAATGATGATGCATTCAGACGTTCATTTTTTGAAGTTACGACCTTTGTGGTCTATTTAATTATACATTTATAACAACCCCCATGACAAATGTGTTCTGCATATTTTGGTTTTTCAGTGGATGTTACCACTCGACAAGATCTTCCGGTTTTACCCCACTTACATATTTCCACTTCATAAGGATCTTTTTTTCTCTTCACTGCATACCCCGAGTATTAGAATTCTGAAAAAAGTGTTATTAGACATCCTCACTAATATCTGTGTACTACATTACTATCATTGCTTGTTTCTGCCACTGGAAGAATTTCTGAGGTACCTACTGAGTTTCCATTATCAGGTATTGTACTTGAATTGGTTGTCTCCGTTACACTGTCTAACCTTGTGCTAGTAGCTATGTCCTATTTTTTTCCTCTTGTTTCTATTTCTGTGCAACAAAGTTCTTCTAGCATTGTACTAGTATTTGGATCTTCTATATTAGCTTCCCCCATACCTGATGCTAGTTCGGGTGTCGGGCTAACTCTTTGTGAGCTTTTATCCATAGCTTTCCTTATTGCTTCCCTTAATTCTTCAAGATTTATTTCTGGTAGTGCTTCTTCATATTCAGTTCTGTTCTATTGAAGCTTCTACCTCTGATTCTGTCACACTTTCACTTTGAGTGGTTTGTGTATGCCTTGTGTATTTTCTTCGGGCTAGGGGAGGTAACAGATTTCCAGGACCTTTGCTTCTTATGTTATGTGAGCTTTTGACATCAACCAATATTTATTACCAACCTTTAGATGACATTTTCCACACTTCGTTTCCTCTCTGAACAGTATGGTACCTGCACAGAGAAGATCCGAGCTGTAGAGAGCTGGATGGAGACAGATTGTAGTCACTCTTCTGCATGGGGTTGAAATCGATGCAGGAGAGTGGCGGCCATCTCTCTCTTCCGGTTGATGCTGATATACATCTTCTCCATCGGTATACCGACAAGAGAAGATGTTGTAGCTGCTGAGAATCGTATAGCTCCTGCCCTATGAAACCTCCAGCCTCTTAAGAGAAGTTAGTTACATATAAACAGAAAAACAACGCTGTTTCTTATTACAACACTTTTATTCATCACTTGTAAGAAACACAGAATACAAGGATGAATATTAATGATACTAACGGTGAATCCTCATGCCCATGATTCGGAATGATATCTCGTAATACAGGCAAAGGAAAGAACTGAGGAACAAAGAGGAACACGGTCCTTTTATACCTTTGACCTGTGCACACCTGCGAGGTGTAACCAGGTCCAAGTGACCATGGTCCTTTATGTATCAATCCGCCGCTTGGGCATGAGTCAGAAAGGTGAGTCAGAGAAGAGGGAGGGACGGTTGAGAGTTGTTTACCCCCCGGGCTATGGTTTTGGCGGGATCACGATTTACAGGGTGTTACAGTTAGGTGTTCAATTAATGCACACAATACACTAAAACACCTAACATTAATATATATACATATACACAAAAATGAAATCAAAAATAAGAACCCAAAAAAGAAAAGAAAATAATAAGAGAAATAATAAGAGAAATAATAAGAGAAATAATAAGAAAAATAATAAGAAAAATAATAAGAAAAATAATAAGAAAAATAATAGAATAATAAGTTATAATAATAATAATAATAATAGTAATAATCATAATAATGTTAATAATAATGTTTAAAAGAACTTCATGAATGAAAACAGGTGTTCAAAAGAGAAAAAGTATAGTTAAAGAAATTTGAAGCCAAGTTACATGGATAAGGAAGTTAAATTCAAAAAGTTGTAAGTGTAATGTGAGACATTAGTGAAACCAAAAAACAATCACACACAATAGAGACAGAGACAACATATTAAAAATAGCATACGGTAACTATGATAGGGTGGGAAAAAAATAATAACCTTTATAACAAAGATTAAAATAATATTTATAATTTATTACATGTTTACTGTCACGATATGAGGTAATGTTAAAGTGGCCTGTCAATCAAGACATTCACCTGGCCATTACACTAACACTACTTTTACAAAACAGGTGACACCTGTTTTTACAATGTTAGTCTGCCCTGTCAATCACAATACTTTCACTTGTCAATCATAAGACTGACCAATGAGATAATGAAATAAACACTTATTGACCAATTAGAGACTAGAATTGACTAAAAATCTGAATTATATTCAGTTCATTTTTGGGTTTCAAACAGTGTGGCAGACTATCAAGGAGAGTGTGTGAGGAACAGAAGGTGACTGAGTTGTGGGATTATGGTTGGGATATGTGTTTAAAGAGAGAAAAATACAGTCTTATGCTGGATTCCAATGGGAACCCAGTATATGATTTTGAATTTAAAATAATTTGATATTGTCAGGACTTAAAAAAATTGTGGGCTTTACACATGGTAATATTAAAGAATCTATTTTGTCCTTAGAAATTTTCTTACTTTGAATTTGCACTTACACACTTAGAAAGTTTCTATTTTGTCCTTACACATTTTTTTACTTTGGATATGTACTTGCACATTATGAAACATTCTTTTTGTCCCTTACACATATTTTTAACTTTTGAATAGTTTGTACTTGCATATTCTGAAACAACACTAGTTATTAGAAATAAACAGTGCCAAATTAATCTAGTGTATCAAGTGAACAAGTTGAATTTTTTTAAGTGATCAGTGCTACAATCATCGAATCAATCAACCCCAAATCAACTGGACATCCACCGCCTCTACAAGGGAAGGTAGGAAACCAATAATTTATTTGTAAATAAGGCCAATAATATAAGAATACACTGGGTACCATAGGGGAAGGGGCACAATTTAAACAAAGAACAAGACAAGGATAGTAGTTCCCTTTAAGGGCAAATTGCCTGGGAACAGGACCAATCTGTTAGCCCTTAACTTATTTCCCTTTCTTCAAATTTTGCAAATTTACTAACTCAGGGCCACAGAGTGGGGCTAAGTATAACACTTAGACCATACGGGTGTGATGGTTCCCAGGTATGTTTTTGTATTTTTCAGTACGAGTAATTCTTGGCAGGCCTTGGGCCCCAGAGTCATCAAAGTTTTCATTTGATTCTTCATCAGAACTCTTTCTTTTGTACAACCTTTTCACTTGATTTGTTTCTTGAATCATCATCTGATGTTTCCTGAAGATCCCAGGGCCAGTTTTCTTTAGCTAATTTTAACCTCTCAACATGCACAATCTGGACATCCTTACTATGGTATTTGTGTTGAATTTTATAATTCACTGGAGATGTCTGTCCCAAAATTCTATATGGACCTTTGCACAACTGTGCCAAGAGCATCAGCATTTGCATTGTTTTTTCCTTCTCTATATTTAATTTCAAAACTACTGCTGTAATTGAAGGGCCCATGTTGTTAACATGGCTTTGTCCTTTTTCATGGTCATAAGATACTGCAAAGGTTTATGGTCTGTTATTAAGATAAATGGTCTACCCATTAAGTAGTACCTGAAATAATTCACACCACACGCACATGCTAGTGCTTCCTTCCAGGTGGTAGAATAATTTTGTTCAGCTGGGTTCAGTTTTCTACTAGCATATGAAATAGGATGTAAGCATCAATTCACCTTTTGCTCCAAAATGGCACCAATTGCAAAGTTACTAGCATCTGTGGTTATATAAATTGGCTGATTGAAATCAGGCATTACAAGAACAGGAGAATTTAAGAATATGAAAGCCTTGCTCACTCACATTCATTAGTCCAATGAAAGAGAACATCCTTTCCCAGTAACTTTGTTAGTGGTGCCGCGACTTTGGCACAATCACGAATGAACCTTCTGTGGCCTGGGAAATGTTTCTATAGCTTCTATTTTGTTTGGGCCTGGTTTCATGAATCCCCTTTTAAATGTGTCCCCAAGTACTTTATTTCTGTTTTTAGAAACATCCACTTTGAGGGTGTTCTTGAATTGTGTTGTCCATATATACAAAGCAGATTTTTCCCTTGAAGTCTTTAAGAACATCATCCATTAGCCTTTGATACACATTTGGGGATGTTTTCAAACCCATTGGAGATCTAACAAACTCATAATGAATCAAAATTAAATCATCTCAATCAACTCATAATGAATCCAAATTGAATCATCATCATGAATCATTTTGGTAATCATTTACCACCATAAGTTTCCAACCATGCACCAGCCAAAATGACCGATCAACTTAAATTTTGGAAAAAGTAATGAATTTTGCAAAAAGCATGCTTTAACAATATTAACTTTTATAACTTTTAATTTGCATTATTTCATGTAAAAAGATGATTTTGCACATTTAGCAAAAATTTCCAAATGAGTTTTAGCAGTTAGCTGTGAGAAGCATACCAAAAAAATTATTATCTTCAGCACTTTCTCAAAAGATCTTTTTTTTTAATTTGGAATTAAATATGCACTGTTATTTGAACATTCGAAAAACTAACTTAAAATATAAATACTGTTTAGATTCAACAACTCATTCTAAATAGTCACAACACATTTATTAGGCATGTGTATTTGCTTCTTTTTTTATTTAAAATGACAATAAAAAGAAATGTTTATGTGAGCTTTTGACATCAACCCATTTTTATTACCAACCTTTAGATGACATTTTCCACATTTCGTTTCTTCTCTGAGCAGTATGACACCTGCACAGAGAAGATCCGAGCTGTAGAGAGCGCTGGATGGAGACAGATTGTAGTTGCTCTTCTGCATGGGGGTGAAATCGATGCAGGAGAGTGGCGGCCATCTCTCTCTCTTCCGGTTGATGCTGATATACATCTTCTCCATCGGTATACCGACAAGAGATGTTGTAGCTGCTGAGAATCGTATAGCTCCTGCCCTATGAAACCTCCGGCCTCTTAAGAGAAGTTAGTTACATATAAACAGAAAAACAACGCTGTTTCTTATTACAACACTTTTATTCATCACTTCTAAGAAACACAGAATACAAGGATGAATATCAATAATACTAACGGTGCGTCCTCAGGCCCATGATTCGGATAAAGATCACGTAATACATGCAAAGGACAAGAACTGAGGAACAAAGAGGAACACGGTCCTTTTATACCTTGGACCTGTGTACACCTGCGAGGTGTAACCAGGTCCAAGTGACCATGGTCCTTTATGTATCAATCCGCTGCTTGGGCATGAGTCAGAAAGGTGAGTCAGAGAGGAGGGAGGGACGGTTGAGAGTTGTTTATCCCCCGGGCTATGGTTTTTGCGGGATCACGATTTACAGGGTGTTACATTTATATGATTACAATATTTTCCCATCACCAAGTAAATAAAGCATAAATATATTAAAACTAGAAGGGTAGCCTGCAGAATTACTCCATATGTCTTCTTTTTCTTCCACCATCTCTATCCACTTTATACTTCAGCCAACATTTGATGATCTTTTCGATGTCTTCGTTTGTGGCAGTATTCGTAGTTGGGTTTTTTCTTAAATTTTCTGAATATGAAATAAAAAAACAAATATTCTCAAAATCTGGCAAGCATTTGAATGAATTTACAAACCATAGATGACATCTTTTAATCGTGTCACTTTAAATGACCTTTTCCTTCTACTGGCCCAATTTAACTGAAGTGCCAGTTGGTTTTCCATCAGTCTGGAGAGAATTCTCTTAACTGTTTGGTTCATTGAACAACCTCCAATATTGTCAAGCACATTTCCAATAATATTAATGGCATTTCTGGCATATCACTGGAAGCAGAAACTGTTTCAGTCATGCTACTTCAGTTCAACAACTGTTGAACAAAGGTTTTTATTTGTGAAAGTTCTTTCTGCAAGAACTTTAATTCAATTAAAACCTTTGTATCAACTGTTAAAAAAGTCATCGCAAAAGTAATTAACTTATAAAAAAATTCTTAATCACACACATTGCATATATAACACAAATTTGGTACCAGTTTGTGTTCCAGAATTCTTAGTTAAAGCTGATAGTTGATGTGGCTGGGAATCATTTTGATGACACAAGTAAATATTTATTTTATTTGTATTATGCATACACAGACATACAGCAGTATATGCACATGTGTGTATGTATAACTTACCATTATCTCTACATGGCATGGGTCTCACAGGAAGTGTTTCAATGCTTGAAATTGGAGTCATGTTGACAGGGAAAGGTGGTGGTGTTTGAAGTACCTGTGAAGATGTATTTGCAGTTTCTGGTCATTGTTACTCTGCTTTCATAACACTGATTGTCGCTATCCGAAGCTGATTCAGAGGAAGAATAACATTTTGGAAAACGTTTTCTTTTTCTTGTTGCCAGGTGTTCAACGTTACTTGTAGATAAATTTGCATAATTTTCTGCTTTTTTACCTTTTCCGAGGTGTTATTTTAAGTATTTTTAAGCCATAAAAATTGGTTTTTATTCAAATTAGTGGTCAACTATCCTAATTTTGTAATAAGGTAACCTCACTCTCACTCACCACATTCACTCAATACGTTTATTTCAGAATAAGTCCAGGTATCTGAAGGAGCTGTACAATCTTTTATTAATTTCCTCAAATTGCTTTTAGCTGGAGGCCAATATGCACGTTTCCTGTCTGATGACAACCATGTTGATGGAATGACATCAACAACTCCCTCATCAACAAAGTCAGCAACAATAAATAAATGTTTGAAAATGATGTATTTTGTTGCTTCACTTTATTTTAATCCTACATTAGCTTGTGTGATGTGACACTTTTGATAGTTAATGAGTGTGTAACAAAGGAAAAACTGCTGAACAGCCTTCTTTGATAGGAAGCAGTACACACTTTGCATAAACATCAGTAGACTTGATGAAACTACATTAAGTTGTGCACTCATTGAAGATACAAGATGAATATTCAGCTGAAATGATGGGCATGAATATTTGAAGAAATCTCCACTAGTTACATTTTTTGTAGCCTACAAGGTATTTATTAGATGCACCATGTATTATGTTTTTATCAGTGAAACACGTGATCCTGCATAATATAAGTGTTGTCTGGGGTTTCCAAAGTTATAGTCCCTAGCTGTAGCACAATTTTTTTAAAATGTTCTTCTATAAGGCTCATTTGTTGGTCCACAAGTGTGTTGTTTATATAACTGTTATTTATAGCCATAAGGCAGGCTTTCGTTGTTAATTTTTACAAAAACGTGGACTTTCAGACGCCGAATTCACTGTTGCAGTGGTTTTTTTTCGAAATCGCAGAGTTTTTAATTTTTTCGAGAAAGTTTTCAAATGGAAAAGCACTGAATTCATCTAATTTACTATGTAGTTGCACATCACTTGCAAGGTGAACTAGACAGTGTACATTGTACACTAGAAATTCATTGCCATAATTTTTTTTAGAATTTCCAGCAAAAGTTTTTAACAACCCCTCAGAATAATTGTTCTAGTCCTGATATGCAGCTTCACTGCTAAGTAATCTGATGGTGACATGTAAAAGAAGAAAATATTCATACATTTGCTTTTGTAAGCAGTTTTTTAATACAACAGGTCCAGTATACAGAAGAAATTGTCGCCACTCTGTGGCTTTCCAGCAATCCATTTCATGAAGAGACCGTGGCTTACGGCAGAACTCACGTGGTACATGACATGAGAGTGAACACATTTTAATGGATACTGACTATTTCGTTTCCTGAGAGCCGAACTCTTGTGGCTTTTCCTTCAACAAATACATTTAATGGACCTTTATTCCAAAAATTTATCAACTTCCTCATTACACCAAGGCATGTGAAATGCATATAGTCCTGTGGAAAATTATTGATCATGTCAATGGTGAGTGTTGATAAAGATGTTACTTGTAGATGATGATCTTCATGTTCCATATTTCTGAAGCTGGTGTTTGTACATAATTGAGCACTTGTTTCTGGGAAAGTAAAGCTTCTCAGCCAGTTTCCTTGAATGCACCTATCACACCCAAAGTATCCATTATGTGATTTAATACATTTTATGTATGCTCATGCAGGTGCATCACACACAAAAGGACCTATCTTATAATTTTATAAACTTTGTTTTTTTCCCAACACCACAAAATGCTCTAATAAGAAATGGTGTTGCATAACCCTTTAGTAGTCCTAAAATTGGCCACAATTCTGATGATGATGATGATGATGATTTAAACAATGGCAAGCTATCAATGTTTATGACTACTTGAATTGTTTTCTCATAAAACAAGTTTAACTTTTCTAAACAGCTGCTTATACCTTTAACTATACCAAAATGGCAATATTCACCATTTGAGAGAGTTTTTACTTGTGCTGTTTCTCTTTCTGTTCCTAAAAGAGTTGCATCAGAAGAATCATTTTCTTCAGAATACCGAAGAATCGCAAGCAAATCGTTTAATGCAGTGTGGGTAATCTGGTGATGAACTGCCCACATTTTTACATCATTTTTCAAATCTGTGTTTTTGGATTCATGGAAGTTATTTAAACAGTCAATGTCAGGAGTGACCATTGAACTGTTGGTTTCTTCATAATGGTGACCTTCTTCCATTATTGGGGAGTCATTTTGTGTCAAATCTATAAAAGTGATAAATCTATTAAAATGTGAAAATAAAAAATTGAATAAAAATACAAGAAAATTGATTTTAAATTAAAAATTTTAATCAAATAAAATCAATGTTTTTCAACACAACATTATTTTTTAATTTCAAACTAGTATTTTTTGAAGAGATGAAATTACCCTTTGCCCCCCTGTCTTTATTTTTTCCTGCTGTTCCTTTATAGGTGAAATTCTTTCAGCTGTTGTCTGGAGCAAGTAGATTGTGATTTCCTAGTATCTTCCTAGCTGTCCATGCAAAATGTGAAGTAGTGCTAACTTCTTTTGTATCCTGTGTGGATTTAAATTTCTGTAATAAAAAAACAAGATTAAAAACATTTTTTAAAAATTAATATTTGAAACTTACCCAGTTCTTTTCCTTTCATTGGTATTTTTGATTGATGCAAAGTATAAATCATCTGTTAACATCAAATGATCTAGCAGATCATTGATGTTTTTAATTGAGTTTACCACATAAGTGTTGAGCTCCTTGAACATTAATTGTTCATTTGCAGTTAATTTTGAGATGAGACCTTCATTTTGCAGTAGTTGCTCCTTGAACATTAATTGTTCATTTGCAGTTCATTTTGAGATGAGGCCTTCATTTTGCAATAGTTGCTCCTTGATGTCTGATGCTATGTGGGCATTAGCAGCAAATGTGCTAATTACCCACACAGGATTTTCACTGTGAGAAGCTTGCATGATTCTCGGCATGGCGATTTTATGGTTTTTCATTTGAAATTGTCATATTTTTTTATATATTTTTTGTTCAGAATAAATTTATCATAAATTAATACTAATAAAAAACCAAGATTCTATGGAGAAGTTTTGATAAATTTTGTATTCATGTCTTACAATTTTTGTTGTTAAATTTTTAATATCTTTTTTTGTTAAAGTAACTAAAATCAATGGTAATTTATTAATGTTTTGTATGTCTAGAATTTTAATATAATTCTGTGAAAAAGTTAACAAGTTGTTTTTTGCTAGACTATAGAATTTTTTATTGAGTGTTATATTGGAATATAATTAAAAAAAATTAAAAGTTAAGAATTGTAAAATATTTTTTATTAATGTCTAGTAAATGTCATTGAACATGACTTGAATTTTTAATGTGTTTCAGGAAAATTACGTAACTGAGCATGTTTCAAATTCTAATTTTAATAAAAATTTTCTATTGTATCTAAGTCTGCTTAGTATAAAGTTCTATTTTCTAAGATAATATCAATTTCTTTTTATAGTGTTAATCCTGAAATGCAGAATAAGGAGTTTGGAATTTTTTTGTTCATAAATTAATCATGACATTAAACTTTTTGCAAGTTACAGTAAACTGGCACTTAAGATTTGAATGTGAAACAAGGAAGAATAATTAATTACTGAATGAATGAACACAAGTGATAATGAATGTTAATACATATGCTCGTAGTATTGTTTCTCGCCTAGTGGGAAGTTGTAACTACTTATCTGTGCTCTTACTCTTATATGAAAATAAATGAATAATAAGTTGAATAATTTTACTGTAGTGTGAAATTCATGTATCAAACGTTTTGTCATTGACAATTTACACTCACATATGCACCTTCATGTTAGATATTTATATATAAGCTTACATGAAAATGAAAATTATTTTAGGCATCGTTTGTGTTTTCAGTGTTAGGACATCATATGTACATCCTCAACTTGGACAATTGGATGTCCACAGGCCATTCATCATGGATGTCCTGCGAATGTTTTTCGATGATGTCATGTACATTCAGAGTAGACAACATCCCTTGGATGTTGTACGTACTTCCTCAAGTGGGACATTGGGACATCCAGGGAACAGGCACTAAACGTAGAAAAGATATTCATGGATATCCTCAGGATGTATTGCCTGGACGTTGAATACATGCTTTGGATGTCCTTTGGATATCATTGTGCTGTGTGGGTATAGATGTATTGTAAGAAAATCAGTAGGGGTCATGCATGGAAGATTCTTTCATTGGAAGTGTTGAGAGATTTAATAGCTACAGGGGGAAGGATCATTTTACCCCCCCACCCCCCACCCTCATACAGAGAAAAAAGAGAAGAGATGACATGTTGTCATGGTGATGACCACACTGTAGGCCAAGGGAAACTAAGGGGTGGGGAGGAACATTCATGAACAGGTAGTTAGAAATAGGTGAAAACTTCAGTTGGCTTCGCCCTTGTTATGCCGACTGGCAACTTCTAATTGGCTGGTTATGAAGTCTGACGTCACATGCTCCGCCCTTCACAACGTCAGACTACGTAACCAGCCAATTAGAAGTTGCCAGTCGTCGTCGTCGTAACAAGGGCGGAGCCAACTGAAGTTTTCACCTATTTCTAACTGCCTGTATATTCATGGTAAGAGGGAGAAAAGAGAATGAGCAGACGACGCGTTGCCATAGTAACGACCATGCTGTCGGCTTGAGATTTCAGGTTCGTTACACTACACATAATGTAGTAATACACAAGTACTAAGACCCAAAAATAAACGGCGCTAATTAACAAAAAAAGATGAGCTAATATTTATTTTTCCGTGCATTAAATTAACGTCAGTTTCCATCCGTTTTCGTGTTTTAATCTTACCCTTTAATATTAATGGTAATATTTTACAATAATTATTATTCTAAAATTATTAATAATATTAAATATTTTATTAGATATTGTATTTTATTACAACATATTTTATTTTGTTTAATTCATATATCAAGAAAACCGTTGTTTTCAGGGTGTGAAATACGGCAAAACATAAACAAATAGAAATACCATATTCTTGTGACGTCTCCATATGCCGTCGCCTCTAATTTGGTGTGATATGAGCATACCTTACATACTCTACAAATCTTGGAGGGAGCGAGGAAGAAGTGGCACGTCACGAACATCCGGGCTTTCAACATTATGCTAGCCAATAATAAAAAGTATGTCATTTGACATTGCCCAATGAAATTTCTTTTTCGTAAAGAGCATTTCGTTCAAAAGTGCCGTTAGAAAACTGTATGTTTGTTCCGATTTTTTTCTTTTTCTGTTGCCATGTTTCAATTTTAGTCGCGTTTTTTTCGATCTATTAACTCTTTTTATTTTTTATTCTAAATCGGTTTCGATATTTTAAAATGAAAGTTGTAGTTAGGGTGCGGCCGGAGAGCGACTGTGAAGAAAACCAACGGTGAGTTTTTGTTGTTGTTGTGTTTATCGTATTTGAAATAAACCGTTGGTTTTTTTAGGGGGGGTTGGTTTCAGAATGTCTTTACACAAATTCAAGGTCATAAACCTGACAAATTGCACGTAATACACGTGCAATTTTTTAGGTTTATAACCCTCGTTGGGTCAAATATTGGAAATTGTTTCAATTCTTCGATTTGCAGCCTCTATGCAGGGAGTGTGTATTGGCTTTTGGTCTTATTTTACACCTTCAGCACAACCTATATAACGATTTCGCGGCCCCGCGCTTAGAGGCTAGCGGCTCCGACTAATCGAAATGACAGTAGAATTCCAAAGTACTCATTACAAACCGCAGACATGTGCTTAAATTTTTACTGCGAGGATATTTCTAAGCGTTTTATCTTATGTAGCATACAAGGTTTCTTATGCTGCGGATGCGGTTGCGTTATAGGTACGCACCTTGTTTTTAAGACGTTAGTATGCCCTCGATTAATAGCCACGGGTTGATTCGAAGCGAATAAAATAGATTTGAAGTTGTCAACGTACACCAGAAGCAAATTTTCAAAATTCGAATTTCCGTTATTAATCCGGAGTTTAAAAGTTAAGAGAAGATTCATGGCTTACTTTGCTGAGCTTTTCAAGTGCAAAAACCGTTTTAACTATTCACAATATTGGTTTATTTGGCTCCCCTACAATAGATCGAGATAGAAAATATTGCAACTTTAAACTCATTTTCGTAAAAAAAGGTGCAATACGGGTGAGAAGATGGTGGTGGGCGGGGTTTAGACGTGTTGAGAAATAAAAAGTAGCAAAAAAAAAAAAAAAAAAAAAAAATGCAGCACGTGCAGGAACACTCATTGCAGAAGTTCACATGGACGTACGTCTATGGCATTTAATATTTGTTTTAGCTATTTTATAGAGCTGGGCTAATAAACACTTTTCCTTTAGCACAAAATAAAACACATTACATCTCGGCTAGAAGCGTGGCACAACTAAAAAAAAAGCACGTTTTTGGAAAATGAGCTTAAAGTTGCATACATTAAGCGCATTTTCCGCTAAAAAAAAGTTTTTTTTTTTTGTTGTACCATTCTTCTCATCGATGTGCGGACATGCCCTTTATTGCAAATGTCCCTTTAGGGCAAATATTTTAGGGCAAATGTCCGTTTAGGGCGAATCTCCGTAGGGTAAGTAAGTGTCTATATCCCCTTTTTTGCGAGTTTTCACGAGCAAAAAAATCCTGAATCCTATTTTTACGGGTAGCTGAGTCATTGACTGGTTTGTTTCTTTGCCTGATGATATTTAAAGAACTGTTGTTCGTGTGGTTGACGGCCAAATGTTGACTTTCGATCCGAAAGAAGTGGATGAAGATTTTTACTATCAGGGAGTCAAATTGAATGGCCGCGATTTCAACAAAAAACTGAACAAGAACATCACTATGAACTTCGACTACGTATTTGATGGCAACGCATCCAATGAAGACGTTCATGAAAACACAACGAAACTCGTCTTGGACGGACTTCTCGATGGATATAACTGCTCCGGTTACAAGTTTTATTTTTGTTGTTGGTGTCGTTAAATCGATTCTAGTTGGTGTTGTTGCATTTTTCTTTCAGTGTTTGCGTACGGAGCGACAGGTTCCGGAAAAACCCATACGATGCTCGGAAACGTCGAAAGCCCTGGAATAACTTTTCTGACAGTTATGGAGTTGTTTGAGCGTCTCGAATCGATGAAGGAGGAGAAGACTATCGAGATCGCGGTCTCCTATTTGGAAGTGAGCGAGTTTTTTTTTTCCCCGTTATTTATCGTCTGGGTTATGATCGTCACCTTCGTTTTTTTTATCTGCTTCTAGGTGTATAACGAGAATATCAAGGACCTTTTAGCTCCGAAAGGAGTTTTACAGATACGAGAGGATTCTAGACGTGGAGTCATCGTTCCTGGTTTGACAATATACAAGGTGAGGAGGGATTCTTCCGATCTTTGTGATTTAGTTTAATACGAGAGGGGCTGTTTAGAAAAGTTCTTGGCGTCGGGTATAGAATGACTGTAGGGCTATGGAGTCGTTCATTTTTGGTAGGTGTTGGAGTCAAGTTACAAATTTCAAATTACAGGAGTCAAAGTCGGAGCCGCGTTCGAACAATTATGTAACGACTCCACAACCCTAGATGTCTCTACAATCGGCATGCAGTTTGTTACGTTTTCAACCGCCATCTTTGCTAGCAACGCAATCAAAATTTCATTGTGCTGTGTAAAACATTTTGTTTCTGATGACCAGTCGATGTATGCTTAATGTGAAAAATGGAGAATAATGAAGTTCGAGCCGTGATAAAATATCTAGTGAGGACGGCTTTAAACCAGGGTGGCTGATTTTTTTTTTTGATTTTTAAAAAAAAAAAATCAAATAAATCGATTTCTTTATATTTTTTTATTTATGTATATATAAAATATTAATTTTTTTATGACGATGTTTGCAAAAATGAGTAATAATAACATTGTTAATTTTTAATTTGTTAGTAAAATAATTGCAAAATAATAAGAAAAAAAAATGTTAAGAAACATTCACATTTGAAAATAATAAGTTTCAAGCACTTTTAATTTAAATACAAAACACAAGCTTTGCATTGCAGCGTTTTCAGTTCCCAAAGCAAATCAGTGCCCTCAGCAGTAAACTGTTTTTAACTTATTTTAAAAAAGAAACACGATTTTACATCTTCATAAGATGTAAAATTTGTGTTTTTCAAACAGCTTGTCAAGTTCTATCAGCGGTAAACAGTGGTAAGTCCACAGTTTTACACATTGGCTGCTAGATGGTGGTATACCATGTTAAGTCCTATTTCTTCAATGCAGAGAAAAACTTTCAAATGAGAGAAACGTGGAGGGGAAAAAAGGGGGAGGGAGAAACTGAAATTGATATGAAAGGAGTAAAAAAGGAACAAACGACGCGCATGCGCACACCAGAGAAAATGAACAACTCATTTTCTCTTTCAAATATGTTATTCCCCAATGGCCCTACCTATATAGGAAAAAGACACAAAGGGTTAACATATGATTGTTGAGGTTCGACCCCCCATTGGTTTGTTTTTTGTTAAACCTTGGCTTGGAGGGTTTTATTGGTACATATAGAGGGGTACTGTGTTGGCCTTTATAAAATTATTAAATTGGTCTTACCTGGTACTGGTTTCTTATGGATTGCTTTGTTATTGTTGATGTGTTGTTACCACTGTTGCTGATGCTGTTGTTGCACAATACACTTAGTTTTTGGTTAATTTAATTTTTTAATTTTTTCTTTTCAACTTTCAAGTTAGAAAACACAGGTTAACACATAAAGCCATGCACACTTGTTCCCCCCAACAGGTTACCAGTCTCATTCTTAACTCTGCTACGACACTTGTCTTTCCCATCACCACTCTCCTTGAGAGTCTGCCACACTCTGACTAAAAAAATGAAAATCACTAACTATAATCTGATTGTTATTCTTTCCCTATCTCCAATTGGTTAATTCGGGTTTCTTCTCTAATTGTTTTATTGGTCAATCGTATGATTGACATATTATTTCTTCAGGTGATTATTATGTGATTGACAGTAGTTACATTAGAAGATAATTGAAGTTAACCCTTTTAAAAGGGGTCAATTTTATATTATCCTTTTTTCTAAATTATTGCATCTATATTTCTTGTCACTATATGCAGGTGTTGTATATGTCTTTATGTGACATCAATATTTGTTAGTAGTAGTATCATATTACCTCTTTCTAAATTTTTGAATTAAGTTCCTTGTTTATCCATTAAGGAGAAAAGTATCATATTATATTATTTTACCCCCTGCTATGTCCATCGTAAGTTTTTTATAAAGTTTTTTTACATCAGCAGATGCTCCTACTCAAATTACATTTGTCACACTTTTAATTGTTCATCGTTTTATTATTTTTGTTTTAAGTGTTAGGTGTCTGATTTCTATTGTTTATTTCTTTCAAATGTTAGTCTTGTATGTTAGGTGTTTGTTTTCCTATTTTTTTATTTTAATGTTTCTTTTTTTGTTTTGTTTTTTTCAACACCTAACATATAAAAAGGGGAGGGGATAATAGTAGCAAAATTATACTAGAATTTATCACAGGCAATTGTGCCCAGCATTAGAATTTCTTTTCCTCCGCCCTTTTATGAACGTCATCAATTTCTAATTGGGGTTGTTACTTGGTCTGACGTCATAAAAGGGCGGAGGAAAAGAAATTCTAATGCAGGGCACAATTGCCTGTGAATTTTGCTCCCGTCATTTATGACGGGTTACCCCACTAGTTATATTATATAATTAATATTGGTTTCGTTTAAACTCTTCACCAGATATTTTATTAGGACAAGAACTTCGTTATTCTCCATTTTTTCACATTTAAGTGTACATTGACTTTAGTAGATTTCTAGCAAAGGTGAAGGTGATGATGGTACCCGTGTTTGAGAACTTTGCAAACCATCCTCGTAGTTTTAAGCCTTTACAATAGAATAAGACCAAATGCCTAGGAATATTCAAATTATTTTTTTAGACAAAACAACTCTACAGCCTACTTAATTGTGCTTTGCTAAAAATGCCTATTTTTTATATGAGTAAACAGAATAATTTTCATACAGATTTCACATTTTTAAAATTTATTTTCAATTTGTAATTGTAATTGGTGGTATTACTAAGGCCGGCCCTAGAACGTAACGTTTAACTGCGCAATATTAACTGCACGATCAGTGCACATGTGTATCACTCGGGCAGAAACTTGCGCTAGTCATCGTCTAGACGATTCGAGCATATCACGGCAAGTTTAGTGCAAGCGAAAGGAAAAAAAAAGTACAATTGTCTCGTACTACACAAGTCACTTCACATGTCACATCACAGTCAAGTCACACAAAAACTGAGCAGTTTCCCCACGTAGGTGCTAAAGTACGATTACACAATGCAAATTGAAAATAAACGTTAAAAATCGAAAATCTGCAAGAATGATGTTCGGTTTATTCAAATCAAAAATAGGCATTTTTAGCAAAACACAATTAAGTACGAAGTAGGCTGTAGAATTGTTTTGGAGTGCATAAAAGTCAAATTGAATACAATACAATTTTGGAGGCCTCAGGAGGGGAGGGATCATTCCATATCAGAACAACCAAAAAAATAAAATAAAATTTTCAACCTTGACTATCTTGGATTTTTATAAAATTTTGACAAAAAATGAGAGCCTAAAAATGTTTTTCACTATATCTGTTACAGTTTAAAAGAAAAAGCCTAATTTAAAAAATGGCAAAATTCAAAAAGATTAAAAATTTTTTTGAAAGATGACTTAAAATTAAGTTCATTAAGTTATTTTATTAAATGAACTTAATTTTAAGTCAGCTTTCAAATTGTTTTTTAATCTTTTTGGCTTTTGTCATTTTTTAAATTAGGCTTTTTTTTAAAAAAACAGCTTAGTACAATTATAGCACTTAAATATGGTATCATAGGCCCTTGGCAAGCAGGTGACTTTTGGAACTTGCCGACTGCAAAATAAAGTCGAGGGTGGCTGGACTGTGTTCTCATTGTTTTTTCTTCTATGGAAAGTCGCCAATCTTGGCACACAGACGACTTTTAAAACATCCGGCAGGTCTTTTCGATGTTGTTCTCGTTGCGCGGTACTAAATATGGATTCTTTCGATACGTGTTTCTTCGTCAGAGTCTATTTTGTCTTGTCGCCAATTACGACAACATTTGGAACATCTTTAGGCGATTTTGAAAACACTGCAGCGTTAAATGTTCGGTTTTGGCGACAACTGCGCTTCATCTTGTAGTCAAATTTTTTTTTTTCAAAAGTCGCCTGTGTGCTAATGCTCTTAATGAACCCCAAAAAAGGCTGGCTACATCATTATTATGCGTTATGTGCACGTTTTTTGAGGTTTACTTTGTAAGTTATATTCTTCATGCTTTTCAGCCTAGAGCAGCAGGGGAGTTACTAGACATCCTTCACAAAGGAAACAAAAACCGCACTCAACATCCGACAGATGCAAATGCAGAGTCTTCACGATCACATGCTGTGTTTACCGTCTACGTGAAACAGCAGGATCGAAAGTTGGGATCTCTTTCCAATCAAGTGAGAGTCGCCAAATTGGCTCTGATTGATTTGGCTGGATCGGAGAGAGCCACTGTGGTTAGTGGTGGCAATGCATGCAGGCAGCGAGAAGGAGCAAACATCAATAAGTCACTTCTCGCTCTCGGAAATTGCATCAATGCTCTTGCTGACAGAAAGGTGAGTTCTTAATTTGTTTCTATTTGCAAACGTGTGAACTTTAGGTTTGCGTAAAAGAATGCCGATTAGATTCCGACTTAAAATTGAAGACTTTTACAAGAATAAATACTGTCCAACTAGATTTTTTTTATAACTAATTGTTTAATTAAATCACTGGTTTCTTATATATTATGTTGATTACTAATTAAATTGATTTCTTTTGTTGCTATGCGATTTTCGAATCGCTTTAACGATTGCGTTTTGTAACGACAGCGTATAAAGGTGTTTTCACACGTATCGGTGCCATGTCAGTTCCCTTATGGCTAGTACACACCAGGATTCTTTGTTGTGATACGTTGTTGCGGGGCTGAATGGCGTCAGTTGTGTAAACACTAGTTACACTACTGACGCCATTCAGCCCCGAAACATTTCAACATTGTTATGAGTCTGAATCTTCAGACCCACAACAGTGTTGAAATGTTTCGGGGCCGAATAGCGTTAGCTCAAATTCATGTTTCTTGACTCCAATCGAAATGGGAAACATTTAAACATCATTGCGAAACATTTCATATTGTGAACGTTTTTGAAACATGAAGAAAAACTCAAAATGGCTCAGTTTGCTTTTAATTATTAAAGACTAGACTTAAAAATAGATGTGGACCATTGAAAATACTGTTAAAGTAATTGAGGACCTTCTGTATAAATTGTGCTTGTGGGAAGTTGTGGTTTTCTGACTACAAAGGTAAATAAAACAAATGAAATTTCGAAATCTTGCCCCATCTTGATATGTCAGGGCTTAAACCGAATGTGCTCTCAGCTGAGAAGATTGCGTGTGCCCACCACCGTTTCTGCTTTATGAATCACCGTGTAGGCCCATATTGGAAAGGCCACTTCCGCTGGTGATATTTATATTGTGAAAGCCAGAAGGATTCAGAGAAACTGAGTGTAGGTGTGGACACAGAACAATGTTGCTAGTCTGAATCGCGTCAGTTGTGATTCTGCCCCATAACATTGTATCAGAGCAGGCACGCAACAAAGTATCCAGGTGTGTACTAGACTTTACAGTTCCGTATTAGTGGCATCTAAGTGACATAAGTGAAAAACATTTAGTACTGCGGATTATGTTGTAATTTTACTTTACAATTTGAGACAACCAATGTGAAACAGATCGATGATAGGTATGGCAAAGGCTGCCTTTCAGGAAAACACAGAATGTATTGACCTAAAAACATGAACATGGAACAGAGAGGAAGAAAAAAAAGGCTGGAAGCATTTGAAAAGTCGTTGCTACCAGAGAATGAGTAGAATAAGTTGGACGGAGGGAGAAAGACAAACTCGCAACTGCTGAGAGAGTTAGGCAAAACGAGGAAACTGTTGAAAACAATACAGAAAATGGAGACTCGCTTGGTCAGGACACATCTTGTGTCATGAAGGAGTGATTAAAAAGAGTGTTGGAAGGAAAGATCCAAGGCAAACGTGGCCGGGGAAGGCGAAGAATTCAAGAAATAACGTCTTTTCACAGCAGTCACGTACTAACTACAACCCTTCTAACATATGTATATATTAGAGGTGGGACGATTCCTAAATTTTCTCGAGTCCTAATCCTAAAAGGTTCTCGAATCTCTCGAATACGTCATATAAGAATACTTTGTTATTCATTAAGAAGATACAAATAAATGAAATAATATTAAATTAATTATTAATCATAAAAAACAAGTGTGGCACTCAGGGTCGCCACAAGGTGATATTGGTGATCCGTGTACAACCAATGTTGCAACAATTGCCGGTTTTTTTTTGTTAGTTAACGCTTCTATTGGAATTCAATAGAGGTAAAACTAATTTTACCAAACTTTTTAACAGTTTTTTTAAGGTTGGGATTCAAAAGACGAAAAAGCGCAATGATTCAAGTTTTTGAATCTCGAATCTTTTTCAAGATTCGAGGATTTGAATGGCCCATCCCTAATATATGTATTTATTTTAGTGGCGAGTGATGGGAACCAAAAAAATAGCAACATTTTTTTCAGTATAACATCATACATGTAAGCATGTATGAAATCGTTGTAGTTTTTAAATTTTGGTAAGTGTAAATTTACATTTCACAGTTACGAAAGAGACGTGTGAGGTCCATCCAATTTTGGAAAGTTCCCGAGGGCTTCACAATTTCTATATACTTGGGGAACTTCTTAGCTTTGAGAGACTCCCAATGGCCTTCCAATGTTGAGAGGGTTTTGGGTGCCTCGCAGTTTCAAAAACATCCCGATGCCTTCACAATTTTGTTAGCCTCTTGTTGGGCTTATTTAGAAAACCCAACAAGAGGCTAACAAAATTGTGAAGGCATCGGGATGTTTTTGAAACTGCAAGGCACCCTTTTCAAGTAATAAAGTATAGTTAGAATTTAATATTTTAATGTGTTGTTAACAATTAGCTTAAGTTACAAAAATGTAGATGTTAGAGTATTTGAAATAAATAACTAAACACATCACTTCAATTACTTGCACCACTCGACAGTGTATAAAAGTAAATGTTTGACGCACCGGCGCCTGGAAGCCACCCAGGCTAGTACGTCCCAGTTTCACAGGCGTATAAAGATACACCAGTGAGTAGTATCTATTAAAAACTTAAGAGAGTGGCAACTGATAGTTACCAGTGGAGAGACAGGATCAAATTATTGTACAACCAGTCCTCGAACTGAATGACCAAACGGACGAACAACGTGAGAATGACGTCACGTGGAGTTACTCGAAATGTTTTATCGTTTTGATCATATTATTTATTGGTATTACATCGCGCACTTCTTGCAAAATGCAATTGTTGAAGCTATGGCGAAATGTAAGAATAACAAAATGTGCCGTATTCAGGGTGGCTTGGTTTTAACCACTTGGTTTTTTAAACAAACCTTTGGTTTTAACCAAAGACAACTAATTTTTTTTTGTAAATTGTAACTGAAGGTATTATGTCTGTGTTAATCACTGCTGTACACACACACATACACACACATTATTCATACGATTTGGGTTAATCGAATTATTTGTTTAATTACTTTTAATATTTATATTACATTAGTATTTGATCGTTGACAAACTATTTTATGGTTTAAATAAACAAAACCAGGTTTAAACAAAAAAAAAACAGCTTAATTTGTGTTTTTTTTTTTTTTTTTTTTTTCTCTCTTTCAAACTAAAAAAAAACCAGCCACCCTGGCCATATGACTGTACATTTAAGTAATTAAGTCCTGTAATGCTTTTGTGCTGTGCAGCGAAGTTAAAAAGAGTGCTTTTATTCCTTAAACACTGTTCTCTTTAAATTTCAGCCTAAAGGTCATGTTCCGTATCGTAATTCCAAACTAACCAGAATTCTGAAGGATTCTCTGGATGGAAATTGTTTCACGGTTATGATTGCAGCCGTGAGTCCTTCCGTGAGGAGTTACGACGATTCCTACAACACACTGAAATATGCTGCCCGTGCAAAGAACATTAAAACCAATGTAAGATTCTTTTCATTTTGATGATATCTTCCAGCCGTTCGTTTGAGACAAGGTTTTTTTTTTTGTATGCATTCAGTTAAAACAGAACATAGTCAATGTGGATGTATCTGTTGGACAGTATGCGAAGGTGGTTAAAGATTTGCGTTTAGAGATAGCTGCTCTTAAAAAGCAACTGGAAGACAAACCGATCAAAATGGCTGTCGATCAAGAAACTGCAGCTGTTGAGCCGATAGTTCGAGTGCAAAGTTCGCTTCTAAACGTAGAAGAGACGAAACTGAAGTCTACAATGAAGGAATTGTTTGCTGAGGGACTTTTGCTGAACAAGCAGTATGCGGATGTGTCGCGCCAAATGCTCGAATTGGACATGCGCGTTGCTAAACGACAGAATTGTATTGAACGCCTCAAAGCAATTTCTGTCGATAGTTCTTATATGTGTAGAAGTGCCACGAAGATGGACAATGCTGTTTCTAAAATGACTAACCGAAAGGAAAGGTTGCTTGGAAGGAAAGTGGCTCTTGAAAAACGGCTCGACGAAAATAAGATGGCGTTGTCGACTATTAAAGAACAGTCAACTGTGTTGCAGTCTAAGGTTTGGTTTCTAATTGTGCTTAATGTAGTAAAAACTGTTTAAGGTGGCTGACTAGATATTTTTTTTTTCTTTCACTTGGCGCCACTGCAATGGCTTATGATATGATTCTTAGACGTTTTTGTCAAATTTGGATGCAAAAACGTCAAACGAACGTTTTTTTTGAAACAACATTACGAAAAAATTCAAGTTGTTTTCCAAACTACAATGGTAAATTATTATGCTAAAAGTAATTTTATGGAAATATCTTTTTAAAAAATCATTTTATAGCAGTTTGAAAACGAACCGTGTTTAGGTTTTTTTCATTGACATTTCATGAAAATATTTTCGTTGAGTTTTTTTCTAATGGTGGAACGAATCCTAAATTTTCTCGAATCCGAAACCTATAAGGTTCTTGAATCCTTCATATAAGAATCTTATATTATTCATTAAGAAGATACAAATAATTGAAATAATATTTAATATTAAACTATTAATAAAAATAGTGTGGCACTCGGGGTAGCCACAAGGTGATGTTAGTGATACGGGTGCCGCTGATATTGCAACAATCGCCGTTTTTTGTTAGTGAACTCTTCTATTGGACGTCAATGGATTTAAAACTAATTTTACCAACGTTTTTAAGTTTTTTTTTTTTTTTTTCTAGGCTAGGATTCGAAAGACAAAAAATGCGTGAAAATTTTTGTTTTTGAATCTTGAATATATGTCAAGATTCGAGGATTCGAATGTCCCATCCCTAGTTTTCTCATACTGTTTTTCTGAAAAACCCCGTTCCCTTTAAAAATATAAAGTTTTGCAAAACCGCGGATGAAAGGAAGAGACCTATAGAACATAATAGCCACTGCTGTGGTGCCATCTGTAGGGACGAAATCAAAATAATACCTATTCAGCCACCTTAACAAAAGAAATCGGATAACACGAAATGTACTTTTGGTCCGGTTTTTGGCATAATGTTTGACGTATACAGTACAACCTGGATAGAACGGAAACCTGGCTAAACGGAAAAAAAAATGTGGGGACGATGTAGTTCTTTATGGTAAAATACTATGTATGAACTGGAAACGTGTGTAACCCAGAAATGGAAGGCAATTTCCAGTATGAATATAATAATATAAACTACTTAAACAGAAAAAAAAAATATAATACATGTTAGAACTATTTGTGTAGTTTTTTTTTACTGCCGTTACAATGTAGTCCTACCCTAACTTATCCAGTTACCCTAGTATGTTTTTTATGTACCTCTATAAAATGGAAAACTGCTAGAACGGTAAAAATTACCTGGAACCACAGGATTCCGTTTTATCCAGGGTTTACTGTATTTTAATTTGTCTAAAACGAAACGGTTAACACAAAGAAAATCTTTTGACACGAAAGAAGTTAAGACCTCGGTTTCCAAATTCGTTTTGAGATAGTATTGTTTGTAAATCCTTTTTCGTACAAGAAAACAACACTATTCAGTGGCAGTATTTTCCCCTAAGAGCCTTTTTACACAAAGTTAAGTTTGACTGCAAAATGTAGTCGACTTTTTGTTAATACCGATCACATGAGTCGATGGCAGCCTTCGAAATGGGGCCCAGTGTTTTTGAGTGAAATGCAGAAAAGTAGACTTTAAAAAAGCCAGCGTAGCCTCCGTTATAGCGACACATGTTTGTCCTCACTTACTGACTCGTCTACCCACAACCTCCCACTATGAAAGGATCTGAGGGGAGAACGGCCAATGTGTTATACAACGTGGTGCTCAAATAATTACGAGTGCCATTGAAGCAATGTTTCCCATTTTCATACGTAGAGCACAACGGCAATTTTAAAGCAGTGGACGTAACGTTTAAGGGCACAATATTAACTGCACACGTCTATCGTTGCAAGCATACTTGAGCGTATAAGTGGGAACACTGCGCAATTTTACTAGACATGTGTTGCATAAGTCTTGGATCTAAGTGTAACAACCCGCCCTGGGTTGCCCACAATACGCTCGACAGTTTCCCCGAAATTCATAGGTCCTCACTCCGATTAGGGGCAGGATTGCAGCCCTAGTTGCCTCGGTAGCACCAGCTACCACGGACTATTTTGTCGCACGTCGAAAGATCAAAAACCCGTCGAACGGATGAGGACCCCCGTGAAACACACGGTCCCACCGCACACCGGCGCGAGTTACCAGACGAACACGACGGATTAAAGACGGCCGATTCCTCCCCACAGTATTAACTGACTTTTACTATTGCTTTTAATATTAGCCTACTGACTTTTAATTAAAATCGTTTCATTTTTCGTAATAAAAATGTATGTACATGTCTATTACATTTTATTTTACTATAACGTATTTTTGTACAATTTAATAAATTATTATGGGTACAATTTGATAATTATCGGACCACGTTCGTTCCACGATACGTTCCAACGAACACGCCAGTCAGATTGGTGACGTATAATCGAGGTTCTTCTGTAATAAGGAACTAAAATAGGGACAAAGCTGAGGGAAATCAGGCATAGACCCCCCAAAAGCGGCCAAATTCACTCACTTAAGCGTGGTTACAATCATCGTGGATTGATGGAAATGAAGTTGATTTAAACCTTGGATTTAGTAGCAGTTTACACCAGTAGATTTTTTCATAAAAAATCTGATTTAAATGAGTTTAAGTCGAAATTTTAATTCATACATTTTTTTTCATTTAATTTTTCGATTAAATCATTTGCATTTATGATGATAAAAATGTATTTGAAAACCGTTTAACACGAAATAGAAGAGAACACTATTGTTTCGTGTTAAGCGAGTTTTGTCTTAAAACGGAATTGTTATGCTATTTTCAGGAATGTTATCGAACATATATTTCATCTTATCTGTTTTCGTTATTATTTCTTTTAAGGTGCTGCTCGAGTGGCTGAATGCGTGTCACATGGAGGTGGACGTTAAAATTCAATCGTATAAAGCTGAACATGCGGCACGTGTTGCTCAGATCGAAAATGAAGAGAACGGGCGCATGAACAAGTAGTTATAAATTAAATAGACTTTTTTGTTCTGCCATTGTGTTCATGTAATTATTTTGTAACCGTTCTTAGGCTGATATCAGAAGTTCTTAAAGTTGTACAGCGTCAGTACCTTCTTCTCAAAGTGAATAACCTAGCAACTAGTGACGTTGATGAAGATTTCAACGCCATTGTAAAGCAGGTGATGGAGTTGATTTGTGTTTTTCTCTCTTGGTGTTAAGAACTTTGAGACACTAGCGCACATGCTACTTGACGCCATAGACGCACTGTCAAGTGAAATTGTACGTGTTCAAAAACATGGTCGCTATTCAAATAACAAATGTTGCTGTCAAACTCTGTTTTGAACAATAATTGAAATGACAATCGCTTCTTGTATGTGTCAATAGGTATTAAGAGTCGTTAAAACCGCCATGGACGTCAATGGGGCGATATATACGTGCTGTAAGGGCAATATAGAGATCCTGACATCGTTAACACTATTGCCGTTTGCGAAAAATAGTTTTTAAAAATATAGTTAATGTCTTAATTAAAATATAAAAGGTATGTCATTAATAAGAAAACAAAATTAACTTACTTTGATAATCTTTTTTATTCTCATTAAACGCACACAAGAGGAGTAAATGCCCGACTCAGTACCTCCTACAACTGTACTTCTCTGGCAGGTATATTTTCCCGTTGTGTCGCCTGCAATAAAAGAAAAAGATAACGATCTAACGGGAAAAAATTGCAAGTCGGGTGTGTGGTTCGGGTATTTTCGCCTCTTGTGATCGTTTTACTACAATTTAAATAAGTCATGAAGGTAGGTTATTTTTATTTTCGTAATCATGATATACCTTTTATATTTTATAAGTCGTTAGAAATATTTTTAAAAACATTTTTTCGCAAACGATAATTGTTTTAACAATGTCAGCGCCCCATTGACGTCCGTCGCACGTCTATAAAGTGGCCATATATGTGGTAGAAATCTGAGCAGCCCAGAGTAATTGCAGCCGCGGCAGCATCCTTCTGGAGCGTGCTGCTACTGCAATCTCATCAGAGTATTCTGCAGCAAATCTCTCTCCTATTTTAACAATGAAGATTTAAAAAGGAAAGAAAGTGTGGGGGGGGGGAGAGGGAAAAACACTTTTTTCGGTAACCTAAACTAACTGATCCGAACCTAACCTGATTTACTTTCAAAGAGGAAAGAAAGTGTTTCCCCCTCCCAACTTTCGTTTGTTTCTTTCTAACACTTCCTTCATTCATCACTGATTAAAGGCGTTTACCACCATTGTTTAAAATGGGTGAGGGACTGGCTGTAGGATACTCGAAGGAGATTGCTGCTGCAGCATGCTCTAGAGGATGCTGCCGTGGCTGCAGGTTATGCTGGGCTGCTCAGATTTCTACCTTATATATATTTGGTTGCAATATTCTATGGAGTTTTTATTGTTCCCCCTTTTGAAACATGCATACCTCTCTATACGGCTTTTGGCTATAACGGCCTTTTTTAATTATGGCTCGGTTTCAATATATGGCGAATAAAGCTAGAAACCCTGTATGTACATGTATTTTACTATGTTGTCGCTTGTGGTTTTGTACTGTTATTTTTCAAAAAAAAAAAGCGCGAAGCAAAACAAGAAACATTGGAAGAATTTTTTAAACCGGGTCCTTGCACAACACCAGATTGCAATGATCCCATCATGTCATATAAAAACAGAAATAATTTAAAAAAGAATTACATTTTTATTATACTTGATATAACTTGATAAAGTAATATAATTACAGTCACTCGTTACTTTTGGCAAGTCACTTCTGAACACTAAAAATAGTTTTTAACTTTCACTTTTTACCATTTAAACGGCTAAAACAGTTTTTAAACAATTCCACATAAAGCTATTCTTACGTAATTTTTCTTTTGATGGCCTTGTTTCCATAGTACTTTGTGAATATTTCAACTGTTGAAAAAGCAGATGAAAATACTACACCTAATGCTTTTGAGTCTAGAAGAATGCATTCTTTGCGGGATATTTTTGTTAATACTGAGGGCATTATCAAGCAACTATTGACCCTTAATAAAAATAAAAGTGGGGGGGGGGCAGATGGAATTCATGCAGTAGTTCTTATAAAATTAGCTAGGGAAGTTGGACCCTTTCTTCAGCTAATTTATCAGCAGTCTTTGGATTAAGGGGTTGTTCCAAGTATCTCGCGAAAAACTAAAAGAAAAGAAAGATAGCGACCAGAACGCAGAACGCCCTAAAAAAAGTGAAAAAAAGTGCAAATATTCACCAAAAACTAGGTTTAAACAAAAGTTGAATTATTTGTGCTTTTTTGAGTGCAAACTCAACAATATCGAAAAAAATAAAATGGCGACCAGAACGGTCGCCATTTTATTTTTTTCGATTTTGTTGAGTGTTTTTTCATCGATTTTTCTTTAATTATTCATCATTTTAGGTAAATTAATGCATTTAAATTAGTTGTAGGATATATTTTACTATAGTTTAAAAAAAATAACGCTGTTTAGTTGTAATTATTGAAGAGAAACGGCAATTTATGGTTTAGTTAAAGTGGTATAGCTAATGTGGTTTTCTCACTTCAATTGGCCTAACATGATGAACTAGGCAGGGAGCACGTTTGTTCTGTTATTAGTCGCCATATGGAATTTTTTCCGTCTAATAATAGAAATACATTAACAAATTTTCTCCATAGTAAACACTGTTGTTTTTCAACAGTTGAAATATTCACTGTGTACAAATTTTCGCCCCAATCTAAACAAGACCTATGGTTGCGAAACTTTTAATTGCTCCTCTCGCGATTCTGCGAATGTTTATGATTTCCAACTTTTCAATGAAACCTTTTTTTCTGGACAAATAATGAAACATTAAAATAAAATTCAAAGTGTTTTAGAAAGTCGAATAGTTCGTACTAATCCTAATAGTTTATTCAAGATGCTATCTTACAAAATAATCTTTATATGACAGTTTGAAAAAAGGCGTAAATATTTTTTTTTTTGTGAAATGTTGACGAAAAAAACTAGAAACACGGGGTCGTTTTCAAACTACTGTAAAACGTTTATTTTTTAAAGATATTGTTATATATTTTAGCATAATCTTCTGCCATTCTAGTTTTGTAAACAATTCTAATTTTATTGTAATGTTGTTCTTGAAAAAAGTTGAATTCACGTGTGAGGCGTAAAGTGGTTTCTTGCACACTGACTTACGGAAAACACTGATCGTCTTTTTTATTTGCAAGATCCACTGCAAATCTTGCGAGAGAAAAAAATAGCTAGTGTGATCGCAAGTGCTCATGGACGAGCGACTTTTAGTAGGCGAGATGGACTGCAAAAAAATGGTCGTATAGGACCGACTCGAGTGTTTGCTTTTTTTGCCCACACACCGACCACTTATTGCAACCGATCTCGGGCTACTGAACACCTCTAAAGTTGTTTCTAAATCCTATTGGAGTGACTTGCGATACTCATACTTATCAAAGCAGCAGCAGCAGTAATTTTTAAGCTTCTACCTGCTGACATTTTTTGTGATTCGATTTATAATTTTTGTTTATTTTAGGTTGAAGGTTTTAAGGAAGTGGCTTGGGTAGATCAGGTTTCGAATGATGATTCGGAATCCGTTCAATTTAAAATAGATGAGGTTCTTTCTCTTCCTATATCAATGAAGTCGACTTCTTCTGGTAACTTTTCGAACAATTTCTGTTCTGTTTATTTTATATTGACATGTTTTTTATTTTTGTAACTTTTGATGTAGTTTCTGTTGATACTCATTCAAGATCCAAGCCGTCGTTGACGAAAGAAATTTCTGAAAAAACCCTTCCTGTTACAGGTTCGTTGAACCAAAGTTTGTTGTATTTTCACTGTGGTTTGTCCGTTTTAGCACGGACAAATCAATGCATTTTTCTAAGCTGCTTTTGGATTAAATAGTCCCTCTGCCGTAGGCTCTTTGGACTGCTTGCAAAATAGTTATTCAAACTCAAAACACTAATGTAATAATGACTGTTCTTCAGACGCTAGATTACTAAAAAAAAAGTATTTTTAAAGAATTTCCGATTTGATTAACAAGAGAATTAATCTTTTTTTCTGATTTGATTGTGTAAATTGAATCGATTCAAACGGACAAAATCTGTACGATTTGTCATTCGATTGTTTTCCCCCTGATGTTTTACTAAACCGACATGGTGTCTAGTCCTTCTTGGGAAACGCAATCGTTGAAGCGATTTGGAAAAATCGTGGTTTTAACCACTTGGTTTTTTAAATAAACCTTTGGTTTAAACCAAAGACAACTAATTTTTTTTATATAAATTGTACTGAATCAATTGATTTTTAATAGAGGTGGTACGAATCCAAAATTTTCTCGAATCCGAATCCTAAAAGGTTCTTGAATCTCCCGAATCTTGAATCCTTCATATAAGAATCTTACATTATTCATTAAGCAGATACAAATAAATGAAGGTATTAAATAGGTAGGTATTAAATTATTATTAATAAAAAAAAAAGTTTGGCACTCAGCAGGGTCCGCCACATGGTGATATTGGTGACCGGAGTACCACCGAAATTGCATCAATCGCCGTTTTTAGTTAGTGGACGCTCCTATTGGACGTGAACGGTGTTAAAAGTAATTTACCAAAGTTTTTTAAGGTTAGGATTTGAAAGATGAAAAAAGCGCAAAGATTCGAGTTTTCGAATCTCAAATATTTTTCAAGATTCGAGAATTCGAATGTCCCATTCCTAGTTTTTAATATGCGAACAAAAGCTAGTCTTCATTTCCACAATATGTTTCACTACATAGGCCATACTGTGACTCATAAAGGTCGAAACACAGAATGGTAACTGAATCAGTTAAGTGTATGTGTAAGCTTTTTATGTCAGTTGGTTTGTTTTGAAAGATACCAAATTGTGACACCCTGTATATCATCTTTTGTATGAAATGGTAGCCTTTGGGGTCCCCGCACCCCAATTCCTTCATTTCCGCCTCTCCTCATGATCAAGAAGACCCCAAAGAACAAATCAACATCCTGGTCAAAACATGAATCGGCGAATGAATATGAAGTGTGACACACACTGTCTCTTAGCGTGAGTAAACGTGCAAGGGGTACACAGGCCCGTGTCTCACTCAACTCGTGCTCTGTTCACTGAGTCACGAAAAACATGATGTAAATCACGTCAATGGTCCGGTGGCTAAGCAACGCCATGGCTCTACTTAATTATCAACTTTAATGTATCCACGGCTGAGAGACATTAAAGCCAGTATATCGTTCAACCTGCATTTGTGTCGCCTGTCTACTTTATTCTATACTTTTTATGCTAAGAGTTCTGGAATCCTTCGAGAACGGTCCCCAGCACCCAAGTTAAAATCAGGCCTGAGTATCAACTTACTCTCTATGCCCAAGGCGACCACTTTGGTCGCGTACAAAACGTAAAAATACCCTCAAGTGATTGAACTACCCTTCTAATTTGTAAAACACTTAGTGTTTGTTAATTTTGCCCTGAAAAATGGAATAATCAGAGTTGGAAAATCAGCTGTTCAAATAGCCTTAAACTGATTAAGATGTTTTTTTTTGTTGTTGTTGTAATGTTTAGAGAAAAGTGCTTCTTTCCAACCAAAGTTGCCCGTTGGTCGTTCATTGTGTCTGACATCAGCACGGAAGTCTCCAATTGTCGCTTGCGATAGCACTTTCAACATGTCACCAGTTCCGTTTGATGCAGCTGCTTCCGGACTGGACTCAACGTTTGTAAAACCGGATGTGACTACTTCTTGCGCTGGACGTACTCCACCAGCGGTCATTCTTATACCTGGTAGGATGATCGTTTCGTTTGTGATGTTTATGAAGAACCTCTTTTTGGGGTCAAAACAAGGTTTTTTACGCTTTTCGTCTCGCGTTTTCATTGCATTGAAGAAGAATTTCACACGTTCACCTAACAAAAGGTGTGTGTTTTTTGTGGTTTCCGTTTCTGAGTTCAAAGTGCCATTTACTCCGTGATTTACAATTAGGTTTAAACCCTTTTTAGAGTTATATGTTGTGGCTCTTCGGCCAAGGTAGCAATGGATGAATTGGATTAGAAGTGAAAATCCTAGTAATCGGACTGGAAGAAGATCTAAATTTGATTTTTTTTCGCCAACATTTCATAATAATTAATTTTTCAAATTATAATACAGTAAAACTAACATAAGTATTCAACTTTGTGAATGATAAATACAAACGAGACGAATGGAAAGTGTTTGATACACCATTGACCACTACTAAATGAGCAAATTAATCATTTAAAGGGACTTTCATATCAATACAGTTAAAAATAAACGTTTTATAGTAATTTCAATTTCTAGAATTTCTTTGACTATTTAGTCATAGAAATGGTTCATTATAGTCATGAAACTAAAGTTTTGGTCTGTGTTTTCAAACTACTTGAATAGGTTTATTTTAAAAGAGGGCCGGAATGCGCCACGGACGTCAGTGGTGCGATATAGGGGCGCTGACATTGTTAATAGTATTATTGCAGGGTGAAGAAACATTTTTAAAAATATTTCTAACGACTTATAAAATACTAGCAGAGATGCCCGGCATTGCCCGTGGCAAAATATGAAGGCACCCATGCCACCCCGATCTTATAGCTTGAATATGAATTATGCATACAACTTTTATTTTTGTGTATACATAGATATATAATAATATAAATATATGTCGCATCCGGGATATAGACATTTGCCCTAAAGGGACATTTGCCCTAAAGACACTTGCAATAAAGGGACATTTGCCCTAAATACACTTGCAATAAAGGGACATTTGCCCTAAAAGGATGTTTGAAACAAATCATTTGCCCTAAAAGCACTTTTGTACTCTTTTCATATGGTATTGCAACTTTAATGTCTTTTGGTGGAATGTAAGTGCAATAGCAAGTTGTACAATAAACTGCCACCACTCAGACTCCGACATGCCTTTTGAGTTTATCAGAGGAATACATGGAATGAATTAATGTCCATTTAGTTCAAATCTCTTTATGTAGGTCTTTTTGTAGATCAAATGGCTATTTAGGTCAAATGCATATTCATGTCAAATGTTTTTTTAGATAAATTTCTCTTTAGACATTTGACGTGTCTTTAGGGCATATGCCTCTAGGTGAAATATACTTGTAGGTCATATGCCTATTCATTTCAAATGTCTTTTAGGTAAACTTGGCTTTAAGTCAACCATCTTTTTTAGGTCAAATGCCACTTGTAATGACCCGGCTAGGCCGCTACAATACCCTGGGTTCGTTTTCCCCGAAACTCACCCAGCCAGACTCCGTCGGGGACACGATCGCAGCAATAGCCGCCCTCTTACACGCCCCGTGTCCCTGGGTGGCGCCGGCCAACCCGAGTCCATTCGCTGTATATCGCCGGACGGCGGTCCGACGAAATGCAGAGCAAATGTTTAAGGCATGTGGTTTTAGGACAAACGGCCCTTTACAATTACAAGTAGTACTCTTCTAACAGCCAAATAGGCCTATGGCAGAGGGACATAAAAGTCCACATGCAGCATTAAGCATTGTCAAGCACATGTATAAAAACAAAATGAATATAGAAATGTCAATCCCACAAAACAAAATTATCCCCATTCACCACTGCCTCAAGAAGAGAGTTCCATTGTCTTATAACTTTAGGAAAAAAAGATCAATAATATAAATCTGTCCTAGCAAAAATCTCCCTAATGTTCTTAGTGGTCAGCCCTGCCCATGTATAGTGCTTTATGAATATCACTGGGCTGCGGTTTAGGACAATCACCACATGTAATTATTGCAAACAATTTCAAACTTAACTCAGCATAGCGATGTGCGAAACTATGGCATTGTAGTACTGACAGCATCTCAGTGACACTATCTGTAAATTTGTGCCTGCCACAAACACTAGCGTTAGCCCAGTAGTATTTGCAGTGAGCATGCACATTGGTATCTTATCGTTTTATATAGGAAAGTGATGGCAAGTGGAAACTATGGTGCCCCTTATAGGACATGGGAAACAATAAATTGAAAGAATGCTACTCCAATGTGTTGACATAGTATCTCAATATTTTAAATTAGTATCTCAATATTTTGAATTAGTATCTCAATATTTTGAATTAGTATCTCAATATTTTGAATTAGTATCTCAATATTTTGAATTAGTATCTCAATATTTTGAATTAGTATCTCAATATTTTGAATTAGTATCGCAATATTTTGAATTAGTATCGCAATATTTTGAATTAGTATCGCAATATTTTGAATTAGTATCGCAATATTTTGAATTAGTATCGCAATATTTTGAATTAGTATCTCAATATTTTGAATTAGTATCTCAATATTTTGAATTAGTATCTGAATATTTTGAATTAGTATCTGAATATTTTGAATTAGTATCTGAATATTTTGAATTAGTATCTGAATATTTTGAATTAGTATCTGAATATTTTGAATTAGTATCTGAATATTTTGAATTAGTATCTGAATATTTTGAATTAGTATCGCAATATTTTGAATTAGTATCGCAATATTTTGAATTAGTATCGCAATATTTTGAATTAGTATCGCAATATTTTGAATTAGTATCGCAATATTTTGAATTAGTATCGCAATATTTTGAATTAGTATCGCAATATTTTGAATTAGTATCGCAATATTTTGAATTAGTATCGCAATATTTTGAATTAGTATCGCAATATTTTGAATTAGTATCGCAATATTTTGAATTAGTATCGCAATATTTTGAATTAGTATCGCAATATTTTGAATTAGTATCGCAATATTTTGAATTAGTATCGCAATATTTTGAATTAGTATCGCAATATTTTGAATTAGTATCGCAATATTTTGAATTAGTATCGCAATATTTTGAATTAGTATCGCAATATTTTGAATTAGTATCGCAATATTTTGAATTAGTATCGCAATATTTTGAATTAGTATCGCAATATTTTGAATTAGTATCGCAATATTTTGAATTAGTATCGCAGTATTTTGAATTAGTATCGCAGTATTTTGAATTAGTATCGCAGTATTTTGAATTAGTATCGCAGTATTTTGAATTAGTATCGCAGTATTTTGAATTAGTATCGCAGTATTTTGAATTAGTATCGCAGTATTTTGAATTAGTATCGCAGTATTTTGAATTAGTATCGCAGTATTTTGAATTAGTATCGCAGTATTTTGAATTAGTATCGCAGTATTTTGAATTAGTATCGCAGTATTTTGAATTAGTATCGCAGTATTTTGAATTAGTATCGCAGTATTTTGAATTAGTATCGCAGTATTTTGAATTAGTATCGCAGTATTTTGAATTAGTATCGCAGTATTTTGAATTAGTATCGCAGTATTTTGAATTAGTATCGCAGTATTTTGAATTAGTATCGCAGTATTTTGAATTAGTATCGCAGTATTTTGAATTAGTATCGCAGTATTTTGAATTAGTATCGCAGTATTTTGAATTAGTATCGCAGTATTTTGAATTAGTATCGCAGTATTTTGAATTAGTATCGCAGTATTTTGAATTAGTATCGCAGTATTTTGAATTAGTATCGCAGTATTTTGAATTAGTATCGCAGTATTTTGAATTAGTATCGCAGTATTTTGAATTAGTATCGCAGTATTTTGAATTAGTATCGCAGTATTTTGAATTAGTATCGCAGTATTTTGAATTAGTATCGCAGTATTTTGAATTAGTATCGCAGTATTTTGAATTAGTATCGCAGTATTTTGAATTAGTATCGCAGTATTTTGAATTAGTATCGCAGTATTTTGAATTAGTATCGCAGTATTTTGAATTAGTATCGCAGTATTTTGAATTAGTATCGCAGTATTTTGAATTAGTATCGCAGTATTTTGAATTAGTATCGCAGTATTTTGAATTAGTATCGCAGTATTTTGAATTAGTATCGCAGTATTTTGAATTAGTATCGCAGTATTTTGAATTAGTATCGCAGTATTTTGAATTAGTATCGCAGTATTTTGAATTAGTATCGCAGTATTTTGAATTAGTATCGCAGTATTTTGAATTAGTATCGCAGTATTTTGAATTAGTATCGCAGTATTTTGAATTAGTATCGCAGTATTTTGAATTAGTATCGCAGTATTTTGAATTAGTATCGCAGTATTTTGAATTAGTATCGCAGTATTTTGAATTAGTATCGCAGTATTTTGAATTAGTATCGCAGTATTTTGAATTAGTATCGCAGTATTTTGACTTAGTATCGCAGTATTTTGACTTAGTATCGCAGTATTTTGACTTAGTATCGCAGTATTTTGACTTAGTATCGCAGTATTTTGACTTAGTATCGCAGTATTTTGACTTAGTATCGCAGTATTTTGACTTAGTATCGCAGTATTTTGACTTAGTATCGCAGTATTTTGACTTAGTATCGCAGTATTTTGACTTAGTATCGCAGTATTTTGACTTAGTATCGCAGTATTTTGACTTAGTATCGCAGTATTTTGACTTAGTATCGCAGTATTTTGACTTAGTATCGCAGTATTTTGACTTAGTATCGCAGTATTTTGACTTAGTATCGCAGTATTTTGACTTAGTATCGCAGTATTTTGACTTAGTATCGCAGTATTTTGACTTAGTATCGCAGTATTTTGACTTAGTATCGCAGTATTTTGACTTAGTATCGCAGTATTTTGACTTAGTATCGCAGTATTTTGACTTAGTATCGCAGTATTTTGACTTAGTATCGCAGTATTTTGACTTAGTATCGCAGTATTTTGACTTAGTATCGCAGTATTTTGACTTAGTATCGCAGTATTTTGACTTAGTATCGCAGTATTTTGACTTAGTATCGCAGTATTTTGACTTAGTATCGCAGTATTTTGACTTAGTATCGCAGTATTTTGACTTAGTATCGCAGTATTTTGACTTAGTATCGCAGTATTTTGACTTAGTATCGCAGTATTTTGACTTAGTATCGCAGTATTTTGACTTAGTATCGCAGTATTTTGACTTAGTATCGCAGTATTTTGACTTAGTATCGCAGTATTTTGACTTAGTATCGCAGTATTTTGACTTAGTATCGCAGTATTTTGACTTAGTATCGCAGTATTTTGACTTAGTATCGCAGTATTTTGACTTAGTATCGCAGTATTTTGACTTAGTATCGCAGTATTTTGACTTAGTATCGCAGTATTTTGACTTAGTATCGCAGTATTTTGACTTAGTATCGCAGTATTTTGAATTAGTATCGCAGTATTTTGAATTAGTATCGCAGTATTTTGAATTAGTATCGCAGTATTTTGAATTAGTATCGCAGTATTTTGAATTAGTATCGCAGTATTTTGAATTAGTATCGCAGTATTTTGAATTAGTATCGCAGTATTTTGAATTAGTATCGCAGTATTTTGAATTAGTATCGCAGTATTTTGAATTAGTATCGCAGTATTTTGAATTAGTATCGCAGTATTTTGAATTAGTATCGCAGTATTTTGAATTAGTATCGCAGTATTTTGAATTAGTATCGCAGTATTTTGAATTAGTATCGCAGTATTTTGAATTAGTATCGCAGTATTTTGAATTAGTATCGCAGTATTTTGAATTAGTATCGCAGTATTTTGAATTAGTATCGCAGTATTTTGAATTAGTATCGCAGTATTTTGAATTAGTATCGCAGTATTTTGAATTAGTATCGCAGTATTTTGAATTAGTATCGCAGTATTTTGAATTAGTATCGCAGTATTTTGAATTAGTATCGCAGTATTTTGAATTAGTATCGCAGTATTTTGAATTAGTATCGCAGTATTTTGAATTAGTATCGCAGTATTTTGAATTAGTATCGCAGTATTTTGAATTAGTATCGCAGTATTTTGAATTAGTATCGCAGTATTTTGAATTAGTATCGCAGTATTTTGAATTAGTATCGCAGTATTTTGAATTAGTATCGCAGTATTTTGAATTAGTATCGCAGTATTTTGAATTAGTATCGCAGTATTTTGAATTAGTATCGCAGTATTTTGAATTAGTATCGCAGTATTTTGAATTAGTATCGCAGTATTTTGAATTAGTATCGCAGTATTTTGAATTAGTATCGCAGTATTTTGAATTTAGTATCGCAGTATTTTGAATTAGTATCGCAGTATTTTGAATTAGTATCGCAGTATTTTGAATTAGTATCGCAGTATTTTGAATTAGTATCGCAGTATTTTGAATTAGTAACGCAGTATTTTGAATTAGTATCGCAGTATTTTGAATTAGTATCGCAGTATTTTGAATTAGTATCGCAGTATTTTGAATTAGTATCGCAGTATTTTGAATTAGTATCGCAGTATTTTTGAATTAGTATCGCAGTATTTTGAATTAGTATCGCAGTATTTTGAATTAGTATCGCAGTATTTTGAATTAGTATCGCAGTATTTTGAATTAGTATCGCAGTATTTTGAATTAGTATCGCAGTATTTTGAATTAGTATCGCAGTATTTTGAATTAGTATCGCAGTATTTTTGAATTAGTATCGCAGTATTTTGAATTAGTATCGCAGTATTTTGAATTAGTATCGCAGTATTTTGAATTAGTATCGCAGTATTTTGAATTAGTATCGCAGTATTTTGAATTAGTATCGCAGTATTTTGACTTAGTATCGCAGTATTTTGACTTAGTATCGCAGTATTTTGACTTAGTATCGCAGTATTTTGACTTAGTATCGCAGTATTTTGACTTAGTATCGCAGTATTTTGACTTAGTATCGCAGTATTTTGACTTAGTATCGCAGTATTTTGACTTAGTATCGCAGTATTTTGACTTAGTATCGCAGTATTTTGACTTAGTATCGCAGTATTTTGACTTAGTTATCGCAGTATTTTGACTTAGTATCGCAGTATTTTGACTTAGTATCGCAGTATTTTGACTTAGTATCGCAGTATTTTGACTTAGTATCGCAGTATTTTGACTTAGTATCGCAGTATTTTGACTTAGTATCGCAGTATTTTGACTTAGTATCGCAGTATTTTGACTTAGTATCGCAGTATTTGACTTAGTATCGCAGTATTTTGACTTAGTATCGCAGTATTTTGACTTAGTATCGCAGTATTTTGACTTAGTATCGCAGTATTTTGACTTAGTATCGCAGTATTTTGACTTAGTATCGCAGTATTTTGACTTAGTATCGCAGTATTTTGACTTAGTATCGCAGTATTTTGACTTAGTATCGCAGTATTTTGACTTAGTATCGCAGTATTTTGACTTAGTATCGCAGTATTTTGACTTAGTATCGCAGTATTTTGACTTAGTATCGCAGTATTTTGACCTTAGTATCGCAGTATTTTGACTTAGTATCGCAGTATTTTGACTTAGTATCGCAGTATTTTGACTTAGTATCGCAGTATTTTGACTTAGTATCGCAGTATTTTGACTTAGTATCGCAGTATTTTGACTTAGTATCGCAGTAATTTTGACTTAGTATCGCAGTATTTTGACTTAGTATCGCAGTATTTTGACTTAGTATCGCAGTATTTTGACTTAGTATCGCAGTATTTTTGACTTAGTATCGCAGTATTTTGACTTAGTATCGCAGTATTTTGACTTAGTATCTCAGTATTTTGACTTAGTATCTCAGTATTTTGACTTAGTATCTCAGTATTTTGACTTAGTATCTCAGTATTTTGACTTAGTATCTCAGTATTTTGACTTAGTATCTCAGTATTTTGACTTAGTATCTCAGTATTTTGACTTAGTATCTCAGTATTTTGACTTAGTATCTCAGTATTTTGACTTAGTATCTCAGTATTTTGACTTAGTATCTCAGTATTTTGACTTAGCATCTCAGTATTTTGACTTAGCATCTCAGTATTTTGACTTAGCATCTCAGTATTTTGACTTAGCATCTCAGTATTTTGACTTAGCATCTCAGTATTTTGACTTAGCATCTCAGTATTTTGACTTAGCATCTCAGTATTTTGACTTAGCATCTCAGTATTTTGACTTAGCATCTCAGTATTTTGACTTAGCATCTCAGTATTTTGACTTAGCATCTCAGTATTTTGACTTAGCATCTCAGTATTTTGACTTAGCATCTCAGTATTTTGACTTAGCATCTCAGTATTTTGACTTAGCATCTCAGTATTTTGACTTAGCATCTCAGTATTTTGACTTAGCATCTCAGTATTTTGACTTAGCATCTCAGTATTTTGACTTAGCATCTCAGTATTTTGACTTAGCATCTCAGTATTTTGACTTAGCATCGCAGTATTTTGACTTAGCATCGCAGTATTTTGACTTAGCATCGCAGTATTTTGACTTAGCATCGCAGTATTTTGACTTAGCATCGCAGTATTTTGACTTAGCATCGCAGTATTTTGACTTAGCATCGCAGTATTTTGACTTAGCATCGCAGTATTTTGACTTAGCATCGCAGTATTTTGACTTAGCATCGCAGTATTTTGACTTAGCATCGCAGTATTTTGACTTAGCATCGCAGTATTTTGACTTAGCATCGCAGTATTTTGACTTAGCATCGCAGTATTTTGACTTAGCATCGCAGTATTTTGACTTAGCATCGCAGTATTTTGACTTAGCATCGCAGTATTTTGACTTAGCATCGCAGTATTTTGACTTAGCATCGCAGTATTTTTGACTTAGCATCGCAGTATTTTGACTTAGCATCGCAGTATTTTGACTTAGCATCGCAGTATTTTGACTTAGCATCGCAGTATTTTGACTTAGCATCGCAGTATTTTGACTTAGCATCGCAGTATTTTGACTTAGCATCGCAGTATTTTGACTTAGCATCGCAGTATTTTGACTTAGCATCGCAGTATTTTGACTTAGCATCGCAGTATTTTGACTTAGCATCGCAGTATTTTGACTTAGCATCGCAGTATTTTGACTTAGCATCGCAGTATTTTGACTTAGCATCGCAGTATTTTGACTTAGCATCGCAGTATTTTGACTTAGCATCGCAGTATTTTGACTTAGCATCGCAGTATTTTGACTTAGCATCGCAGTATTTTGACTTAGCATCGCAGTATTTTGACTTAGCATCGCAGTATTTTGACTTAGCATCGCAGTATTTTGACTTAGCATCGCAGTATTTTGACTTAGCATCGCAGTATTTTGACTTAGCATCGCAGTATTTTGACTTAGCATCGCAGTATTTTGACTTAGCATCGCAGTATTTTGACTTAGCATCGCAGTATTTTGACTTAGCATCGCAGTATTTTGACTTAGCATCGCAGTATTTTGACTTAGCATCGCAGTATTTTGACTTAGCATCGCAGTATTTTGACTTAGCATCGCAGTATTTTGACTTAGCATCGCAGTATTTTGACTTAGCATCTTAATACATTTGGATACTAAGTCAATATATTGACTTAGTATCTCAATATTTTGACATATATACAGTATATTGACTTTAGGTTAGGTTTGGTTTGGTTAGGTAACTATACCTAACCTAACCAAACCTAAGTCAATATATTGATACCTGCACACAAAAAAAGCCAAATTAATTTTATTAATTTTAATTTAATTTTGTTAATTTTCGGCGACTTCCTAGGGCTCCTATATTGAACGTCTCATCGACAGTTTCCATTGGTGATCAATAGATGGTGCTGCTAATGCAAATCTGCAATCACTTACTTATATAAAATGATAAGATACCGATGCGCATGCTCACTGCAGATACTACTGGGCTAACTAGTCAAACAAAACTAGCTGCCTTATGCTCAACCATTTCAACTGAATGAGTGTGTGACAGAGTGAGGATTCCATACACTGCAGCAATACTCAAGATGAGGCCGAACCAATGCTTGATAGGCAATAGTTTTAACTTGTGCTGGGCAGGTGCCCAATGTCCTTTGACTAAAACAACTTCCCACTTCCCTAGCTAATTTTATAAGAACTACTGCATGAATTCCATCTGGCCTTTCATGTTTATTTTTATTTAGGGCCAATAGTTGCTTGATAATGCCCTCAGTATTAACAATAAATATCCCCCAAAGAATGCATTGTTCTAGACTCAAAAGCATTAGGTGTAGTATTTTCATCTGCTGTAAAAACACTCCTGTATTGTTCATTCAACAAAGAAGCTTTCAATTCTGGGTGTGATATTAGTTCTCTTTTTGCCCCAACAAGAGCTGAAATTCGAGTACTCGTCAACCCGAGAATGCTTGACATACTTACCTCCAAAACAGCTTTGGAGCTTCTTGCAGCCATTTACTGAGTTTATTAGTTTTAATATCCTTATGGGCCAATGCCAGTTCTTTTTTAGTAATTGCACGAGCAATATGCAAACCATTTGCATTTAATAAACTTGAATTACTTCTGTATCTATTTCTCCATAATCGCTGCTTACGAAGAGCCCTTTTAACACATGGTGTATACCATGCTGGTGCTGAGGCATCCCGGACTCTCTTTAATGGAACAAACTTTGAGACCCCCTCCCATCAGTAGGCCCTAATGAGTGAAAAATTTTCTAATTTTCATCAACATTATGCTGATTAAAATTATTTTTAAAGTTCTCAAGATTTTGCTGCATATGCAACTTATACTCATCCAAATTTGTTATAAAGATTAACCTGCCTTATGACTTTAACGGTACACCTAACAGTAACATTGACATCACAAGTTACAATGTAACCTCAGAAACCTTAACATTAGATATCATAAGGGGAATGTTAGTTATTACTACATCAAGGACACTACTATTCCTAGTTGGTTGCATAACCATCTGTTCCATGGAGTAAATATCCAAACTTTCCAGCAATGAAACAGCTAAAGTAACATCATTCCCACCTGTAATTGAGCAAAATTCCCAGTTCCCTAAAATTATAGCTGGGTTATTGTGCACATGATGAAGGGCATCTAGACATGAGCGAAAGGCAGCTGTATCACTAATTGAAGATCCTGGTGGGCGATAGAAATTAAAAATACCTTTTTCCCATTGAGCAGCTCTACACTGTAGCAAATTATCTCACACCCAGTCTCAAATGCTTGTTCCCTTTGGCTGTTAAGTAAATTTGATACTGCTATAAAAACTCAACCCCCAGTACGCCCCACTCTGTCCCTACGATATATTGCAAAGTTAGATGGAAACACCTCTCCATTACTAACATTGGAATTCAGCCATGACTAAGCTCCAAGTATTATTTGACAGTCTGATTCTTCAATGGCTGCAAGTTTTGCAACAGAGATATATTGCAAAGTTAGATGGAAACACCTCTCCATTACTAACATTGTAATCCAGCCATGACTCAGTTCCAAGTATTATTTGACAGTCTGATTCTTCAATGGGTGCAAAGAAGTCAGATACCTTTCTCTGCAAACTTCTGTAATTTACAACCATGATTTTCGTATTTTTATTTATAAGTGACCCATGTGAAAAAATTTCTTTTACTGCAGCATTTCTAGAACAGGGATTTGCAGTCACAACTTGTATTTGAGCTAGGATTCTACAGGACCCTGTCAACCTCTCAGCATTAATTCCTGAAAAAAGGTTATTAACATAATTCATAGCAATAATCCTCCCTTTCCCTAATACCACCCACAGGCCACATCATTAGACTAAAAAATTAACAAACAAATTTTCCTGCACGAGTGTTAAAATGCACCCCATCATATCTCCATTCACCCCTGAAACCTACCATAGCTGCTCTCCATTCAATTACCTGAACCCCCCACCCGACTACAAGCCGCCACCAATCTGTCATTAACCCACCGGGCCCTGCGGAAGACTAAGTTGTCTATCCACCCTCTTTGGGATTGCACTAACGCACACCTTAACCCCCACCCTAGAGCTTATCTAAGACTTCTGAACCACTCTGTCTACATAGATCATTAGCACCTACATGCAACACCACTAGCACCTCATCTGCAGTTTCGCCCTGTATTATCCTACTTATATGCTGCTCAACATCCTCAATTTATGTGAAATGGTATTAGAGCATATATTTTAAAATATAAAAAACTTACATCATTTGACCTAATTAGGTCAAATGATGAAAGTTTTTTAGTGCAAGTGCCGAATATCTAGATAACTTCTTGCAAGATATGTCCTTTTATACTATAGATACAGTATATAACTATACATGTCCTGTAGTATACCTGTATATATAGAAAGCTATGAGGACTTTTCTTAATACCTCTGTCTTTCATGTGCTGGGTGGTTGCTGGGGCGCCCAGGTACCCTAATTCCCATGTTTGGTCATAGGAAGTATTTCTGTCAAATTTGGCTCCTATTGGTGAAATGGTGTGGGGAATGGATAGCGGACAGACCTTTAGAAAGACAAACAACCCTCATCCAAAAATATAGGTATGTATATAAAAAGTATATAAAAGGTATGCCATTATTATTTTGAAGAAGTCAAGAAAACGCTCACAAGAGGAGAAACGCCTCTGGACTTGCTGCACCCCTCTAGTAGAAATATTTTTATTCGTTGGTTGCCTAGCAGTTTGCGCCAGATATCTAAAAAGCGTGTGGAGCATAGGGATGCAAGATTTGTGAAAGGCTGATATGTGCTTACAGACAGAGTATCTTCTATGACGAAAGCATTGCCCTTTTCGGACGTTTACTGACAGTCGATAATATTGCTTTACTTAATGATTTATTAAATATAAATCCTCATAAGGGAAGACACACGGGCATTCAAAGACTTTAAAAGAAGTAATGGCTAAAACTGATGCATATTTTTGGTCTTTTTTCTCAATTGTTATACATGTATTAGAATATGGAATTCTCTTCGAGTTGATAGTTCTTTGTTAGGATGATTTCAATTTAACAATGATGTCTTTTTTTTTGTGACTGGGAGGAATTCCTCCTGCCACATGGATTTTAAGCTGATTGCAGGTGTACCGAGTTGAGTTGAGAGGCTACTTAGTAAAGTTTTAAATAATATGTTAAGTGAGGCCAGGTTTGCATCAAGCTGATAAAAAGTGCAGCATGTGTTCGAGACACAAACACAACAAAAATGCCAGAAAAAGCAGTTTCTGAAAACAAAACAAAACTGAAACAACTTTCAGCAGTACTCCAGACAAGCCCACAACAAATTTGTGACACAACACAAACAGATTGGGTGGTTTTTTTTTGTTTCTATAGCTGTCCGTAAAGACGTGCACACTAGTCTTTACTATTGCTTTGAAGTGTTTTACTTCAGTGTTGTTATTTTGATACTAACTGCCCACACTGCAGAGAAAGAGTTGAAAGAATGTTGCGTATTATTTAAACAAAACAAAACACAAAAGTCGCATAGAATGTTTTAGAATTGTTGCCAAATTTATCTCGAAACACTTGAGTTTCTGTTTTGTCAGCTTGATCTAGGTCTGGCCTAAGGAAGAATATGTAAACTTATTCTAAAAGATATTTTCATGGATGTAATAAATTTTCATGTTGTCTTATTGTTGCTCCTGAATTTGAATCTAGTGTGAAGCAAAGTTCACGCCGCTGTTGAAAACCTGTTATTTTTTTATAGTAAAGTAGATTTTTTGCATAATCCTCAAAGAAAACTCTGGGAATTTATATATGAAACAAGAAAAAAACGCGAGACCCTGGCTCACGTTACTCGTGCTACTTGTGTCGCTTCTCGTGAGTCTGTCCACATTACTTGGGCATGTCAACGAGCCACCTCACTGAGGCCGAGCACGTGTAGTCTGAACGCACCCTAGGCTTGTTTGGCTTATTTATGCGCCTTGGGTATATTTCTTGAATGCACGAAACCAGTTTTGTATATTTTTGTATAAAGTTTCTATAAATGGTTAGTTATGCGAAGGAAATACAAAATGATAAATTGGGAAACCTATTAATTTTTGCGTCTTTGAAGATTCGACACTACTTCGGTCCGGAAGACGTTTGACGTTCGAAACTCCGGGTCCATCTTCCATCCTCGTGAATATACAAAAAGAGAACCAAGGATCTCCATTCGTTCTCGATGGCACTCCTTTAAAGGAGGCAAATGAAAAGAAACGAACCTTGTTGAATACAGCCAGCAATTCATTGCAGAAAAAACTGAAGACCAGCTCGTCAATGTCCAACCTGAGCAACATTATGCATCTGAAAAGGTTAGGATATCCGTCGATGTTTGACAGAAGCAAGAAGATTCCTCAAACTGGAGATTGTAAGTTTGAAAAGAGAGAGAGAGAGAATCGTCTTTTTTGTTTAACAACTGATTTGATTATTTCCAGCTGAAGGTTCACAAAATGATTCTGCGTCAAGACTAAATGGCTTGAAAATACGACCAACTAAAAAGTAATGTCATCATTTTTAAAGCTGAAAGCGACGACATTTTTTTCCTTTTAATTATTCGTTTTTATTGTTGTTTTAGTAGAACTGATGTAAAAAGCCATCCGTACTTATCAAATTCCTTTGTGAAACGGACAACTTCATCCTCTAATGTTAATCTACCACCATTGAACTATCTCAGGACACAGCCAAAGATAGAGCCCAAGAGTACCCTTCTGTAAGTTTCCTAATTGGTAATCCTCGCCGCTAATAATGAATGTCACACATGTATAGTAGGCACGTACTGGCTACAAAAGTCTAGGTCGGTATTATCTGGCATCAGCGCGCTTTGTCTGCTTTTCAATATGTATATTTATTAGTGGCGAGCGAAAAAAGTTAATCGAAGTAGTTTTTAAATTTTGGTAAATATAGATTTACATTTCACAGTTACGAAAGAGGCTCTCAAGGTCTATCCAGTTTTGAGAAGTTCCTGGCAGCTTCACAATTTCTCGGATATAGATATTTGCCCTAAATACACTTGCCCTAAAGCCTTTCGCCCGAAATCCACTTGCCCTAAAGGGACATGTACCCTCTTTGGTTAAAACTAAAGGTTTATTTAAAAAAAACCATTTAAAACCACACCACCCTGGTTTTAGGGCAAGTACCTTTTGGGCAAATGATTTTATGGCAAGCGTCTTTAGGACAAATGTCGCACACCTACAATTTATATATGCTTAGGGGGCTTCTTAGCTTTGAGAGGTTCCCAATGGCCTTTCAGTTTTGAGAGGTTTTTGGATGCTTCGCAGTTTCAAGAGAATGGTATATTTTAACGTGCTGTTAACAATTAGCTTAAATAATAAATAATGTAGGTGTTAGTTTTTTAAATATGTGTCCAAACACATATTACCATTCGATTGTGTTGAAAAGTAAATGTTTCACACACTGGCAAGGACTGGCACATGTGGTATTTGCCACCTTGCCACCCGGGCCAGTACATGTATGATCAAAAGTTTCCATCAGCACAGTTTCAGCCCCTTTTGGGTACGTTATACTGCCATACGAGTTTCACATATCGCTCCTCGGCACGAAGAGTGGCATAACTAAAAAAACACTTTTTGAGAAAATAATTTTAAAGTTGTATTTTTTCTATCTAAATCTATTGATGGGGAGCCAAATAAACTGATATTGTGAATAGTTAAAACGGTTCTTGCACTTGAAAAGCTCAGCAAAGTAAGTCGTGAATTTTTTTTTAACTTTAAACTCATTTGAATTGTCACTCTTCCAGCCAAGGTGCGATATGTGCAATAATAAACTTAGCAAAATGTCATACGAAATTAATTTATTTATAAAATGTTAGTCTGCCTCTTATTATAAAATTATTTCGTTTTAAATTTCTTATGAAACGGGAATAGACGTTATGTGCAGAAGCGTTTTACCCAGTTTTAAGAACTGGAAAATGGCGCTATTTTTCTCACTTCAATAAGAAAAGACGTCAATTATAACGAAATAACCAGCCGTATTGAGGTTCCCATATGAAGTTCCTCGCCAAAGTTGGCAGGCGATTTACCATGGACAATACGGACGCGATCAACAAACGATGGTTCCGACCATGGATCGTTCCCCTGTAGTTGAATGCGTGGTTTACCACGGCCCAAGCAATGAACAAGTAAACCCCCAGCAATACAACCCCCAAATAACGAAGCTAGACACCCAATTATAGATTAAAAGAATGCATTTATTTAAAATAACATGGTTTAAATGTATTTACAGGGGCTGGCCAAACTGATCAGTTAAAAGAAGCAATTGTATAATTAAAAGGCACAAAGGCTAACAAAGTAAAATATCCACACGTGTCATTGGCGGGCTGTAAATCCAATCTACAGCTGTCCTCCCTCCCGACAACATTGCCGGGGTATAATCTTTATACTCTTGGCCAGGTCTGACTTCCTCACTGCAGGCCACCCTTTGTCGACACCTCCAGGAAAATAAGAACACCTCTCATACATAGCCACCATAAGTGTGAATAATGGGAGGCTGGATTGGACACAACATCGTAGTTGCCTGCTAGCCACTACCAGGATTTTGTCTCCTACCACCAATTCTTCCCATAAAGATGCCACCTACCTGGTGGTGCAAACCTGGCTGTGACAACTCATCATTTCGTTTCACCTCGGGAACGTGTGAGTTGAGCCAAATCCTTCTTTGGTGCACACCAAGCTCCCCAGCAAAGCAGTATGCTGGCATTCCCACCACAGGCACTCAAGTGTTCTGTCAACCAAAGCCAAGATCAAACTCCGTATTTTGGAGCCCATTCTCAATGCGTTGAGTTTCCTCTACACCCACCTGGAGATGCCGCCAGTCACAATGAAGGACCCGACTGGTGAGGAGTTCCACCTTGCCAATCCTTACAAGGTTGCTACTGCCCACAGTAACTGGAAGCTTCACCTTGAAAATTGCTCCCAACGGAGTTGACACAACGACTACTTGTGTAGGTGCTTGGGTCTGCAGCAGTACCCCTCCATCCACTGGGATCCCTGCCACCTGCACCACATGTACTTGGCTGGTATGGTCTCGGCCATCACTTTTGCTTGAGTATTGGGACTCATCCTTTGATGGTCAAGCCCTCTAGCGTACCTACCTCTCGGAAGTATCCGTCTGAGCTTGCGGATCTCTTCAGTTTCTTTCGCTTATGCTCCTTTTTACTCTAATGAGCAGTGTGTGACGATTTACCATGCATCTCATCAGCCCCGCCACTTCTGAAGACTTATGGCCCTCGCAGTCGTGAAGATGCGACTTAAACTGATTTATACTTAAACTTATTTCAGGACTTAAATGAAGATGGTTGCCCAGCTTTACCTGGCTTGGCCCGTCCAACTGAAGGTTCTGCTGTGGCCAGTAGATTCCAAGAATATAATTTCAGCAGGGTCGGAAGCTAATCTTCCTGGAGTTTAAACTCTTTTTCGAGCAATTGCGTCGTGGATCTGCTTTGTCTTATTTGCCAGGTTCTCTGCTCATGAGTTCAGAATTTTAAGGGCTTTCTCCATAGGAGTTCCGCATCTTCCTCAAAAGCTCTTCCCTTTTTGTGTTAACGAGGTGAGGTTGCAGTGTCAGGACGAGGTCGTTTCAAGCCTTTTCCGTCTCCAACCTTCGGAGTTTTACCCGCCATCTGTAGGGCCAGAGTTTCAGGCTCGGAAGCCCTCTTTTCCACTTGGCTTGGAATTAACAGGTTTCCATTTTGAAGGACCCACTACAGCCACAGGTGTACCTGTGGATTCAAGGGTCCTACTAGACCACGGAACACCTGCCGATCCATCCGGATGGGCAATAGGTCAGGAGGCAACAAGTCAACTGCCGGGATGAACTAAGCTAGAGCTGCAGCTTTCTACTTCAGCTGCAGTTCTTCTTCTTCCTCCACTGCTTGAATGCGGGCAGCTAACTGGCTAGCAAAATACTTATTTTATTTCTTTTTACCAGAAGTCATGCTGGACAGGAATGTGACTACACCCCGCCGAAATCTTTAGTATTAGATTAGTAGCTTGTTTAGTAGTAAGTTTAATTTGTTTACGACAAGTTCATATTAAAGGCTTAATAGCTTATTCAAAAGTAGTTCATCATAAGGGCCTTGTCATGCTGGACAGTAGGGAACTCCCCATGAGAACTGTCGCTTGTCAGAGCTTTTCAGATTCCGCGTGACATTCCAGAAAGAGATTAGAATCTTGCGGCCCCAAAGAGTCAGTCCTCCACCTCTCTTCCTGGAGTAAGGGTAGACACCTGCGATGTGGAACTAGTCCATATCTCGGATTTCAACGAATCTTCCGATGGGCTTGAGACCACGCATCTCCACTGCCCTGAGGCTTAGCCTACCACTGCACTCATGGTGTCTACCTCCATCACAATTGCTCCGGTGTACTGTGGGTCTATGGATCCATTTCCACCAAGGTGAATTATACTAGCCCACTTGGACTGGTAACCCTCACGTCATTTTGATGTAAGTTGACTCGATTTGATTGGAGAAAAAAAAATAATAGGATGTGCAGTCAATGATTTTTTTTAACTTATGTAAGCAATTTCAACAGTGAAATTTATTAGAAAAATAATTTGGGGGAAGTCAAACGAAGAATTGTTTAGGCCCTAAACGATTCATATGATTAATCGTAACTAAAAAAATCGCTTTTCCGGTTAATCGAATCCCTAACACTGTCTAGACCAGTGATCCCTGTAAGTCTTATGCAACAATTTAAAAATGTAAATGGTTTAATTTACATATACATGTGTTCATTACCGTTATTTCGTGGGCTGCACAGTGCTCAAGTAGTCATATTTTGTAACTTTGTGCTTGAACATTTTCCAAAGTTTTTCAGTACCATTCATAATATTTTCTTTTTTATTTCTTTTTTGTTTTCTAGGTCTCGAATGCGCGGTAAATCGGTGGTTAACCTAAAGTCATCGTAGTAGAGGTTTACTTGTTTCTTTATGCCATAATATTTAGAATTTTGCTACAAATGAGAGTAATAGTAAGAATAAGTGACAATTTTATCCTAGAAAATTGCAGTTTTATTTTCTCACGATATGCTTTTAACATACTTTATAATAATAGTATTAGTAAACGGTAATAAGCTTAATAGTAACCATCGGTGGGGGTTGGGAGTTAGTGTCAAGAAATATGTATACATATAAAATCTTAACCTCATTTGTTCAAAATAAGGTACAGCTTTCCCATGATCTCTAAGCGACATTATAATCTTTTTAAAAAAAAAATTAATGTAAAAATTGTATGCTAAGGCCATATATTCTTCAAGCCATATGTTATTAGTTTAACTTTCTTGTTCTTTTGCGTTCTTTTTAGGCTTTATGTTTGTAAATACGCTTTATTCTTTTTATACCATCAATTATAAAACTGTTTTAAAGTTCAGTTTTTTTCATTTGCATCTATATTCTGCTTGATAAACGCTTCTCCACCATGTGATTTGATACTGATAAGTTTTGCTCAGCTTGGCAGTTTGTGTAAGACGTCTGCTGTGGCAATCTGGACCTTGCAAGCGTGCTTTTCTTTGTTTTACTTATTCGGAGTTCTGCTGACTTTGAAATAAAACTTTTGCGGCTCGATCCCACCTCTGAGGACTGAATTCTCGCCTTCTAACCAGAGCTCGGGTGTGTGTGATGCATGGCTGCTTCAGAAGGTGGCCACTCTTCTTGACTGACACTCAACCAACTCTCAATTGTGGCCCCAGAAATAGAGCTACAATATCTTGAGGAGTTTTTTAGAGAATTAGATTGAACTACAGTGTTTCAAATGGCCTTTACCTTTCTTTTTAAAGGAGTATGGCACTTTAAAGTTTAAATGATGGCCCTGTTTCTCAAATATACAAGTTACAAGCTACAAGTACATATTTTTCACAGGGGCTTGTAAATTCTGTTTCTCAAGTTTTGTAAAGTGTGGAATTCTTTTACATTTGTAAAAAAAAATTTTTTTTTACAAGTCATCGCATTGTAATAATATTGGTATTCCAATATACATGTAAAAGTAACTTAATATGGCCGCCTAAGAAGTTAGCAGGCGAAATTTTAACATAGAACTCTATGGAAATTCGGCTGCACCAGTTAAGTTCCCACCGTTTTCTCTTGATTTTTTTTTTTCTAAAAAATAAAGGTAAAAGTGGGTAATTTCATAATTAGGCATGGTTGTTTAATATCCCTCGTTTTTTGTTTTCGATGTTTTGTTTTGAATGCCTTACTTTTATCCACTGTTATAATATTGTTTTATAAGTGCAGTTTCCAGAAACAAACTTATAAAACATAATTCTACAAATGAATTCACTTTTTTTTTACTTGTACTTTTCAGAAACAGGCTTTAGGTTTCTTTTATCTTTGTGAACCACTTTTAGTCTTTTTCTTCACTAGTTCAAGACTGAACCAGTACTGCTCTGCCTCAGTATTTATCCTATACATAATGGTTTGACCAATAGCAATGTCCAAATTAGAACATCATCTTATAAAGACTAATTTTTAATTAGTGATTTTTCTCTAAAATTTCTTAATATTGTTGTCTGGAGTTCGGAACTCATTCCAAAACCCAGATGATCATATTACTGTCTACCTTTTCGTGACTGACTGAAGTTTAAGGAATTTTTTTTTAATCATGGTACAGGGAAATGATTGACATTGGGGGAAACATTTGTATAGCCAGTGCTTACAGTGAAAAAGCCTGCAGTTCTAGCTTTGACATGCTTTAAAAGATTTTCATGACTAGGTAGATGTGGATGGTGGTAGTGAACTGTCAATGCTTGCTGGCATTTTACTAATTTTGTGAGTTATTTAAGTTCTGAATGCTATGGCTTGCATTTTTGATGTTGTCTTATATAATAGGCCTATACAGTTTGTAACAAAAAGGTAACAGCAGATGTGTAAAAGACACACCTGGCAACACCCTTACTTTGCTAGACTGAAATCCAGATGTCCTGTAATCCATGCAACGATGGCACAAGATAGTCCCAAAATGAGAATAGTAAATGCAAATTTGCAAGCTCAATAATAAACAATTTACTTGTATCTTCATGGTGTTCAGCCAAATTTGCACTTAACTCATTGTCAAAATAGCAGATACAAAAGAGATTTACAACTAATAAACCATTTTAGTTACTCTCAGTATAACTGTACAAAATGGCAAAGCTAACATCTCATCACTAAACAATGAGCTGTTAATGCTAGTTTTGCATAAACTAAAGCTCATTAAATAATTATCAATTTGACAGAACTTTGAACAGAAAGTAAAATTAATTTACATTCAATACAAAACTTCCATTACAAAAGGTTAAAGAGCAATATCACAATTCAACATTTTCAGCATACATTGCATAGTATACATATGCAAATGATTTGCACTAAGTTGCACACAGCAGAAAAATACTAAAGAAATAAAACCTTGTGCATGAGCAAAAAAGTCAGAATCTCGAAATGATTTAAAAAAATCATTTCGAGATTATGACTTTTTTTTACCTTTGGACATCCATACCTTGCAAAGACGTCTCTTGTTAACATACTAAAAATGGTTTCTGCAGTTTGATCCGACAATGCTTCTGGATACCTTGTAAGGTAATCACACACAACAGCAATGTACTTATTTCCATTTTGGGTAGTAGGAAGTGGACCCAAAATGTCAAGACCAATTCTTTCAAATGGTTTTGATGGTGGTGGAAATTTGTTCAATAGACTTTTACCCTGAGGCATTTTCTTTTGTTGACATGATACACATGCATCACAATAGTTTTTTACATCTTTCTTCAGATTTTTCCAAAAGAAGCATTCTTCTACCTTTTTGGTAGTTTTCTTTGTTCCTAAATGACCAGAAACAACATTATCGTGACACATTTGGAGAATGTAGGCTCTTTTATTTCCTGGTACAAACAATTTAAGTGTCTTCCACTTCCTTTATTAGCCAACCTTTTTCATTGAGTTAACTGCAACTTATCAATTTCTTTTTTAACATCTCTTTGAGAAGGATAACCAAGCAAACATTCAATAAATGGTTGCAGATCAGGACATTCCTCTTGATCTTTTGCGACATTTTCTACCTCCCATGCTTCTCTTAGGAAACTTATTGCATTCAAGTATAAGCCTCTTCAGGTGGATTTCTACTCAAAGCATCTGCATTACCATTATCTTTTCTTTGCCTGTACTGGATCTCGAAGTCATGTTGCTGTAACTGAAGTGCCCATCTTGTTAACATGGCTTTATCTTTTTTCATAGTCATTAAATACTTCAAAGGCTGGTGATCTGTTATGCACATAAACTTTCATCCCATTAAATAGTATCGGAAGTAATTTACATCATAAACACATGCTAATGCTTCTTTCCAGGTTGTGAAGTATGTTTCAGATTTTGTTAACTTTTTCCCAGCATAACCTATGGGATGTAAGTGTCCATCAACCTTTTGTTCTAAGATGGCACCTAGAGCTTCAGTGCTTGCATCTGTTATTAAATAAAAATCTTTAGCAAAGTCAGGCATCCTCTTTTTCAAAGACATTTAGACTAAACCGATTTCCTGTTAATTTTTCATTCTCTTCTGCGAGAATAATTGTAATCGTTTCCTCCAGATCTTCCGGATTTCGAGAGATCAAAACGTTTAATGCGGGGTGTCAGACTTTTAATGATCTGGATTTGAACCATACCATCGCGAATGATGATTTTGTCTTCTGTAGGCTCTTCACCAGTGAATGCCCTACCAAGCGTTCTCACTCTGGAAATAAACTATTGCTGATTCAGTTGTGATCTGTTTTGTTTCCAGAAACGTTTGCATTCTTATCAGTTTTGGCTCTACTGGCTCAAAATGTTGAATAATCAAAGTCTTCAATTCTGTTAGTGTAGTGATATTTCTGACTTGAGGATGATCCCGGAAGAATTCAGCAGCAGCTCCTCGACATTTGAATTTAAACAATATAATTTGGAACTCTTCATTCCAATGTGCTATTCTTGCAACTTGTTCCAGCTGCTCAAATAACTCCTTGGCAGAAGGACATGTCTCATCACCAGTGAAAGTAGAGATTAAATTAGTATAATTCAGGTGTGGTGATTGCACCTGTGAAGTGGTAGATGAAAATGGTGGATGATGAAAAATAAAGTTTTGAAATACTGTTGAATTAAGAATATGAAACTGCCCAGTTAGGAAGTATTTTAATCTTCATCACTTAATTCTTCCAATGCATTCAGTGGTCCACCATCACTCAATGCAATTATTGGGCCATGATTTCTTTCTATTACAGGATTGTTTGACCTGTGACCTTCAAAGGTGAAGTATTGTAGGTGTTCTTTCTGTTTTTCTCTTTTTTGGTTTTTTGGACTAACATGAGATCTGGATCATTATCTATAAAAATTTCTGAACTCCAAAACTTGGTTGATGTAGAGCTTGCTTGAGGTGCCATTGCTGATTCCACACCAGTTACAATCCCTCACAGGATCTTCATGCCAGTGTTCTTGCATGAATTGTCTAATAGTTGCATACCCCTCTTCTCTAATATGGGTTTCTGCTGTTTCCCCACTCATTCTTTTGTTTGTTTGTTTTTTGTTGAATGAAACAAATTTCCTCTTTGCTCCCCCTGTATTTTTGTGTGATTTCTTTTATTACTGTTTTAATCAATTTGTGTTTTGATCCTTTCATGCGGCAGAGACATTAAAGTTTGATACGGGTTGTCCCGATAATACAAATGAAACCCACCCTCAAAATATACAACATAAACTTAAATTATGTTAGTAACTCCCTACTAACATAATTTAAGTTTATGTTGTATATTTTGAGGGTGGGTTTCATTTATATTATGTTTTATTAGTATTTTGTACATGCACACCATGTATCAGTTGAAGTATTCATTCCCCAAAACATAATGATAAACCAGCAAAAAGAAAAATTGTTTTTAATAATACTAAATTAAATTAGATTAAATTAAATTAAATCCTGTTCGCAGTGCCACTTTGTTAGTTCCCACTCGAGTGTCCCAGGAATAACAGGTCTTTGGTTCTTTAAGCTATTGAAAGCTTGTAGGAAAATAAAAAATAATACTTTTTAAGAAAAACAAACAAGATTTAAAGATTCCCTCTTATTAACCTTTTGTAATAGAAGTTTCATTTGAAAATGTAAACTCATTTTATTCGTATTGGAAGTTCTGTCAATGTATTGTAAATTGATGATTGTCTAATGTGCTAAAGTTTATGCAAAATTAGCATTAATAGCTTGTTGTTCATTAGAGATGATATTTTAGCTTCGCCATTTTGTATAGTGCACAAGTTGACGTTGGCAGTCACTAAAATGGTTTATTAGTTGCAAATCTCTTTTTCATCTTTATTGTTTTGACAATGAAAAAGAAATACACTTTCAATTATTTTTAAACATGAGTTAATTGTAAATTTGGCTGAATGCCACGAAGATACAAGTCAATCGTTTATTATTGCCTTGTGATTTGCATTTGGTTTTTCTCATTTTTGGATCATCTTGTGTTATGACTGCCTGGACATCTGGACTTCCATCTACAAGGTAAGTGCCTTGTCAGGTGTGTCTTTCATACATCTAACATTACTATTGGGGTAACAAGTCATAAATGACGGGAGCCAAATTCACAGACAATTGTGCCCTGCATTAGAATTTCTTTAAAAGATCTTTAGAGAGGAACTTGTGAGGAAACGAAAGGGACTAACTTGTTTCCTTCCTCCCGAACCAGAATAGTATTACTGGCCTAGGCAACCACTTTCTGACCGCTCGAAAGAGCGAAACGATACTTTTGTTAGGTGTTACAAATATACAAACACCTAACATAAACTTGTATACATTACAAAGAATTTAAACTACATAAAAACAATAAAAACAAAAACAATATATAATAATTTTATAAAAAATCCCAGTTAGTAACATATGAGTCATAATCATAGTACCAACTTTAAAATGTAAACAAAGTCTCCATAACAGGTGTTAGTTAGTCATGAAGAAAAAACAAAAAGCTAAAAGGCTAAAAGCTAAAATATAACAAAAAAGGTGTAATACAACACCTTAAGTGAAACAATACCAAAAAGAAAAAGAAACAATTACAATAGGCATACGATACAAGATATTAACAAAAAATGATATGGTAACTATGATAGAAGTGTAAAAGAAGAAAGTTACAAAAAATTAACCTTTTATGACAAAGGTCACAATTATATCTATAAATTATGATGTTACTGTCAAAATTAAAAGTAATGTTAAAGTAGCATGTCAATCAACATAATATAAAGTTATTCCATTATCACTTGTTAGTTATACTAACACTTAAATTAACCTTTATAAAAAGGGGTCACAGCTGTGTTTACATCTAATGTAACTTTTGTCAACACCTGATGTCATGTTAGTCTTTCCTGTCAATCACAATAGTTTCACTTGTCAATCATAAGGTTGACCAATTAAATGATCAGATAATCATTCCAAATTAACCAATTAGAGACTAGAATAGAGCTAAAATCTTCCATTTTAGTCAGTGCATTTTGGATTTTGAAGCAGAGTGTCTAGAGGAACAGAGTGTGGCTGAGAGTAGGTTATGGTTGAGACATAGACATTTAAAAAACCCAAACACAAATTCTTATACTGGCTTCCAATGGGAATCCACCATATGCATTTGAATTTACATAAATTGGTCAGGACTTAGAAAATTTGTGGGTTTACAAATGGTATAATTGCTAGTTTTTGTCCCTTAGCATTTCTAACTTTGAATTTGTACTTAAACATTTTCAAACATTTCTTTTTGTCCCTTAGAATTTCTAACTTTAAATTTATACTTAAACATTTTGAAACATTTTTTTTTGTCCCTTAGCATTTCTAACTTTGAATTTGTACTTAAACATTTTGAAACATTTCTTTTTGTCCCTTATCATTTCTAACTTTGAATTTGTACTTAAACATTTTAAAACATTTCTTTTGTTCCTATATATATTTTCTAACTTTTAATTTGTCTGAATAGTCTGAAACAGAGTTCTAATTTTGGTCCCTTACATATATTTTGACCTAAATAGGTTTGAACTTGTTTCTGAAACAGGAATATTTTGATAGAAATAAACAGTGCCAATTTAAAACCTTCAGTGTATCAAGTGAATTAAATTGGTTTGTTCAGTGATTAAAGTGCTACAGGGATCAACGCAACACAACCTCTAGCCAACTGGACAACAGCATCTCATCGAGAAGAGAATGGTTAAAAACGGACCCAAAACTATTTTGGCGTTACATCAAGAACTCTAGGCAAAGTAGAGAATCTATTCCTTCTCTGGTTGACACAAATGGGAAGCTTGTTTCAGATCCAGTAGGGAAAGCTACCTTATTAAATGAACAATACAAGAAGGTCTTCACAATTGATGATGGCATACCACATGAGGGTTTTCCTTCAACATCTCTTTGTATGGATCAAATTGTAATAACTGCAGATGGGATAGTCAAGCAACTTCTAAAATTAGACTCAAATAAAACCTGTGGTCCAGATGGGATGTATGCTATCATTTTAAAAAATCTTGCACAAGAGTTGGGTCCATACCTTCAGTTAATTTTTCATCAGAGTTTAGATGTAGGTATTGTACCAGATATGTGGAAATTAGCTAATGTTAGTCTAATTTTTAAATCAGGAGACAAGTCTCAGGTAACTAATTACAGACCCGTGTCTTTAACCTCGATAGTTTGCAAGGTCCTTGAACATATTATATATTCCTCTTCAATGAATTTTCTTATAGAAAACAATCTTTTGTGTGATAACCAGCATGGGTTTCTTAGGGGGCGTTCATGTGAAACCCAGCTTATTCTTTTAGTTGATGACCTTCAGAAAATTTTAGACAAAGGCAGTCAGATAGATTTGGTTTTTCTTGATCTCTGCAAGGCATTTGACACAGTTTCTCACTCAAAACTAATGACAAAAATTAGTGGGTATGGATTGGGTGAACAGGTGTATAAATGGGTGCATTCTTTTTTGAGTGATAGGAAACAAAGGGTTGATGCAGGTGGGTCTGAATCTGACTGGATAGGGGTTACATCAGGGGTTCCTCAGGGTAGTGTTGGGTCCGCTTCTGTTTCTTTTATATATCAATGACCTCAGCAGTCAAGTTAGCAGCAATTGCCGGCTATTTGCAGGTGATACAATAATTTATCGTGAGGTTACCTCTGACAATGATTGACAATGATGACTGACTATTGATAGTGACTTGAAAGCAATAGACGCATGGTGTTCTAAATGGCAACTTCAACTTAATAAGGGAAAATGTTGTGTAATGAGGGTAGCTAGGGGAAGGAATCCAATAATATTTCCATATAGAATAGGGGCTATTCCACTTAATAATGTAGATTCTTATAAATATTTGGGGGTAACGATTACAGCTAAGCTTTCTTGGAAGCTGCATGTCGAACAGATTATTTCCAAGTCTATGCAGATGCTTAGGTTTAGTCAATGCATTCTAAGAAGGTGTCCCAGGGAGGTAAAATGTATAGCATATCAATCATTAGTACGTCCCCATCTAGAATACTGCAGCTCCGTGTGGAATCCCCACACTGAAGACTTAGCTCACTCTATAGAAATGGTCCAACGCAGGGCTGCTAGGTTTGTTTGTGGTAAATATGGATATGCCGACAGTGTAACTAAAATGCTTTCAGAGCTTGGTTGGGATAGTTTACTTGCAAGACGTTCAGATTTTAGTCTTAATATTTTTAATCGAATGCTAGAAGGCTCTTGCCCTAAACCTACTTCAAGTAAACTTTGCAGGGCATTATATTTGGGTAGGGGTGACCACTCTAACAAAGTTGGAGAGATTTTTGCACGAACAGATTATTACTGGTCATTTGTCCCTAGGGCGATTCGACAATGGAACTCGCTTGCTGGGGATTTTGTGCAGGAAAAACGTATTTTATGGGAGTCATAATTTTGTTTTGTTTTGACAATGCATATATTTGCAGCATTAAAAAATATTGAAATTGTTGTTGGGTTTATATCAATAGGGTTTTATATTTTCTGGTTTTGACAATGCATTTTCTATGCTGCACTTGGACTCTTGTCCCTCTGCCATAGGCCTTTATGGCTGCTTGCAGAGTAATTTTTCAAATTCAAATAAGGTAGGAACAAAATCTTTATTCTAATTTTAATACAAGGCCAATAACTTCTGGGAAGAAAAAGGGACAATAAACAACTAAAACAGGGATAGTGGTTCCACATATAGACAATTGTCTGGAACCTGAACCAAGCTGTAAACTTTCACTTCTTCCCCTTTTACAAATTTCCAATTTTACATTCAGGGTTATAGAGTGGGGGTGAAAATAACAAGTGGTGCAGTCGACAGGATTATATCCTTGTTGAGTTCAAAACATTGTTCCCCTTTTCTTTTAGACATTTTTGTGGTTGTTTTTGGATTTTGTTTAACATTTTGGGGTTTGCAAATATTTTCTGTCTATTTCTTCCCTTTTCTTTCTTTTTTTTTCTCTCTCCTAAAACATTACTTTTTACATGGTAATTTAATAAATTAAGAAAAAAAAGAAACAAAAATATATATAAAAAATGAAATAAAATAAAGAAAAATAAAATAAACTCTTTTTCCATTTTGATGTTCCTCTGATCTTTTGGGTTTCAATGAAAATATTAACTAAAGTGTCTTAATATGGCCTTTTAAGTAATTTAAATAGAATAAATGCATGTTTTGTATTTTTATTTTTATTTTAACTGAGCACAAGCGCAAACGCACACACATACACGCACGCTCCCAAACAGTCCACCAAGGAGTTAATTAGGGGTTGTTGTTCAAATTGTCAATATTTGCAGATGAGCTGTGATTATCCTCCATTAAAGGTACCCATAGACAAGTGTCCCTGGAACACAAGTTGCTATAAAAAAGGACCACCAAACAGTCTCAAAGACTTCCAAAAGCACGTAGCTTGGTGTTTTCACGGTCCTCGTATATTTTACCCAAGGAAGTAACAGCTTTCGGTACAACTGGTCAAACCTTTTGAAGAAACCTTACAAACCACAGACAAAGAAGATCAAGCTGCTGGTCCTGTGGATGAACCAGAAGATCCAATCCAAGTTGTCATAAGAGAATTCAACCAAGTTGATTTAAATTCAAGTCCTGCTCCTTTGGTTGAGCAAGAGCCACCACGGTTCATCCCTCCTGAGGCAACGAGTAGTGGAAGTGATCAGCCCAACCTAACACGTGGAGGTAGATACGCCCAGCTATTTAACCGAATATTTGCTGCGGAACGAGAAAGAGCCCAAGTGAGAGCTGAAACACCAGAGCCCGATCAAGAGACTACCGTAAGAGAACCACTACCTCGCCCAAGACACCAAGAAACTATTGTGGAACGACCACCACTTCGTCCAAGACACCAGAGACCAAGAAGACAAGGGCCAAGAAGTCAGCCTATCAACCCTCGACATGAACCAGGTCCGGTGCAGGGACTACACGGACCATTCTATATGAGTGACGGCTTCTGTTTTTGCTTGCCATAAAAGAAAACATTTAAAGGTGAAGATAAACTTTTGCTACTAAAATAAACTGATTAGGGTAAACACTGAATGTTTGTACCAGATAACACATAATAGATGGAAAATGAAGAAAACACAAACAGACAGAAACACACATTGCCCAGTAGATAGTGAATGTGAAATTCAGTACGACATAAGGCGATACCCTAATCTAGTGTATCAAGTGAACAAGTTGGTTTTTCTAAGTGATCAGTGCTACAATCATCAAAGCAATCTACCCCAAATCAACTGGACATCTGCCGTCTCTACATGGAAGGTAGGAAAAACTTTATTTATATATATATAAGGCCAATGAAATACTAGTCCACTGGGTCACATAGGGGGGCACAACTCAAATCCAGAACAAGACAAGGATAGTGGTTCCCTTTATGGGCAAAATTGTCTGGGAACAGAACCAATCTATTAGCCCAAACTCATTCCCCTTTTTTCAAATTTTCACATGATTAAAACAGGGCCATAAAGTGGGGCTATATACAACATTTTACTACTTTTAAAATTAACTTGTCTCAGCAAAACTAAAGCTACTATTTCTAGTTTATTATTTATTTAAATGCTTCGAAATTGTGTCGAAATCTGTCAAATTCAACTGCTGTGCATAATCCTGTATAAATACTAAGTTCCCTGGTAACGAATGTCAAACTTATGGCATTCCACAGTACAAACTGGAACACTGCAGGGTAGCCATCACCAGCTCTAATGCCAGCCCCATATTCACGACCATTATGGGTTCGAATTAAATACAAATTAATTATAAAGACTACTCTTGAGAAACTGAACTTATTTGTAAAGGCCTTCCTAGAGCTTAACAAACTTTTCTCTGACAAATATTTCTAAAATACAATTCTGAATTATATTTGTAATCTACTTCGTTATAGCCTAACAAAAGTTCGAAAATCGTGAATGCCATTTAGTGAGACGATGATACAACTAATAAAATAAATTGGAAGAACGTAGGGATGTACTGGCCAGGGTGGCAAAACGGCAAATACCACCTGCGCTGGTCCTTCCAGGCGCTGGTGCATCAAACATGTACTTTTATACACTGTCGAGGGGTAAGATGTAATGTGTTTAGACACGTATTTGAAAAACGATAACACCTGCATTTTTGTAATTTAAGGCAATTGTTAACAGCAGATTAAAATATACAATTGTAACTATACTGTATTACTTGAAAATTAAAACAGATATAGGATGAACAACCCAACTAAACTGCCAAAACTGTGGGTTCCGTGGGGTTCTTGAAATCACGAGGCATCCAAAAACCTCTCAAAACTGGAAGGCCATTGGGAGCTTCTCAAAGTTAAGAAGCCCCTAAGCATATAGAAATTGTGAAGCCCTCGGCAGTGAAGACGTCGAGGGTCTCTTTCGTAATTGTAAAATGTAAATTTACATTTACCAAGATTTAAAAACTGCTTCGATTTCATACGTGTTTTCGTATATGTACGTACCATATTGTAAAAAAAATGTAGCTATTTTTTTTTTTTTTGGCTCGCTGCGCTCCCCGTTAAAAAATATGTATATTGAAAGGGAGACGAAGCGCCAATGCTGGATATTGCTGACCTAGAATTTTGTAGCCGGCACGAGCCTGAAAAAACGTGTATGGTCGGCGGCCGGCGTTTAAGAATCCCTGCCTTTCTACATTTAGTTATGGTCACTTGAACTTTCAGAAAATGATATCCTTTTAGAAACAAAAGTTCAAAAAGCCATTATTTCAGAAGGTTTTGGTGAGCTCTAGGATCGCTTTTTTTTTTTACTTAGTTCAGTTCGACTCGATACACCTGCGATCAGCTGACATTGTTAGTAACAAAATGTTAATAATGTTTTTCACAAAAACGTTCGTAGCATGTCGGCGGGAAACTGATACACGGGTAGAATGTTATCAACAGTGTTGACAACAGAAATAACTTCCTAGTGACCTTTTGTTATGAAAATACTTTCATTAGGACCGCCTCCGGAGCGGTTGAAAAAATTTTGCTATTAACAAAGTTGGCAACAGTATTATCGACATGTTAATAGAAACAATAACAAATGTTGAAAGCAAATATTATTGACAAAAGTTAATAGCAAAATGTTATTAACATTTCTAGAGACGTTTAACAATGTTAATAGCAAATATTATTGACAAAAGTTAATAGCAAAATGTTATTAACATTTCTAGAGACTTTTAACAATGTTAATAGCAAATATTATCAACAAATGTTGATAACAAGGTTGATTTTTAAATATTTGTTAAAACAATCATTGCTAATAACATCTGTTTTCAGCAGTGCTCTGGTGTGTAAATCCACCTTCAGTTGCCAGCTCTGATAACACAAAAATATCTGTAAACAGATAAAGACAACTTTGAAAATGTTATCTAACAATATAATTTGCTTTTTCTGTATCTCTGCATGTCTGTACAGTTTGTGACGTATGTCCAGGGTGGCTCAGTTTTTTTTATTTTTTTTAAAAAAATCAAATAAATCGATTTTTTTGATTTAAATCAGATTTTTTTGATTTAAATCAGATTTTTTTGATTTAAATCAGATTTTTTTGATTTAAATCACATTTTTTTATTTTTTTTTTCATTTATGTGAAATATTAAATTTTTTTTTATGACGGTGTTTGCAAAAATGAGTAATAATAACATTGTTAATTGTTAAGTTGTTAGTAAAATAATTACAAAACAAGAAAAAAAAATGTTAATAAACATTCAAATTTGAAAATAATAAGTTTCAAGCACTTTTAATTTAACTTTCTAAACGTAAACACGAGCTTTGCAGCCTTTTCAGTTCCCAAAGTAAATCAGTACCTCAGAGGTAAACTGTGTTAAGTCACTTTTTTTTTTAAAAAAAAAACACGATTTTTACATCTTCATAAGATGTAAAATTTGTTTTTTTTTAAACAGCTTGTCAAGTTCTACCAGTAGTAAACAGTGTTAAGTCGACAGTTTTAGACATCGGCCGCTAGATGGTGGTACACCATGTTAAGTCCTATTCTATCAATGAAGAGAAAAACTTTCAAACAACTCCACTGTAAAATTTAGGTTTGGTGACTTAACTTAGTTTACCTCTGAGGCTCCTAAATAGATTACTATTGCTATTTATATGTATGTATCTCTTTAATAATTTTTCCACCAGTCAATTGGGGATACTTCCTCAAGTATATCTTCCAAAACAATAATGCATTAATCTCTAAACATAGAGAAAAATGCCTGGAACTGTTTTATTTTTATTGTAGAATTTAAATGTTGAAATAAATGTGAATATTTTTTTTAAAAAAAATCATTTGATTTTTTTTAAAAAAATCATTTGATTTAAATCATGATTTAAATCACTGCCACCCTGCGTATGTCTGTAGCATGTTTGTCTGTAACAGGTTGATCTATGTCTGCAACACGCACGTCTGCAACACGTTCATGTCAAGTGAATACAAGGTTGCTCGGCCTATCTGTATGTCTGTAACGCCATCGATCGACGTACAGTATAGTATTAAGCAAAGATAACAAAGACAATTCGAGAAGTTCATTTAATCCCGTCATTTTGACGGGCATCCTCCTAGTTACACCATAACAGATCAGTGCAGAACGATTTGAATAGCAGTTCTGATTCAGTTTTAATTATTCATTTGATCGTTCATTATATATATATTATATGCGACAACAAGAACATGTTTGTATATAATATAGGCTTTTTTATGCTCTTACAAAATAGTGCAAGGCTAAAAACATCATATAATATAAAAATTAAATTGTAATTTTCTTTTTTTTTTTTTTTTTCGATGATACGCACACTTACAAAAGCAATCGAGTCGGTTTAGCGACTTTTAAAAGCAATTAAAACATAATTATCTATGGATAATCTCTTCTGTTAGCAAACATAATTCCTTCAAGGTGGCTTCATAAATATTTATTTTGTTTTTGTCCTCCTAGATGTCCCTCCTCTATGTTCTATAGGAGGTCTCTTCGGGGATATAGACATTTGCCCCAAAGACACTTGCCCTCAAGCCATTTGCCCTAAAGACACTTGCCCTAAAGACACTTGCCCTCAAGCCATTTGCCCTAAAGGGACATTTGCCCTAAACACATTTGCTTTAAAAGGACGTTTGTCCTAAAACCATTTGCCCTAAAGGGACATTTAGCCTAAAACCATTTTTTTTCTTCTCTTTCTTTTCATACGGTTTCGTATCTTTCGGTGGAGTATATTAAATAGGTGATCAGCACGCGTGCAAATGACAAATGACGTAAATCTACACAAATGATTAGCGCAAATGTCCTTTTAAGGCAAATGGTTTTAGGGCAAATCATTTCAGGGAAAGTGTCCATAGGACAAATGTCCCTTTACGGTAAACGGCTTCAAGGCAAGTGTCCGTAGGGTAAATGTCCCACACCCGCCTCTTCGTCCATCTGCGGTTTCCAGAAAATTTATATTTTTCAACTGAACGTTTTTCAGGAGAAACACTACGAAAAAATTCAAAGTGTTTTAGATACTAGAATAGTTGGTGATAATGCTAAAAGTTTTTTCATGCGGGGATATCTTTCGAAATAAACCTTTTATGACAGTTTGAAAAAGTCGTAAAAAGTTTTTCATGAAATTTCACTCGAAAAAGCAAAAAAAGGGGGTAACTTTCCAACTGTTATGAAATGTTTATTTTTTTTAAGATATTGCCATGAAAAAACATATAGCATCATCTTTTACCATTCTAGTTTCGAAAACAGTTTGAATTTTTTTTTTCATAATGTTGTTTTTAAAAAAACGTTTTCTTGACGTTTTTGCATCCAAAATTCTACAAAAAAAATGTCCACGGAATATAGCATTAGCCACTGCAGTGGATTGGTATGTACGTTTAAGAAAGTTGTACGTGGTCAATGTCCCAAACCACAGTCTAGTGATATACGTAAAACATTGTATATGACAGGCATTTAGAAATCGGGACGAACTTCAGTTGGCTCCGCCCTTTTTATAACGAACGCAACTTCTAAATGGTTGGTTATGTGGTCTGACCTCACATGCTCCGCCCTTTTCAACGTCGAACCACACAACAAACCAATTAGAAGTTGCCGGTCGTCATAAAAAGGGGCGGAGCCAAATGAAGTTCGTCCCGATTTCTTAATGCCTGTTTGTATGTGGGAACGGGTGACGACTCAAGGAGAATTACGAGATTTTTGCCAAGACTAACTCTTATTATTGGTCATCTTTTCCAAGGGTTATACGACAATGGAATGCTCTTCCTAAACAGGCTATTGATGATGTCATTAATGAATTATGGGTTTAAATTTTCATGACTGCATTTATATTTTTTTTTTTTTTCATATTTGCAAAATGCAGGTTTTTTTTTATAATTATTATAAATTGACAATGCATCTTGCAGCACTTGGATCTTAAGATCCCTCTGCCATAGGCGAACCGCGGCTGCTTGCAGAGTATTTTTTGTAATAATAATTGAAATTGTATGGTAAGGATGGGGTAGCAAAATGAATATCTATAAAGCCACCGTAAATTTAGCTCGTCAATTTATTAACGTTTGTTTAAATCAGTATAAAAAAAAAACCAAATGTTAGCAATATACATGTACAAAGATGGAATGATGAGCACATTTCAACTACAAAAGGAGATGTGGATTCTACGTCATGTTTCAAAACACGATTGTTCACCTTCCACATTCCTAATTGGGAGGGGTGAGGAAGGAAGTCCATGGAAAAGTGCACATGATGGATGGCATTTACACGAACAAGTGGCAAATATAGTTTCACTGGACGAATATTACTTCAACAACTTCAGTAAATGGACGTGAATGATGAATTTGTTTTTTAGTGGGAGAGGGGGTGGGTGTGTGTGTGTTGATCCAGTTAAATGTTCATCATAAATGCTATCTTTTTTTATCGACGGAGAACCGTTTCCCATATCGTTTCGACAAATCTTCCACGAATTCATTCTTGAATATTTTCAAACAACTGTAAAAAAAATACAAAAAGAAAAAGAAAAAATATTAATAGTTGTAAGGTTGTCACTCATGTCATATTTTTTTTACACGATTACGAAGTATCGATAGTGCTTTCGATAAATTAATTATCAATATTGACTTAAAATACTTAAAAGAGGCCGCCATTACCTTTAGAAATTTCTTTTCAAAATATATTGTCAAGATTTACCCCTTAAACGTATCATGTAATGGTTAGGGCAAGTATTTTTATGTTTTGCATATTTTTTTTAGCAATGAAATACGGATGTGCTGATTAAAGTAACATCCCAATCGTGCACAAAGCTACCTACCCTCGAATTTCTATTCTGCATATTTTTGCATCTTTTTGGCGTTGTTGCATAAAATGCATAGAGAGACAATTTTTTTTGTTTTAATGCATATTTTAGCGTTTTTTTAGTGTTTTTTTTTTTTTTAAATTTCAACTTTTAGAACTTTTTTAATCATTACAGTATTTCAGTTTTGTGTAATAGGAATGTGAATCAGGAACTAACCCACATCTTAAACTTAAATAAATCCTCCTACACAGCTTAACTTATATAGGCCTTTTTTTCCAATCTAGGGCATGACAATGAGGGCTAAACTTACCCTTTTAGTACAGTGGACAGAAAAGTCCACTGTATTAAAAGAGTAACTTTAGCCTCATTGTTTGTTCCCCTCATCCATTGAATACCCATTGTAGCACAGGTATATAAACTTAGCTTGTTTTAGTTTGGGCATTTTGCAACAGAATTTTTGCTTGGTACTGTGTATTTTTATAAAAGAAAATGCCAAAAGTTTCTTCAAGTATGGCTTACTTAAAGAGAAATTCGGGTTCTGGATCGCCTAGTGTGTATACGAGAGATGGGAAAAGTCTGGTGCTAATTTTTTTACTGCATATTTTTGTGTTTTTAGTGCCTAAATCAGCACAGTTTAGTGCATAAATGCATGTGTATTTTAGGATTTGTTGCTGCATAAAAGTACTTGCCCTAGTAATGGTATGCCGGGATTTTGTTCCACACTAAAGCCTAGCACAGAGCGGGCGATGAGTGCCAGACACACGCAAACAACCAACTCGGCACCATCGTCGTCAGACACACTAACTTGTATCTGAATACACATGGCCAATGATGTTGCCCATACATACCGAATTTAGTATCTGTTGTTAACTTACATAAAATAATAAATCACAAAAGAAAATGAATTTCACTATTTTCATTTTTCGTTAAACGCCTGACAACAAAAACCGTCCTTCGCTTGTTTGCTTCAAGGTACAGTCTAAAGTGACGGCTGTGATTCCAATTATTTGTATTTGTCATGGAGATCACTTTTTGAACTTCTTTGTCAATTTCTTTCTTGAAAGTATATACGTCCATGTTTAACTGCCTTTGTAGCACCGTTGACCTAGAAATTTTCAGTGCTACAACTGAGGTAAATTTCACTTCGCTACGTTAAGCGGTTCGCGAATTTTTAGCGTGACGGACAAACACACAAACTTTGTTTTATATTTAAGATCAATGAAAATGCAATGACTGTAATTCTGCTAGTTTTCCATTCTTCCTAACTTACTTTCTATATTGAGGACTGGTACGGAATTTAGCAATATCAAAGCTTGGAGCATGTGGCATGTGTATAATGAAGGCATTAGGAAGAACCACAAACTCGTATCTGAAAGAAAATGAAATTGTGCCACAAAATTAAATCTTAAATGTCTTTACAAAAGTGCAGTCCTTTTAAAATTATTTTTTTTAGGTTGAAGTATACATGATTTAATAAGACCATTATTTCCATAAATTTATTTTCAAAATATTGTCAAGACTTACCCAATGACTTCCAAAACGATTTTTAAAAATTAAAATGTCATTAGTATAATTAAAAAAAATTAAAAATCAATTAACTTCATATAAATGAACTTTATCAGATAGATGTGCCACCAAACAACAGACATTAACAATAAAAAAAACCTAAAGTATACTCCTCTACTCGAATTTTGATGTTGTCCCCTCACATTATATTTAATTCCCTATTCAAATACATGTATTCCCTATTCATTGCAAACTACAATGGATTTAATATTTGAATTATACCACTTGCCACATCGTTCTCGAGTTGATTGGAAAGTTGTATTGAGTTTAATATGATTAAGGGAATACATGTATTTGATTAAGGAATTATGGAAATGCGAGGTGACAACATTTGCCACTAAATTGACAGGCAAGCGTGCACAGCATTATACAGTCGTTTGCCCCGCCCATTTATGAGCGTCAGACCAAATATCAACCAATTAGAAATTGAAAACGGCGCGGTATGTACGTGACATCAGACCAAATAACAAACCAATTGGAAGTTGCCGTTCCTCATAAAAAGGGCGCGGGGCAAACGACTGTATTGTGCTGAGCACATTTGCCTTCTAAATTGTGAAGGGGGGAGGGAAACTTTTGTTTTTTTAAAAAAAAATTAAAATGGCGTTGTTTGGTGACTCATGAAAAGTCACTTCATTTTTAATTTCTTTCATAATTTTAATGACTTATTTTTAGTTTTAAAAATTAGTTTGGCAATCATTGGGTACATCTTGACAATATTTCAACAAAAAATGCCTGGGGGTATGCTGCATACTTATTATATGTTAACCGGTCAGATAGGTCGACGAATCCACTGACGAGACAACATATTCGTCACAATTTAAAAAAAAATCCAATCGATTAGTTGAAATTAGCTGTAAAATTCCTTTCCATTGTTATATATATATTTTTTTTTTCTGTTTATCACTTATACTTCTCCCAAAAAAGTAATTTAAAAGTTTACGTATTAAGGAAAACTTCCATACCCTTGGGCATACAGTTCCATACTGTGCGAAACTTTATTCCACCCAAATCCCACAAACCGACGATCGTATTCTGGAACGTTGCGTCGAACCACTAGATACGGTTCAAAGTCAGCTTCCCAGTTTACCTAAAATGCAAAGATGAATTTCTTCTGCAGATTTGTAAATAAATATTCAAATCTCGCTACCTTGTATGGCGTTGTAGCTGTTCTCCACTTTCCATAGTTCGTGGGTGCATGCCCCTTGGTCCAAACGTGATACCTATTCATGGTACCAGTAAAACATTACTCTGATTTTGCAGCGATACTTTTGACAAATTAGCCCATTTGCACAATCAGCACATTTAGTAGCAAAGGCCAAAAAGATGGCCGTCGATAGGGGCAAAGTCAGAAATTGTTAACGTAGAATTCTGTCTATGGATATTTAGGTGCATAAAATGAATATATTTTTTTTTTTTTTGCTTTTCTTGGCCCGTGTACGTATTTTTTTGTGTGTATTTAATTAACTGAGAAAAAAAAAAGCAAAAAAACACCAACGAAAATGCAGCTAAATTCTTATAGACTACTCTGACGGACCCTTCTTAACTTAGTAAAATATGTTCTTTTCTGGATACAAGGCGAGTTCACACTCGTGTCAAAAGTGGTTGGCTTATTTTACCTGATCTGGGAGGACTAGGCCAATATAATACCAGTGTGAGTTTAAAAAACGAAAACAAAATCGAATTATAAATAGATAAAATCAATCAGCTGTAAGAGAATACAATGGGCAAAATGGGTGACTCATACTCTTATCGGCGCGATATCTTGAGTCAAACGGCACAAGCGGTGCCAGGTGACCCAAAAGCTACATATTTACCAGGGCCCAACAAAAGCCAAAACAACGTTAGAAAACGACAAAACCGCGCTACGGCATGGATTATTTCACTTCCATGTTAACAATCTCTGACTTTGCCCCTATCGACAGCTAACTTTTTAGCCTTCGCTAGAAGCGGTGCTGATTGCACAAATGGCTAATTTATACAAAAAACTGTGAGAATACCTAAATGTGAACAGCGTTCCCATATCGAGCATTGATAGCAATTCTGCCTTGGACCTTGGAAATTTTAATCTATACCTTTGTGTCTCGAATGCGGGAATGACGAGGGCCTTTAAATGACAAAAAAAAAAAAAAAGAACAATTAATTTGTGGCTGAAATTGTTTTCACTAATGGGCGAGATCCATGTTGTCTCGTGTACCTGCTTCCTATTTGCCATGTCGGTATTTGAAATTGTGCGTTTTAGGTATTCGTAAAGACCTGCCATGGGCAGAAAATCAATGTCCGTTAGGAAAACACAAGGAGTTGTGACTTGCTGAAGTGCAACATTGCGTAGAAAATTAACTGGATAGAATTGCTGGTGAAATGAAAAAAAAAAAAAAATTGATTAGAGAAATTCTTATGGAAAGTGAAGAAAAGTTATTATTTATCCTTACCCCATCTTTGTAAACTATGTGATATCCTACATTTTTGCGATTTTTTAAGATGTCTGAACCAAGTGCATAACTTAAAAACTGTTGTGCTTCAGCATCGGACATATATAACGCAAAACTAATAGGACCTGAATAGATAAAAGTATATAATAATAAAATTGGGATATACACATTTGCAATAAAGACACTTGCCCTAAAGCCATTTGCCTTACAACCATTTACCCTAAAGGGACATTTGCCCTAAATTCACTCGCGCTAAAACCATTTGCTCTAAACCATTTGCCCTAAATAATTTGCCCTAAAGGACATTTGCCCTAAAACTCCTTTTTATTCTCTCTTTTCATATGGTTTAGTGCCTTTCTGTGGAGTATGTTAAATAGGTTCTGCGCACGCTGCAAACGTACAAAAAATGCCAAATGACATATTTACACTGCTGATTAGAACAAACGTTCTTTTAGGGCGAGTGTTTTTAGGGCAAATGTCCCTTTCGGGCAAATGGTTTTAGGGAAAATGTTCCTTTAGGGCAGATAGTTTTAGGGCAAATGGTTTAGGGCAAATATTTTGAAGGCAAGTTTCTATAGGGTAATTACCCCTTTAAGGCAAGTGTACGTCGGGCAAGTTTCTTTAGGGCAAATGTCCCACACCCAACAAAATTAACTAAAAATTATTATCAGCGAGTGATAGAATGGCAAAAAATTGGTAAGTGCGGTTATTTTTTAAAAAACTATTTAAAAATCGCGAATTTCTAACTAACGTTAAACTCAGTTGAGTACACCCAAATAGGAAAAAAAAAACATCCATTATAATAATGTTGGTAAAAATACGTAAAAATAATTTTAAAAAACCAGAAAAGATTCAGCTTTCATTTGCTCCACTGTGATTTAATTGTAGTTTTTTTAAAATGATTGTTACGTATTTTTACGAGCATATTTTAATGGATGTTTTTTTTTTTATTTGGGCGTACTCAATGGAGTTTAACATAAGAGTTAAAAATTCGCGATTTTGAAATAGTTTTTAAAAATAGAACCGCACTTACCAATTTTTTGTTATTCTATCACTAGATCAGCATATATTTAAGGTGCCACATTGCACTTTGAACCATCAAAATTGGACAACTTTAAATATGAAAAATAAACATATTGCCGTCGCGACTACTGTGTATTTTAAAAAATTAACGTTTTTTCTTTAACATAGGGTCTATGGGCTGAATAGAAAAACGATGCTAGCGCTTTGTGGAGATTTTTCGAAGTAATTTTGCGATGTAGCCTCTTAAGAAGCAATATTCATTGAGCTTTACAGTAGTTAGACCTTTGCATAAATAAATTTAGAGAAGAAGTTCCTCTTACCCTCCCAGTGTTTACACAAGGCTTCGATCATTTGCAATCGGTCCATCGACAGTTGTGCCACAAGGGTAACATCATTTCCATCGGAACTCTGCCATTATTCAAATAACAATGATCCTTTTGAAGAAACATTCCCACATATTTTCACTTTTAAAAAAAAAGTTTTTAACTCACAGGCTTGTAGTCGTAATCAATATAATACAAGTGAGTACGATGTTGTACAACTTGCGCTCGTCGAAACTCGTAACATTGATCATCTTCGTCAATGGCGTTAAGTTGCAGTTGAACTAGTGTTTGTTTTGTGCTGTTACAGCCAAACAATTCTCTACGTAGTAGATTACCATCGTACTCGAGAAAAGTCAAGTATAAATTGCGAAAAAACTCAACGTGTTTGTTTTTCACTTTTAATTTTTTTGGAGAATTCCAATGAATGATCTGAATGAAGAAATTCATTTTTTTTTTTTTTTCGTTAATTTCTTAAACCTTAAAAAATATACTAGGTGCCGTTCAAGAGTTACGTAACACAATTTAGGCCATTTTTCGACATCCCCAACCCGCACATAACGTCATGTAACAAAACTGAACACCCCCACCCACTCCCCGTACCTGTTACATAACATTCGTTTCGTTTGCGGAATCACTGCAATACATCCTGTCACCAATGCGACAACATACCTAACTAGAATGTGGAAGGCAAACTTTGTGGGATTGTTGCTTGACATCTTCACATTATTGCAAATAATAGAATTTGTTCTGTTACTTAATGCAGAAGTCAGAAACCCTCCGTAACTGCACGTAACAAAACTGAACAGCCCCCACACTCTTACTGTTACGTAATATATTCGTTTCTCTTGCAAAATCTCCCACAATTGAGCACAAATTGTCACCATTCGAATGACAGCATACCTACATAGAATGTAAACGGCCAACTTCACGGGATTGTTGCTTGGCACCTCCACATTATCGCAATAAACGAGGGCCAGTCAGAAAGTAAGTTGCACTCACTCACAACTCAAAAAGTACAAGAAATTTAATAGTGCAACTATTTTTTTTTATTGGATAGTAAACAAAAAACCTATTTTTCTACATAATCGCACCCGACAAGGTCTTTGCATTTGTCACATCTCTGAACAAGCTTTGTGATTCCAGCTTCGTAAAAATCCTGTCCAGCATGTGAACACCAATTCTGATGATTTGTTGAGTTCTCTGCTATGAGAAATACCCATTGTCTCAGCAATTTCATCAACTGTTATTTGTCGGTTTGATTGAATCATTTCATCAATCGTTTCATCAGCTGTTGTTGATGTGCTTGGTCTCTCAGCGCGATCGCCGTCAGCAGTACCATCTTTACTATAAGGGCACACGGGGCCCGTGTCCAGGGTCCTCGACCTCACGAGGGCCCCGAAAGGCCGATATATTCGCTTACACGAAAAAAAGGAGCTCAAATTTTTTTCTATTGTTACCGTCAACATTTCTAAATTGAAATGTTAATAGGACACCAGATCAGATTTTTAAATTTTTTTCTAATTTTTACTATCCAATGGGGCCCCCAATTCTTGTGTGCCCAAGGGCCCCGACATGCCCTAGGACCCCGACATGCCCTAGGACGGCCCTGATCGTCAGTGATGCCAAGTACGGCCGTTCTCGAACGTTTCGCACCATTTATTGCCTTAAAATAACCTTCTTGCCATAAACTTCACACACTTGCTTATGAGTTTCAGTGCGATTACATTTTTTTCAACCATAAAACTCGGATTACTACACGAATTTCAATTTTGTACGATGGAACAGTAGCAGTTGCCATTGTTGTTAACTGATGAGAGACGAGCTATCAACAATTACAATCGATATCACTAACAATCTATTGGTAATGACGTCTTGGAGGAAAATTATGAACATGTGCACCTTATTTTTTTGACTGCCCATCGTAGTATTTTTTTTTTCTGTTACGTAACGGAGAAGTTAGAAACCCCAACCTTTACTTAACGGCACGATCGGCATGTAACAAATCTGTCAACATCCCCTCCCTGAAACGCGTTACGCAATACTTGAACGGCCTCCTATTGGTTTGATTGAAGTAGGCGTACTTTGAGGTCCGTTACTTCGCTATAACAAAGTTCGCTCCTCGTATTGTCACTCAATTGGACGTTCCATTGGCAGGGTAAATGATATATGAGGTGAGGGTTTTGTTTAAGGACGGCATTAAAGATATCCTAAAGAAAAAGTTCAAAAATAAAATATCGCATTATTATATTTTTATAATTGGTTTGAGATAATTCAATGGACCTGGTCTGCTAGCTGTGTGTTCAACATGTTAACCAGCTCCTTTTCGGCTATCATTCGCCATAGCTGCATCCAGTTAATATTGCGTAGCTTTTGTAAATCCAAAAGAATAACACCCGTATTAAATCCTCGACCCTGAAATTGATAACAAAAAAATCAAGTTAAGGCGGTTAGGCCTACATCATGGGCGTGCCTGGCTTTTTTTTTTTTTTTGGGAAGGGACGGCTGTTGTGCCTTAACTGGGGCGGGATCAAAAATATTGCTTCGTACACTCGTATTACTCTCATTTCGGTTGATTACTAGTACAGCTTTACAGCATATTGTGGCATATCTCGAACACACGGGACAGTATGACAATATGAGTAATGGAGTATATTATATATGTTACTATCAATCTGCAGAATCGGTCAATCCGCAGATTGCCTAGGCAATCTGTAAAACAACCAACCTGCTAGTAGTGAATCTGCAAAAATCAACACCTAAGATGTATGTAATTTTCCAGATTCACCAGGTGATTGGTTGTTTTAAAGATTGCCTGGACAATCTGAAGATTGACTGATTCCGCAGATTGACCGTAACATACTGACCCCCCAGCAATTGGTTGCTCGAGTAGCTCGAGTTACACTTGATGAATTCGCCTGGAATTTTCAATATAAAGAAAGCATGTTACATTACAAACTTTCCGCTAGGCTGGTTCGTAGTCAAATATCTTCGTCTTCAACACTAGGCACGCCGGTGCCTGCATAGCTAGTTACTTTAGAAATATGAGAAAAGCATGGAACCGTTGAAACCAGTTCTGATTTCGTGAATTTCACTAAACTCGATTTATGTTTGGCCGTTTTTCACCTAAACGAATTTTATTCAACTAAAAAAAAAAACCCCCGATAAACGAAGATCGTGAAACCGTTTTCCATAATTATTTGAAATAATTTTCAAATTTCAATTTCACATAATAATCTGACTGAAGTGACAAAGAACAAAATTCCGAAATCACTTTCATTAAATAGCCCCAAAAAAAAAATCATTTCACACCTAGCAAAACTGATAGCAAACTAGTGTGCCACTGCAACCCATAATTTCGATGTACACCTAGCAAAACTCATGGCACATCCTTTGTAAACTATTCTTGTAGGATAACTAAAAAAGACTCCCTAATATTAAAACTAGCTTTGCGATTGGTTTAATTATGAGATATTTGATATTTTGACCAATTATTTCATGAAAAATGGTCGTGGCACTAATGGTGGCACGATCGTGCCATTTCCTTCAACATTTGTCTGAAAATTGTGACTTAATTCGCAAAGTATGTCGAGAAAGAAAAAAAAACCCAGTGGTGCCAAATCAGTTTGATAGTTTTCAATGATCTAATGGTGTTGCTTACCAATGCAGGCCATGGTCGATGATTCTTCCATAACTTTCCTAGGTACCAATCACTTTGATTTTCAACTAATGCCAAGGCCTATAGAAAAAAAAAAAGTTAAAATGCAATAAATTAGAGTAAAATACAAAATTGAAGCTAACGAAATATTTTTTTTCCCCATATTAACCAAATACCGTGTTATGGTGGCTTTATAGTTATGTCCGTCAGGACATCGCCACTGCAATGGCTAATGCTGAGCTCGGAAAACGTTTTTACAAAATTTGGACGCAAAAACATCAAGCAAACGTTTTTTTTTTTTTAGAAACAACAATATAAAAAAAATCCAAACTGTATTCTAAACTATGGTAAATGATTACACGATAAATAAAATTTTCACATTGACATTTCATGAAAAACTACTTTCGCCTTTTTCAAACTGTCTTAAAAAGTTTATTTTTAAATATACCATTCTGAAAAGACTTTCAGCATTATTAACAACTACTCTAGTTTCTAAAACCACTTGAATTTTTTCGCAATGTTTTTCCTGAAAAACGTTCGCTTACAAAATGGGGGTGGGAGGGCAGACATTTAATTGGATTGGATGGAAAGTCATTTTACTTTTTAGCTGCATTTTACTTGGATATCTAGAATAGAACTGAAATTTTAAAATTCAGTAAAACGCAGATTAAAAGTAAAATGCATGCTTCCGATACCGTAAGAGATTCACCAGAATGTCGGCCCCTTGACATAAACGAAGTTTTGAAAACTTGATTGGCAACTAGGTTGCATAGTGTGATGCAGAAGTTTATTACAAAGTTCTAGTTGCAAGTCACATCACAAGTTGAATTGCATTGGAGGGCTGCTAGTGTAATACCGGCTTTAAACGCCAAAAAAAATTTTTTTTACGCAAATCACAAAAAAACTGTTTTGACCTTATTTTTGTAAGGTAGGAACTTGAAAATTTTTTGTATGATGTAGAATCGAGTACTGAATTAAACTGTGGTGGTTCCAAAACTAGTTTTTTCTTCAATTTTTTTTTTATTTTAACTAAAACATTTGGATTAAACGAGTTTTGCAGCAAGTATCATGAATTTAACAATTTTTGCTGCCAAATTAGTTAGGCCCAATTGAAAAACCCTCATTGAAAAACTCGTTAAATCCAAATTTTTTTAAAAAAAAATAATAAAAAAAATGCAGAAAAACTTAGGGTTGGAACCACTGCAGTTCAATTCAGTGCTCGTTTCTTCTACATGATTCAATAACTTGGCAAGTTCCTATCTTACAACAAAAAAAAAAAAATGTGAAAACAATTTTTTTGTAATTTGCGTAAATTTTTGCTAATGGACAGAATACACAGAATAAAATTTAAAAAATGTCTTCCATGTTTCCTGTAATTTTTAAAACGAAACAAAGAAACTACACAAATTAACGACATTGGCTGCAAACTCTGGAAGACAATTGACAAAAACAAGAAGGATATAACGAGTTCTGCAGCAAACAAAAAAGCTTGTATTTAAAGAGTTTTGCAAGTGTGTGTGTCTGTTGGATTTAACGACTTTTGCTGCAGTATCGTATATTTTTGGGGTATATTTCCAAGTGTTTAGGCATTTTTTTGCAACTGTTTTCAAGGTATTTTCTGATAGGTGAATGTCCAGAAAATAAAATGGCGCGAAAACCCCAATTTTGAATTTTTTTTTTGGATTTAACGAGTTTTGCATATGAGGACCTCAAGTTAAATATAACAACACTTACCTATTAAAATATTGAATTTGAAAAACGAAAAATTCTACACTTTTAAAGTTAATTACCTGTTTTCCACTAAATTTCCTAAATATCTTCCACAGTTCCGATATATCGGTGGCAAACGTGACATCCGTATCTAGCACAATCACTTTTTGCAATGTATCAGGCAATGTCTTTGATAAGGTTAACTTCATAAGACCAAACACTCCCGAGTAATGTTTGTTTGGAATCCAAGACACTTCACTTTGGATACTGTCAGTAAGATAAAAACTCACTTCCACTAAATGTAGCAAAACAAAAGACGACAATTAAACACCGACTGAATTCGCATTTCATCAGTTCACTTTATTTAGAGAAAACTTACCTGCAGGAACCATCCAAGTGCTAAATAAAGTTTGTAAAATAAGCTGAGCAATGGGATCAGAAATAAAATGGATGTGGAGGGGATTGCGACGATAGAAAAGAATGCTCTTAACGAGTGTTACAACACTACGACTAGAATTATAGCCAGCGCATACGATGGCTACATGGACGATTTCACATTTTGGAACTTCCGGCTCCTGAAAAAAAAAGAAAAAAAGAAATACAATAATTTACAATTTGCCTAAATCGTTCAAGATGGTTAGATTTAGCAAGATTGAATTCATTTACTTTATTGGCACAACCCGAGTGAGATGACTCCTCGTTATAAGCATAAGTGTCGACAGTGTCGTTGTTGGATCCATCCGACATGAAGCTCATCAACTGATTCTGAGATATGCTGAAAGACAATGACCAAACACAATGCTCATTATAAATGTTGTCCTAGAAAGATTATGAATATCCAACAAAGGGCACAGATGCGTGCAGTCGCCAGCCCCTTTTTTTGTGGCGCCACAAAGTGATTCGCGTGAAGCAAAACAAAAAAATAATACCTGAGTTGCCTCCTCAGCAGTTGATTCTGTTCCTCCACTTCACGAACACGTTCAGCAAGTCTCGCTTCCCGGCCACCAAATCCAAAAAGATTGTCACCTGATGGTTCTGAAGCTGAAATCACAGTTAAAAGTTAGGGTGATTTCATTATTTATGTAACACCCTGTATTTCTCCTTTTTAGCCTTCCCCTAGCCTGGGGGTCTAAGGGACGTACTTCCGTCCCTTCCCTCCCTTTTGGAAACCCCAAAGCTTCAAGACACATCCTGGTTCCGGTATGGGCGGATGGATACCCGTCGAAGCATGGTCCCTGGGTCATGGGTACACCTACGAAAGTGTACACAGGCCCTAGGTATAAAAGACCATGTTTCAAGATACTCCGGGTCCATTCTCTGATATCGAAAACATGAAATAACTCATTCAATGGTCCAGTGGCGAAAGCACGCCACACCCATAACTCTTCTCTTTTTTATTGCATCTTAATGATTGAGTGTAATAAAATAAGTAATCGTCAATCTGCATTCGTCTCGCCTGTTATATGATTCTTTTCTGCAACACCTTCGATAATACGGAATATCCTGGAGAACGACCCCGGCACCATTCTGGACTCGGGTTGTATCACACTAAGTCTCTTAGCGAAAAGCGGTATCCGCTCGAGCTAAGAGATTCTACACCTGAGCCTCGTAACAAGAGCTCTACATTGTTACATTTATATTAATCTTAAGATTCACTAGAATACAACCCTAAACTCCATATTCTTCATGCCTTCACGCATTCAAAAATGTAAGAGGAAAACACTCGGTGTGCATTCGTAAAGCCGGGTATTCACCAACAAGTGCCAGCAAGAGCAAATACGTGTTCCTGGTCGCTGATATTTGCTCGTATTCCCTTGAAATACTCACGTGGCGTCCATACTGTATCAAATATGTTCTTGTTTGCAGCAGTTGATCCATCATTTACAGCGAGCACTGTAATAATCAGCTAGCACAAGCATTTCAACAATACAGTAATCGTCGGTCCGGCGGCGACACCAAGCGCCACCGCGCACCGCATCTATATAATGCTCTCATTGCATTCGTGCAGCTAATGCACCTCATACAGCATTACAGAAAAAATGATGTCACCCACATTGCATCGTGGCACAAGGCGCCGGCTGTGACGCCATTTTAACGTCATTTTTTATAATGCTGTGAACGCAATGAGAGCATCACAATCATACTCCATAATGTTCTATTGTAATTATTGTTCCAGAAAAACTCTTTAAGGCTGCCTGCTGCACATGTACGTTCCGGTAAACCTGTCAGGTATGCCTGCACGGGTCGACCAGACAACCATAGTGTACCCACATCATTCCAGTAAACATGTCAGTTATGCCTGTGCAGGCAGGCAGTGTGCTGTACAGATGCTCCGGTAAAACTGTCACCATTCATGTTTTCTGTAGTCGTCTGTGATGGTTTGGCACCTGAATTGACGCTGGCCACGTGGCTACTCATGTTCCGGTCGCCTGTGCAGGTTAAAATAACAGTGCAGTTTTATCATCTACATATGCTCCAGTCGAACGGCACAGGCAAGCCTGCACAGGTATACCTGACAGGTTTACTGGAACATGTGTGAGTTAGACTGCTCGTACGCTCGCTCTTGTTTGCCCATGCGCACTCTTTTGGTGAATACCCAGCTTAATACTTCTATAAGTTATGACTGCAAGTTGCAAAATTTGTTTTAGATGGGGCAATCGTGATTACTTCATGGCCTCAACCTCCCTTTAGCGTGAGCCTGTATTAAGAAATTGCAGTAATGTAACAAGGGTATGCAATACCCTGGTAGTTGACAAACCCCCTTCCAGTCCTTTTTTCATGTCGGAGTACCTAGGTCAAGCCCTCGAAGAAATATGGGAACAAAACAACTAGAATGACATGGGTGTGGTACATTTACAATAAAGAAACTTGCCCTAAAGCTATTTGCCCTAAAGGGATGTTTGTCCTAAAACCGCCTAGCCTGAAGGAACATTTGCCCTATAGAAACTATCCTTAAAGAAATGTTTGCCCTAAAACCACTTGCCCTAAAGGTATGTTTGTCCTAAAACCACTTGTCCTAAAGGGACATTTGCCCAAAACGAAGCTGTGCCCTAGTCAGTAGTTTAAATATCAGACATACTCCACTGAAAGACACTGAACGATATGAAAAGAGAACAAAAAAGTGGTTTTAGGGCAAACGGTTTTAGGGCAAATGTTCCTTTATTGCAAATAGTTTTAGGGAAAATGTCCCTTTATTAGAAACGGTTTTAGGGCAAATGTCCCTTTATGGCAAATGGTTTTAGGGTAAGTGTCCATAGGGAAAGTATCTTTAAGGCAAACGTCTATATCCCGAATGACAATACTATGGCGACACCAGATGTATTCTTGTCTCAGGCGCAAAAAAGTCATGAGTTTACTTTCTGGAGGCGTAAACTTTTTGCAGGCAACTTTAACACGAGTCTTTATAAAAGACTGATGCCCAAGATCGGCCCGTTTTGCCCAGAAAAAAATCACGGGGGCCGGATCTGGGCACGGGTTTCCGAAACCCGTTACCGTACATCAACAGACCTTGGACCGCCACCATATTTTAGACAGTAAGTTTATGAGTAGCTGGCGCCAAAGCATGTATTACTTAGGGGCGCCAGTAATACAAATCTCTTTACTGAAACGTAAGCATTAATAGAATCGATTAGAAAACTTGTGTTTTGAATGTAGATTGAATGTAACTTACATTCGTCTCTCCCAGCCAAGTAGACAAGGAAAACGGCAGGAAGAGTGCACATGCCCACCAAAAGAAGGGCGCTTAATTTGCGCCTCTTCATCCTTTTCCACACATTGGTGTGACGTCGTCCTACTTGCAACCCAATCTTGCCACAGTTTTAGCAAAGCCACCTTAGCAACAACACCATAAAAATTGGCATCATCTGTAAAATAAAAATAACAGAAATAAGTTTTAAATTTCTTAACATTAGGACGATAACGAATATTGTACACAGGGCCGTCTTAGGGCATGTCGGGGCCCTTGGGCTCACAAGAATTGGGGGCCCCGTTGGATAGTAAAAATTAGAAAAAATTTAAAAATCTGATCTGGTCTCCTATTAACATTTCAATTTAGAAATGTTGACGGTAATCTACCTAAAAATAGAAAAAAAAATTGAGCTCCTTTTTTTCGTGTAAGCGAATATATCGGCCTTTCGGGCCCCCCGTGAGGTCGGGGGCCCTGGGCACGGGCCCCGTGTGCCCTTATAGTAAAGACGGCACTGATTGTACATGTAACAATATAATGTATACTCCACATAAAAAGGGCAAAATAGAAAACTAGAAGAAGAAAAAAAATGGAAAGAAAACAACACAACGTTAAGGTGGTTGAATAGACATTTCTTTTGTCTTTTTCCATCCAGATGGCGAGACTGCGTGGCTAAATTATTTTCTATAGGAAGTTTCTTCCTCCATCCGCAGTTTTGAGAAATTGTATGGCACTCCTGGTACACGTAGAAAAACTGACACATCTAGAATAACGCCTGGCACACCTAGAGAAGAACTCATGGCACACCTAGAAACACTCGTGGCACACCTAGAAAAAAACGCATGGCACGCCTAGAGAAGAACTCAAGGCACACCTAGTAAAACTCACGGCACACTTAGGAAACTCATGGCACACCTAGAGAAACTCATGGCACACTTAGAGAAACTCATGGCACACCTAGAAGAACGCATGGCACGCCTAGAGAAGAACTCATGGCACACCTAGAAAAAAACGCATGGCACGCCTAGAGAAGAACTCAAGGCACATCTAGTAAAACTCATGGCACACTTAGGAAACTCATGGCACACCTAGAGAAACTCATGGCACACTTAGAGAAACTCATGGCACACCTAGAAGAACGCATGGCACGCCTAGAGAAGAACTCATGGCACACCTAGAAAAAAACGCATGGCACGCCTAGAGAAGAACTCATGGCACACCTAGAAAAAAACGCATGGCACGCCTAGAGAAGAACTCAAGGCACATCTAGTAAAACTCATGGCACACTTAGAAAACCTAATGGCACATCTAGTAAAACTCATGGCACACTTAGAAAACCTAATGGCACACCTAGAAAAACTCATAGCACGGCCTAGAGAAGAACTCAAGGCACACCTACTTAGTAAAACTCATGGCACTTTTAGAAAAACTCATGGCACACTTAGGAAAACTCATGGCACACTTAGAGAAACGCATGGCACACCTTTCATGGCACGCCTAGAGAAGAACTCAAGCCACACATAGAAAAACTCGTGGCACACCGTTTGAGAGTCACTGAGCTAATGGCTATGTGTAATTGATTTTGTGGCTGCTTCTCATATTAAATTCAAAGACAATTGAGCCCACAGTTGCTTTAATCACAAACTTTTATATCAAGATTCTTACTGACGAACACTGAATTAAAAACACCCCCCCCCCTAAAAAAAGAAGCAACTTCCATTCGTGAATCATTGACAACAGTAACATTATTGTACTTTTTTTTTATTACAAGTTTATTGTTTAACAAATTAAATTTCTTTACAAACTCTCCACAATGTGCTCTCTATGTATAAAATCTCAATCACAGAAAGTCGTAACATTCTACAAGTATATTACAAGTGTGCCCACCATACACTGTATATGTTACTGTCAATCTGCGGAATCAGTCAATCTGCATATTGCCTAGACAATCTAGAAAACCACCAAACTGCTAGTGAATCTGCAAAATTCAATACATTTTTTCAGGTGTTGAATTTTGCAGATTCACCAACAGGTTGGTCGGGGGGGGGGGGGGGGGTTATTTCAGATTGCCTAGGCAATCTGCAGATCGACTGATTCCGCAGATTGACTAGTAACATATATACATACATATGATTCTATAATCCAATTAATGAGTTTCTTCTGAAGTTTATTTCCCCCCCCCCCCCCCCCCCCTGAAACTTGTGAAAAGTAATCAGTGACACCATCTCTCTCATTGGGTTCCTATAAGCAACAACAACAAAAAAAACATGCAACAAATTCGATATATGTATACGGTATAAACCACATTGTCCGTTAACAGTTCAATCACCACAAAAGAAAACTAGCCAATTTCCTTTTTGTCAGCAAGAAAGTCAGATGTTTTGTATACAAGACCCACAGTATACTGTGCGCTGGTGATGATGATGATGATGATGTTGTTGGTGCTTGTGGCGGTTGTAGTGTTGCATTTATATATATAGAGAGAGAGAGAGATACAAAAGCCAATCGGTTTTTTTTATCAGATTCGCTGCAATGAAGCCAAAAAGAGAAAAATAGTGACTTGTTACAATATCAAATGCCCTACAGGCTCTACGCGTAGGCCTATACATGTATTATACAGGAGAAACTATATTACAGATTTCTGTTCAAGTACTTTTGCTTTTTTTTTTTTTTTTTTTTGTCAAGTGGCCAACTAGATTAACTCAAACAAACCAGTGGAGGTGGCAATTTGGAAAACATGATTAGCTCAGATAGAAGATTAGATTAGCGTTAGTTGACTCAACAAGGCTTAGAGAAAGAGAGAGTCTCAGTATTTTATCTGATTGTTTTGCAGTTCAGTTTGTATTAAAAGAGAGTTTTCAAAACTTTTTCGGAAGGGAAACTCAGAATCATAGGTTGACTGAGCGAACGGTAGAAGAAAAAAAAAAAAAAAAAAAAACGGCCCGAGAAAAAATATTTACAAGCTGCTAAGAAACTCTCAAAATGCCTAGAAACCCGTTCATATTATGAGCTGGGGGGCGGCAGCACTACCTGGCTGAGTATTTGACGACTCATTTTGCTCTCTTTTCTACAGCTCGGTTCGTCCCTTGATCGCGTGGCAACCATACGAGGACGATTCGAGCTGCAAAAAAGTAGTCGGATGGTGATGGATTGTAGTCGTCCTTCTGAGTATAGGGATGTAACCTTCTCAGAAGGATGGTTACCATCCACTGTAGTTCATCTTTCGGATTGAAGACTTGCTGCTGCTCCGTAAGGGATCCGTATGCTTTCTTGCCCCTGGGTGCAATATTGCAACGCAATATGAAATATATATTAAGTTTTCTGTCTGTCTGTCTGTGTATAACGCTGTACAAACATGGACAAAAACGTTTCAACACGTCGGAATTTTTTTTAAATTTAAATGAACCGTTTTTTTTTTCTTCTCACGGTCAACTTTATGTTGTGCTCTCCGGATCCAAGAACACAAACAATATTAAGATGCTTATAAAAAATGCAAGCGGTCAAGGCAAATTACTTCATGACAACCGGACATTCACCCAAAATAAACCTAGATGCTCCCGTCATTTGTGACGGGTTACCCCAGTAGTTTTTAAATATGATCATAATTTTCAAAATTTATTACGGTTCTAAGGTAATTGAAAAGTTAAACTTTTGGAATGATGACACACTGTACATCCCTGAAATATGCAAAGAGGGATATGTTTTTTTTTAGTTATGAAGCTTCGTGTGTCCTTAATTGAACACACAATACAATGTACTCTTATTCAAACATTTGATAAAATTATCTTTAAGCTATAGTACACAAACAGAAACTTTGTTTGCAATCTTTGCTTGAAAACTGTTTGTTAACAAAGTTTTCAAGAAATTTGCTAACAAAGTTTGCAAGTTAATTGCTGACCCTGGCCTTGTTTCATTGTTCTTCTGTTTGTGGTTTGCCAAGTTAGCAGCAGCCATCTTGACAACCACATTTTTATTGTATAAGTTCTATGTTTACTGCTGGCCAGGCTTGGTCAGCAGTTCAATAAAGTTTTATTTACAGTTAATACTTTTTTTTTGGGTGTTTCCTTGGGGGTTGTTGTTGTGGTGGGCGGCGATCTTCGATCGCGCTAAGCAAGACATCCCGGAAAGTTTGGACCAGTCCCCTTCGACCGCGAGAGGGCACCGGTATTTCGTAGCTTGTTGCCACCATCGTTCGATGGTGGCAACAAGCCATCGTCGGGTAAACTTTGGGGACGCAGCTTACAAGTATTGGACAACCGGTGCGTTGTTACAAGTTTGAAAGAAGTTTCCTAACAAAGTTTGCAAGAAACTTGCTAACAAATTTGCAAGAAATTTACTAACAAGGCAACACAATCTGTTATACTTCTTACAATTTGAAATGGTTAAAAATTCAATTACTTTATATAGCACCTAAACTTAAGGTGGCTTTATAGATATTTATTTCGCTATTGTCCTCGCTCCCACCCAGGACAGCGCCACTTCCGTAGCTAATGCTATGCTTCATAGACATTTTTTTGTAAAATTTGGAAACAAAAATGTCAAGAGAACGTTTTTTTTAGAAACATTATTAAGAAAAAAATTCAAATTGTTTTCAAAACTAGAATGGTAAAAGATTATTCTAACAGTTTTTAATGGCAATATCTTTTAAAAAAACATTTTAAAGCAGTTTGAAAATGACCCTATTTTCAAGTTTATTTTTAAAGATGTCATAGTGAATACATTTTTAGCATTATGTAACACCCTGTATTTCACCTTTCTGCCCTTCCCATAGCCTGGAACGTACACGTACGTAGCCAAGGGACGTACTTCCACCCCTTCCCTCCCTCTTGAAGACCCCAAAGCTACAAGACACATCCTGGTTCCAGTATCGGCGGATGGATACCCATCGAAGCATGGTCCCTAGAGCATGGGTACACCTGTCAGGGTGTACACAGGGTCTAGGTATAAAAGACCATGTTTCGGTATATTCTGGGTCCATTCTCTGATATCGAAACATGAAGTAAACTCATTCAATGGTCCAGTGGCGAAAGCACGCCACAGTAACAACTCTTCTCTGTTTCATTACATCTAAATGATTGAATGTAATAAAATAAGTATATCGTCAATCTGCATTCGTCTCGCCTGTTCTAACCATTCTCTTCCAGCATCGTCGATACAATGAAATATCTAGGAGAACGACCCCGGCAACGTTGGACTTCGGTTGTATTACACTACAACTTCTTGGTGAAAAGCGGTATCTACTCGAACTAAGAAGCTCTACACCTGAGCCCCATAACAAGAGCTCTACATTGTTACAATTATCACCAACTAAACCAAATTTCTAAAACACTGAATTATTTCCGCACTGTTTCTCCTTAAAAACGTGCGCTTCAAAAATATAAATTTTCAAAAAAAAAAACCGCGAGTGAGGGTGGGGGAAAGAGACCTCCTATAGAACATAACAGCCACGCAGGTGCGCCATCTGGGGGGGAGGGGTCAACAACAAAATAAATATATACAGAGCCACCTTAAGCGACCCTCGAAAAATCTCCGCAAAGAACGCTAGCAATCGTTTTTCTATTGAACCCAAAGACCCAATGTTAAAGAAAAAGTGTTAATTTTTAAAATCCACAGTCGCTGTGGCAATATGTTTATTTTTCATATTTAAAGTTGTCCAATATTAAGTTTTCAAAGTGCAATGTGCACCTTAAATATATGCTGATCTAGTCATAGAATGACAAAAAATTGTTAAGTGTTTTTCTATTTTCAAAAACTGTTTCAAAATCGCGAATTTCTAATTCTTATGTTAAACACAGGCAAGTAAAGATAGTAAGATACCGTAATTTGCCCCGCCCCTTTTATGAGGAACGGCAACTGCTAATTAGTTTGTTATGTGGTCTGACGTCACATGCCCCGCCCTTTTCAATTTCTTATTCGGTTGATATTTGGTCTGACGCGTTATAAAAGGGCGGGGCAAACGACTGTATTGTGCTGAGCACACTTGCCTATTCGAAAAGTGTTCATCCTTTAAAGCATTTGTTTTTCGTTTGTTTTCGTAGGCGATTTTTAAACTTTCATCGCGTTTTATCAAAAAATCAGCCTTATAATGAACAATACTGGCGGCAAATCGAGAAAATGTTCGCTATAATACACCAGGCCGCCTTAGCTCTGAATGGTCTACGGTCATGTAATCATGTTACTGCCCTATTGTATTTTAGCTTTCTATTTCTAGATTTTTATTTGAGGATCTTTTAAATGTGCACTTAATTACAAAGTTTGCTGATTTAACCCCAGTACCAAGGGAATTGACCTATGAGCAATAAGAACACTGAAAATTGCATTCGAGAATGAAAATTAAGTTATGCCGTCATTTTTGTTGACTTTTTGGAGCCTTGAGTCCTTGACTTTTTGGTTAGCTTTCATATTGATTTAATTAAGGTGGCCGAATAGATATTTATTTTGTTTTTGTCCGCCCTGATGGAGCCACTGCAGTGGCTAATCCTATGCTCCATAGACGTTTTCGACGTTTTTAAGGTTATAAAGTTATAAAAAGGTTATTTTTAAAGATATCATCTTGAAATTTTTTTTTAGCATTATCACCAACTATTCTAGTATTTAAAGAGACCATATTACCTCCAGAAATTTCTTGTCAAAATATTGTCAAGAATTATTCAACGATTACCAAAACGATTTTTAAAATTTAAAATAAGTGAATAATATAATTTAAAAAATTAAAAATCAGTTGATTTCATGTAAATGAACTTTATCAGATAGATGCGCCACCAAACAACAGACATTGGCAACAAAATAAACCCCAAAGTCTACTCCTCTACTCGAATTCTGATGTGTTGCGATCACCTCACATTACTTTCATTTCAATGTACCATGGATAGAAATATTCCACATGCAAGGTTGTATTGAGTTGAATATGAATAGGGAAAATACTTATATTTGATTGAGGAATTCTGGAAATGTGAGGTGACAACCTTAGCCACAAAAATGGGGGTGGGGAGACTATTGTTTTTGGAAATTTAAAATGGCATTGTTTGGTGACTCAGGAAAAGTCATTTGATTTTTAAGTTTTTTATGGTTTTATTGACTTATTTTAAAATTTAAAAATTGTTTTATTGGTAATCGTTGAATAATTCTTGACAATATTTTAAAAAGAAATTTCTGGAGGCAATGGTCTCTTTAACACACTTTAAATCAGTGTGGCAGTGATTTAAATCACATTTTTTACATAAATGAAATGATTTTTTAAATAAATCAAATGATTTTTTTTAAATAAATCTAATGATTTTTTTAAATAAATCAAATTCAAATGATTTTTTTTAAATAAATCAAATTCAAATGATTTTTTTTAAATAAATCAAATGATTTTTTTAAATAAATCAAATGATTTTTTTTAAATAAATCAAATGATTTTTATTTAAATAAATCAAATGATTTTTTTTTAAAAAATGTTCACATTTATTTAAACATTTAAATTATACAATAAAAATAAAAACAGTTCCGGCATTTTTCTCTATGTTTATAAAATAAAGTCCCGTGGTTTTCAGTAATGCTTTATTTTTTTGGAAGATACACTTGAGGAAGTATCTCCCTATTGACTTGTGGAAAAATCATTGAAGAGATACATATACTGTATATAAATAGTAATAGTAATCTATTTAAGAACCTCAGAGGTAAACTGTGTTAAGTCACCAAACCTAAATTTTACAGTGGAGTCGTATGAAATTTTTTCTCTTAATTGATGGAATAGGACTTAACATGATATACCACCATCTAGCGGCCGATGTGTAAAACCGTGGACTTAACACTGTTTACTATGGTTGGTAGAACTTGACAAGCTTTTTTTAAAAAAAAAACACGAATTTTACATCTTATGAAGATGTAAAAATCGTGTTTTTTTTTAAAAAAAAGTGACCTAACCCAGTTTACCTCTTGAGGCACTGATTTGCTTTGGGAACTGAAAAGGCTGCAAAGCTTGTGTTCATATGTTCAGAATGTTAAATTAAAAGTGCTTGAAACTTATTATTTCCAAATTTGAATGTTTATTAACATTTTTTTCTTATTTTGCAATTACTTTATTAACAACTTAACAATTAACAATGTTATTATTACTCATTTTTGCAAACATCATCACAAAAAAAATTAATATTTCATATAAACGAAAAAAAAAATAAAAAAAAATCTGATTTAAATCAAATAAATCGATTTATTTGATTTAAAAAAAATATATATAAAAAAATCAACCACCCTGCTTTGAATCAGCTGAATTAAGCCGAAAAACGTTTGCTTGAAAAATATAAATTTTCTTAAAACAGCAGGTGTGGGGGCCAAGAGACCTCATATAGAACATAATATAATCTTGGAGGACAAAAACTATATATTTGTAAAGCAACATTATCTGTTGTGGAGTGTTGCAGTGGCGTCGTCCCACATTAAAAAAAAGTTTAATTATTTTCATTTAAATAAGTTTAGTTTTAATTTTTCTGTATGCCAGTGTATGACAAATTGGCGACAATTCCAAAACATTTCTGCGACTTGTGTGTTTTGCATTTGATCTGTCTGCAATTTTACAAACAAATTCCATGTCCCGGCTAAAAGTCAGTAAACATCAAAAGGTTTTTGTTTTGTCTCTGTACTATGCATTATTGTTTGTGTTTTGTCACAAATTTGTTGCGCGTTTGTCTTGAACACTGCTGACAGTTGATTCAGTTTTGTTTTGCTTTCAAAGTCTGCTTTTTTGGAATATTTGTTGTGTTGTTGTCTCGAACTCATGTTGCAGGTTTGTCAGCTTGATGTGGACCAGGCCTCATACAATGGCAACACTGCAATACCCCTGTTGCGGGTTTGTTTTGAACACTGCTGACAGTTGTTTCAGTTTTGTTTTGCTTTCAATTAACACTGCTTTTTTAAGCATGTTTGTTGTCTAGAACTCATTTGTCAGCTTGATGTGGACCCAGCCTTATACGGTCTGCACAACACTACGACACCCCTGAGGCCACCTAGGCCTAGAAAATAATTTTTCTGAGCCGTTTTTTTTTCTCTTCCAGTCTGCCCCTGACAAGATTTGTCACTCGTTATCCTTTAAAAAAAGCAAATGTTTGGTTTTTGTCCATAAAATATATAATATCTACAATTGTTGTCCATAATTTGAACATTGGAAAGAGGAAGAAGAAAATTACACATTTTTATTTTACTACTCATAAACCTCATGAGAACCGAAAACCTGTCTTCGGTCTCTCATTCTGGTAGACTAAAGCAAAATAACATTTCTGTTGGTCTACGTTCGAAAAAAAAAAATCTCCAAAAACAACATAAAAGTACAATTTTAAAGTTTTATTTTTCTTTTCTTTCAGCATTTATTTTATGTATTTTACAGGCAATGTGTGAAATGCAGGCGATGCATATAATGCCTAGGAAATCTATAGAATGCCGAAAATGGGGCGTATAAGTATGAAATGCTTAATATTTCACACATTTCCTAGGCATTCTATGCAATGCCAAAAGGAAAACCGGCAAATCATAAAATACTTCCGACAATGACGTGTCTATTGTCACCTGACCTAACCTAACGTAACTTAATGTAACGTAACCTAAACTAACCTAACCTAACATAACCTAACCTTTAGGACTCTCTTTCCCTACTTCGCCTAAATATTACTTGTCGTTCTGTATAATGCCTGGGTATTATATACAATGCCTAGAGAAAGTACATTGTATGTTAAAATTAATAAAATAAAACAGACATTTCATACTTTGCTTAAAAACGTCACGCATTCTATAGATTTCCTAAGCATTATATAGAATGCCTGCATTTCTCACATTGCCGGTAGCATATATAATTTACTAGTGAGCAGTGTGAAGAGAGTAAAGCCAAAAAAAAAAAAGAAAAGCACATGCTTTATAGTTAGTGTTAGTAACTTAGTTGGCTTTTTATTTTTTTTGCTTTTCAATTTTTGTGTTGCTAAAAGTACCATGGGCAAATCTATAGAGAGCACTTAACCATTGTAAGGTAACCCTCATTTTTAAGAACCATGACATGTAGGAAGAAAAAAAAAAAGACATTCCTTCTAAAATAGACTGCAGCCATTGAGAAGATAGTGTTTGTGTACGAGAGACAGAGAAAAAAAGTCAGCAGCGAAACATTTTGGTTGTGTTTGTCAAGTGCATTTATTCCGAAAGGCCTAGGCCACACTCATGGCATGGTTTGAGTGCACTTTTTGGCAGCATATTGAGTAATGTTTGCCCTTTTTTTTTTTCCTGTTTAGTACATTTCGTAAACAATACAAGGTTGCTCAGCATGAATTTTTTGCTTGTTGAAGAACGTTTCCACTTAGACACCCGAGACTGCAGCAATGACAATTACAAAAAAGAAAAAAAATACTCTGCAAGCAGCCCATTAGGCCTATGGCAGAGGTACTTTAAGGTTCAAGTGCTGAAAGATGAATTGTCCATATAGAATAACTACAGCAAACAAACTTACATTGCAAATAAAAACAAATATAGATCTAAATACAGTCATAAAAATTGAAACCTACAAATTAAGAATAACCTCATTAATTTGCCTGTTTTTGGAGAAAGTCCCATTGTCGTATACTCCTAGGAACGGGGATATAAACCTTTGCCGCAAAGACACATCCCTAAAACCATTCGCCCTAATGACAATGGCCCTAAAGGGATGATTGCTCTAAATCCATTTGCCCCAATATTTGTTGTCCTAAAGGGACACTTGCCCTAAGGAGACGATTATCTTAGAATCGCTTGCCCTAAAACCACATGCTTGAAAGTGACATTTACCATAAAAAAACATTTGCTCTAACACCACTTTCCCTAAAGGGATGTTTGGCCTAAACCCACTTACTCTACAGGGATGTCTGCTCTAAAACCACTCACCCTAAAGGGACATTTGCCCTAAAACCACTTGCCCTAAAGGAACATTTTACCTAAAACCACTTGCCCACACATCCTGCAACATGACCTTAACAACAAAAACTTCATTTGGAAACTGAAAATATGAAGTTTTTGTTGTCAATGCCATACTGTAGATTCATGAATACAGAACTGTTAATTTAATCAACAGCTATTTAGCCTCTACCAGGAGACACTTACCCACTCTGTATGTTCCTAAACATACAAAATAAGGCCAAAAAGTGCAGTTTACAGAACAACTTAAGTACACGTTTTGCTTAGGGCTGCTAGCCTCCAAACTAAAGCTGGGAAGTTGTTAAATAGGTTGCATCAAATGTGCGGAATAATGTGAAAGTGCTGTAAGAGTTTATATCTTGGATGTTTAGCCACATTGTCTTTCTGGTATGTACTTCAGGAAGAGGCTAAATGTAGCTATTCAGTGAAATTACACAATGCAGTTCAGTAAATCCACGTTCTGTATTCTGTAAATGAGTGAATCTCAGAATGCAGACTTACGAGTTTAAGTGGAAACTGACATGGATCACCCTGTTTTTCCGCTTCCTCTTCCGACCATAGCCTTGGGGTCCCTCGTACCCCAAGTGCCGTATTCCCAACCCCTTTCGTTACCCTCTGAAACCCCAATGCATAAAGTCACATCCTAGTTCCCGATGGATACCCATTAAGGCACGGTCTCTTGGGCATGAATGCACCTGTGTAGGTGCACACGGGCCTTAAGTATAAAGGTTCATGTCTCGATTGATTCGGGGTCCATTCTCTGATATCGAAATATGAAATAACTCATTTACGTAACTCGACAATATGCATTCGTCTCGCCTGTCTTCATTTATTCTCTTCTCTACAATTGCGTCCACAGGAAACCTCCAAAGAGAACGACCTCGGCACCAATTGGAATCAAGCCTAATTCACTAAGGCGGTATCTGCCCCAAACTAAGAGGATCTAGACTTGAGTCCCATAACAGGTGCTCTACACTGTTAGAAAACTATGCTTAAAGCATTGTCATGAGTCTGACAATTGCGTTTTGATTTCGCATTTTTAATTGCAGGAAGAAAAAAAAACCGATCAATTTTTTTTTTTTGCATATTTTTCAATTTTTTTTAGTTTATTTATAAAAACAATTTGGATGTTTTTGCTTTTCCAACATTTTTTAATCTCGAAAAAAAATGGTATTTTTATTATTACGGTCATATTGCAGTCACGTGTATTGAGTGGAAATGTACCTTTGAAATATCAACACTGATATCCCACAACGCCCAAAACAGCCATTCAACTTATTTTTTTTCCCAAATATGTTGCTTCACAGTGTCTCTCAGTCATTCATAAAACTTTTAAGTTTAAAGTTTTCTACACAGTTGTCACAAGGCAATAAAACTTTTTTTTTCTAACATGTTAACAACATTCAGCCAGAAGTTGAAAGCAAAAAAAAAAAAATGCACCATGCTTATAAATATTCACAATTACAGGGTGTATAACTGTATGGTGAATTTTTCTTTAAGAGGCTAGACATCACAAAATTACTTTGAAAAATCTCTGCTAAGAGCGCTAGCATCGTTTATCTGTTGAGCGCATAGACCCAATGTTAAAGAAAAAATGTTAATTTTTAAAATACACAGTCGTGGCAATATGTTTATTTTTCATATTTAAAGTTGTCCAATATTAAGTTTTCAAAGTGCAATGTGCACCTTAAATATATGCTGATCGAGTGATAGAATGACAAAAAATTATAGTAAGTGCGGTTATATTTTTAAAAACTATTTCAAAATCGCGAATTTCTAACTTTTATGTTATAGAAAGAACCCCATTGAGTACGTGCTTATAAAAAAATCATATTAAATGCTCGTAAAATACCAAAAAATAATAAATAAAAAACACAATTAAACCACAGTGGAGCAAACACATTGGCGCATGTGCTGTTTTTTTTTCTGTTTTTTTTTAACATTATTTTTACGTATTTTTACCAATATAATGGATGTTTTTTTCTTATGAGTACGTACTCAATGGAGTTTAACATAAAAGTTAGAAATTTGTGATTTTGAAATAGTTTTTAAAAATATAACCGCACTTAGCAATTTTTTGTCATTCTATCATTCGATCAGCATATGTTTAAGGTGCACATTGCACTTTGAAAACTTAATATTTGGACAACTTTAAATATGAAAAATAAACTTATTGCCGCGACTGTGTATTTTAAAAATTAACATTTTTTTTTAACAATGGGTCTATGGTCTCAATAGAAAAACGATGCTAGCGCACTTTGTGGAGATTTTTCGAACTAATTTTGAGGAGTAGCCTCTTATGACCTGCACAAACTACATAGCAGAGCAACAAATGGAATAACATCACATTGTTTATTGCTACATATAATAGAGCAATGTTTCTCAAACGGTGGTCCTCGGTGGTCTGCAAACGGGACCATAGAGAAAAAAATAATTTTTAACTCTGTCTGAAAGGAAGTTACAAAAAAACAGATTATAGTCCTCATAAGCCGTGTTTTCACGATACGAGTACGCTCGGACCGAGCACACTCTGATGCTCGTCGGTGTGGGTCATTTTCCCCATAGACACTTGCCCTAAAATCATTTACCCTAAAACCATTTGCCCTATAGACACTTGCCCTAAAACCATTTGCCCGAAAGGGACATTTGCCCTAAAACCAGTTGTCCTAAAAGACCACTTGCCCTAAAAGGACATTTGCCCAAATCACCAAAAGACACTAAACCATATGAAAAGAAAGAACAAAAAAGTGGTTTTAGGGCAAATGTCGTTTAGGGCAAGTGTCTTTTTATGGGAAATGGTTTTAGGGCAAGTGGATTTAGGGTAAATGTCCCTTTAGGGAAAATGGCTTTAGTACAAGTGTCTTTAGGGCAAAAGTCTATATCCCACTATTCGTACTGTGTAAGCATGTGATCAAACCCATTCGGACGGCGTCATGCAAGGCAAGTGGAGTAGAACCGTTCTCAATTTTTACGAGTAAACTCGGTACGAGTAGCATCCAAAAACGGCGGCGGAAGACGGAATGGCGAAAGGAACTTGTGCTAGAAAGTGGACTGACCGGGAAACTGTCAGAATTTTAGATTTGTACGAAGCCTAAGAAGTATTATGTAACATAAGGGGGTCTGATTACAAGAACAAGAAGACGCAAAATTGCACCTCTGCTCAAGCCGCTATATCTGCTCTGCTATATCTGGCAACAGCTTCGATACCCATCAACACCATATCGGCTATCTTTATAACGATCCTAGTAGCAAGACGTGAAAACCGTAGCTCCGAGTTGCTTGGACGAGAGTGGCTCGTACAAGTATGCTGGGTCCTATAGTTAACTCGTATCGTGAAAACGCGGTTCCAATTAGACGCAAACAGAGTGTTCTTCATTACTGGCTCAAGTCAACTTGCACCAGTGCACGCATAGTAGCATGTGCATCAACAACGTATCGAGCGATTTGCCACTGGCAAAAGTTTGAGAAAAAATGCATGAGAGAGTTAGTGAAATTTTGTTACGAAGACACTCCAGAATTGAACGTGCCATGAAAGCTGAACAACTCCCGAAGAACAAAAGATAGTTAACAAAATAGACCCTTTTAAGGTCAGTGACCCTTAACATGGGTCATGCAAATTAGCATAACTCACAACGATATAAAATAAAATACTGTTTGAAAAACTGCTACCAAAACACCTCAAAACATGGCCCAGGTATCGCAAAACAGAAACTCAAAGGAATTAAGAAAAGGGCACCATCAGAAGTGTAGCCTGCTGCTTAATTTGAATCAATGCAAGACTATACTATACACTCAACCACCACGGCAGAACTCGGAGGTGTCACATGCCGTGACGTGTAGGAAGGTTGCAACGGTATGCATTGAAGAAGAGTCTTGGATGCGATCCCGCTCGAAGCCACCGTCAATGCAGATCTCAGTGGCAGTAGCAAATACTAATTCTGCATTCAAGAAGCGATTGCAACTTTAACTACAGTTCTAAGCATTACTTTTCTAATTGCAGGTGCGCTTTCTTCTTTGCGCTATTTTTCTATTTTAGGTGCGTTTTCTTCTTGCGATTTTTCTCTATTTTCAGGTCCGTGTTCTTTGCACTATTTCTATTTTCAAGTGCACTTCATTTGCGCTATTCTTGCTATTTTTCGGTGCACATTCTTTGCGCTTTTCCAGTTTCAGATGTCGACTTAATCTGGGTGGAGGAACATGCCTAAAGCATTATGGCGGATGGGCTTTTAACCCTACTACAGTTCAAAACATTGTTTGTTCAAAGTAAAGTTCTTGGAATAGAGATCTTGCTTATGGACACATCAGATTTTTACTCAACACTGTATGCAGCATTGCACGTGTCAATGCTGCACGCGCACACCAGAGTGTCTATAGGCTGTTAAAACAAAACTTGTCCATTGTGTACTGTATAGTAAGCATTACATAGATAAATGCAATGTATAGTAAGTCAATATTTCTTTGTAGAACAAAGAAACAATGCCTTTGTTTGAAACTCGGATATTGCATTTGAGTTGCATTACATTGTTGTTTGTGTTGGACAACTAAGTTGTTTTATTATAAACTTCCTTTTTTTGTGGAATACAATGTACCTAAATGGTAGAAATCATCCAGGGAAATGGTTTTTTTTTTTGTATTTTCTCATTTAGTGTACATCAAATGTAATTTAATATCATAGAGCATACAAACACACTGACTATAGGGCCCTGCATGTTACTATAAGATGAATCTGTGTTTGACAAACCACAGAATAATTACAGCTAGCATATACTGTATATTCCTCTATGTAATATAGCCATAGTTCATAACAAACAAAAAACTGCAGGAAGATCAGACACACCTGTTGGTCTCCTGCTGAGATGTTTTTTTCTTCTTCTTCTTCTTCATCCTAAGCAAGTCTCAAACCCAACACAAAAGAACCTTTTTAGTTCCAATATTACATACAACAAATAAAGAGAGAGTCATGCAAAAGGAAGTTTCTATATTCTATGTTTTTTTTTCTAAAAAAAAACTTTTTTTTTAAAAAAAAACCGTTTTTTTTTTTTAATTTTTCTTATTTTCCATTTCCCAACCCTACTAGTGTTGAAAATGAACGTGTTTTTTTCTTGATGTTTTTTTTTAAAAACTTTTTTTTGCTAAAAAAAACTTTTTTTCTAAAAAAAAAACTTTTTTTCTTAAAAAAAACTTTTTTTTTAAAAAAAACTTTTTTTTTAAAAAACCGTTTTTTTATTGTAATTATTTTCCATTTTCCAACCCTACTAGTTTTGAAAATGAACGTGTTTTTTTTTTCTTGATGTTTTTTTTCTCAAAAAAAAAACTTTTTATTACTATCATGTTTTTTTAAAGTTATTAAGTAAGTTATTAAGTTATTAAGTAACACCCAGTGAGTCGTGACACTCCCTGAATACTAGCCTGGGGGTGAGTGACTCATACCTGTCCCTCCCTTCTTCTATATTTAAACCAAAGTGGCAGATACCTTTTAGAACCATGGTCACTTGTGTAACAACCCGACTGGGCCCGTTACAATGCCCCGGTAAAACTGCCCCGTCTTAACGGTCTCCTGACTCCCTTGGGGGTTGGGATCGCAGCATTAGCTGCCCTCTTGGACCGTCGTGTCCTCGGGTAGCACAGATCGTCGGAAGCCCCCCTCACCGAATGTCGACAGTGATTTGCCGCCGAACCAGACAAGGAACCCATGGTAGATTCCCGATGAATCCTACCGTGGAGTCGTGCGCAAAGCACCAGCCGAAATGATGGAAACAGGACGGTGAAGTGCCGGGGAGTCCCCCACCGAAAAACCCCATCCTCTCCGCGGACTTTCCCAATAAACGACACACAACCAGTGTAGCATAAAATATAAAAGAAATACAATTTAAAGACACACTCACTTAGTGTTTAATTACCATAGTATCTGCTTTCTAATTCAGCCAGCAGAACACAGCAGAAACAACCCAAACAGCAAACAGAAGAAAAAAGAGATGTTGGAATGGAGGCCATCTTGGCCTCCAAGAAGAACACAGCACACTCTCTCTCTTCCAGGGTTTCACTACACTCCCCCTCCTTAACGGCTGCCTTGCCATTAAGTACCCCCCCCCCCCCCCAGAAGAAAAATCGAATTACAAAAAAAAAATTTGAAATACAGAAAGGATGCGCAGCGGAATAAGTTTCCAATCAAATCTAAAAAAGATCGAAAAATTTAAAAAAATAGGAAAATCTAAAAAATCTAAAAATCTGAAAAATCGAAAAAATCGAAAAATCTGAATCGAAAAATCTAAAAAATCTAAAAATCGAAAAAATCGAAAAAAAAAATCTACAAAATCGAAAAACCGAAAAAATCTAAATATCTAAAATAAATAAATATCGAAAAAAAAAAATAGAAAAACCGAAAGAGTCAAATTACCAAGAAAAATTCGAAATACCGAAAGAATGCGCAGCGGAATAATTTTCCACTTGTGGAGCCGGAGGTTCCAAGTTTACAATGGTCACTATTACTAGTTTAGTTTTTTTTTTTCTGATAAATTTCGATTTTTTTTTTTCGATATTTAAATTTTTTTCGGTTTTTCGATATTTCAATTTTTTTTGTGTTTTCGATTTTTCGATTTTTAGATAGATACATCGTGAAATGTCGATAGATTTATTTGTTAAATATATTGATTTCCATTTTTTCAAAATATTTCCAGCCCTAGGTTCTCCACGATGGTAAAACGCTTTAGATTTGGGTTGAAAGGTCACTATCGAATTGTATAATATACAGTATTATACACTCTATCTCGCTGAAACACCTTTTTGCAGAATGACTGATTTTCCCACTTCGACAAAAAAATATTTCACAAATGGAGGCGAGACAACGTTTCGATTTAAATACATTAATTGGTCCCTGTACTTTTCCAAGAAGAAGTGTGGTGATTTGGAACTAGATTTCAATAAAAAGCAAAACTTTATTGATTAATTTTTAATTAGAATTGATAGTAAAAAAAAAATGTTCTAACATTAATTTCAACTGTTTGGTAAAAAAAAATTACACTCTTCTGGCAATCTATCAAATTCAGGCTTTGTTTGAGCTTCAAGATTTAATAAAACTGTAACAAGCAAACCAGCATAAGAACAACAACTCAATTAAACTTGAGCTTGCCAGCCAGTGTGGCACCTTTATTACATCACAAATTTAAATTTGGTTTGCGTAATTGGAAACAAAGTTAAAAGAAGACCCTTCGATATAAAATTGTAGGGCCTACTACAGTATTTTTCAATATTGAGCTAAATATTGCATTTATATACGTAGGCTTATGCGACATATGTAAATCTATTGTGTAAGCGGTATTGATACTGATGGACCAGTGTTGGGGAAAATACTTTTAAGAAGTATTTCAAATAAAATACAAAATAATTTCAGAAAAAAAAATGTACTTCAATTAAAATACAAATTTTTACTTTTAATTTGAAATACAAAATACAAATTTTTACTTTTATTTAAATTATAAAATACAAAATACTTTCAAAAAAATTATTTAAAATACTAAAATATTGACTTCATCTTATTTGTCTTGACAACTGTTTAAATTTTTTGTCACTTTAATCTATTCCTTCTTGGAATTTTTGTCAAAACTGTATTTAAGAACAACTTTTCAACAGGGACCAATGAAGGTAAAGTTAGTTGCATTCAACTTTATGAAGGGCAGCCTTGATGCTTGGAAACTAGTGTAATACTTGAATGTCTGATGTTCGTTTTTCTTCAATGTAACGAAGGCATTCCAACTTTGTCAAAGTTTTCTGCCACTTCTTCTTCGCCAACGTAAAAAAACTCATCTTTGAACGGGACAATTTTTTAAATTGTAGGCCTATTTTGTAGTAATTAAAATACTAAAATACTATAAATAAAAAGTAATTTCAAAATAAAAATATATTACTTAAAGGATGTATTTTAAATACAAATACTAAATACTAGTGAAACGATCCAACCAAGAGCAATCCTTGATCGTTTATTTTTATTTTTGGCATGGAACTCTGTACTATAGTACAGAGGGTTGACACAGCTCTAAACAGCTGATGATGCCAATATCCTGATTGGGCCTGGGTCCTTTTCCTCCCAGTCCCACCCCTTAATACAAAGAGATCGTCCTAATAAGCTGCAACAGTAAGTTAATGGGGTTGTATTGTATGTTTGTTTTGATTAAGGGTGAATCATCCCTAATATTTTGGATGACCACTGGTCAATCATGTTGATTGGTCAGTTTGGTTTTTACTTTTGTTTTTAGCCAATGGCCTCCGAGGACTCTGAGAAAGTGTTCTCAGAATCCTCTTCTTGGGTATAAAAAGGCCGTGTGTTTTTTGTAAATTAAGCACTTTTTGATTTGATTGCTAAAGAATGGATCTATGCCCGATTGTGGCTAAATCCTGGATAAATTGTAAATAAACTGTTATTATGCACAAAAAGTTGCTAAAGTCTTATTTTTATACTTTTGAATCAAGCCAATTACTTCAATGTTTTTGTCATCTAAAACTGTCAATCCAGGTGCAAACCTGGATCTCCAATACTAGATGAGACTACAGAGGACAACACGAACCAGCTTTTAATCGGGTGTGAGTTTGAGGGGTAGCAGACAGCTAAAAGATCCTTTTTACTGTAAAGGTTCTTGTGAGAGGAACTTGTGAGGAAACGAAAGGGACTAATTTGTTCCCTTCGTCCTGAACCAGAATAGAATTAGTGGCCTAGCCAACCACTTGTAGACCGCTCCAAAGAGCAAAACGATACTTTGAGAGAATACTATTCACCCCTTGAATGTGGTTCGTTACACCAGAAATGGATGGGACATTCGAATCCCGCGATTCTAGAAAAATATTCGAGATTCGAAAACTCAAATCTTTGCGCTTTTTTCGTCTTTCGAATCCATAACCTAAAAAAACTATTAAAAACTATTGTAAAATTAGTTTTAACTCCATTGACGTCCCATAGAAGTGTTCACTCACAAAAAACGGCGATTGTTGCAATTTCAGTGGTACCCGGATCACCAATATTTACTTGTGGCGACCCTGAGTGCCACACTGTTTATTATTATTAATAATTTAATATTATTTCATTTATTTGTATCTTTTTAATGAATAATATAGGCTTCTTATATGAAGGATTCAATAAGCTTTTAGGATTCGGATTCGAGAAAATTTAGGCGCTCCTCGCACACCCTGGGTGTCTCACAGCTAAGACCCATAGGTCACATGTTAAGAAGAATTGCCAAAAAAGCCAATTTATCTTAAAATAAAGAAATTCACATTTCGAAAATAATAAAATAACTAGAAAAAAATTTGAATAAAAAAACATAAGACCAATTTTACGCCCTTCAATCTTTTTTTTTTTGGGGGGGGGGGGGTATAGGCAGGTGCTCCCAGCCCCCTGCTAGCCACGGCCCTGAAATGAAGTATTTAAAATGGCATTTGAAATACATGTATTTAAGATACCCCCGAACACTACTTTAGACCAGTGGTACCCACAGGATAATTTCATAGGGAGGGAAGCGATTCCAAGCACCATTGCGTAGGTATAAGGCGCCCTTGTGCAAACTCTCAAAAAGGCGCCCTCGACAAGAAAAAGGGGCCTGGGCCAGTTGTGCGCTCCTGAGTCACTCCTATATAGTCATGGCTTTTGACCTATTTTTTTGGAATTTTAAAAATTCTTGAATCCTTGGGTTTTTCCAAGACTTTTGGGACTTCTGGGGCCGGTTGAGTGCTCCTGAGGCATTTTTAGAGCTTTTAGAGCATTTAAAAATTTTTTGACTTTTGTCCGTTTATTGAAAAAAAAAGCCAAAGACATACATGGCTTTTGATCCATTTTTTCCAATTTTTAAAATTCTTGAATCCTTGTGCTTTTCCAAGCTTTTTGTAGGACAACATTAAAAATGGCTTTGGAAAGTGGGGCAACCGTCCCCCCCCCCTTGCCCCTATGTGCGGGCGTCCATGCTTCAAACGCTCATTTCAATGCAAACTGATATTTTACAATATGCATTAATTCAAAGGTTTTTGTTTTGCTCATTGAAACAATAGAAAGTCGTGTTTCCAATGCAGCCATGCTTTTGTGTAATATACAAAAAACAAAAGCCATTTGTTATAAAAACACTATAGCTTTTTTTTTTCAATTGCGTTTGAGTTAATATTGAGCGGCCAATATAAACTTGTAATAAAAACAAGTACAGTGTACTTTTAAATTTGGTTGTAGATTTTCCTTATTGACTTCCAAGATAGAGAGAGAGAGAGAGGTCTACCTTGAAATCAATGAATGCAATCTTCCAAACTCTCTTATGAAGTTACTTTTGAGATCTCTATTTTAACACGCAATCCCACACACACACAGTCTTATTTCATGGATTTACTTTTCTTCTCAACACACCCTCTCTCTCTCTCTCTCTCTCTCTCTGCATACAAAAACTATTGTTTTTTCCTGTACAAAATTAAGATGAAGCGTTTTTCTTCAATGCAGACAGACGCCTTCAAGTAAATAACATATTTATTTTCCATGGACACCAGTTAGAGTACGTGCAGTAATAAAATTTTAAAGGTAAATGAAAGAGATTGTCTGAATGAAAGCTCCATCAATTATACATTAATATTATTGACAGTAAAGTAGGAGGGACAGAAAATTTGGGGGGGGGGGGGGGGGGGGGCTGGGGCACAGGAAGTACGGTATCAAGACGCTTCACCTACATGTAAAGTTATATTCACCTAAAAGACCATTCACCTAAACAATTACACTTAGACCAAATACTCTAAATGTTTTTTTTTTCAAATAAAGAACATTCTAAAGAACAGTTCTTCTAATATATTTTCATCTAAAAACATTTAATGTAATAATTATTATTTTACCTCAATTTGTTCACCTAAAGTATATTTCACCCCAAACATTTTTCACCTAAACATTTTTCTCTAAACCCACAATTCACCTAAAATATATTTCGCCTAAAGGAATTTTCATCTAAAGATTTTTCTTCTAAACCATTTCACCAAAGATGAACAAATCGAGGTGAAATAGTATTAGGTTAAATGTTTTTAGATGAAAATGGATTAGAAGAACTTGAATGTGAATGTCCATTAGGTGAAAAGGTTTAGGTGTATTGTCATTTAGGTGAAAAAACATTTAGATTATTTGGTTTAGGTGTAATTGTTTAGGTGAATGGTCTTTTAGGTGAACAACTTTAGGTGAAGTGTCATAGAACCGGAAGTACACAGGGAGTGCAATGTGCACCTTAAATATATGCTGAATGACAAAAAATTGGTAAGTGCGGTTCTACTTAAAAAAATAAACTATTTTAAAATCGCGAATTTCTAACTCTTATGTTAAATTCCATTGAGTACGCCCAACGTTTTAATGGATGTTTTTTTTCTTATTTGGGCGTACTCAATGGAGTTAGAAAAGTTAGAAATTGGCGATTTTGAAATACTTTTTAAAAAGAGAACCGCACTTACCAATTTTTTGTCAATCTATCACTCGATCAGCATATATTTAAGGTGCACATTGCACTTTGAAAATTAAATATCGGACAACTTTAAATATGAAAAATAAACATATAGCCGCGACTGTGTATTTTAAAAGTTAACATTTTTTCTTTAACATTAAGTCTATGGGCTCAATAGAAAAACGATGCTAGCGCTTCTTTGTGGAGATTTTTCGAAGTAATTTTGTGATGGAGCCTCTTAAACGGTTTTGACTGTACATGTAATAAAAAGAATTTACCTAATAAAAATGGCAAATTGAATCAGATGCTACATGTATTTGTACAAACACAAAAAAAAGCTAAATATGTTACGCTTTTATGGTAGTAAATAATGTAAACAAACTGCATTCTATTTTTAGGTGAAATAGAATAAAAATGTGCATTCCTGTAAGGCTTTGAAAACGACTTGTTAAGAAATATTTGAAAATGTGTGTTTACATTATTTTTCTTGTTATTATATTATGTTCTGAAAAGCGTTTAAGCCACTGTTGGTGTTTTGTTTTTCTTCCGTTCATCTCTGTCTTATTAACTGGCACTCACGCGAAATACTAGCGGACGTTTTTATGCTGTCATTTATGTTTTACAAAGTGTAAATCAAGTATTTCTTTAACAAAATTATAATATTAAGAGCCTAGATACACCTTCATCTTGTTTGTTTTGAGCACGCGACAATAGTAGTTCCAAAAGTTCATGAGTGTTACTATATGGTGTTACCAGGGGCCGATTCACTGGCGTAGCTAGGCACCCGCAGGACCCGCAACTGCGGGGGGGGGGGGGGCGGAGGAAGTTTGGGGGCGCAAAAAACAAAATGAAAGTCGATGCATTTTCAAAAATAATTGAATAAATTAAGCAAGTGATTCCGAATCACTCGCTTAATTTATTCAGTTATTTTCAAATATAAATCGACTTTCATTTCGTTTATTGTGCTTAGAAATTTTTATAGGGGGGTACTATTTTGATGAACAGCGGAAAGGTCCGAAAAAACGGTACGAACAGTCGGAAAAATAGTAGGAGCAGGTTTGGTTTAGTAAAATTAAGTTGTTGCAGGGGGTCTGGGGGCGCAGACCCCGACTCTTTTTTAAAGAATTATTAAATCAAATTAGTCCATTGTTCCGACTGTTCTGTAATTTGTTCAATGGGAGGAACGGTCGGAAAAATGGACAAATTTGATTTAATAACGCTAAAAAAATGGGGGGCTGCGCCCCCCAGGCCCCCTGCAACAAGCTTCATTTTACTAAACCTAACCTTCCGACTGTTCTTACTGATTCGCCGTTCATCAAAATAGCACCTCCCCCAGTATGAGGCTAAGTGGAGGGGGACTTAAAGGGAGCGCAACGTTTTAAGCAGCCCGGGGGGGGGCGCAAAGTTTTACGCGGCGGGGGGGGGGCGCAACCAAGCCTAGCTACGCCACTGGGCCGATTAACGCATAAGCCTTATAAGCACAGGCTTACGGCGCCAAATTTTGAAGGGCGCCTTTGCACTCAGCCTTTACAAATTATTTTTTTTTTTTAAATTGTATAATTTAAAAGTTAACTCAATGAGAATAAACAAAATAAAAAAATAAATAATAAAAACAAAATACTTTAAATATGTTTAAAAATTAGGACAGGATTCAAATTAAATATTTTAGGATTTTATAACATTTTCCCGTTTTTACTCTGCAGAGTGGCCACAATGCCTTCTTCTACAGCAAAAATATATGCTACCCTTTGTTTTCAATTTTTTTTTAAGTTTCTAGCTTGTTTTCAACTTTTGGTTTCATGAAATAGTGTTTTAGAAACTAGAATATTACGTGATGATTAGTATTTCATGACTTTTTTTTAAAAAAAATGTATGGTATTAAACTAAAAAAATTTAGGGGGAGGAGGGGGGGGGGGCGCAAAACGCTTGAGGCTTATGGCGATAAAAAGTCTTAATCCGCCACTGGGTGTTACTAAAATTTGAAGAAATACTCTCACAGTCGTTCAATGACGATGCAGTCCGAAAAGCGGAAGGGCACTTGTGGCTTTCCCCACCTTTCAAAAGCGAAATTTCTTATTTTAATATATAATTTATTATTATTTTAAACATCCAACTCCATCCATCTACCTCCATTTATCTCTGCCCTTCTCTTTCACACATTGAACCCCCTGACGTTGTGTCTGTTTTAACCATTCTACCTTTATGCCACTAATACTATGGCATTTGCAATGGCACTAACGCTCTGACATCGAACCCTTAAAATAGTGTCATTTATAGAAGGTTCTGAAATTAAAAACTCCAAAAATTGGTCACACGTTAACAGTGTTATCATAACCAAGTGTAGAAAAACATAGATATAAGATCATATGTCCCTATTCTTAAGAACCTAGATAAACGTCCATCTTATTGTTTTGAGCAGACGACAACGAGACAAATGAGTGTTCTTATAAGGTGTTACTAAAACTGCAAGAAATCGACTCAAAATCGCTCAATTAAAATACAGTCAAGTGCAAAATGCAATAAAAAGTATTCTACTTTACGTGTTCGATTTACATAATTTTTGAAAAGGTCCTTTTATTTTTAAACAAGGTTCAAAATCGTTCGTTTTTTTTAAACTGCATGTTAAATCCCATTAGACCAAAAAATCGTCTCACAAACATTTGAAGAACTCTCATTAAAAACGACTTAGAACAATAACGAAAAAATTAGCACGTGCGTCATGTATTGACTTCATGATGTTTTCTTTTTATAAATTTTAAAAAGGTCCTTCTATTTTTTAATAACGTTTAAAATCGTACATTTTTTCACTCCATGTTAAGTCCCTTAGGACCAAAACACCGTCCCACAAACGATAGAAGAACTCTCATTAAAATGATTTAGAACAACCAAAAAAAATTAGCACGTGCTTACACGTGTTTAGCGCTTTCACGGTGATTCTTTTTTCAAAATTCTGAACGGTCTTTCAATTTTTAAACAAGGTTCAAAATCGATCGTTTTTTAACTCCACGTTAAGTCCCATAGGACAAAAAAACCGTCACCCAAAGATTTGAAGAACTTCCATTAAAAACGACTTAGAACAATCACATAAAAATTAGCACGTGCATTAATCTATCGGCTTCACTATGTTTCCCTTTTTATAAGCTTAGCACGCGGAATTATTTTTCTATTAATTATTATGTGACTTCAAACCGGGAGGAAAAAAAAAAAAGTTTTTCAATCAAAAACGATTGCAGCGCCTACAGTCGAAGAAATTTTGAACTAAACGCTGTATCTAGGCTCTTAATGGTCGACCACATGTTGTTCTTTCAGTTTTGCCATTTGTTGTATCATTATCTCACTAGATGGCATTCGAGAATTCAAAAATGTTTTTCAGAGACAAGTTTGTTGAAAACTGTGATAAATGGCATCCAAACATCTCAATAAAGATTACATTGATGTCAATGACAAAACATAATTTGTATATTTACAAAATAATAATTTTCTATCGATTTATTCCAAGGCACTTTATTACAGCAATAGACTACAACAATATGCGAGAGATGGATGTTTAAATTGTAGGTTTCAGCAACGAGACATTTAAGTTGCATGTTGAAAACATGCTTCCTATAGGCAATAGGGCAATAACATTTCTTAAATAATAACAATAATTCTAGTAATATTGTGGAACAAATGGCTTTCTCCTACTCTCTGAATGCAATTTCACTAAATGTATTGATGCCATCAGGAAGTATATTGAATGAACTTTATAGTTACTAGTCAAACTCGTGAGCTTCACTCTCAAAAAAAAAAAAAAAAAAAAAAAGGAAAATTTATTTGAAGTTAAAATGATGATTTATATACGGATTTTTCCGGTATTTAATTATCTAGAGAAAGAGACCACAGGCTAGACTAGCGTTAGCCCATTAGTATTAGCAGAGCGCATGCGTATTGCCATCTTATCGTTTTATATATGGGAAAGTGATTGCAGATTTGCGTTAGCAGCGCCATCCATTGATCACCAATGGAAACTGCCGATGAGACGTTCACTATAGGGAACCTATATAAAATCCTATATAAAAAAAACGATAAGATAGCACTACGCATGCGCTCTGCTAATACTAATGGGCTAACGCTAGTCAGGGTAGCTTTTGATTATGGAGAGGCGGTGAAATCATTTGCAATTGCACAAAAGGCTGCCGTGTGGCAACCAGTGACATTATTTGCAATTGTGCAGAAAGCCGCCAGGTGACGCACACATAATCTGACCTATTTTGACCTTTTTGGGCCAGGTTTTTACATGGAATTTAAGAAACTGTTAGTTTTCGCTATGCCAACGTTTCGAAATGTTTAATTTGACAACTTGATTGTCGCTGTGGGCCTCCGTACTTGCTTCAAAAGTTCATGGAGTACTCCACCTTTAATTATATATAGATGTTGTCTATGTATAGGCTGCCACACTGTAACTTGTGATGTCAGACACAGGCAATTAGAAATCGGGACAAACAGAAGTTGGCTCCGCCCTTTTTATGACGAACGGCAACTTCTAATTGGTTTGTTGTGTGGTTCGACGTTGAAAAGGGCGGAGCATGTGACGTCAGACTACATAACCAACCAATTAGAAGTTGCGTTCGTCATAAAAAGGGGCGGAGCCAACTTCTGTTTGTCCCGATTTCTAATTGCCTGTGTTGTCAGAGTGGTTGACATACCACAAGTTTCTAAACCTAACCGCTAGGTTTCCGCTAGCAATCATGTAAGCAAGAATGATGTCATTTTTACTCGAGCGAAAATATCTTCATTAAAAGACTTTTGGTTCAAGATGTCGCTCTTTATACTTTTATCGGTTCTTCAGTTTTTAAGCCTAAATTTGTATCTGCAAGAATAGAATAATGGTGACAATCCACTGCAGCGCTCAAAATGAAAATAACTGGACCCATTTTACGTCTTCATACGAAGAAATCGGTAAGAAAATGTATTTGTTTTTGTCAGAAATTAACTGTACCGGCAAGTGGGGGCCGCACTGTTAAACGTTATCATTGGGTCAACTTCCTCCACCATTTCCGTTATGGACGGAAGTTGATGTATGGACGGTGCAACGAACAGCCTAGGGTTGAAACGTAAAGGTGCACCGTTACGCAAACTTACTTCGAAAATACTTGACACTTAACGTTAGCATCGTTGTTCTATTGAGCAACCATAGAACCGATGTTAAATTAAAAAAATGTTAATTTTTAAAATACACACATGATGGAGGAAGTAGACCCAATGATAACTTTTAACCGTGCGGCCCTCACCTGTATTAAGTGTCACGAGCTTATAATGACGGCAATGGCGGGATATTTTACCTTAGACTATTACCTTACGTAAAGTAATAGTCTAAGATTTTACAGCCTCCTCCTTAGGTTCCTTGAGTATAGGTGATAAAGATTAGAATTTAGCATAACATTAGCGGAAGAGTTTCCAAACAGCAGTTGCGTGACGTCACCAATAACATTAGCGACCAATTTAGCCTTTCATAGAGCTCAAAAATATTTCTGAAATAAAAATTAAGAGTTTTATTTGTAACTAGTAGGGTAGCCCCAGTGGCGTAGCTAGGCACCTGCAAGACCCGCAACTGCGGAGGGGGGGGGGGGGGGGCGCAGGAGGTTTGGGGGAACAAAGAACGAAATGAAAGTTACGTATTTTCAAAAATAATTGAATAAATCGACTTTCATTTAATATTTACTTTTAAAAACTACATAGTTGCACGAAGGAACAACGGTAGGAATATTCGAAAAAATTTTTAGGAACAGTCGGAAGGTTAGGTTTAGTTAAATTAAGCTCGTTGCAGGGTGGTTGGGGGTGCAGCCTCCAGTTTTTAAGGAATTATTCTTAAGTTCCCTAATTTGATTAACGGGAAGAACGGTCGACACAATGGACAACTACTGTTGTTCAGATCTGTTCCGCCGTTCATCAAAATAGTACCCCCCCCCCCACCTAGTATGGGGGCTATGTGGAGAAGAAGCTAAGGGGCGCAAAGTTTTAAGTGGCCGGGGGGGGGGGGCGCAACCAAGCCTAATTACGCCACTGCATCCATCTGCCATCTTTCTTTTCCTAACCTACAGTGATCAATGAACATCATATTCAGATCTGCAAACAGACAAAATTTGGGCAATTGCCTAGTGGCGCTTAAAATTAAATTCCCTAAATCGTCAGAATTATTATTTATTTATTTTTCAATATACAACTGTAGATTTGAAACTTGAAATAAAATAAGAAATGTATTTTGTGTATTACTTTAAAATTAATATAATTCTACAATAATAGTTAGTGGTTCTCAAACTTTTTTTTTTCTGGCAGCACAGCATTCTTTTGTCGGGACAAATTGTGGCACACTTAGAAAAACTCATGGCACATTAGTGTGCCACACAATACACCCTTAGAAAACCAATTGTTTAGTGCATACGCTCTTTATCAAATTTGCTTTTCCCAATAAAGTTAAAATTTATTTAAAAATTAATTTAAGATCGAACTCACAGCACATCCTTTGAAAATCACCAGCTATCTGTTGTGGTGCGGAACTTTGTCATCCCTCGCTGTACAGTCGTACAAAGAGTTGACCCAGTTCCGCACAGCTGCGTTCTCTTTCAATGTTGATAAGGACGTAAACGTCCTTATTTAGTTCGCACCTCTCTGAGGCCTGGGCCGTTTCCGCCCAGTCCCACCCCTTAAGATTACGACACCTTCCTGATAAATGGCAACACTATATCTATGAGGGTTACGTGTTTCTTTTGTTTATCGTTTTTAAATAGAAATGAGTCATGTTTAATAATTTTGGTGACCACTGGTCAATTGTTTGATTGGTCCCAATTAGATTGATGACCAATTAGAGGATTCTAGAAAAAGTCCTCTCAGAATCCTCTTCTTGGGTATGTAAGTCGGTGTTTTTCTGTGTAAATCAAGCACTTTCTAGAGAGAGAATCTATACTCGATTTTGTTCAAGAAGTTGTTGAGACAGAAATAAACTGTTACTAAGTGTAAAAAGTTGCTGAAGTTTCTATTTTATAAGTTGAAAGTCGAGCTTTAACGTTTTTCCATTTATTGACGCCGATCCAGAAGCAAACCTGGATACAACCCACTAAATGGAATCAAAGAGAACAATACGATCTGATGGATTTTTGTCAGGCACAAGCCCAAGGGGTAACTGACAGCGAAAAGATCCTCTAAGCTGTAAAAGTTCATAAAATAGGAACATGTGAGGAAACAAGAGGGACTAGTTTGTTCCCTTTCTCCCGAACCAGAGTAGAATAAGTGGCCTAGCCAACCACTTTCAAGTAAATTCTATTCCCCTAGAGGTTTGTTACAATATGTTACCAGCAATATGTGAAATGCATCGTCATGTGTATAATGCCATGAAATCTATAGAATGCATGACGTTTTAGGACCTGGACTCATCCGTCCAGCGCTGAGCCGGGCTTTCGCTTCAAACTTGAGGAGAAAAGGCGCCAAGTCCTCTCTGCCGTTGTAACGGACAAATGAGTGGACCAGGTTGAAAAACCTGAACCTCCGCTGGAGCGGGCGTCCAAGCAGCAGTGCTAACTCTGCGAGGTTGCTTACTCCGGTTCCACGAAGCGTCATACACAGAATCAGCGTCCGAGGGTAATGCCATGAGAACCCTCGGTTGCTGTCCGGATGTGGGATAAATTCCCCAGCCAAATCCGCTAAGAAATGGCCTGGTTTCTTCCCACAGAAGTGCTAGCCTGGCTTGCTCCAGTGGTGCCTCCCTCCATGCGGTTTCATGCACGGGCAAGCGAGAACAGTGGTTCGACCCATGGTTCAATCACCGACCGGGACAACCATCCTTGCAATCGAAGGACATCGATCCCGTAGGCGATCTCCACGAGTTGCTGCTTGGAGAGCATAGCCAAATAGGCCCGTGTCTCCCGAGCAGTCTCGTGTGGGATTTCCACCATCTCTCTAAGGAGTTGAACACCCTGTCCGACCGGACTGGTGGTGGTGGAAACATGGACACTTGGCCATGCCAAGCGCCAAGCCCAACGAGATCACCATCGGCCTCACCACTGACTTCCGACGGAGATTCTCCGGCACATCTCTGTACTGTGGCGAATTTATCCAGCAAAGGTTGACCCCGTGGAACACCGTCCACGATGCTTCCCTCCAGAAAATCTTCATCCAGGCTTCCGCTCTGTACCCGTTTCCAGAGGCACACCACCCTCCGCCCCAAGGGGACGGTCAACGACGCAGTTGCACAACTCTAACCCTGCTTCCGTACCGATTTCCCGATTCTCCATTGGTAATATCGGGGTTTGCACCTAAATCCACCGTGCTTCCATGGTCAATTATGGCCGAAACCACCAGAAAACGGGATTCCACCATAGAAACCGGTCAATTCATGGACCAAAGTCCGTAAAACACCGTACCAAACAGATGGAACCGTGTAAATCCGCGGTTCCACAGACAAATATTTGTGCCCCATGGTGTACTTCACGGTAAGTCTACCTTTATCACTTTCTACCATGGTACCACAGACCAAAGTCTGCACCCCATGGTGTACTTATGGTAAAAACCTTGTGCACAACTTGTTACCACGGTACAACGGACCGAAGTCCGCACCCAATGGTAAATAAGTGGTAAAACAAAGTTACCAGTGTTTTCGGCCACTGTCCCACGGACCAAAGTCCGCACCCAGTGGCGTACTTCCACTGTACGGTGATTTTACCGACTAAACGGTCAAATCTGCAGTCTTTAACCGTGCGAGAGCAGGGTACGAACACCCAGCACCTCCACCAATTGTAACGTCCCGACTGGACCGTCACAATACCCCCAGGCAAGGAAAAACAACTTACCCGGCTCCAGGTTCCTTACGGGGATAGGATCGCACCCGTAGCAGCCTCTCACGGTTAAACCTGGATGGTGTTGACTCCACAGAGCCTCCCTCGACGGACACTACAGTAAAACCAGTCACCATGCCGAGAATATCGCGGTGGAACTACGTTTCCACCGCAAGCCGACACGAGTTACCGGCCGAAATAGGATGGTTGAAGAAGGTGAATTCCCCCACCGGAAATCCCACCCTCCCGTGGTAACTCCCCAAATGACCGACATGACACAAGGTATTAAATAAAAACAATTTAATAACACTTACTCAATAAAACGATGGCAGTGAATATTTACACACCTTGGCTGGTGACTTCCACCAGCCAAGACCCCTTAAATACAAAACAAAGGCCTAATGGCCACAAGGCAAACAAAAGAACAAAGAAAGATGCAATTGGAGGCTGGCCTGGCCTCCACCATTTATGTATCCTTAGCTGCTGCCTACAACACACTGCCCAGACTTAATGGCTGACTAGGCCATATAAGACCTCCAGGCAACTCCACCTGGAGGGGACAGTGGTCACTTCTGACCTCTCACCCATTGACTTCAATGGTGAGAGGTCTGCTGGCACCAAAATGGCGTCTGTCCCAACAGCCTACTGCATGCTGTCAGGCAGACCGCCATAGGGAGTTTGTCTGCTCAATCAAAAAAAGTTGTTTTGAGCAAACCAGATTGCTACACCAATAACATATACTGTATAAGGCTCATCAATGCACTCAGGAAATGAAATTTTGCAAGGAATACTCCTCTTATATCTTAAACAACCACTAACAACGACTAACATAAGTTAGAAATTCGCGATTTTGAAATAATTTTTAAAAATATAACTGCAATTACCACTTTTTTGTCATTCCATATATCACTCGATCAGCATATATTTAAGGTGCACACTGCACTTTAAAAACTTAATATTTGAAAACTTTAAATATGAATAACAGACTGTGTATTTTAAAAACAACCATTTTTTCTTTAACATTGGGTCTATGGGCTCAATAGAAAAACGATGCTAGCGCTCTTTGCGGAGATTTTTTGAAGTAATTTTGTGATGTAGCCTCTTAATGTCACTCTTGACCATTAGTTGGTCTCAAATGACCACAACAAGGTTTTGAAATCCATAATTTGGCTCTTGAGACATTTGTAACAAAAAGTTATATTCTAATTTGAACTCTATTAAGTTGTAAATATTTTTTAAGGTCTACATTTTAAGTGCCCATTATTAACCTTTACGCACTTAAAATCGTATTATGGTAATAACAATAATAAACCGTGGTCAAGGCAACGAGTCAATAAATAGTAAGTATAATGGAGCCACGTACGTAGATAAATGTTAATTCGTATTGACAAATGTGTCACTTTGAAGTTTTTACTTTATTATATACACGTGTGCCATTATCAGAATCTACTTCTCTCTATACAACATTTTTCTGAATGAACTAATCTTTAAGAGGCTAAATCGAAAAATTGCTTCGAAAAATCTCCAGAAGGAGGAGCACTAGCATCGTTTTTTTTCTATTTGAGCCCATAGACCCGATGTTAAACAAAGAATGGTAATTTTTAAAATACACATCTCGCGGCAATATTTTTATTTTTCATATATTTTTTATATATTTTTCATATATTTATTTTTCATATTTTTCAAGGTGTCCAATTTTGATGATTCAAAGTGCAATGTGCCCCTTAAATAGACCTGTATGCTAATCGAATTGATAGAATGACAAACGTCCTATTAAAATGTTTGTAAAAATACGTAAACGAAAATTAAAAAAAAACATCAGCACGTGCGCCTGTGTGTTAGTTTTACTGTGGTTTACTTGTGGTTTTTTAAAATTATTTTTAGGTATTTTTATCAACATTTTAATGGATGTTTTTTTCTTATTTGGGGCGTACTCAATGGAGTTTAACATAAGAGATAGAAATTCACGATTTTGAAATAGTTTTTAAAAATAGAACCGCACTTGCCAATTTTTTTTGTAATTCTATCACTCGATCAGCATATATTTAAGGTGCACATTGCACTTTGAACCATCAAAATTGGACAACTTTAAATATGAAAAATAAACATATTGCCACATTGACTGTGTATTTTAAAAATTGAAGTTTTTTCTTTAAGAGCCTAGATACACCTCCATCTTGTTGTTTTGAGCAGACGACAATGGGACAAATGAGTGTTATCATATGGTGTTACTAAACTTGCAAGAAATCGCCTCAAAATTGCTCAATTAAAATACAGGAAAGCGCAAAATGCAATAAAAAGTATTGTTCTTTGAGTACTTGCTTTATATAAATTTTGAAAAGGTCCTTCTTTTTTTTAAACAACGTTCAAAATCGTTCGTTTTTTAACTCCAGGTTAAATCCCATTGGACCAAAACACCGTCTCACAAACATTTGAAGAACTCTCGTTAAAAACGACTTAGAACAATACAAAAATTAGCACGTGCTTTCATGTATTGACTTCACGATGTTTTCTTTTTTATTAATTTTGAAAAGGTCCATCTATTTTTTAATAACGTTTAAAAACGTACGTTTATTTAACTCCATGTTAAGTTCCATATAGGACCAAAACACCGTCCCACAAACATTTGAAGAACTCTCCTTAAAAACGACTTAGAACAATAACAAAAAAATTAGCATGTGTATTAATCTATTGGCTTCATGATGTTTCCTTTTTATAAGCTTAGCACGTGAAATTATTTTTCTATTAATTATTATGTGACTTCAAACCGGGAGAAAAAACGTTAAAACAACATTATATATATTAAGCCAGGTCTGTATGTATGTATGTGTGTGTGTGTGTGTGTGTGTGTGTGTGTGTGTGTGTGTGTGTGTGTGTGTGTGTGTGTGTGTGTGTGTGTGTGTATCGAGATAACACTGTACAAAAACCTTGAAGTACGTCGGAACTTATATAAATTTAAATGAATAAATGAACCGCTTTTGTTTCTCAAGGTCAACTATATGTTGCACCCTTCCCATCCAAGAACCCCATGATATTGGAGAGGGGAAAAGCTTGGAAAGTGTAGAAGGGGGGGTGGAGAGAAACGTGGAGGGGAAAAAAAGTGGGAGGGGGTGACTGAAATTGAAATGTAAGGAGTAAAAAAAGGAAAAAACGACGCGCATGTGCACAATTGCCTGTGAATTTTGCTCCCGTCATTTATGACAGGTTACCCCACTAGTTTTTAAATAAAAAACGATCGCAGCCCCTACATTCGGAGAAATTTTGAATTATAAGCTATATCTAGGCTCTTAACAATCGGGTCTATGGGCTCAATAGAAAAACAATGCTAGCGCTCTTTGTAGAAATTTTTCAAAGTAATTTTGCGATGTAGCCTCTTAAGTATTAGTTAGCATTTTTCACTGATGTTTTAGGTCGATTGATGCTGAGTTATGTACGGTAAAGCTATCTTCACAATGCAAACCTCAAACAATTGCTGGCATAAAGCAGTCGCCTGCGTATGCGTAGGGTTTGTCTGCTGACACCGTGAATCAATTCGCTTGCAGCAAAAGAGATTAGACTAAGGACATACCTGTTTGCAGCACATTCACAAAACATGCAACAGGAAACAAAACTTTTGAGAAAGTAACTAAAGTTTTTTATAGGCAAATTTTCAATGTGAAGCAATAAGGGCTTTCGCAATGCATTCTGGGGAAAAAGTCACTGTGTAGAAAACACAGTATGTCCCTGCTCTAAAATGCCTGGTAAGAGTATTTTATGGTAAATGTTCCTTTAGAGCAAGTATATTTCGGTGTACTACAAACAGTTGACCTAAAGCCATTTCCCCTAGAGACATTCGTCCTATAAAACTTGTAAACCATTTGCCCTAAAGGTACATTTGCCCAAAACGAACATTTGCCCTAAAAGGACATTTGCCCTAAAACCACTTGCCCTAAAAAGACATTTGTCCTAAAACCACTTGCCCTAAAGGAATGTGTGCCCTAACCAGCAGTCTTAGTATAAGTGACTTGGCATTATTTTTTGCATGTCTGCAGCAAGTAGAACCTATTTAACATACTTCACCAAAACACACTAAACAGTATGAAAAGAGAAAAAGAAAAATTTCAAATTTCAAAAATAGGTGGGTTTTGGGCATAGTTTTAGGTCAAGTGGTTTTAGGGCAAATGTTTTTTTCGGGGCAAGTGCTTTTAGTGCAATCATTAGTTTAGGACATCCCCTAAAGCCATTTGTCCTAATGCCAATAACTGCAATTGGACTTAGGACAAATGGTTTTTTGGGATGTGTCTTTAGGGCAAATGTTTATATCGCAAAACAGATATATAAAAAAAAACAATCGCACCTTTCCACTTTCTTGAAGGAAGGGTGTGACTTACTGACACCATTTACACATTGTTTCATGATTGGTGCTTGAATTGCTATCTCTTGCAGAGGCTGCTTTGCCACTTAGCTAAGGAGTATAAACCAAACTAAAGTATGTGGATAAGATGATTGCTTCTTTAGAAAAATAAAATTCAATATTTGAGTCTCCGGTATGCAATTCAGAAATATTTGTTTGCATTGACTTTACTAGTCAATTACGATGCATTAAATAAGATACATCTTAGGGAAGTGTTCAACTCCAATAAACTACAACTACAGGAATGACTAGAGTCGATTTCAACTGCCTCTTCAACAATTTTGTTAAGAGATCTTAAGCATAGTACAGACTGGGTTCGTTTTATGAGTTGGTTACTTTTGTATTGCAATGTATTGTGTGTAACGTCTGGGCCACTAAGTATATTTAGGTACCGATTGACCCAGATTCTGTTTTGGGGTTGACCTTTTCAAGTCGACCCTCTTGTCCGCTGTATTCCCCTTCCACATGAGTGGATTTTTATCGTCTTTTAATTTGAAGTTGTTTACGTCCCTTTTAAAAACGTGTGAGTCAACAGTTTGGACAGATTGACCAATCTGTTGATTGGTCCATTTGTGCCCAAACTTCTTAATCAACCAATCACAGAAAAGTGTCCTGAGAATCGGACTTACAATAATTGTTGGATTCTCAGGGTATAAAAAAAGAGATGATTTTGTATGTTTGATATTCACTTTTCAAATACTGAATCTATGCCCGAATTGGGATAGATTCTGATGCAATATTTATGTGCGTTATTTATGTGTGTTAAAACCAAATTCTGAAGAGTTATTTTATTTTTATCTACAAAATAAATCCTTATTTACTTTAAACCAGTTGGAAATTCATTATTTCTTTTCCAACTTTACATTCATCATCAATTGCAGCTTTACACCTCATCGTCTTCTATACAAGTCAACGATCAGGTGAAAACCTGCAACTTTATGCCAAGCAGTTCAACGCCATATTCGAGGGTGATTTACGGACGAAAGTCCGCCGAAAAGATCCTCAAAAGTGTGAGTCTTTATTAAGACTAGTGAGGACGTCAAGTAGGTATTATATTGGCCTAGTCCTGTCGGGCCAGGTAGAATAAGTGACCTAGCCAACCACTTAAGATACAAGTGAAAACTCGCCTCGTATCTGAAGTCGAAAAAGGTCCCGTCACAATATAACATTTCTTCGTAAAACGGAACTGTTACGAAAATAACTCCGAAAAAACCAAAATGAACCTCTCCTGAACCCACTCCTCCCTTTGTGTTTATAAAAAAAATAATTTGTAGCCTTTGTTATCCTTCCATGTGCCCTGAAGTTGAATACTGAAGTTTCAGGAAATTATTTGCAACCATTATATATATATATAATATCCCAGGTCTGTGTGTCTATCTATCTGTCTGTCTGTCTGAAGTAACGCTGTACAACCATTGAAGCATGTCGGAATTTATATAAATTTAAATAGAGAAATGAAGAGCTTTTTTTTTTCTCAAGGTCAACTATATGTTGCACCCTTCCCATCCAAGAACCCCATGATATTAAATTGGAGAGGGAAAAGGTTGAAAAGTGTAGGAGGGAGGGAGGGGGGGGGAGAGAGAGAGAGAAACGTGGAGGGGGAAAAGTGGGAGGGGTGATTGAAATTGAAATGAAAGGAGTAAAAAAAACGAAAAAACGAAGCGCATGCGCACAATTAATTGCCTGTGAATTTTGCTCCCGTCATTTATGACGGGTTACCCCACTAGTATATATATAATATCCCAGGTGTGCGTGTGTGTGGAGTAACAAAAACCATTGAAGCACGTCGGAATTTATATAAATTTGAATAAATGAACCGTTTTTTTTCTTTCTCTCAAGGTCAACTATATGTTGAACTCTTCCTTTGGAAAGTGTAGAAGGGAGAAGAGAGAGAGAGAGAGAGAGAGAGAGAGAGAGAAAAGTGGGAGGGGTGACTGAAATTGAAATGAAAGGAGTAAAGAAAAGGAAACAACGTCGCGCATGCGCACAATTGCCTGTGAATTTTGCTCCCGTCATTTATGACGGGTTACCCCACTAGTTTTCAAATGATGCCCGAACAGATAAACAGAACTTGGTTACAACTTGCAATGTAGATTTCATGTAAGAGACCTATATCTCGATAGCTGTTTTTGGTGCGCATCACAATTGTAAGTGAATGAAATAATTTGCCATTACCAGATGGAAACAAAGCTTTGGCTGTGCATGACTTTAATAATAGTTTAAAGCGTATTTCTTTTATTAGCATGTACAAACATTATAGGCACGATTTTCCAATTTATTTGCCAGTCGTGCACAAAATGACAGGAATGTTGCTTCACGTGTTTCAGTGACACTCCCGCTATTATATCATCTGTTGGATCTACAGTTTGAACACGTTTTTTTGCATTCATAATTAGATCTGTTAAGATATTGTACGAGGATCACTCAGAAAGTTCTATCACACCGTTTTTTTCTTCTTTCTTCTCTCAGCCTAGAAAGAGCTGAAATTTAATTTGAATTTGAAATAATAATAATTTTTTGGAATAATAATTACAAAAAAAAACATTGTGGAGTATGTTATGCTCTCTTTACGTTCCTGCAGGTAATGCACTGCATACAGGCTGTATGCGGTGCATTAGCTGCATTAACGTAACAAGAGCATTAATTTACTAGTGGGGTAACCCGTCATAAATGACGGGAGCAAAATTCACTGGCAATATTGTGTGCATGCGCGTCGTTTTTTCCTTTTTTTTACTCCTTTCATTTCAATTTCAGTCACCCCTTCCCACTTTTCTCTCTCTCTCTCTCTCTCTCTCTCCCCCTTCTACACTTTCCAAAGGAAGAGTTCAACATATAGTTGACCTTGAGAAAAAAAACCGTTCATTTATTCAAATTTATATAAATACCGACGTGCTTCAATGGTTTTTGTTACTCCACACACACACACACAAACCTGGGATATTATATATATATAATTATTTTCTAATTACGTTTAATTTAAAAAAGTGCTGAAAACAATGACCAATTCCATATTTAAAATTAAAGTTCCATCTGCTATGTAAATTTTATTTCAGTGTCGTCAATAGACTTACATGAAGCTATTTAAACCCCATTCTCGAGGGTCTCTTACCAAGCACGCATTGCGCATTTCGAGAGCTTGCGGCAAACGGAACAACATTAATGTAACAGTAACAGTAACCGATAGACAAAATGAATATAAAAAAAAGAAATATTTGAAATGTGTGCTTACCTCACCAATAACAGAGTAACAATTCGATGCCAACACAAAGCCACAATGATTGAACAAGATGCCATTAACCATTCAGCAATAATATATGATGGCTTGGACGTAAAATTTTGATCACAGTTGACAAAACAGTTGATGGGCGGAGATAAAAAAAAACACACACACTAGTAATTACTGCTTTGCTGTCTTCTTTTACAGGTTGTAGATCTGTAATAGACAATAAAAGTGGTGGTTTAGCTATATTGTCAAAAGCAATTTTAATGATTTTCAATGCACGACATAACCATAATGTTTTTTTTTTAGATATTTCAATAAAAAGTAATAACAATGCATAGTGGTGACCATTGACCACAAACATTGGGACATTTCCAATTCAAGAAAACAAACAGTTTTCCTTCAACTACGAGGCTGAAGGCCGCCTTATACTTCATTCTTTTTATTCCATTCCGTTCCTTTCCGTTCTGTCCGTTCAGTTCATTCAGTTCCTGTCAAAGGAAAGCTCATATACTATCAATGACTGAACTGAACAGCATGAACAACTGACCAATAAGAAACACATAGGGCAAATCTTAGGGAAAAATAGGATAGGGAAACTGGCAACATACTTATGTAATAAAATAAGAAAAACTGGCATCACAGGTCTCCATCTCATAATAGGAAGTGGACAATAAACAGGATAAGGTGTGGCTTATGACGTCCTATGTTATTCTGATTGGCTACCATGAACAGATTTTCCGCCAAAGTTCAGCAATGTTCTATCCATTCTGTTCATTCCTTTTATGCCAACGGAATGGACATTTTCAACTGTTTTTTTAAGTATATGACCCCCAACGGAAAGAATGGAATGGAAACTGAACAGACTGAACGGAAAAGAATGAAGTATACTTCATTCTTTGGCGGCCTTTACACAGTAGAGCGTTGATTATCGGAACGTCGGTTATCGTAACCGATTATCGGAAACCAATTTATTTGATTTACTCTTATGGAAATAAAAAAAAATCTTTGCAATCGGTTTTCCTTTTCTTACTTTTTTTTAATAAGAGTTCGATTATATGAACTTTCGATTATCGGAAATATGCGTGTACGACATTAGTTTCGATAATCGACGTTCTACTGTAGTAAATTACTGTCAATGTGCATGGCGAATTTCTGATCCACATATAAAGGCCTTCCTATAGTGCAAAGTCAGTGCTGGTTAGTGCTGCCAAAACTTTTGCTAGTGCTACTTCCGGCCAATAGTTATTTGAATTTTACTCTGGGGGGCCAGCTTCCCGTCAAGTTGGTACACCTAACCTAACGGCACCAACACTAACGTAGCACTAACAAATAGGGTCGCGGTCCCTCACTGGGAGGACCAACTAGCTTGACTGACGTCTTCCTAGAGCTCGACAAAACTTTCTGAAATGATTGTTTTTAGAACCTTTTTCTTTTCAAAAAGGTGTCAAGGAATTGGTGGAAGCACGGACACCATTTCTCAAACGAGCTTCTGTCTCCTGAGGGGTATGTGCCCCCTCACCGCCTAACAGCACCCATCCTCCTCGGTAGTGTCACCATGTCCGCTACCGGTGAGCTCAACCTCTCCCGGTCGACGCTCACCCTCCTGCAGCCGCTGTTCACGGTCCGAAGTATGGTAGTGCAACTCCCACTCCATCCCTGAATTTAAAAACTAAAAATGGGTAACATTGCAGCAGTGCGACATCTCACTAGATGGCATTGATGATTTCAGAACTGTTGTTGAGCTATAGGAATTACATTACAAATAGAACTCCAATTTGTATTTCAGAAATATTTTTCAGATTCAGTTGTGTTGAACTCTAGGAAGGACAGTCAGTTAGAAATCGGGACAAACAGAAGTTGGCTCCGCCCTTTTTATGACGAACGCAACTTCTAATTGGTTGGTTATGCAATCTGACGTCACATGCTCCTACCTTTTCAACGTCGAACCACACAACAAACCAATTAGAAGTTGCCGTTCGTCATAAAAAAGGACGGAGCCAATTTCTGTTCGTCCCAATTTCTAATTGCCTGTCAACATAACTCTTAGCAGTTATTAATGTGCCAACCTGCCCCCTGTACTGTACATAGCCAACAACCCCGGTCTCCCCTATATTTTCACGTAAACCCCTATAAGTATAAGTGGAAACCAAGCTTTAAAGAAAGCAAAGTCGAGTTACACTTCATTTCAAATAAGAAACAAATTTGTCTCCCCGTATTAAAAGTATTTTAACCAATCAACAAACAAAAGTGATTCGCACGCTCCTCATAAATAAGTCATTATTAATTTACATTTGGCCATTTGTTTACAACTTATCCGGTTGTTTGACAGTCGGAAATTAACAATTCAATGACAAGAGAGAACGTAAAAAGCGAATACACACAGAGACAGCTTCATAGAAACGGTTTCATTTAGTAAGGTGACAATGCAAACATAGAAAACGCATAGAAACACTGAAATCTATATAGCAGAATTGATAGTAATACATTTGTTAAGACTATAAATGTTTGCTTGTGAATGTAGTAACCCTATTTTATACATGTGCAACGTATGACCCGCGGGCCGCATCCGGCCCCGTCCTGATTTTATCTGTCCAGTGAGGACTTTTCGAAATTTCACTGAAACTGGCCCACCAGAAATATTTCCAGGACCCCTACCCCCATTTTCAACAATGAGAACAAATGAACCAATCATAGTGGAGATAGACATTTGCCCTAACGCCAAGTGCCATAAAGGGATGATTGCCCTAAAACAATTTGCTCTACAGGTACATTTTGTCTACAACCATATTCCCTAAAGACACTTTTGCCCTAAAACGATTCGCCCTAAACAATGTTTGCCCTTAAACCAGTTGCCCTAAAGAACAATTGCCTTAAGGACATTTGCCCTAAAGCCATTTGCCCGAAAAAACATTTGCAATAAACCACTTTCCCTGAAAGGACATTTGCCCTAATCAGTAGTGTAAATTTACGTCATTTGGCGTTTTTTGTGCACCTGTGACACACAGAACCTGTGTAACATACTCCACTGAAAGGCACTAAACTGTATGAAAAGAGAGAACAAAAAAGTGGTTTTAGGGCAAATGATTTTAGGGCAAGTGTCCATAGGACAAGTGTCTTTAGGGCAAATGTCTATATCCCCTCTTTTTGGCCTGTAAAACAATTTACCCTAAAGGGTAATTTAATCTAAAACCATTTTCCCAAAAGACACATTTGCCCTAAAACGATTTGCCCTAAAAGAATCTTTGCCCTAAAACCATTTTGTGTTTCTCTTTTCATATGGTTTAGTGTCTTTCGGTGCAGTGCCGAATGACATATTTAGACTGCTTTAGACGTCCCTTTAGAGCAAGTGGTTTTAATGCGAAAGTCCCTTTAGGGCAAATGATTTTAATGCAAATGATTTTAGGGCAAATGATTTTAGGACAAATGTCTTTAAGGCAAATATGTTTTGGACAAAAACGGCTTTATGGAAACTATCTGTAGGGCAAATGTCACACACCCAATCACAGTGACTAACTCATGAAAATCACCGCGATTTTTATTACTCTTCTACAAGAAATATTCCATTAATTCCCCCACACATTGACCGTATATTGTGAAAGACACGAAATCTCAAACGTCCCCATGTTCGTAAAGCGAACTTTAAAAAATTACATGGCCCTCGGATATATTTAAAATTCGCTATTCTGGCCCACGCTCTTAATGAAGTTGCACATGCCTGCCCTATTTGAATGGTTGTTGCAATGTGAGAAAATAAACTTGTGAAGCAGATCAATATAATGCAAATAGTATATAGTTAAAATTTATGTCTTGTTCAGGTGCGCAGCCATGCGTATACTTGTCTAAATATCGTTAATCGAATGCTCAAAAGCCAAACATTTTTTTTATTCAAGCTCAAACTAGTCTTTATATTCTTTTTAAATTGTCCACAGTAGGCCTACTGTGGCATATATATATATATATATATATATATATATATATATATATATATATATAGTGGCGCCCCACAGCTAAGCCATTGAAACCAATGAGAAAGAGAAATTCCTATTTAAAAAATACATGGTTCAGGCAAATGTTTTGTTTTCTGCAACAAAAATTGTGATTTTCAAAATTCAAATTGCAATATGTACGTAACAATATTGCTCATCTAGTGATACATTGGTACAAATTTATAATTATTTTTTTTATTTTTAATTTCATTTTAAAATCTCGTATTTTTTTAGCTCATGTTAAATCCCATAGGCCACAAACGCTCCTCCGTTTATACATTTTATAGGATCAAGCTTCCCACTAACCATAAGTTTCATGATACCCTAAAATTTGACCACTACTGAAAAAAAGTCGTTATTAAAATATACCCACTTTTATCCATCGATAAGAGAGAAAATGGCGGACAAAAGTGTATGAAAATTGATTTTTTTGCCACATGTTGACGTCACAGCTACAGAAGCGCCTACATGCAAAGATTTTTGTAAGTTTTTTTTCACTGTAGGCTCTTATAAGGTGGCCGCTCTTCAATAAATCACGAAAAAAAAATTAATTTCTATGGAGCCTTGTAAAGGACATGCGATATTTTTTTAATTAAATCTCGATTTCTAATCTCTCTTTTATTCGGCCATGTTACTTATGCTATGTTGTGCGCACCATACTCTAATAATAAAATGAGTGATGCTAGAAAAGGGCGCTTGCAATAATTTAATTATTAGAGTATGGTGCGCGCAACAGGACAAAATTAACATGGCCGAATAAAAGAGATTAAAAGTCGACATATCGAGATTAAAAGTCGACATGTCGAGATTAAAAGTCGACATGTCGAGATTAAAAGTCGACATGTCGAGATTAAAAGTCGACATGTCGAGATTAAAAATCGACATGTCGAGATTAAAAGCCGACATGTCGGGATTATAATTCGACATGTCGGGATTAAAAGCCGACATGTCGAGATTAAAAGTCGAGATTAAAAGCCGACATGTCGGGATTAAAAGCCGAGATGTCGGGATTAAAAGCCGACATGTCGGGATTAAAAGCCGACATGTCGGGATTAAAAGCCGACATGTCGGGATTAAAAGCCGACATGTCGAGGTTAAAAGCCGACATGTCGAGGTTAAAAGCCGACATGTCGAGGTTAAAAGCCGACATGTCGAGGTTAAAAGCCAACATGTCGATATTAAAAGCCAACATGTCGAGATTAAAAGTCAACTTGGAGATTAAAGTCGACATGTCGAGAATTTAAAAAAAAAATGGTACATGTCCTTTATAGGGCTCCGTAAATTTCACTATTTTCATTAACCCTTCACAATAAAATCCTTCATCACTTGTTTGTTTCAAGGTACAGACTTGAGTGATGTTTCTCAGTTGAAGTGTTAAAACAGAGAAACAAGCAATGCTTTGATGTCAAGCCGTCGGATACTCGGGCGATATTGTTTTGTATCCGCAAAGGCGTCTCGCTAGGAAACATCGCTCTCGACAATGTTTCCGGCGATTATCGCCCGATCTGTACTAGGCTTTAGGGTTTTTCGGGGTATTTTTTTTTTTGCTTTTGGTTTTCTTAGCGCTTGCTGACTGACTTTATAGCTACTTCCGTTTTGGCACTGACATATATGCATAATTAATTCTTTACATAAAGTCAACAATGTCTCTTCTTCGAGTTTAATATCACTAGCACCTGTCTTCTTTTATTTATATTGGAATGCCTGACTGAAAGCTATGCATAAACAAACAAGAATTCCTCAGCTGCAAAATTGCTGCACAATTTATTTTGTTCCCATACATGTGCAACGTATGGCCCACGAGCCACATGCGGCCCTGCACTGATTTTATCTAGCACGTGACGTGAGGACTTTTTTTTTTTCAAATTTCACTGAATCTGGCCAGCCAGCATATTTCAAAAACCTCCCTTATTTCGAAAAAAAAAAAATGGCGCTATGTGGAAGCGATTTTTTTTTCTAGAACAAAGTTCTTTAAATCTAAAACGAGAATAACGAATTCACATCCCCAGAAAATAATTTGCGTGTTAGAACTTGAGTGATTTTCCCAAACATTGGCCGTATTTTGACAGACATGAAGTCCGAAACGTCCCATTGAATGCAACTGATCTGTCGTAAGCTGAACTTTATTTTGTTCATAAAGCGAACATTCAAAAACTAGTGGGGTAACCCGTTATAAATGACGGGAGCAAAATTCACAGGCAATTGTGCGCATGCGCGTCGTTTTTTTCCTTTTTTTACTCCTTTCATTTCAATTTCAGGCACCCCCTCACACTTTTCTCTCTCTTTCTCTCCCCTTCTACACTTTCCAACCTTTTCCCATTTTTCTCTTTCTCTCCCCCCTTCTACACTTTCCAAAGGAAGAGTTCAACATATAGTTGACCTTGAGAAAAAAAAAAACGGTTCATTTATTCAAATTTATATAAATTCCGACGTGCTTCAATGGTTTTGTTACTCCACACACACACACACACACACACACACACACACACACACAGACCTGGGATATTATATATATATAATTATATTCATTAAAGAGACCATTGCCCTCGTAATTTTTTTTGTTGAAATATTGTCAAGACTTACCCAACGATTACCAAAATAATTTTTAAAATTAAAAATTATATATATATTAAGCGAGGTCTGTGTGCGCGTGTGTGGGTGTCTGTCTGTGATAATGCTGTACAACCTTGAAGCACGTCGGAATTTATATAAATTTAAATGAATAAATGAACCGCTTTTTTTTCTCAAGGTCAACTATATGTTGAACTCTTCATATCCAAGAACCCCATGATATTAAATTGGAGAAAGGAAAAGGTTGGAAAGAGTGGGGGGGGGGGGGGGAGAGAGAGAGAGAGAAACGTGGAGGGGGAAAAAAGTGGGAGGGGGTGACTGAAATTGAAATGAAAGGAGTAAAAAAAGGAAAAAAAAAAACGACGCGCATGCGCACAATTGCCTGTGAATTTTGCTCCCGTCATTTATGACGGGTTACCCCACTAGTTATGTATATTAAGCCAAGTCTGTCTGTCTATATGTAACGCTGTAAGAACAAGGACAAAAACCTTTTAGCAAACACACGTGAGGGCGGTGGGGGAGAGGGGAGGGTAGAAGGAAAAGTTAAACTAGAATGTCCCGTCATCATACATGACGGGTTACCTACTTCATGTATGACGGGTTATCTCACTAGTAAGTCAATAAAATCATAAAAAAACTTAAAAATGAAGGAACTTTTTATGAGTCAACCAAACAACGCCATCGTAATTTTTTTTAAAAAAACGAAAGTCTAGCCCTCAAGTTAGTGGCAAAGGTTGCCACCTCACATTTCCATAATTCCTTAATCAAATACACGTATTTCCTAGTAAAATTAAACACAATATACAACTTTTGAATGAACTCGAGAGCCACATGGCCCGTGATAAAATTCAAATATTAAATCCATAGCACTTTCAAATGAATAGAGAATACATGTATTTGGATAGGGAATTAAAAGTAATGTGAGGTGACAACATCAGAGAATTCAAGTAGAGGAGTATATTTTGGAGTTTTTTATTAGTATTGCCAATGTCTGTTGTTTGGTGGCGCGTCTATCCGATAAAGTCCATTTGTACGAAGTTAATTGATTTTTAATTTCTTTTTTTTTTAATTATATTAATGACTATTTTAAATTTTAAAAATAATTTTTTCAATCGTAGGGTTAAGCCCTGTTTTCACGATGATAGTTGTCCCGATAGTTGCTGTCATGAGAGCAACTATCGCGAGAACTATCATCGTGAAAAACCACACGATAGTCACTATCGCACTGTCGCGATAGTTATAGTTGTTGTGTGACCGCTTATAGGGAAAAATATCCACTTTGTAGGGAAATTTGGCTTCTAGAGGGGGAGAGAGAGAGAGAGAGAGAGAGAAAGAGAGAAAGGCAACACTGCTGTTGACTCAATGATATCTATGAAGTAGACGTCACGCTGTCATGTGACAGAACGTGTAGACAGTTGCTATCGTGAGAGTGAACTATCGCAACTTTCATGGCAGCTACTCTCACGATAGAACTATCGCCGTGAAAACGAGGCTTTAAGTCTCTTTAAAATAAACATCATACGGTATGAACCGACAGTTATATTTAAAATTCGCTATCCGGCCCACGTGCTTAATAAAGTTGCCCATACCTAAACAAAGACATTGTACATTGCTTCCTTCCTTCTGTCATTTCATCTCATCTTTCTGATCTTCTCTCTCCTTCTTTCCATTAAAGACAACAACAGAAACAGTGCATTGTCTAGTTATTCTAGTATATAATATGATGTATAATTTGTTCAACTACGCGGACAAAAAAAAAGGCAAATGCATTAATGGCACCCCCTCCCCCCGCCCCCTATATTGCGTGAATCTAATCCCAATTTTCCACTTATTGTTTTAAGTAGACCAAATTGTAATCGCATAGCTCGCTACAAACTCAAAAAGCTATTTTGCAATTCAGGCATTATTATCTCAATTTAGTGGTCTCCATTTAGTGAGTGCCAAAAATTTTTTTTTTAAAAAAAATTTTCAGCTTTATTATTAGTAAAGATGCGGATTTATGCACAAAAAGACTGCACCACAAATCCAATTGTTTTAAGGGCAGATTTAATTAAATCAATGGAATGTTTGTTTAATTTGTGATGTGGCAACAATTAAGATATCTTTTTTGTTGTTGTTGTTGTTCTATACTGGCAAGTAATGATTTGATGCGGCCACTAAATTTAATCCATGAACGCGTTATTTATTTAATTTATTTTAAATGTGATACCAATTACACAGCTCTTTTTTTTTACTTATCAGGTATCAAAATGTTGCGAAATTTATTTTTTTTAATGCAGAAAAGAAAGAAGAACGTCAGTCTCTATGTTTAAGAGCCTAGATATAGCGTTTAATTCAAAATTTCTCCGAATGTAGGCGCTGCGATCGTTTTTGATTTAAAAATGTTTTTAACGTTTTTTTTTTCTTCTAAGTTTGAAGTCACATAATAATTAATAAAAAGGTAATTTCACGTGCTAAGCTTATAAAAAGGAAACATCGTGAAGCCAATAGATTAATGCACGTGCTAGTTTTTTTTTGTTATTGTTCTAAGTCGTTTTTAAGGAGAGTTCTTCAAATGTTTGTGGAACGGTGTTTTGGTCCTAAGGGACTTAAAATGGAGCTAAAAAAACGTACGATTTTAAACGTTATTGAAAAATAGAAATACCTTTTCAAAATTTATAAAAAGAAAACATCATGAAGTCAATACATGAAAGCACGTGCTAATTTTTTGGTTATTGTTCTAACGAGAGTTCTTCAAATGTTTGTGAGACGGTGTTTTGGTCCAATGGGATTTAACCTGGAGTTAAAAAACGAACGATTTTGAACGTTGTTTAAAAATAGAAGGACCTTTTCAAAAATTATGTAAAGCGAGCACTTAAAGAACAATGCTTTTTATTGCATTTTGCGCTTTCCTGTATTTTAATTGAGCGATTGTGAGGCGATGTCTTGCAAGTTTAGTAACACCATATAGTAACACTCATTTGTCCCATTGTTGTCTGCTCAAAACAACAAGATGGAGGTGTATCTAGGCTCTTAAATTGTCATTTGTTCAAACTGTATACTACGGAGCCCTGTAAAAGACATGCGAGATTTTTTTTTAAACTTCGACATTTCCACTTTTTCCAGAATCTCGACATTTCGACTTTAATCTCGACTTTTAATCTCTTATTCGGCCATGTTAATTATGCCATCAGCACGTGCGCTAATGTGTTGGCTTCACTGTGATTTAATTGTGGTTTTTTCAAATTATGTTTAGGTATTTTTACGAGCATTTTAATGGATGTTTTTTCTTTCTTTTTTACGAGAACGCACTCAATGGAGTTTAACATAAGAGTTAGAAGTTCGAGATTTTGAAATAGTTTTCAAAAATAGAACCGCACTTACCAATTTTTTGTCATTCCTATCACTCGATCAGCATATATTTAATATGCACATTGCACTTTGAACCATCAAAATTAGACAACGTTAAATATGAAAAATAAACATATTGCCGCGACTGTGTGTATTTTTAAAAATTGAAGATTTTTCTTTAACATCGGGTCTATGGGCTCAATAGAAAAAAACGATGCTAAAGCTCTCTTGTGGAGATTTTTCAAAGTAATTTTGCCTTATGTAGCCTCTTAAGTTTCTAAAAGCCAGTCTCTATGAGCATAATCAAAATTCAATTTGAAAATCAGCGACAAGTTCCACATGATGATGTTTTCGTGTGGAACTGGCTTCAGAATACGCATAAATTAAACACAAGACATAGGCCTACATGTAATTTGAAATGTATGGATGGTTAAATTGTTCTCACCATACAATATGCTCCTATACCTGTATGCCTGTATTGTAAAGTAAATTTCTGAGGATAATATGAAACAAAAGCCAGACACACACACTTCACATTATTACATAGAGAGTATATAGTCAATAAATGTTAATTTGTCATGCATAATCAAAAGATGTAATTTATGCTTGTTAGATGGTGTAATGTTGCATTACACACACACACACACACACACACACACACACTCATCATGAATGCAATGATGGGCGTCCCCACCTTTTTTGGGTTTTTTTTTTTTCTTCTATCGTTGCTTCGAGCTCCAGTGTTCATTTGCATTCCATTTTTTTCCCAGTAGTAGTGGATTTACGAAAAATTAAATTTTGTAGTATAAAAATTTGGAAGACAGCTGGATAGAATTTCAAATTTCTAGCTTCAAAACAATATCACTAGTAGTGCTTTTCAATTCATTGCCATGAAATAGATTCAATTTGTAACTATTATTAAATTGCATAATGATGCCTATAACTTCCAAGTCTTTATTTTTTTTTTTGTATGAATAGAACTCTTTATAAGAACAAACTCAACATGACGTTAATTCAACTTAAGGAACCAGACAAGAGTAGATCTATGTATATTTTTTTTTAATTCAAAAAATGGGAAAGAATTATTAGGGTCGAAAATATTTCCTTTGCCTTAAAAAAGTTAACACCAACAGTAACCAATTTGTCATTCATAGCAGTTAGCATAAAATTTACATGTTTATTAAGAGTTTAGGGAAACCTTAGACTATTAGTTTCCTGGACTGGCAACTTCCTATCTTCTCCATGTTAAAGTGTTGAATGCCTGGTTTAAGGCTATTAAAATACCTTAAAACTACAGGGTGATCTTAAAACATCAGCAACATATTAGAGACCTGGATTATTTTCAAATACATTATTAGTTAGCGAATCAAAAACTTTTTTTTACCAACTTTTCCTGGAACAGATTTCAAATTTCTTGTTACCTCACTCACTATTTCCATAGCTTTTGTGAGTCTGTTTCCAAATTGGCAATAGTGGGCACTTAAGTCTAAGGCGAGGGTTAATCCCTGATTCACATTCCTGTTACACAAAACTGAAAGAATGCTTACAAAGTTGTAAAAATTGGAATTTTTAAAAAACACTATAAAAAATGCTTCAAAACAGAAAATTGTTTTTTATGCATTTTTATGCAACAACGCCAAAATATGCAAAAGTATGCAGAATATAAATTTGAAAGTAGATAGCTTGGTTCATGATTGGGATTTCACTTTAATCAGCATATTCGTATTTCAATGCTAAAAAACATGCAAAAGATAAAAATACTTGCCCTACTACCTAGTCTAAAAGTTCGAATGTCTTATATAGCCCAAGCTACAGGGTAGTCACATGTATAATGTTTGCAAGAACAACTGCTAGATATTAGTCATTATCAAATATTCACTTTGTTTTTCCATTCGTAGCCTGCAATTTATTTTGTATGAATGCAGGACACCTGGTGGAACTTGATGGTTGAAAGAATATTCATCTTTATAAGGCTAATGCTAATACTAGATGCCTAGCCAAGTTTTGCAACTGAAAAAAAACGCAATTTTTCGTTTACTTAGGAAGAAATTTGGGGTGCACTGAAGATTTTTGCTCCCAAATGCCAAAAACCTAGCTATGCTACTGGTAGTATGGCTGCTACTGTCTGGTTGTCTGTAATGGCGCATTCACACTAGGCTGGTTGCTGCTTGCTGGTTGTAGCCAGCTAGCAGCATAATGTGAACCGCTACCAGCAGCTGCTTTCTCCAGTAAGCTAGTGATTTTAACAGCGGCTGGTGAAGTTGAACATGTCCAACTTTAGCAGCTACCAGCTGGTCATTTGACTCCCTTCCTGCTGCTTCCAGAGTGTAACTCCACTGCTTGGGTTGGTTGTTATTAGAGTTTTTGTTTTTGCACGACAGTGATTGGATGACTTGCGCTGCTAATACCAGCAGTGACTGGAGAAGTGTGAACCCTAAGCAGCCGTTGCTTGCTGTTGCTGCAGCCAGCAGCTTGTAAACCAGCCTAGTGTGACTGCGCCATTAATGAAAACATACCTGGCGGGTTACTTGGTGTCTCGCCACCCACTACCCTCCTCCACGTAGGTAACTTGCACTGTGAAGTTACTACTTTAGACCATGAATAGGGGTAGATGGAGCGCCTGCAATGAAAGTCAGGACCAACTTGACACAGGTCTTGTCACTCATTGTGAAACATGACATTTTTGGGATAAACTGCTGTGTCATCATGGTCTTTTAGCTGTTCCTATGGCTCATGTTCCGTCTACCCGTATACATGGTCTAAGGTTACAACTAGCAGGCTCTGGGCTTTCAGATGGCACTATGACCTGTAAAGGTCTAATTCCACAACAAGACATTGTTTTTTTCCAACTAGAGTGACATTAATCACAGCTAGTCTTGCTCACAGCTACTCTTGCCTTGGCAGTGGAATTTTGAGTACCCGACTGAAGAAATCGGGCCAACTAGTTTAATTATATGTGACATATTGTGTACTCTGAGACATATGGCGACATATGGTGACATTGTGACATATTGTGTATCTCCAAGCCAAATGGCAGGAGGGCGTTTAATATTTATTTGGGCTAGTCTTATGGTTGTTAGATAAACAACTGTATAAATGGTATAAGACAGAGTTGGGCAGTAGTGGTCATGCATGCACCACATAGATGGCACTGTTTGTTGAAAATTAAAGCTCTCATATGATAATGTCTCTTTCAGTGCACCTAGTGTCCAGAATCCTTAACAATGGCGAAAAGTGGGCGGTATAGTCTGCTTTGGGAATCTAAAAAGCCAATTTTTGTCTACTTGTTTGGACATCATGGAAAAGGATGTTTCATGTATTGTTTCTTGATGAAAACCATGTTTGGCGTTTACTACTGTTGATTTACGAAAGCTCTCAGGGCCGCACACATGTTTTTTTTTTGCATATAAGCAGAGCTTGTGGACACTAATTTATTTTTATGGTTTTCATCAAAACTGCCCTAAATATCACTCAGTTGCCTGGATTATGAAGTTCTGTTCTTAAAAATTTGTTCAAGTGTAGATTTATATGCATCTTTTGGGCAAAAAGGAACACATGTTCTTTTTTGCACCGGCATTTCAAATATTTTAGGATATTCTATAACACAGTAAATCCATTTAGTGCAACACAAACAAAGCTTCTCCTTATTTAGAATAATGTTGTCTTTATTGTTGCATTCAATCACAATCTAAAGCCGGTATTACACTAGCAACCTCCAATGCAAACCAACTTGCAATGCAACCTGTGATGTGACTTGCAACTAGAACTTTGTAATAAACTTCTGCATCACACTATGCAACCTAGTTGCAAATCAAGTTTTTAAAACTTCGTTTATGTCAAGGGGCCGACACATTCGGGTGAATCTCGTACGGTATCTGAAGCCCTTTTACTTTTAATCCGTGTTTTACTGAATTTTAAAATTTCAATTCTATTATGGATATCCAAGTAAAATGCAGCTAAAAAGTAAAATGACTTTCCATCCACACGAGCTGCTGTGAATCGTAGTGAAAATCGTTCATGATTTTCTTCAATGTCTGCCTCCCTTGATTTGTGTCCACATTGTGATCAACTAACAGGAAGTTCATAAACCGGAAGTCATGAAACCGGGAATTCGTTCAATGTTACATATGTCATTTCCAGCAAACGACCTGATTGGTTGTTTGTCATTAAGTTTACTTGAAAAGTCTCTCAAAGTTGAACATGAGACTGAGAAACAATGAAACAACTTGACAATGAGACTGAGTTTGACACTAGTTAAAAGGACAGTTTTATGATGTTGCATGTCATATCACACTATAAACAAGGGAGTTGCATGTCACATTGAACATATGATTGTATTAAAAGCTGCTAGTGTAATACCGGCTTAAGATATTTGCTCAAAATTATTCCACCACACTTTAACATTTTATTAAATTATATCATACACTAGAACGAAAGCCCGTCTTCAACGGGTGCGATAGTCTTACACAATATCTCAGATTGAGAACATTTCGAGTAAATACTTTGCTTGATCCTGGTATAATCCTGCCTTGCGTTGAAAAAAAAATTAATACTTAAAAACTCTACCCAGGACTTGAATCAAGGACCTCTCCCTTCTCTACCGAAGACGTAACCAACTTTGCTACACAGGCATTTAGAAATCAGAAAGAACTTCAGTTGGCACCGCCCTTGTTATGACGACCGGCAACTTCTAATTGGTTTGTTGTGTGGTTCGACGTTGAAAAGGAAGGAGCATGTGACGTCAGACTACATAACCAATCAATTATAGAAGTTGCGTTCGTCATAACAAGGGCGGAGCCAACTAAAGTTTTCCCCGATTTCTAAATGCCTGTCTTTGACACCAGTGTAAATTGTGAGATCAAAGAGGTGACCTTTACCATAACCTACGTGGGTTAATTTATTCTTTGAAAAAAAAAAGCATGCTGTAATAAAGCAAGCTTTTAATGGTTGCCAACTTTTTATGTTCAGCGGTTCTGGTGAAATTTGATGATTTATCACAAAAATGAGGTAAACGGAGGAAAATTGAAAATTCTAATGTAGCCTAACAAGAAGCCTATCTAAAGACGTGTATATACTGGTTAATTTTCACGATTCTAGAGTGTGTAGTTTACGAGAACATTCTTGCACAAAAGAAAGGAGAAAGGGCGATAATGATGATGAACTATTTTATTGAGTAGACTGCCTCGCCTATACGAGGTTGCAAAAATACACAGTATACCAGATTAATTCAAAAACACATTAATTTTTACTATTTAAAAGTGTCTAGAGAAGTTATAATTAATCACATGTGACCACATGAGATGATACCATGGGTAAAAATATATAATGTATTAAGCCCCGTCTATCTTTCTTTCCCTGTATGTGTAACACTGTGCAAACAAGGTCAAAAACACTTTTTTTTTTTCTCAAGGTCAACATTATGTTGCGCTCTCCCCATCCAAGAACCCCACGATATTAAATTGGAGAGAGGAGGGGGAAAGGTTGGAAGGGGTAGAGGGAGAGAGAGAAACGTGGAGGGGGAAAAAAGGGGAAGGGGAAACTGAACTTGAAATGAAAGGAGTAAAAAAAAGGAACAAACGACGCACATGCGCACACCAGAGAAAATGAAAAGCTCATTTTCTTGGTCTGGTGTCACATGCGCCACCCTTTTCAATTTCTAATTGGGTTTGTTACTTGGTCTGGTGTCACATGCGCCACCCTTTTCAATTTCTAATTGGGTTTGTTACTTGGTCTGACGTCATAAAAGGGCGGAGGAAAAGAAATTCTAATGCTGGGCACAATTGCTTGTGAATTTGGCTCCCGTCATTTATGACGGGTTACCCCACTAGTTTAAAAAATAAAAACAAAACCTAAGTTTCTTTTTGCCCTGTGTCTCATATTGCCCCACATTCCCTCCCCCATAGTAAATACAGTTAAGAATTTTTCTTTCTAATATTTTTCTACACAAAATAATTATATTTATGACTTATTTTTTTATCCGTAATTCAATATTATTTATGCAAAACATTGGGTAATTATTAATTTAAAAAAACATGAATATAAATTCAATTTACAAACTTCCATTAACTTATAACACACTTCAAAGAACGTATTATTTATGTTCGTAAGTTGAGGTTCGCTCGTATTTATAAAATTTCCCCGAAAAATCTCCGCAAAGAGCGCTAGCATTGTTTTTCTATTGAGCCCATAGACCCAATGTTAAAGAAAAAATGTTAATTTATAAAATACACAGTCGCGGCGGCAATGTTTATTTTTCATATTTAAAGTTGTTCAATATTAAGTTTTCAAAGTGCAATGTGCACCTGGAATCTATGCTGATCGAGTGATAGAATGACAAAAAATTAGTAAGTGCTGTTCTATTTTTAAAAAACTATTTAAAAATCGCGAATTTCTAAATCTTTACGTCCAAATAAGAAAAAAACATCCATTAAAACGCTCGTAAAAATACGTAAAAATAATTTTAAAAAACCAGAAAAAATCAGCACGTGCGCCAATGTGTTGGCTTCACTGTGGTTTGATTGTGGTTTTTAAAAAATATTTTTAGGTATTTTTACGAGCATTTTATTGGATGTTTTTTGCTTACGAGCGCGTACTCAATGGAGTTTAATATACTGTGAACGGGAAAAAAAAACGAACCTCTTCATATGTTATTGTAGTATTTATAGAGGTTCGTTTTTTTTTTTCGTTCACAGTGTATAAGAGTTAGAAATTCGCGATTTTGAAATAGTTTTTAAAAATAGAACCGCACTTACCAATTTTTTGTCATTCTATCACTCGATCAGCATATATTTAAGGTGCACATTGCACTTTGCAAACTTAATATTGGACAACTTTAAATATGAAAAATAAACATAGTGCCGCCGCGACTGTGTATTTTAAAAATTAACATGTTTTCTTTAACATCGGGTCTACATGGACTCAATAGAAAAACGATGCTAGCGCTCTTTGCGGAGATTTATCAAAGTAATTTTCTGATGTAGCCTCTTAAAACATAAAATATGTCGGTTATCAAAATGTTATTTGGATGGAAAATGGTGGTGGTTGTCTACATGTATATAACTTTAGATTCCCCTAATTCTTTAATCATTTCTAATTATGTTAACAACTTGTTTTCATTTACCACGAACATTACAATTATTAATTACGTTGTCAGTAATTTGACACGTGTTTCATTATGCTATTTACAATTATGGTGAAAAAAAAAAGTTTTTCATAAATATTTTTTTGCATAGAATGTTAATACAGTAAACCTACTTTCAACTGAGGCTATGTAATACAAATTTAATCTACTTTCATAAAAAAAAAATCCTCGATTAGTCAATGAAACTAGAAACCCCGTTGTGCAATTTGCACGAAAGGAAAGAGACTATTGCAACGAACCACTTTTTGGGGTTTTCAGTTCGCTCTTTTGGGCGGACTGAAAGTGTTTGGCTAGGCCACTTATTCTACTCTGGTTCGGGAGGAAGGGAACAAACTGGTCCCTCTCATTTCCTCACAAGTTCCTCTTTTATGAACTTTTACAGCTTTAAAGGATCTTTTTCGATGTCTGCCACTCCTCAGGTGCGAGCCTGAGGAGTGGCAGTTATATCGCGTTGTCTTCTTTGGTTCCCTCTTAGAGTGTTGTATCCAGGTTTGCACCTGGATCGGCGTTTATAAGCGGAAAAAACGTTCAGAAAATATAAAATCAAAACTTCTGCAGCTATTTTGCACATAGTAACAGTTTATTTCTACAACACACAAACTGCTTGATTTATACAGGAAAACACGGACATAATCGAATTTCTTTTCTCCTACTACCAGAAATGCATTAACACCTTTCCTCCATATTAAACGCTGTCATTTTCTTACCAGTTGAAATTTTCACTTGAGTTCCAAATTTTCGCCACAGTGGAAACAAGGCCTAAAGGCGCAATTGAAATCCTACTACACCTATTAATATTGTAGGATTTTACTTGCGAGTATCAGAAAATGATTTCGCAGTAGGCATTTACACATGTTGCAAAGTTAATTTCTCAGAGAAATACATCTTTTATTTACTTCCATTTCATTTATCAAATTAATCACTATATGGGCCTACATTTAAGATTCAAAAAATGAAATATGGAATACATGTAACAAATGTAAGGAGAGAAGAGAACAAAAAGAATCCCTGACAACAACAAAAAAAAAAACCAATAAATTTAGGACTATAGAAATGCACCAGGGAAAAACCATTGATCGAATGTCTGCAATAGGCTAGCTTCACACGGACCACTTTGTGGCGCCACAAAAAGTGGTTGTTTAAGCAGACCACAGACTACATCGGAGGGGTTCACACGAACCACTTTGTGGTCGCCACAAAAAGTGGTTGTTGTAGCATACCACTGACTACATAGGAGGGGTTCACACGAACCACTTTGTGGTGGTCGCCACAAAAAGTGGTTGTTGTAGCATACCACTGACTGTACAGGAAAGGTTTCACACGAACCACTTCCATCGTTGTTTTGAACCACAGTGGTAACAATTGGTTGTTGAGCTTTGCTAAAAGTGGCGACCAGTTGGAATTTTTTTAATAGGCTAGCTACAGAAGCACCACTTTGTGGCGCCACAAAAATGGTTGTTTTAGTAGACCACTGACTACATAGAATGGGTTCACACGAACCCGTTCACCACCACAGTTATTTTTTGTACCACAGTGGTGACGATTGATTGAGCTCTGCTAAAAGTGACGACCAGTTCGAATTTCTTTAATAGGGTAGCTACACACGCACCACTTTGTGGCGCCACAAAAACAGTCGTTTTAGCAGACCACTGACTACATAGGAGGGGTTCATACGAACCACTGCCACCTTTTTTTAACCACAGTGGTGACGGTTGGTTGTTGAGCTCTGCCAAAAGTGGCAACCAGTTCCAACTTGTGTAATAGGCTAACTTCACACCGACCACTTTGTAGCGCCACAAAAAGTGGTCGTTTTAGCAGGCCACTGAATTCTGTCACAAGTGGCGACCACAGCCTGTTTGTCAGTGATGATCAAGGTCATACAAGTGGCCCACATTGTGTATTGCACCAAAGTGGTCCGTGTGAAGCCGTCCTAACGTTCGATACTTGTAATAATAATAAAATATGGCATTTTTTTTTTCTTGTTCTTTAATCTCATAAATTCCGATACTTGAAGGCACCACCCTTAGCTCTCTAAATCTTAATATATAGAAATTGCCATCTCAGCCGAACCATTCATTTTGTCAAACAAATTTTGCACCGCCCTTAATTTAATACAGAGGACCTATATTGGTTAGAAACTTTTCATGCATAATAAATTAAATGTTGTGGCCCACGTTGGTGAGATTTTTTCTTTTTACTTTACTATTTTGAACAAAATAACTCATGACTGAATATTAATAGCCAAACAAAAAAAATATGTCGGAACTTAATGGTGACAAGCCAGCCTTAAGGTGCGGCCAGACTACTAGTGCTCGTAACTGTATTCGGGCTCGTGCTCTTGTCAACTGAGACTTGAGTCACTTTTGGTAGTTGTCTTGACGAGCACCTGTTTGATGTACCGACACAAGGCGGAGGCAGACGAGCCCCTGGCTTGCGTTATTAGTGCCTCTTGTATTGCTGCTCGCGAGTCCGGGCACGTAAACGAGCCACCTCACCGAACCTGAGTATGAGTAGTCCGGACGCACCTTATGGTGCGGTTCAACTACTCGTACTCGTACTCGGGCATGGGCGTGTGCCCTTGTTGACTTGTTGGGTTCGGGCTAACGGTCTTGTCAACTAAGGATTGATAGTTTAGTTGCTCGAGAGCCTTCGACTCGCGCGGATCCGATAAGCGACGTCAAAAGTTTTAATTATCAATGCAAATGTTATTATCATGCACTCATTGTTGGGAAGAAACGCCACGAATACTGAGAGTTAAGGAAACTGGGCTCATCCCCGTCCAATGACTTCCAAGTCTTGAGAAGCACCTTTTTGATGTAGGCCTACTGACATTATTCGGAGCGCCGGAGCCAGACGAGCTCCTCGAGAATAGCATGGCGCTTTCCAGTATGTTGTGCACATAGCATTGAATGTAGACCAGTAGACTGCAATAACCTTGCACGTGGCACTCATTGGCGATAGCTTTGGTCAATTTGAATTGGCCAATAGAAATGCAGTATTAGAATAACGGATTCTGAAGAGCGGGTTTTATGCGCTGCAAAAATAAAGTACAGTGTTTGTATCGGACAATTCAAATTAACCAAAGCTATCGCCAACGTACGGGCGGCCTTGTCACGTGACTATGGGCAACACTCTCATTGTGAAACATGACATTCCTGAGTCATCTTGGCTTCACTGTCTTAATGCAGCTCCTATGGCTCATGCTCCATCTACCCTTATACAAGGCCTAAGGCTGTGCACATGCTGAATTTTTTTTTTATCTATTTTTTTTTATGAAATCCTCACCCCACAATACGTCAACCCCCACTCATTTGCTTGTGTATCCCCCTCCCCCCAAAGCGGTAATGTTACCATTATTCTCTCATATGTTTAATTAAAAGGCAGGAATGTCAATTTTTAAACTTATGTACATTTTATCATATTTGATGCCATTTCCTTCACAAAGTATGGATTTTGTATCCAAAGATTGTGATTGTGTATAAGGGCTCAAATATACGTACGCGTTTAATGAACAAACAATGTTTTCGGAATTTCAAATATTAGAAGAAATGCATTTATTAATATTATACTCAACATTTTGCATGCTTTTTTTAAGAAAAAAAAAAGTGTATAGAAAGCTGGCTATTGTAATAGGTACAGCATAGGAATAATAAATCTATACTTTTCTATACATTATTTATTTGAAAGGGTTTTTTAAAAAACTATGCAAGGTGGCTGTAAAGTTCTTGTGCAACTTTAAGAGGCTACATCACGAAATTACTTCGAAAAATCTCCGTAAAGAGCGCTAGCATAGTTTTTCTATTGAGTGCATATAGACCCAATGTTAAAGAAAAAATGTTAATTTTTAAAGAGCACAGTCGCGGCAATATGATTATATTTCCTTTTTGAAAGTTGTCCAATAGTATACGCTGATCGAGTGATAGAATAACAAAAAATTGGTAACTGGGGCGCAGATTCTCAAGAAGCTGGTTACGTGGCGGTGCTGTGCACGGCCACGTACATGATGGCTTTTCTGCACTCGTTTCATGTCACATGACACACGACGGCAAATTGCTGCTCTATAAATCATCTCTATCCTTCTGGCTTTCACAATATCATTAACACCTGCATAAGTGGCCCTTGCGATATATCTCTACATGACGATTCATCAAGAGGGGCGAATAAAGCAGAAATGGTGATGGGCACGAAAGCTTTTCGAGAGCACATTCGGTTTAAGCCTTTTTGGACACTTGTAAAGCATGGGCAGCTACAATGAAACTGGAATTCACAATACATAAGACAGCAGTTCTTTTCTACCCACACGTATCAGTTCAACGACCACCGGTGGTGAAGATTGGTAACATCAAGTTTTCAGTAGTAGCACCGATATGGTACTTGGGAGTTATGGTGGACCCACGTTTTACATGGATTGATCACATTAAAATGGTGCATGGCAGAGTTGGTGCAATTACAACACGATTGTTTGTAATTGCCGGAAAGGAGTGGGGAGTAGTAAGTAGCACCACACATATTAAAAGCAATTTATGAGAGAGCAGTAGTGTCAATGATTCTCTATGCAGCTGAGGTTTGGGGTGAACACAAATCTGTTACTCATCACAGAGGCCATACTTACTGGCAGACTGTGCCTATGGTGGAGGTGGTAGTGAAACATTAATCATATCCTGTATGACTGTGGAATGGCAAATAGGGTCACGGCAAGATGTGCACTGGCCAGGTTCATCACGTGTAATGGATACCACAGGCCATTGGAAAAAAAAGGTGTTTTACATGAACAGCACCTCAAGGAAGCCCTTGTGCATTTTGCAGCAGTGGCGGTTTTCGGAAGCAAGCCATTAGGTGCTCGGACCTAATAACAGATGAAATCCTCACAGTGTGCATGCAATGCCTGGTCATCTACAGTGACCAAGTAGTTTGAAAAACTGATAAAACTTTTCATGTGGGGCCTAAAGCATATCGGCAGGTGGGCCTGAAATCTTTAACTAACTAACCCTGAAATTAGAAGATGGGGCAGGATTTCGAAATGTCATTTTCTTTTATTTGTCTTTGTAGTCAGAAGACATAACTTCCAACAAAAACAATTTACACAGAAGGTCCTCAATTAGTTTAATAGTACATTTTCAGTGGTCCACATCTTTAAAAGTCTAGTCTTCCCTAATTAAAAGCAAACGGAGCTCTTTGAGTCACTGTTCAAGTTTCAAAAAAACGTCCACGTCATGAAATGTTTTGCAAAAATGTATCAAAGTTTCCCATTTCGATGGGAGTCAAGAAACATCTATCTGAGTTGACGCGATTCAGTCCCAAAACAGTTCAACATTGTTGCGGGTCTGAATAGCAACTGATGCGATTCAGCCGTGATTCAGATCTGCAACATTGTATCGCAACAAAGAATTCTAGTATGTACTACTTTTTAGCCACGATGTTTTATGATAACATACATAATATAAGGTTTATCACAACTCTCTCGCTCTCTCTCTCTCTCTCGTCTGTCTCGCTCCCTTGCTCTCTTTCTCCCTCTCTCTCTTGTTCTCTCTCTCTCTCTCGCTCTCCCTCTTGTTCTCTCTCGTCTGTCTCGCTCCCTTGCTCTCTTTCTCCCTCTCTCTCTTGTTCTCTCTCTCTCTCTCGCTCTCCCTCTTGTTCTCTCTCGTCTGTCTCGCTCCCTTGCTCTCTTTCTCCCTCTCTCTCTTGTTCTCTCTCTCTCTCTCTCGCTCTCCCTCTTGTTCTCTCTCGCTCTCCCTCTTGTTCTCTCTCGCTCTTTCTCTCGCTCTCCCTCTTGTTCTCTCTCGCTCTTTCTCTCTTGTTCTCTCTCGCTCTTTCTCTCTTGTTCTCTCTCGCTCTTGCTCTCTCTCGCTTTCTCTCGCTCTTGCACTCTCTTGCTATTGCTCTCTCTCGCTTTCTCTCGCTCTTGCACTCTCTTGCTATTGCTCTCTCTCGCTTTCTCTCGCTCTCGCACTCTCTTGCTATTGCTCTCGCTCTCTGTCTCGCTCATTTTTTGCTCTCTCTCTCGCTTTCCCTCTTGCTCTCTCTCTCGCTCTCTCTGTCTCTAACTCTCGCTCTCTCTCACTCCTGTAATAGGGTTAAAGACCCACCCGCCATAAGGCTTTTTTCCTCTCTCGTTCTCTCTCACTCTTGCTTTATCTCTCACTATCTCTCTTTCTCTCGCTCTCTCTCTCTCTCTCTCTCTCTCTGTCGCTCTCTTTCGCTCCCCCTTTCTCTCTCTCTCTCTTTTTCCATCCTTTTTTAGAGGGAGGCGCGCGCATGATAGCTGTTATGTGTAGCTCACATTCAAGTTATTAAAGTTTAAAATTGCTCAAGGACTTTATTAATACTCTGTATAAACATCATAGAGAGAGAGAGAGAGAGAAAAAAATGCTCAGCTAATGGAGAGAAATTATCTTTGGAGACAAGTAAAAAAAAAATAACATAATTTATTTTTTATTCCCACTTCTTTTTTTGGCTAGACTTAAGTAAATCTGAGTTGCAAATTGAAATGTCGCTTGATCGAGTGTTGTAGAAATAATTTAATAAGTCCTTCAATAAGGGATAGGTATGATATGAAAGACAAAAAAGATTTACATAACTTCCTAATAACTCTATGAAAGTAAGGAGAGAGAAAAAAAATATGAGGTTTGCCAACTGGTGAGGTTCTCATATTATAAGATTTCATTTCTGTTTAATAATAATCACACAAAGGATAGACTCAATGATGATGTTTATAAGCATTGGTATATAGCATAATTAATTACATGATGTATTAAGTTCATATTAACGAAATTTGAACTCTCTGCATGGTTCACTGAAACACTGGCAGGTTCGTGGTATCATTATACACACAATTCAATTCGATTGAGGACGCATGCAATGAAGAATTCATCATATTCATGAAATGACTTGTCATTTAAGAGGCTACATCACAAAATTATTTCGTAAAATCTCCGCAAAGAAGCGCTAGCATCGTTTTTCTATTGAGCCCATAAACCCAATGCTAAAGAAAAAACGTTAATTTTTAAAATACACAACAGTCGCGGCATTATGTATATTTTTCATATTTAAAGTAGTCCAATATTAAGTTTTCAAAGTACAATGTGCACCTTAAATATATGCTGATCGAGTGACAGAATGATAAAAAAAATCGGTAAGTGCGGTTATATTTTTAAAAACTATTTCAAAATCGCAAATTTTTAACTCTTTATGTTAAACTCCATTGAGTACGTGCTCGTAAGCAAAAAAAAAAACATCCATCGTAAAAATACCTAACAATTTATAAAAACCACAATTAAACCACAGTGAAGCCAACACATTGGCGCACGTGCTGATTTTTTTCTGGTTTTTTAAAAATTATTATGTATTTTTATGAGCTTTTTTAATGGCTGTTTTATCTTATTTGGGCGTATACTCAATGGAGTTTAACATAAAAAATTAAAAATTTGTGATTTTGAAATAGTTTTCAAAAATATAACCGCACTTACTAATTTTCTGTCATTCTATCACTCGATTTGTATATATTTAAGGTGCACATTGCACTTTGAACCATCAAAAATGGTCAAGTTTAAATTATGAAAAATAAACATATTGCCACTGTGACTGTGTATTTTAAAAATGAACATTTTTTTTTTTTTAAATAATATGGGCTCAATAGAAAAACGATGCTAGCGTTCTTTGCGGAGATTTTTCGAAGTAATTTTTTGATATAGCCTCTTGGTGGCGCTGAACAAGCGCCAAATTGAACAAGCGCCAAATTGAATAAGCGCCAAATTGAACAAACGCCAATCTGAACTAACGCCAAACTGAATAAACGCCAAATGGAACAAACGCCAAACTGAATAAAAGCCAAATGGAACAAACGCCAAACTGAATAAGCGCCAAATGGAACAAACGCCAAACTGAATAACCGCCAAAATGTGATAAACACATTGTTAGGTTAGGTTAGGTTAGAATTGGTTAGGTTTGGTTTTGTTAGGTTAGGATTGGTTAGGTTAGCATGTTCTGTTTGTAAATCTGCACAGTCTGACGTCTATAAAAGCTCACAATATTTGGACCATCAGAATTTACAAAAAACCTGAATAACCGCCAAACTGAATAAACGCCAAATGGAAGAAACGCCAAACTGAATAAGCGCCAAATGGAAGAAACGCCAATCTGAATAAAAGCCAAAAATTTGGCGGTTATTCAGTTTGGCGTTTGTTCCATTTGGCGCTTATTCAGTTTGGCGCTTATTCAGTCACCCCAGCCTCTTAAGTGATTATTGAGCTACCCTTCTAGTTTCTAAAAAAATTCTCTTCCTTTTTTTTTACTTGATAACTTTGTTTGTTTTGTAAATTATGTTTGATTGATATAAAAGAAAACTTTTGTTTGGTAACAACTGGCTTGATTGATGTTGAAGTTAATTCATTTAAGGTATAATTAGTGAATTAATGTTTAAATAATGAATAATAATTATGAAATATTAATAAGTATTAGGGGGACTGAATTGCAGTCCAATTTAATACAGTTACGAAAACACATGTTCCGTATTTTGTTTTGTTTTTTATTTTCTTTGCAAACTTAATAATTAATTTTCCAAATTATTTTGTTGCCATTTTTTTTTTAATATAATTTTCCCATTTTCTGCTTTTATTGATCAATTATTGAACTATGTTATGTGTATGTTCATCATTGTGTATACGTGAGTAAGTGAATCATCTCCGTATATTTCTTGTTTTTCTCTATGAATTCTACCACGAAATCAACAAAAAGGACAAATTTCAGAGCAGAAAAAAAAAAAAAATTATATTTGACTTCATTAACCTTGTGGATAATTTAATTAGTATAAGCTCAGTCGACGCTCGTCAACCTAATAAATTGTGAGCAAAGCCATGGTTTATGCCCTACAGGCCCATTTAGTAAAATACAGGGCTTTTATAGAATGGCACAAGTATAGAATTATGTTTGTACAAAGCTTTGCCATCGTTTTGCGGTTTTCCACTGTATAGCACCACCAACTAAACAATAGGCTAACAAATATTAGGGCGCCTGAGAGTCAGTAAAAACCATCCTTACACACTTTGTGTGGCACATTTTGCATGATGCCAAAAAATTCATGCAATTGTTTTATGAGCTCCACGTTTCGTGGAGCTTCTGCATTAGACCACCTGAGCCATATTTTTTTTTTACGATTTTCGGCGGGGGGTTTTTTTTTATAATATTCGGTGGAAGTCAGACTTAAGGCCTTGGTATAGAGCTCAATGAAACACTCAGAAATAATAGTTTTTGGAAGGTTTTTCTTCCAAAAACTGTTGTTTCAGAGTGGAAAATCTGAGTACACTGAAACAAATTAAACCGGGTTTTATTGGTTTAAATCTGTTTTTTTTTTTTGGTTTAAACCATAAAATATGTTTTTTTATAAAAAAAATTACTACACTTGTCTATAAGACACGGCCACAATGAGAAGTGTATATTTTTGCATTTTGCATATTGTGCATATTTTCATTTTTTATTCAAAAATCATATACTAATCTTATATATAAAACAAAGTCGATATTTCTTTGCACATCATAGGCTTTTGAACGGCGAGGGCTGGCGTCATGAAATTTGCACAGGTTATTTTTTTCCGGAATTTCCGAGTTAATGCAACTATTTTCAGCTCGTTACGTTATTCCCTTCCCGAGTTTTACACGTGGTGCGTGTCTATATGAAGATGGGACCTCGCAAGCTAAATATCGATATTGACATGATGACATCGATAGTGATATCGAAGATGGTTCAATATCGAATATCGCCATCGAAATATCGATACTATCAATGGCCATCCCTAATAGGCAAACCGTTTTATTTTAGAAAAGATTAGGAACCAGAAACGGGGAAAATAGTTTCGACGCCTTAACATAGGCAATGCACCCCTGCGGAATTCCATACCAACACATAAATAATGTATTTTTGAAGAGGTGCTGAATTATAGGAACCTGCAGAAGTGTATATAAAGCTGCAGAATTTTTTTGGTTGGCTGTGAAAGGGGTGCGCTTTTGGGTCAGGATAAAAAGATGAACGAATGAACGCGATGAACATTGGGGTAACTACCGTAACTCTAACACCCGACACGGAATGCATATAGAATTAGATGAACACTATTATGGATGGACACACATTTTAAAGGGATGAACAGAGAGAAATAAAAGGATAAACATACTTTAAAGGGATGAACATAGTTTTAAGGGGGGTGAACATGGGTTTAAGGTAATGAACATGGGTTTAAGGTAATGAACATGGGTTTAGGGGGATGAACATGGTTTTACGGGAGATGAACATGGTTTTACGGGAGATGAACATGGTTTTACGGGAGATGAACATGGTTTAAGGGGGATGAACATGGGTTTAAGGGGGATGAACATGGGTTTAAGGGGGATGAACATGGGTTTAAGGGGGAATGAACATGGATTTAAGGGGGATGAACATGGTTTAAGGGGGAATGAACATGGATTTAAGGGGGATGAACATGGTTTAAGAGTGATGAACACGGGTTTAGGGGATGAACATGGGTTTAGGGGATGAACATGGGTTTAGGGGATGAACATGGGTTTAGGGGATGAACATGTTCATCCCCCTTAAATTTCTTAACAGTAAAGATGAAAGTCAATAAAAGTTATTTCTTTTGTTTACTTTACCCGAGCGCAGCCGGGTAGTAATGCTAGCATAATATAAATATTAAAATAATTAAACTAATAATTCCATTAACCCAAATCGTCTTAATGTGTGTGGGCAGCAGTGATTACAGACAATTAGAAATCTGGACAAAGAAGTCGGCTCCGCCCTTTTTATGACGACCTGCAAATTCTAATTGGTTTGTTGTGTGGTTCGACATAAAAAGGGCGGAGCCAACTTCTGTTCGTCCCGATTTCTAATTGCCTGTTAGAGATTTACACAATTGCTTTTGTTTTCAGAGTTTTCATTATGCTATAGGCTGCGAATTATTTTCTGAGTTCCATTTTGTGGAATTTATGTTTTTGGAATATTTTTTCAGAGTTCTTTTCATTGAGTTCTAGCAATGGCCTTAGCCGTATTTTTTTTTTCTGGCAGCTTCCAGCTGAGCTAAAATTCGACGGATATTGGGCTGTTTTGCAGCTTCAAGATCCAAGCAGTTGCATGCAAGAAAATAAATAAAAACCTGAATAGAGAGTAATTTCTTATATTATGACACAGGACTAAATCCCAATTTTCAAGTTAAAATAATTGAAAATTAGCGTGAATAAAAGAAATCCTGTTTAGTTTCTCAGGTCCAACGAGGAACGTCGGCCATTGCGTAAAAGTCAAGTTATTTAAAACATGCTCTCAACTGCAAAGACCAAACGACCAAAAAAACGGTCCTAGAAAAGTTTGAAGAACTCTCGTTAAACATGATTTAGAGAAATAACAATAAAAGTAGCATGTGCATAATGTATGGACTTGATGTTGATTCTTTTAAATCAATATTGAAAAGGTCTTTCTATTTTTAAATAAGATTTAAAAAGGTACGTTTTTTTTTAACTACATGTTAAACCCCAGAGAACAAAAAACCGGTCCCACAAAAGTTTGAAGAACTCTCATTAAAAATGATTTAGAGTAATAGAAACAAAATAGCACACGCATTAATGTATAAGCTTCATAATTAGTAATTATTTTTCTATTAATTTTTGAGTGACTTCATACCTGGACAAAAACCATTCAAAAACCATTTTATACAAAAAAAAAACGATCGCAGCGCCTACATTCAGAGAAATTTTGAATTAAACACTGTATCTAGACTTTTAAGAGTTAAGTCAGAGTTTGAGGAATAATTCTCAGAACTCTTTGTCAATTGCTTTAGTTTGGGTGGGAGTACTAGGAAAGAGCCCAGGCCCCAGTGAGGTGCGAACTAAAATAAGTGACATTTGATACCCTTTTAATGTTTAAGACAAACAATCAGCTGTGCAAAACTGGGTCGACTCTCTGTGCAGCAGTAGGCCCTACAGAATGAGGACAACGTTCTGCACCGTTTTCCAAAAAAAATCGTGACAGAATGTGCCAGAAATGTGCTCCTGCGCCTAACGGTTCAATGTATAGCTTCAAATCGTATGATTAAACTTTCACTTTTACTGTGTAGTATATGCTATAGGATTATCACAGTGAGAGCCATAGATAGGCTTATTGAAGTACATGTTGGAATGAGTGCACTAGAATATGGTATAATAAAGAGCCTGGGATACATTGTTTAATTCAAAATTTCTCCGAATGTAGGTGCTGCGATCGGTTTTGGTATAAAAATGGTTTTTGAAGGGTTTTTTTGTCCAGGTATGAAGTCATACAAAAATGAATACAAAAGTAACTGCACTTTCAAAGCTAACTTCCGGGAGACTTCTGGCATGGAATTTCTGCAAGCCAGTTTTGTATGTCAAAGCGGTGCCACCTTATAGTGGACGTTGCACCATTTGATTTCATATGATGCATACAGGAATGTTATTATCGCCCCTCCCCCCCCCCCCGTAAGATGGATGAAAAGTTGGGTGGAAAGTTCTTCTAGGCAGCATGGCATGCCACTGTGTGCCATAGTGGGCGACTAGCTTTATTCTGAAAAAAAAGAATTTTGGAACCCAACACTTAAGCGGCAGTCACACTAGGCTGGTTTACAAGCCGCTGGTTGCTGCTGGCTATTAGCAGCAACAGCAAGCAGCAGCTGCTTTGGGTTCACACTTGTCCAGTCACTGCTGGTATTAGCAGTGCAAGTCATCCAATCACCGTCTTGCAAAAACACAAACTCTAACAACAACCAACCCAAGCAGTGGAGTTTCAACTACCACTAGTGACACTACTAGCAACAAAAAAGTTCACACTAGATGGCAGCAGCAGGAAGGGAGTCACATGACCAGCTGGTAGCTGCTAAAGTTGGACATGTCCAACTTCACCAGCCACTGTTAAAAACACTAGCCCGCTGGAGAAAGCAGCTGCTAGTAGCAGTTCAGACTATGCTGCTAGAGCGCTACAACCAGCCAGCAGCAACCAGCGGCTGGGAAACCAGCCTAGTGTGACTGCGGCATAAACAAAATCCTAGCTTCACCACTGCGATGAAGTCAGCATAACGACATCGTTTACAGTGTAGATATCTATTTGTCATATATATGTCTCATAAACAAATGTAGAAATACAGTATTTGTATTACTGTGCCGAGGAAAAACAAGTGACATTACCCTTGTGCCTTGTTATATTGTTTTTATAAGTCATTTGTGCAAACATAACTTCTATTGTCGTTCAGGTGTTGTTAGCATTTGAAGTCACTTTGTTAGACTGATATCTTTTGTAGGATAACAACAAAACTTGTGCAAAATTCTACAGTATTTTTATAATGTCGACATCACAACAAAAGTCAAGTGAGTTGATCAACTCACGCGAAATTATGGGGCGCCGTTCATGGCAAAAATACTACGAATTAGTGATATCACTAATTCAACCTATGATATGATACGGCGGACTTTGAAAAATTGTAAAGAAAATCTTAAATAGGTTATTTTACTCTTGTCAGACCTCTATTAGAATATTGCTCACCAATTTGGAATCTTTATCGACTTAATCTAACATATGAAATAGAAAAGGTATAGCATTGGGCTGCAAGTATAGCTTGTCACCTGTGGAGGACAGTCCTCCATTAGGAAGAAATGTTCTCTGGCCAGGACCGTCCCCCACAAACGTATTTAATAAGTTTTTGTAAAATTTATTGTGTGGAGGACATGTTTGCCTTTGTGGAGGACGGTCCTGGCCAGATCACATTTCCTCCAAATGGAGAACTGTCCTCCACAAAGGAGGAAAAGGTAGCAAGCCTAGCTGCAATATTTGTTAAAGGTAAGTACATGTACTCTGACAGTGTGACCTTCATGCTAGATGAACTTGAGTGGGAATCACTAGCAAACTGTATAGCTGAACAAAGCCTTAGCCTTCTTGAACGCTCGCTTAGTTCCAGAGAAGTGATCATTGTTAAATGGAATTCTTACTAGAAATGGAAATCCAAAGGCTATTAGAGAAATAGGAGCTAGAATTGATCCATATTTGTGGTCTTTCTTTCCAAATGTATTTAGACTATGGAATACTCTTCCATTGGTGTGGTTTTCATGTTTCTTAAGCGACGTTACAATGTTTTTGCGCTTGCACGTTTCTTTCATTTCATATGAAGTTATCTACGAAATAATTGAATAATTTCGTTATTTTTAGTGATCATTTTGCGCGAATCCTTTATTTCACAACGAAATGAGACAGAAGTAACATCAAAATCTATCATTTCGCAAATAAAATAATTTCGTACGAAATGTACCCTAATGTTCGTTAAGCTTTAACAAATTATGTCAGGTTTCAGCTCAAATATTTATTGTTTAGAATAACGCCCTTACAAAGGACGGGAATCTAGTTGATAATAATGTCTAAAACTTTGAATTTTATTTCGCTATTGCGCATGACGTGTTCCCGCACTAGCCGGTTGCAGTGTTAGCTGTAGGATTGGTTCAACCAAGTTATTTTTATTTTTTCTGTGTTGATTTGACTTTATTTAGATACACTGGGTTCATCATCTTTGTGTGATTGGTTTCAGTGACAGACAAGTTTATAATCATTAAAATAACATTTTGACATTTGGTCATTTTAAGTAGAGTAGGCATGTGGTAGCGTGGCCGAGTGGTCTAAGGCGCTGGTTTAAGGCACCAGTCTTCTAGGAGGCGTGGGTTCGAATCCCACCGCTGCCAAATTAGTTTATTTTATGTGTTTTTTAAATCTGTATTGTTTTCCAATATGAAATTAGCTCTATAAGGAAAAATTTAGCAGTCAAACTTAAGATGCTACATCACAAAATTACTTTGAAAAATCTCCACAAAGAGTGCTTTCGGCGTTTTCCTATTGAGCCCATAGACCCAATGTTAAAACAAAAATGTTAATTTTTATAACACACAGTCATGGCTATATGCTTATTTTTCATATTTAAAGTTGTCCAATTTTGATGATTCAAAGTGCACTTTACCTTAAATATATGCTGATCTTGAAGAATGGTGCGCTGAGTGGCGTTTACTACTAAATAGAACTAAATGCAACATTGTGTGTGTTTCCCGAAAACATGAACCTTGCAGGGTACCTTACACTATGGGAAATGTTCAGCTAACCCATGTTGATAAAATCAATTATTTAGGCTTAACCTTATCAAAAGACATGCTATGGAAAGAACATATAACAAAGCAGTCGGCAAAGCTAATCAAAGACTGCGATTTGTTCAACGCACCCTTAAACATTGTAAACAAAACGTAAAAGAGGTATGTTACTTTAGCCTAGTTAGACCTATATTAGAATATTGTTCACCAATTTGGAATCCATTTAGAAGTAACTCAAAACATGAAATAGAAATGGTACAGCGTAGGGCTGCAAGATTTGTGAAAGGAAGATATATGTATACCGACAGTGTATCGTCAATGCTCCAGGAACTACAATGGGAATCATTAACAGCCAGAAGAAATGAGCAAAGCCTTGCCCTATTCAGACGGTTGCTGACTGATGATAACATTGCTCTGCTTAATGGCTAACTAGAAATTCTCGTAAGGGTAGACAAGGCCATTCAAAGGCCATCAAAGAATTAACTGCTAGAACTGATGCATATTTCTGGTCTTTTTTCCCAAATGTTATTCGACTATGGAATTCTCTTCCAGTAAATAGCCCTTTGTTAGGACAATTTCAATTTAACAATGATGTCCTATTCTGTTTAAATGACAGTAGTTTATGAATGGGAGCAATCCCCCCTGCTACATGGCTTTCGAGCTGATTGCAGGTGTATTGAGTTGAATTGAATTGAAAATCTATAGTGATTGATGAGACTTGATTTCAGAGACTTTTCATCCATCTCTAAGGTGGATTGTAGAAAATCAACACCACCAACCAACACCATCATCGGGCTAGTGATTTTAACAGCGGCTGGTGAAGTTGGTCATGTCCAACTTTAGCAGCTACCAGCTGGTCATGTGACTCCCTTCCTGCTGCTGCCATCTAGTGTGAACTTTTTGTTGCTAGTAGTGGCACTAGTGGTAGTTGAAACTCCACTGCTTGGGTTGGTTGTTGTTAGAGTTTGTGTTTATGCAAGACGGTGATTGGATGACTTGCACTGCTAATACCAGCAGTGACTGGACAAGTGTGAATCCAAAGCAGCTGCTGCTTGCTGTTGCTGCTAATAGCCAGCAGCAACCAGCAGCTTGTAAACCAGCCTAGTGTGACTTTGCCTAAACAAACCTGACGGACTTTTGTGCAAAAGAACTTGTAGTTTGTTCCCTTCCTTCTGGATCAGAATAGAGTAAGGTGGTCTAGCCAAAAACATTTATCTCGTTCGAAAGAACGAACTGTCACTCCCAAAGCAGATTCTATTCCATACGAAACAGGGTCCGTTACAACATAGTATTTGCATTTACTTTTACTTTTTACTTTTATGTCTGGATTACAATTACAATTACAATTAGTACTCTGCTAGCAGCCCAGTAGGCCTATGGCAGAGGGACATAAAAGTCCACATGAAGCATTAAGCAATGTCAAGCACATATACATGCACATATATAAAAACAAAATGAATATACAATTGTTAATCCCACAAAACAAAATTATCCCCATTCACCACTTCCACAGGAAGAGATGTCTTATAACTCTAAAGCGGCAGTCACACTAGGCTGGTTTACAAGCCGCTGGTTGCTGCTGGCTATTAGCAGCAACAGCAAGCAGCAGCTGCTTTATGTTCACACTTGTCCAGTCACTGCTGGTATTAGCAGTGCAAGTCATCCAATCACCGTCTTGCATAAACACAAACTCTAACAACAACCAACCCAAGCAGTGGAGTTTCAACTACCACTAGTGCCACTACTAGCAACAAAAAGTTCACACTAGATGGCAGCAGCAGGAAGGGAGTCACATGACCAGCTGGTAGCTGCTAAAGTTGGACATGTCCAACTTCACCAGCCGCTGTTAAAATCACTAGCATGCTGGGAAAAGCAGCTACTGGTAGCAGTTCAGACTATGCTAGAGCGCTACAACCAGCCAGCAGCAACCAGCGGCTTGGAAACCAGCCTAGTGTGACTGCGCCTTTAGGAAAAAGACTAATATGAATCTGTCCTAGCAAAAATCTCCCTAATTTGCCTAGAGTGGTCAGCCCTGCCCAAGTATAGTACTTTCTCAACATCACTGGACTGTGTGTTAGGACAATCACCACGTGTAATTTTTCCAAACAATTTCAAAGTTAACTCAGCCCTGTGATGTGCCAAACTATGCCATTGTAGCACTGACGGCATCTCAGTGGCAGTATCCGTAAATTTGTGCCTGCCACAAACAATGGATGAAAGGATGAACATTGTACTGTAACTCTAAATCCCGAAACAGAATGAATACAGAATTGGACGAAACAGGCAGTTAGAAGTCGTGGAGAACTTCAGTTGGCTTCGCCCTTGTTATGACGAACGCAACTTCTAATTGGTTGGCTATGTAGTCTGACGTCATATGCTCCGCCCTTTTCAACGTCGAACCACACAACAAACCAATTAGAAGTTGCCGGTCGTCATAAAAAGGACGGAGCCAACTTCTGTTTGTCCCGATTTCTAATTGCCTGTTCTTAATACACAGGTTATGGCCCCGCAATAACAATTTTTCTTACAAAATACAAGCTTTTCAAAACCACCTATTGGAAAAGTTATATAAACATTTGACAACTTACCCTTGTGACTTTTAGCTTTGGTTTCCTCAACTATAGCCAATGGTCATTTATTTGTTACTGTCTAGCTCTGTAGGCCTATTAGCAAAAATAATAAAAGATAAACAAATTTGTTAGCATTTTTTTTTTGGTTCTTGTCAACACACATGAAACATACGAAAAATAAATTAGCCTCCCAATCAACCACTAGAGAATTTTATTAGTACAAATTGCAACATTGTGATTGATAAAGCCGGTATTACACTAGCAGCCCTCCCATGCAACTCAACTTGCAATGCAACCTGTGATGTGACTTGCAACTAGAACTTTGTAATAAACTTCTATATCACACTATGCAACCTAGTTCCCAATCAAGTTTTCAAAACTTCATTTATGTCAAAGGGCCGACATTCGGGTAAATCTCGTATGGACGTATCGAAAGCCATTTTACTTTGAATCCGCGTTTTACTGAATTTTAAAATTTCAATTCTATTCTGGATATCCAAGTAAAATGCAGCTAAAAAGTAAAATGACTTTCCATCCACACGATCTCCTGTGAAACTTAGTGAAAATCGTACATGATTTTCGTCAATGTCTGCCCCTTTGGTTAATTATGTCCATATTGTGATCAACTAACAGGAACGTTTATAAACCGGAAGTCATGAAACCGAGAATTCGTTCAATGTTACATATGTCATTTCCGGCAAATGGCCTGATTCGTTGTTTGTCAGAAAGTTTACTTGAAAAGTCTCCATGAGATTAAGTTTACTTGAAAAGTCTCTCAAAGTTGAACATGAGACTGAGAAACAATGAAACAACTTGACAATGAGACTGAGTTTGACACTAGTTAAAAGGACAGTTTTATGATGTTGCATGTCATATCACACTATAAACATTGAAGTTGCATGTCACATTGCAAGTATTCTTGCATCAAAAGAAAGGCAATTAGAAAACGGGATGAGCAGAAGTTGGCTCCACCCTTTTTATGACGACCGGCAACTTCTAATTGGTTATTTATGTAGTCTGACGTTACATGCTCTGTCCTTTTCAACGACGAACCACACAAAAAACCAATTAGAAGTTGCCGTTCGTCATAAAAAGGGCGGAGCCAACTTCTGTTCATCCCGTTTTCTAATTGCCTGTCATCAAAAGTTGCTAGTGTAATAGCGGCTTAAGATTTACTTGAGGCGCTTGAGTTAATCTAGAGAAGAATCCGTTTTAACTTTTGTTTTTTTTGTAATCATGACTTCAAAATTAAACAAAATAACCTTTGGTCAAAAAGAGAAACCTATGTTCCTTTGAATTTATGGCCGAAAAGTTGAAATGTCTATATAGATCTAATGCAACAACAAACGCAGACTAATTTATTCAAGTGCATTAACATTGATACAAAGTAGGAATTGGAATATTAGATTGAAGAAATGTAGATGAAACTATTTCTCTCTATGATTTACCTATCTGCTTAGGGAATTTAGGCAATTTTCTAGCAAAAATGAAACAAGTAGGCTTACAATATGGTTAATGTTAGAGTATAATGTGTGGTATAAATACAACTTGATTCAGGGTTACCATATCCTGATCACAAGAATAGAGGACACCTAATAAAAATTAAAGAGTCTATCTATAAAAGGGAGAGTCGTCAATTTAGCGAATTGCTTCCATGTTTTCTCCAAAACTGTATATTATAATACAGTCTTGGACATGGGCGCCCGCACACAGGAGCAAGGCGGGCCGTCGCCCCTTCCCCCCCCCCTTTCCAAAGCCATTTTAATGTTGTCCCAAAAAGCTTGGAAAACATGAGGATTCAAGAATTTTTAAAATTCGAAAAAAATAGCTCAAAAGCCAAAAAAACGGCCAAAGGTCGAAAAATATTTAAATGCTCTAAAAGCTCTAAAAATGCATCAGGAGTGCTCAACTGGCTTCCGAAGTCCCAAAAAGCATGGAAGAGCACAAGGATTCAAGAATTTTTAAAATTCGAAAAAAATGGGTCAAAAGCCAAGACTGGCTTTTTTTTTCAAAAAAAAACGGCCAAAAGAAAAAAAAAAACATTTTAAAAATGCTCTAAAAGCTCTAAAAATGCCTCAGGAACGCTCAACTGTCCCTCTTTTTCTTTGAGAGTTTGCTCAAGAGCGCCTTATACACACGCAGCAGTGCTGGGAATCGCCCCCTTTGAAATTATCCTGGGGTGGATTATTAATTATTCACTGGTCTTGGATTAAACATGGTGGCAATTTGCTAGTTGACCAGTCTACATTATCTGACAGTATATAAAATATTGGATTATTACAGTTACACCTCAGAATAAAAAGTTATATATAAAGTTAATATATAAGTTTTTATTCTGTGGTTACACACTGCGATCTTTTAATAATTATTACAGAAACTTATGATGTGTAAGTTAATATTTTTTGTGTAATTTGCCAAAAAAAAAACGCAGTAGTAGTAGTAACGAAACGGACATTTTGTATTTTAAAAAATCCGCCTGGACAAAAATTTACAGGCCAAAAAGAGGGGATATAGACATTTGCCCTAAAGACACTTGTCTCAGTGGAATATGTTACACAGGTTCTGTGTGCCACTGGTGCACAAAAAACGCCAAATGACGTAAATTTACACTACTAATTAAGGCAAGTGCCCTTTTAGGGAAAGTGGTTTTAGGGCAAATGGTTTTTTGGGCAAATGGTTTTAGGGCAAATGTCCCTTTAGGGTAAATGGCTTTTGGGCATATAAAAGAGGACGTATGGTAACCCTAACTTGAGTAGGGTTATACTTTTTCTTTTTTTCCAAGTTTTTGGAGAAAGTGCTTTCACTTGGAATGAATAAAATGGGGTTACATTGCAGTTGGATCGGGTTAGATTTAAGTAAATGACAGGAACGTTGGCGATATCTTTAGTCAATTTGGTTTTGGCCAATAGAAATGCAGTATTTTATTTTTGGAGCATATAAAACCCGCTCTTCAGAATCAATAGTACACTATATTTAACAGAATACTAAAGCCGCTTTTCATTTGCAGTGTAGCGAGATGTACATTTGAACTTAATTTCTTCCAGGGCATTTTTTTTGTAAATTCTGGGGTCTGCGCCCCGCCCCCGACCCCCTGCAACAAGCTTAATTTAACGTAACATCAGCTAATTACAGATACACTATATTATTAATTAATTATAATTTTTGTTATTAACCCTGGCATTTGCAGCTACTTAAATTGGGGAAAAAAATACTGCGTTCCCATTGACCAAAATCAAATTGACCAAAGCTATTACTAACTTCGTTACCCCCCCCCCCCCCCAAATTGACCACGTCTAAAGGCACGTGCAACTCGGAAGTGTCTAGACCAAAGTGTAATCACATAAATCTTGCAAAAGTAAGGTAAAGCAGGTTTTATAAACGTAAATCATTTGACTTTGTATGCGAAAACACCCTAAAAGTATGGTAGGCCTACCATACTTTTAGGGTGTTTTCGCATACAAAGTCAAAGTCTGCTATTCATAAATGGAAGAAAATAATAAATTATTCCACGTCCTTAATCTGCTGGCGACTAAAATAAAGACTCCTTTAATCCTCTCCACCTTAAAAGACAGAAAATGTTCACAAAGTTGCAAAATCTCCACCCAAACATCTGTCACGATTCAAGTGTAAGGCTTCGTATTTCTTCTAATGTATAGCATATACAAGTCACAAAGAACAATAGTGTTGTTGCTTTGTTGTTGGCAGACAGGAAAATGACATAAAACGGCCGGGTTGCAACGAAAAACCCACATTCAGGCCATGTTTCCATTGGGTTGGGGTGGGGGTGAAAATTTGAAATTTCTGAAAATTTCAACTGGTGTAGAATAGTACGCACGTGGTCCCGCCTATGGTATTGAATAAGCGAGACCACGTGAGTTCTATTTCTCACCAGTTGAAATTTTCAAAAAGTTCAAATTTTCACCCTCAATGAAAAAAAGGCCTTAAGGAGATTTAATATATGTTACCGACATTGTGTGAAATACAGGCATTGTATATAATGCCTAGGGAATCGATAGAATGCTGTAAATGGAGCGTTAAAGTAGTGAAATGCTTAACATTTCACACATTTCCTAGGCATTCTGTACAATGACAAAAGTAAAAACCGGCAAAGTATAAAATACTTCCGCCAATGACGTTTTTATTGTCACCTAACCTAACCTAACCTAAGCAAACCTCACCTAACCTAACCTAACCTAAACCTAACCTTTAGGACTCGTTATTTCCATACTTTGCCTAAATATTACTTGTCATTCTGTACAATGTCTATAGGTATTATGTACAATGCCTAGGAAAAGTATATTGTATGTTAAAATAACACAGACATTTCATACTTTGCCTAAAAACGTCGTGCAGTCTATAGATTTCCTAGGCATCATATACAATGCCTGCATTTCACACATTGCCAGTAACATTTTAATATTTTCATAGGGTAGTAAATTTCAAATGTATTTGAAAATTACTACAAATAACGCATGCAGTAAGAACTACTTTAACTGCGTTAAAAAAACCTATAACTGTCAGACTATATTGGATTTTCTGAATACGTTTGTGCATATGATGTATCTATCTGAATGAATTCATAATGACTCCTACTTCTGCAGCTGCAGTGCTGATGTTGAGAAAACAGAGAAATGCAACAAACAAGGAAAAAAAAACAGCATAAGGCGAGCGCCATATAAAAGTCATACATTAATTAAGACTATAAATAACTAATTTCGAATGCTCTGAGGAAACATGTTTATAAATTCCAACTGTGTGTGTTGTATGTGTGTGTACAACAAGACAATCTTTAACAATAAAAATCGATTACATGCATTTGTATGTCTGTCACAATATGTTTTGTGTGGATGTGGCTAATTGGTTGGCTTTTCATTTTATTTTGCTACGTCTTTTTTTAAAAGTATTTCGATTGGTTTACAATTTCATTTAACATTCAAAAAAAAAAAAAAAAGAAAAGTAGGATACAAACAACTCAATTATAGATTGCATGTTGTGCCACATATTGTATACTGTAGTTTGGTATTACAAGCTTGATATTTTCAAAATTGTCATAATAATAGGGTTACCATATCCTGCTCACAAGTAAAGAAGACACCTAAAAAAACCTCGAACACGAAAAATTATTTATTTTTTTAATTTTGCGGTATTTACATGGGGTGTGGGACATTTGCCCTAAAGACACTTGCCCTAAAGGGAAATTTGCCCTATAGACACTTGCTCTAAAATCATTTGCCCTAAAGGAACATTTGCCTTAAAGACACTTATCCTAAAACCATTTGCCCTAAAGAGACATTTGCTCTAAAATCACCCTTCATTTAGCGTTTTTTGCATGCCTGTGGCGGGCAGAACCTATTTAACATACTCCACCGAAAGACACTAAACCGTATGAAAAGAGAGAGCAAAAAGTGGCTTTAGGGCAAATGGTTTTAAGAAAAATGTCCCATTAGGGCAAATGGTTTTAGGGAAAATGTCCCTTTAGGGCAAATGTCCCTTTAGGGCAAATATCCTTTTAGGGCAAATATTTTTAGGGTAAGGGTCTATAAGACTAATGTCCCTTTAGGACAAGTATCTATTTAAAATACTCCCCAACACTGATTTTCAGCAAGCAGCATGTGCCGATCCGGCCCACCTAGTACTTTCAATATCCTAATGCGGTCCTCCACCCAAATACGTTTGGGGACCCCCTGCTTTTTATAAGAAAAAAATATTTTCAAAATTTATTTAAAACTATTATGACAAATTTTTCTGAAATCTCTTGTATGCGAACTTTTTAAACCGCTCAGACAAACAAACGAAACTATTTGCCTTATGGGACCACCTTTATAGATATTATGTAAATCATATGTGAAGCATATTATAGTTTTGCCTTTAGCAAATTTACATTTGATTTGCCATTTTTGTTAGATTTTTTTTTTTCTTCTCCTTCTGTTGATATACAGTAGGCACATTCAGGTTGTATAGCTTTTATATGAAATTCTAATAAAGTATTTCCCTATCAAATTATATTTTCTCTGGAATATTAGTTCTAGATTTTCAGATATAAAAACAAAAAAAAAATATTTGGTTGATTAAAATTTTATGGATTTTTACATTGAAAATTCATGTTTAAAATAAATATATATTACAAAGCGCTGCAATTTTACCAGCTCATATCATCAATAAGTAAAATAAATCCATGTAAATCAAACTGAGCTTGAGTTTTGGCAATTGTGTCTCATTTATGAGAGTAGATTTTAGAGCTAAATTACAACCTGACGTTTTTTTTTTTTTTCTTTTGTTTGTACAATCAGTTTTTGAATTAAAACTTCATTTCTTGAAGTAACATTTAAGAGGCTACATAGCAAAAGTACTTCGAAAAATCTCCGCAAAGAGCACTAGCATCGTTTTTTCCATAGACACAATGTTAAAGAAAAAATGTTAATTTTTAAAATACACAGCAGTCGCGGCAATATGTTTATTTTTCATATTGAAAGTTGTCCAGTATTAAGTTTTCAAAGTGCAATGTGCACCTTAAATTAATGCGGATCGAGTGATAGAATGACAAAAAATTGTTAAGTGCGGTTCTATTTTTAACAAGGAATTCAAGGAACCCTATAGACCTCCATTGCTTTAATATATGCTTTCATATATCAAATAACCAACTTTCTTTCATTGTTACATGTGTATGCACATGTGTACGCACATGTACATACATGCGTGCATGTGTACGCACATGTACACGTGCGCGCATGTGTAAGCACATGTACACAAGTGTGCGCATGTGTATGCACATGTACACACGTGCGCGCATGTTTACGCACATGTACGCACGTGCGCGCATGTGTATGCACATGTACGCACGTGCGCGCATGTGTATGCACATGTACGCACGTGCACACATGTGTATGCACATGTACACACGTGCACACATGTGTACGCACATGCACACGTGCGCGCATGTGTACGCACATGCACACACGTGCACACATGTGTACACACATGTACACACATGTGTACACACATGTACACACATGTGTACGCACATGCACACACGTGCACACATGTGTACGCACATGTACACACGTGCACGCATGTGTATGCACATGTACGCACGTGTACACACGTGTAGCTTTAGAGCAAGTGTCCATAGAGCAAGTGTTTTTAGGGTAAATGACCCACACCCATTAGTAATTGCTCTAAATCATTTTTAACGAGAGTTATTGAAACTTTTATGAGATTTAGGATGGAGTTAAAAATGTACGATTTTAATCACTATTAAAAAATAGAGGGACTTTTTCAAAATGTATATACTGTACATTAAAGCGATCACTTTGTTACTATATTGTGTAACTAAAATTTGAAAAAATAGTCTCACAGTCGTTCAATGAAGATATATTAAAGCACAAAATGCAACACTTACAGTATGAACTTTAAAAATGAGTAATGCCATCTGCTAAAGACAACAAGATGGAGGTGTATTTAGGCTCTTAAGCAGGGTTGGCAAAGTTTTTTTTCCCAGGGGTGGTATTTACCGGATATTACCACGGTATTTACCATCTAAGAATAATGGCCTTTTTCCCAGTTTTAGACAATTTCAATTTTTCAAGCCAGTTTTTTTTTCTCATTCAGTCTGCTTTTGCAATTGCACTTTCTTTCCATATAGATAATTTTGCACGTCCATCACGATGTTTGTCAAAGTGATCAATGATCATGAATAGGATCTGTTGTTCTTCCACCCCTTGTTCATTTTTTTGTGATTTAAGTAAAAATAGCTGTACATAAAATACCCAAACTTAAAAAATTAAAAACTAGTGACCAGAAGCCAGGTAGCCATGTAGATCAAACTGAAGTTGTCATTTGACACATGAGACAATGCGTCATTACTGTTTACGCTGTAGAAGGGGATTATTCCCCAGCAGGGTAACCAAAATCAAAAGTGTGGGGGATATTATATTAGAGATTCCAAGTTTTTATTGTATTCAATTCTATGCTTCCTATACTTCTAGTTTCCTTCACATTATGAGCTCATATTAAAATTGGCAATGACATGAATGTCACTTTTTAATTATTATTATATATATATTAAGCCAGGTCTGTGTGTGTGTGTGCGTGTGTAATTAACGCTGTACAATTTATATAAGTTTAAAAGAAAATAAATGAACCGCTTTTTTTCTCAAGGTCAACTATATGTTGCACACTCCCCATCCAAGAACCCCATGATATTAAATTGGAGAGGGGGGAAAGGTTGGAAAGTGTAGAAGGTGGGGGAGAGAAAGAAACGTGGAGGGGGGAAAAAGTGGGAGGGGGTGACTGAGATTGAAATGAAAGGAGAAAAAAAGAAACAAACGACGCGCATGCGCACACCAGAGAAAATGAAAAACTCATTTTCTCTTTCAAATGTAAAAAAAAGAGAGGATAATAGTAGCAAAATTAAACTAGAATTTATCACGGGCAACTGTGCCCAGCATTAGAATTTCTTTTCCTCTGCCCTTTTGTGAACGTCATCAATTTCTAATTGGGTTTGTTACTTGGTCTGACGTCATAAAAGGGCGAAGGAAAAGAAATTCTAATGCTGGGCACAATTGCCTGTGAATTTTGCTCCCGTCATTTATGACGGATTACCCCACTAGTAATATAATATTAACAAAAGTTTATAGTATTAGACGAAAAGAGCATAATATTAGTTTTTAGGACAGTACCCTGTCCTTTACCGGTTTTTCCCAGGATTTTGCCAACCCTGCACTTATGTCTTGCACGAGTATTATCACATTGGCAATTGCAATTAATTCAAAAGACACATTGCAGTGAATCTTGCTTTACATATTACCAATGTGTGATCCCCGCTTAAGACTAAAATGTGTCCTCCTTGCAAGTAAATTGTTCTAACCAAGCTCCCGAAAGCATTTTTGTCACACTCCGAGCAATCTCGCATTTTGCCACAAGCAAAGCAAACCTTGCAGCCCTACGTTGAACCATTTCAACAGAATGAGGCCAACCTTTGCAGCAAGTGGTTTTTATCGAATGTGTCTGTTAAATTTTTAAAAGCATTTATTCAACAGTGATGCTGCTGTTGTTAGTTTACTTAAAATGTATAGGAGAGCAATTACAAACGAAACAACGCAATATTTAATGAGTGCTGGGTGTTAATTCTCACTTCAATATCATGACATTAAACTTTTAAAACATCGTACAAGACTATGTATGTCTCCTACGAATGCGTTTTTGTGTCCTTTTTCTATGTCTTGTACTTTACTTAACATTATATGAACAAACAGAAATCTCAATGGGATAATACCATTTTGAGAGTTTTTTTTTTCTCCAGCTGTGGCACCATTAGGTGCTCCTAGAGGGAGGTTCAGGTTTGACCTGGACTTTTATTTTTTTACAACAAAACTAGAAATACAGACTCAACGGTTATTTGTTCACCAACAGCTTACCTAAATGACACATCACTGTCGTATCAATAATGCAATGCATTCTGGGTAAAAAAAACAAGATGGGACATTGGCAGTGACGTAGCTAGGCTTGGTTGCGCCCCCACCCCCCCGCCGCGTAAAACTTTGCGGCCCCCTCGGGCTGCTTAAAACGTTGCGCTCCCTTTAAGTCCCCCTCCACTTAGCCTCATACTGGGGGGAGGTGCTATTTTGATGAACGGCAGATCAGTAGTAACAGTCGGAAGGTTAGGTTTAGTAAAATGAAGCTTGTTGCAGGGGGCCTGGGGGGCGCAGCCCCCCATTATCTTAGCGTTATTAAATCAAATTTGTCCATTTTTCCGACCGTTCCTCCCATTGAACAAATTACGGAACAGTCGGAACAATGGACTAATTTGATTTAATAATTCTTTAAAAAAAAAGTCGGGGTCTGCGCTCCCCAGACCCCTGCAACAACTTAATTTTACTAAACCAACCCTTCGAACTGTTCCTACTATTTTTTCCGACTGTTCGTACCGTTGTTCGGACCGTTCCCCTGTTCATCAAAATAGTACCCCCTAAAAAAATTTCTATGCATAATAAACGAAATGAAATTCGATTTATTTTCGAAAATAACTGAATAAATTAAGCGAGTGACTTGGAATCACTTGCTTAATTTATTCAATTATTTTTGAAAATACATTGACTTTCATTTCTTTTTTTGCGCCGAAACCTCCTGCGCCCCCCCCCCCCCTGCGCAGTTGCGGATTTGGCGGGTCCCTAGCTACGCCACTGGACATTGAACAGACAAATTATTATCAAATTTCTAGATAAAGCCTAGCACACACCTGGGTTTTTTGTTGCGATACATTGTTGTGGGGGCTGCACCGATACAATGCTGCAGGGCAGAATCGCAAGAGACGCGATTCAGACAAGCAACATTGTTCCGTGTCCACACCTATACTCATGAACTCCAGCAGGTTCACTGTCAGCCCCCAGGTGGAGCAACCTGGGGTCCTTAATGGCAAGGCAGTAATTAAAGAGGGACAGTGTAGTGAGACCCTGAGAATGAACAACATCAAGCTGCTGGAGGCCAAGCCAGGCCTCCAGGTTTTATGGAGGATTGCCACCTCATCACTTGTGCTTTGTTTTGCTTCTTTGTGTTTTACCTGCTGGACACAATGTATAGCAGGGTTGTATATAATACTGGGTAGGTTCGAGGGGAACCTGCACCCGTCCTGTAACCGTCTTGTTTCGGCTACGACCGGTACTTCATTCGTGTCGGCTCCACGATGAACCATTGGATTTCACTGTGGGTTTATCATCGTGGTTTGATGGTTACTCGACCGTCAACATTTGGCGAGGGAGGACTCCGGGTTGGCTGGCACCACCCAGGTTCACATGGAAGAGGGCAGCTAATGCTGCGATCCCGTCCAATAACGGAGTCTGGAGCCTGGTAAGACGGGGAAGTTTTTCCAGGGTAGTTACATAGGTACGGTTAGGTTAGGTTACGTTAGGTTCAGTTCGGTTAGGATAGGTTCCGTTAGGTTAGGTTTGGTTTGGTTAGGTTAATTTAGGTTCATTTAGGTTCGGTTAGGTTCGGTTCGGTTAGCTTTGAATAGGTTCGGTTCGGTTACGTTACCGAAAAAAAAGTGTTTTTCCTCCCCCTCCCAACTTACTTTCGTTTCTTTCTAACACTTTCTGGTTAAAATAGGGGAGAGATTTGCTGCAGGATACTCGAATAAGATTGCAGTAGCAGCATGCTCTAGAGGATGCTGCCGCGGCTGGAGATTACTCTGGGCTGCTCAGATTTCTACCACGTATACACCATCTCCTTACACCCCGTAAAGTTGGTTTGGGTCAGATGGTTGGTCGGTTTCTTATTCAAGATGATATGAACTATAGCTGTAAACGTTACAGCCCAGTTGCTGTTTAATAATGTATGGCTAGAGTGAGAAATCTGGTCATAAAAATAGGGAAAGGTTGACTTGAACTGCAACTTTCTTTAGTACAGCATCAGCAAAATAATCGATGTCTTTTGGGGGCTCCTTTTTTTTTTCTTCCTTCTTCTTCATCTTCCTTTTGCTTGATTTCAAATGAAGAATGAGTTGGTTTTCATAATGCTAGGGAGAAAAAATGCAGTGGCCATTTTTTGGGGTCTTAGGAGGAGGAGGAGGAGGCGGTGTAATCAGATTATCTTAAAAAAGAGTAATATCGAAATACAGAGTGTTTCAAAACACCTAGTTTCCAGATTAATGCTCTGGTTAAGGGCGGACTGGTCTATCGGGACATCGGGCATTTTCCCGATAGGTCGCTTAGTTTGAGGGCCGGAATTTTTCATTCTAGTGCCAATGTTATGATGGAATATGATGTTTATAAATGGCACAAAAGACGGACTGGAAAGCTAATGTTTTTTTTAAGAGTAGAAGATATAAAAAAAGAAATGAAAAAAATTAGGAAAATATTTGAGACAAATGAACATGGCTATTCATTTCCCAGAATGCAATGCTTTTACTTAATCTGTATAAAAAAAAACTTCGCACAAAATGACTGCCACTCAGCGCCATCCATTAAAGAAGATAAACAGTTTTTTTCTTAAGATTAAACTTCATTTACGCCACGTCGAGCGAGCGTCAGCGCACATGCACATCTTCGCGCAGCGTCGCGACTTGCTACAAGTCGCTACACAATAACCAATCAGAGACCAGATTTTATTGCATATGGTGTCTTCGACGCCATTTTATATGACATCACACACCATGAAGACACGCCCAAAACGTTTGTAGGTGCAGCACATACATAGTGTGTGCCAGTCGTTAGTCGCAGACGCTACGCTCAAGGTAGCAGGTATGAAGCTCCAGATTTATGCTATCTACAAACAAATGAATTTTTATTCTAAAACTTTCACATCTTTAGAATTTGAATATTTTAACTTCTAAAACAAAAAACACAACAAAAGTGATTGGACTAGTAAAGCCGGGTACACATCAAGCTGACAAAAGTGCAACATGAGTTCGAGACAAAATGAATGCACATGTTCATTATGGGTTCATGTTTTCATGCAAAATCAAGCAAACTGTTTCTGAATCTGTGGCCCAAGAGCCAATTGTGAAGGTACAATCCCAGTTTAGATCAACTAACAACTATGATTTTTTTTTTCCTAAATCAAAAACACTGGTTAGAGGCTAGAACTCAAGTCGACAACTGATAGTAACCAGAAATCTAGCCTCTAACCAACCTGATTAGAAAAAGCATAATTGCAGTTAATCTACAGCAAGCATGTCAAAGTCGCGGCCCGCGGGACGCATGCGGCCCACAACAATTAACTTTGCAGCCCAGCCCTTGTCAGATAGAGGATTACTGACATTCACCTTGGGTCAGTTTTTAAAGTAATCACTGCAAACAAGATTTCCCCCAAAGTAGGAAAGATTGTAGAAGAGACGAGATCCAAGTCTCAGTCCAAACCACATTAACATAAACTTTACCGTTCTCTACCGTACTTTTCGAAATAAACCTACGTTTCTATAAAAATTGAAGTTTTTGTTTTTTTGCGGCCCACATAATCTCAGACCTTGTTTATTTGGTCCGTGTTAGCCTTTGAGTTTGACATGCTTGTTCTACAGTAATTGATGATTATTACTTCACAATTGGCACTTGGGCCACAGATTGAGAACCATTTGTTTAATTTTGCATGAAAATCCGAACCCTATTCCTTATACAAATGGGGATCTAATATAAACGGAAAACCCACGACATCCAAATTTTCATCATCGAAATGATACAATTTGTTAATGTTCACCGAGTTTCATTAAAATCTAGTTTTCACTGTCAATGTACTTAAATGACACTTTTTTCTGGTAACTGTCAAATTAATAAAAACCAAGACACCCCCCCCCCAAAAAAAACACTGATTAGTGTCGTTCTTCATTTTCAAACATTGCATCCAAATTTTTAATTACTTCCGCTTAAAAGAAAAGAGTAGAAAATCTCCTTCAGCCTTTTCAAATACATAACTGTAATTAATACACTGAGCTGTATGTGATTGATTACTATTTGCAACCGAAAAGTATTAAAACGATTATTTGTTTCAGCAAAATTTAAGAGATTAAAAAAAAAACCTCATTTTCTTAAGGTGGCTTTATATTTATTTTGTTTTTCTCCCGCCTAATGACGCCACTGCTGCTGCTATTATGTTCTGTAGGAGGTCTCTTCCTTACGGAGTCCTGTAAAGGACAAGCGAGATTTTTTTTTTTTTAAATCTCGACAGTTCCACTTTTTCCAGAATCTCAGCATTTCGACTTTAATCTCGACATTTCAACTTTTATCTCGAAATTTCGACTTTTTCAGGATCTCGAAAATTCGAATTTAATCTCGACATTTCGACTTTTAATCTCTTATTCGGCCATGTTAATTATGCCATGTTATGCGGACCATACTCCAATAATGTAATTATTGCAAGCACCCTCTTGTAGCAGCAATAATTTCATTATTAGAGTATAGTGCGCATAACATGGCATAATTAACATGACCGAATAAAAGAGATTAAATGTCTACATGTCGAGATCAAAGTCGAAATGTAGAGATTAAAGTCGAAATTTCGAGATTTAAAGTCGAAATTTCGAGATTTAAAGTCGAAATTACAAGATTTAAAGTCGAAATCTCGAGATTTTTTTAAAAAATCTCGCTTGTCCTTTGCAGGGCGCCGTATTTCCTTCTGCGGTTTTGCAAAAAATTATATTTTTCAAGCGAACGTTTTTCAAGAGAAACATTACGAAAAAATTGAAAGTGTTTTAGAAACTAGAATAGTTGGTGATAATGCTAAAAGCTTCGTCATGACGATATCTTTAAAAATAAACTTTTTATGAGAGTTTGAAAAAATGCGAAAATAGTTTTTTCATGAAACGTCGTCATTGGACAAACCCCGAAACGGGTCATTTTTCAAACTAGTGTAAAATGTTTATGTTTAAAGATACAGTATTGCCAAGAAAAAAACTTTTAGCTTCATCTTTTACCATTCTAGTTTTGAAAACAAATTAAATTTTTTTTATAATGTTGTTTCTAAAAAAAAACGTTCACTTGTCATTTTTGCGTCCAAATTGTATAAATAAACGTTTATGGAGCATAGCATTAGCCACTGCGGTGGCGCCGTCTGGTAAAACAAAAGCAAAATAAATATCTATAAAGCCATAGATTTTTTTTTAATTTCTTAAAAAAAAAGTTAGATCTGCTTTAAGAAATGAAGTTTCAGCTTTCAATTCAAAAACTGATTGTGTAATATTATTATTTGAATGGATCTGTGTTTTAGATTTTGGCTTCCAGTCTCAAATTGAGATGTTGAAAGTTTCGAGGAATTTTATTCTAAAAGCTGGATACAAATTGGGGATTTGTAACTGAAATGGAAAAATTGTAAACATCACGTGGACAAAGTTACTTTGAAAATAATTAATTTATAAATTGGAAAATAAGAACAGTAGAAAATTGGTGTCATGACTTACAAAACACAAACAAAAGTATAATATTTGGTACTTCTTAACTTAAGAGCCTATAGATACACCTCCATCTTGTTGTTTTGAGACTTGCAAGAAATCGTCTCACAATCGCTCAATTAAAATACAGGAAAGCGCAAAATGCAGTAAAAAGTATTGTTCATTAAGTGCTTGCTTTATATAAATTTTGAAAACGTCCTTCTATTTTTAAAATGCGTTCAAAATCGTTCTTTTTTTTAACTCCATGTTAAATCCGATTGGGACCAAAAAACCGTCCCACAAACATTTGAAGAACTCTCGTTAAAAACGACTTAGAACCATAACAAAAAAATGAGCACGTGCATTAATCTATTGGCTTCATGATGATTCCTTTTTATAAGCTTAGCCCGTGAAATAATTTTTCTATTAATTATTATCTGACTTCAAACTTGGAGAAAACATTTTTAAATAATAAAAAAAACGATCGCTGCGCCTTATTCGGGGAAATTTTGAATTAAACGCTATATCTAGGCTCTTAAGAAATAATTAGTTATCCTGGAATCATGGCAGCACTCACTAAAATTTAGAAGGTCATGACCTCTTAAAGTTATCTGTATTTGTATATGGGTTTAATGTGATAATTAATTGTTAGAATTCAGTTATGTTGTTATTTTCGAATTATATGTTAGTGAGATTATGTTTGCAAATTATAAAGTAAACCATTTTTGTTAATTAAATATTATTAATCGAAACATAACTAAAGTAAGTTAGAACTGAAATAAGATAGAACAATTTCCATTCAAATTTCTTCATCGCAGAAACAAATTCAGTGCCTCAGAAGCAAACTGTGTTAAGTCACATTTTATTTTTCAAAAAACACGATTTTTACTTATGAATCAGCTTATCAAGTTCTTTCAGTGGTAAAAAGTGTTAAGTCCACAGTTTTCCTAGAGGTGGCAACGGGTAGATTAACCTAACCGTTTCTACTTGGTTCGGAACGGGTTCGCGATTTTTAAAAAGCGCGCTTCTGATCAGTTAGGCGATTTTGCTGAAATGGTTCCCATGATGCACTAGCAGATTTGTGCAACAAATGATGCGCAAATGCACAATATTGCACATCTGCGCGCAATTTGCTGCTCGCCTGTATTTTGCTGACAAGCAATTAGAAATCGGGACAAACAGAAGTTGGCTCCGCCCTTTTTATGACGAACGCAACTTCTAATTGGTTGGTTATGTAGTCTGACGTCACATCCTCCGCCGTTTTCAACGTCGAACTACACCACAAACCAATTAGAAGTTGCCGGTCGTCATAAAAAGGGCGGAGCCAACTTCTGTTCGTCCCGATTTCTAATTGCCTGTTCTCTAGATAGGTTTACTATTTCTATTTTGACTTGACTTTGTGTGATTGGTTTCAATGACAGACAAATGTATCATTAAAATTACATTTGATATTTGGTGATTTTTAGAAATGTTATAACATGTGGTAGCGTGGCCGAGTGGTCTAAGGCGCTGGTTTAAGGCACCAGTCTTCTAGAAGGCGTGGGTTCGAATCCCACCGCTGCCAGGTTAACGTGGTTGTTTTATACTTTGTAATGCATTTTCCGTGTTTAAAACGTGTTTTTGCTCCTTATAGACTATAAAAAAAATATTGCTGGTGGTTCATTGCACAGGCAGTTGGATCCAGCCAACACACACCAGCGCCTTCTATTGGCGTGATGATAGAGGAACGGCAATTTTTAAATGGTCGATATTTGGTCTGACACTCATAAAAGGGCGGGGCAAACGACTGAATTGTGCTGAGCACACTTGCCTGTGTTTATCACTAGGGTTGCGGAATTTTTGTGAACGCAACTTGTGCAAACTTTAAAACCCAATATCGTCAATCATGCGCACTTTACAAGTTATCTGGAAGCCAGGGCGCCTACGTGGGGCTTCAAAGAGCAAACTAGACTTTTTATTGGACACAACATTTTCTTAGTTTATAAAAAATATCAAATAATTTGGTTGAACTGACCAGCTGACCGCAACCCTTATAGCTAACACTGTGATTGGCTACCGAGGGAATACGTCATGCGCGATAGCGAAATAAAATTCATGGTTTTAAATGTTATTATCAAGTAGCGTTTACTGATTGGTTTATAATTATATTGGTAGCTTCCATAACTGCCCCATTGCTACTGTCATCGCGGCTCCCATAGCGGCTGTCATTGCAGCTCCCATCATTGCTCTCATTGCAGCTCCAACTACTGCTCCCAACATTTCAGCTCCCATTGCTACTCATATTGCTCCTCCCACTGCTGCTATTAATGCTGCTCCCATTGCTGCTACCATTACAGCTCCCATTGCTGCTCCTATTGCTACTCTCATTACAGCTCCCATTGCTGCTCTCATTGCAGCTCCCATTGCTGCTCTCATTGCAGCTCCAACTACTGCTCCCATCATTGCTCTCATTGCAGCTCCAACTACTACTCCCAACATTGCAGCTCCCATTTATACTCCTATTGCTCCTCCCACTGCTGCTATTAATGCTGCTCCCATTGTTGCTACCATTGCAGCTCCAATTGCTGCTCTCATTGCTGCTCTTATTGCAGCTCCAATTACTGCTCCCATGATTGTAGCTCCCATTGCTACTCTTGTTACAGCTCCCATTGCTGCTCTCATTGCAACTCCAACTACTGCTCCCAACATTGCAGCTCCCACTGCTGCTCCTATTGCTGCTTCCATTGCAGCTCCCATCATTGCAGCTCCTATTGTAGCTCCCCTTGCTGCTCCCATCATTGGAGCTCCCATTGCTGCTTCCATTGCAGCTTCCATTGCAGTTCCTGTTGCTGCTTCCATTGCTTTCTGAAGCTATAAGCCACCGCATAAAAAGATTTCCCAACTTATTACCCACATATATACAGTATATTGGAAACAAACTCTCATGTAAAAAAAAGCAGAAATAAATACAATAAAAATACTCATCATAAATTCTGCTATGTCAGTATACAATAAATGAAAAGTGTTTGGAAACAAACATTTGTCATTATTGACTTCAAACATGACATGCAAAACAATAATTTATTAACTTGTACATGTGAAAGTCCATTATCTGATCACACACACAAAACATAATAAACAACGGGAGTTCTGAAAACATGCCTTTTTGAGCTGATAAGAGGGTATACGAACTGGCCACCTGTCTGCATATAATAATCAATTAGATTAACATGTATGCTTGCGCATTGTAGGCCTATTTGTTGTGGCATGTTGTTCAGTGTTTACACTTGTGAAGAAACCATCTCACATTATGATCTCAAGTGTTGGGTGAATCTTTTGAGATAAAGATCATCATTTTTTTCCCCCAACATACAGTACATGTGAGTTGGAATCAGAATCAGAACTTTTAAACAAGATTTAGTGTCAAACAATTGATGCCAATAATGAAAATGTAGCAAGTAGCTGTGATGTTTAACCCTACTGCAGTGGTTCTCAAAGCGTGTGCCATGTGCAAAAAATCACAGCGTGGAAATGGGTGTTACAAATATAACTACAGCCCACATGCCGATAGGCTTTAAGCCACTTATACCAGTTGGTGTACAAAAGTCTTAAGAAGAGGGGTCTTCACCACGAAGGTAGACAAGAGCCTAGAGGCCCCACCCCTCCTCAGTACCACATAAACAAATTATCTCTAGGTTAGCAGCTCGGATTTATGCACTAGGTTGTGATTAACAGGTCTGTTATCAGGGTTCAAATGTTCAGTTCAGGTGATTTAGTCGTCATTGGTAAGAGAGAAGCTTAAAGGGGGGTGGCCATCAGTATCTCACTGGGAGTCGTCACTGTCACTGGCAGAGCTGTTGTCGGTAGTGGAATCATCATGGGAATCGGGGTATCGGAAGACTGCATCATTGGCAAACTCACACATTGCCTTCAAGTGTTCAGCTTGGAAGAGGACAGGTGGGTGGATTGGCCAACTAAGACCAGTCCTAGTGGACCACAAGATGAGCCGGTCACGTGCTGCAGTGCGGGTGGTAAACGGGTGTGTGACATTTGCACTAAACACACTTGCCCTACAGACAATTTCATTGAAGCCGTTTGCCCTATAGGCCATTGCCCTAAAATATATGCCCTAAAATCATTTACCCTAAAGACACTTGCCATAAAATCATTTGCCACAAAAGCACACTTACCCTAAAGGGACATTTGCCCTAATCAAAAGTCTAAATACAGTGCGCTTCATATACATCTCCAGAAATTGGTTATAACTCGAGTTACACTCGATGGATTTGACTGAAATTTTCAACATAAAGAGAGCATTTTATATTATAAATTTTCTGCTAGGCAGAAATTTTTTTCTTAAAAAGGTAAAATTTAAAAAAATTAAAAATTGGAAAATGTTCGTTTCATAATTATAGACTCACAAATGAACTTTTCACTTATATCAATTACTAGTGGGGGGTAACCCGTCATAAATGACGGGAGCAAAATTATAGTTTAATTTGGCTACTAAAACTGTTTAACTATGACCATAAGAAAAAACTGGTTCATTTAAATTTAAATTAGACAGACAGACAAAGCTTAATATATATAAAATTGTGACATTGCTAATAATTATTGCTATTTGGTTATGTTTTGAAATATAGTAAAATTCAGATTTTTTGGGAGAGAGAGGACATTGGTCCAGTTGCCCCCTAGATACGCCACTGCTACCACGAGCTCCCACGTTCACTTGCGAACATGTCTGTGCGAACAAACGTTACGAGCCGGTCTGCCGACTGGTTCGCAAGTCAACGGGGGGGGGCTTAAATTTAAATTTTGAGAGAATTTCCAGATTGACAAAACCAAAATTGATCGTCTGTACCCAGCTTAAAACACTATACTAGAAAGAAAAACTTTCTTAAAAAAAACTTTTAGTCAGTCTATCTTCTGTTAGTTGCTTTCCAAACTACATACTGCAACGATTGGCATTTAATGCCATCAAAACGTCATTTCAAATGATGAAATCCATATTCTTGATATTGATTTTCTGTTTATTTTGATAAGTTCTCTCTTCTCCCCCACCCCACCCCACCCCCTTCTTCGGTCTGTCTATATCTTTTCTTTACATTTATGATGAGAAGGAGGGAAAAAAGTGTCTATGTCTTAATGACTACAATTGGCTTTTCAAATACATATGTTTTAGCAGTTTGTTTGTTTTTCGACATTCACTATATACATTTCATGCAAAAAACACTAGTTGAAAGTCTTTATTAGAACAAATTTCAAAACTACAATAGCTAAAGTAAAGCTGCATTTTAATCTTAACATCAATACTTCCTTCATACATCATAAATGGGATAGACATTTGTCCTACAAGAAAATTTGCCCTAAAACATTTTGCCCTAAACCAATTTGCCCTAAAAGAACATTTGCCCTAAAGACACTTGCCCTAAAACCATTTGCCTAAAAGAATATTTGTCCTAAAGACACTTGCCATCAATCAACTTGCCCTCATTTAACTTGCCCTAAAACCATTTGCCCTAAAAGAGCATTTTCCCTAAATTAACTTTCCCTAAAACCATTTGCCCTAAAAGAACATTTGCCCTAATCAGCACCAAAAGACACTAAACCATATGAAAAGCAAGAACAAAAAAGTGGTTTTTGGGCAAATGGTTGTACAGCAAATGTCCTTTTATGGCAAATGGTTTTAGGGCAAGTGGATTTAGGCCAAATGTCTCTTTAGGGAAAATGGCTTTAGGGCTAGTGTCTGTAGGGCAAATGTCTATATCCCCATTTAGTCTCTTTTTGTTTGCCATCCTATATGACTATTGTTTTTTTGCTCTAAAGAACAGCAATGGTCAAAAAACTGATTGTCATTAAATGAATGATGTTAAAACAAACTTTTAATGACAGTTTGATAATGTCAATTATGACTTCACTTTTAACTTTTTAAACCAGTGCGTAGGACAAATGTGGAACAGCTAGAGGTTTTTTAATTAAATATGTGAATTGGTCATGAAGTAGGTATTTCCAGTTTATTGAATATTACTGGAGGCAGTGGCAGTGCTTCAAACATTGCGCAAACATTTGCACCCCCCCCCCCCCAAAAAAAACAATACATCTGTGCCCAGCACTAACTTTTCGTTTGTCTCCCACCCTTTTATGAATGTCAGACCAAATATCAACCAACTAGAAATTGAAAAGGGCGAGGCATGGTGACATCAGACCAAGTAACTAACCACTTAGAAATTGGTGACGCTCATAAAGGGGCGGGGCAAACGAAAAGTTTGTGCTGGGCAGAGATGCTTGTCTCCTAAAATGTGCCCTCCAAACGCCTCCTTGCGCCCGCAGTCTCTGCGACGGCGGAGGCCGGGGGTCCCCAGCTACGCTCCGCCACTTTACGTGGCGCCACAAAGTGGTCCGTGTGAAGCCAACCTAAGTTTGGTTACTTTTATATTATTCAAAACATTAGCGCGGAAAAACAAATATTCAGTTGAAAAATGTTTCCATGACCATGTGTCTGTTTATTATTAGATTTTATATTTAAAAAAAAAACCTAACAATTAATCAATTCTTTAAAGTATAAAACTTTGCGTCTTCGTTACCACTTGTCACAAATACCGTTGAGAAATGCTCGTAAAATTCGAGGCAACACTAAGTGAACCATAGTCGATGCCGCTTCATTGAACTTCTAGGGGACACCAAAATTAAAATTTCAAACTGAACATACAGAAAGGAGTTTCAATTTCATCCGTTCTCTCTCTCTCTCTTTTTCAACGCACAACAGCTGCAATATTTCGGGGGCAAAATATTCCGTTGTGCTGTCAACCCTTTTAAAAGAGAGTGAGAGAAAGAGAGAGAAAAAGAGAGGGGGGGGGAGAGAGAGAAAGAGAAAAAGCGGGGAGGGGGAGAGAGAGAGAAAGAGAGGGAGAAAAGAAAGATAAAGAGAAAAAGGGAGAGAGAGAGATACAAGAGATAGAGGAAAATATAGAGAGAGAGGGAGAGAAAGAGAGGGAGGGAGAGAGAGAAAGAGGGAGACAGAGAAAAAGAGGGATAGGGAGAGAAAAAAGAAAGATAGAGAGCGAGAGAAAGAGAAAGCAAGAGGGAAAAAAGAGAGCGAGAGAGAGAGAGAAAGCAAGAGGGGAAAAAGAGAGCGAGAGAAAAAGAGTAGGAGAGAGAGAGAGAAAGCAAGAGGGAAAAAAGAGAGCGAGGGAGAGAAAGCGAGAGAAAAAGAGTAGGAGAGAGCGAGAGAGAGAAAGCTCAAAAGAAAGACAGAGAAAATAGAGTGAGAAAGAGAGAGAGGGAGAGAGAGAGAGAGAGAGAGAGAGAGAGAAAGAGAGAAAGCGATAGAGAGAGAGAGAGAGAGAGAGAAAGCGATAGAGAGGGAGAGAGAGAGAGAGAAAGCGATAGAGAGGAAGAGAAACAGAGAAAAGAGGCGCATTTGTAAACAAACTACAGTATAAAGTTGTTCTAGAACAAGCTTGTACAACTCGGTTTAATAATACTAGCATGTGGCATGTGGTTAAAGGCAAGATTCCCTACACTGCATCAAACAATAGGCGTTCCCAAATGCACCCATTGAGAAAGAAAGCAAAGAAAGAACATAATATCAACACATTCATGGCCATTTTTTATATATTTTTTTGGTTCTGTTTGAGTCTTCATGTCTAGTCTTAAATTAATTATAACTGTGCATATTAAAGAGCCTAGACCTATCAGCCTAGACACTCCATTTCGCATTTCACAAATTCAAAGTTACTCAAGTTGGTCCAGTAACGAAACGGCAATTCGAAACATTACAAGAATACCTGGTTACCTGAAGAATATATTAAAGCACTAGTGGGGGTAACCCGTCATAAATGACGGGAGCACAACTCTAGTTTAATTTTCCTACTAAAATTAGGCCTATTTAACTATTTTATTCAAGTACTTCATAAGCGCCTTACTATTGTTTGGATTTTTGGATCGGGAGAGCGCAACATAAAGTTGACCATGAGAAGAAAAAAAAAACGGTTCATTTAAATTTAAATAAATTCCGACAGTGCTTAAATGTTTTTGTCCTTGTTTGTACAGCGTTATACACAGACAGACATAGCTTATAATATATATAAAACTAGTGGGGTAACCCGTCATAAATGACGGGAGCAAAATTCACAGGCAATTGTGCGCATGCGCGTCGTTTTTTCCTTTTTTTACTCCTTTCATTTCAATTTCAGTCACCCCCTCCCCTTTTTTCCTCCATCTACATTTCTCTCCCCTCTAAACTTTCCAACCTTTTCCCCTTCCATGTTTCTCTCTCTCCTCTCTACACTTTCCAACCTTTTCCCCTTCCACGTTTCTCTCTCTCCCCCTCTACACTTTCCAACCTTTTTCCCTCTCCAATTTAATATCATGGGGTTCTTGGATGGGGGGAGTGCAACATATAGTTGACCTTGAGAAAAAAAGCCGTTCATTTATTCAAATTTATATAAATTCCGACGTGCTTCAATGGTTGTACAGCGTTACTTCAGAGACAGATAGATAGATAGATACCCACACAGACCTGGGATATTATATATATATAACTAGTGGGGTAACCCGTCATGTATGACGAGACATTCTAGTTGAACTATTTTATTCAAATACTGAAGGTCACTCTATGAAGGACGTTTCCTTCTCCCCCTCCGCCCTCACATGTGTTTGACCAGGTTTTTGTCCTTGTTCGTACAGCATTACACATCGCCAGACAGACAGAGCTTAATATATATAAAATAGTACACAATTTTTCTCAAGAGCCTAGATACAAACTTAGCACCTACACACCTAGAGCACACTTGCCTGTGTATCTCTATCGTTGTATATTGTCCATGTGTGGGCTGAAGCTTTTATATGTAAAGGCGGATATTCATGCACGCTAGAAAACATGCACCGAAGATTTGCCAAAAAAAAAAACAAATCGTTTCCAACAGCCCTGAGTTCATGGACTTGGTCGCTTAGACTCGTTATAAAATATCCTGCAACTGACCGGTCATTGGCGATAGCTTTTGGTCAATTTGATTTTGGCCAATAAGAACGCGGTACTTTATTTTCGCAGCATATAAAACCCGCGCTTCAGAATCTATTATTCTAATACTGCGTTCCTAATGGCCCAAATTCAAATTGATCACCGCTATCGCCAACGACCGCCCGTGTGCTGGACTTAGCTTTATTTTATTTTTTTCAAAAAAAAAAACTGTAGGACTCAACGTAAGATCGATAAAACTGTTTACAGGTTCTGAAATTAGACACTTGAATCGTTTTATTTAAGGGTGAAGAGGGATCGAAGTTGAAAAGTGTTCAATTGACTTAAAAAAAAACATAAATAAATAATAAAATCAAGTTGACTCGATCAAAAATGGCCAATATGCAAAACAGTAATTCGATATCAAAAATGAATTATTCCCCGCTTCACACGTACCACTTTGTGTCGCCACAAAGTGGTTGACGTGACTTGATCAATTCAGTCAGTGCGAGCCACTAGAGTGACCTTGATCATCACTGACAAACAGGCCGTGGTTGCCACTTGTGGCCGGCTGTATCTAGTTTTGACGATTCTAACTAGGACGATGCCAAGGGTTGGAGGTAGAGGCTAGCAAAAGTAGAAACAAATTAGCGGTTAATCAGAAAAAGCTTATGCAATTGTAGCAGATTCCATTCTGTTCCAATTGCATTATGTTTTATGCTATTTAACCGCTCGTTTGTTTCTTTTTTAATTATCTTCACGTCAATGCTAGCCTCCACCTCCAACCCTTTATTTACTTCGTCCCAGTTAGTTTTCCACAAAAAAAGTGTTCCAGCTGGAACACATCCTTGTGGCCGGACACAACCACTGATTGCATCAGCGGTGCCAAAAAAAAAACTGGTGGCAGTGGGACAAACTAATCGTAGGTCACTAGGTCAACTAACACTTTCAGATCTATGTATTTGGTGAAGAACTGTAGGTCACTGAGTGACCTACAGTTTTAGACATGAACTTTTGGTCACTCAGTGACACTTTTTTTACATTCTGGGGGCTGCACCCCTCAGATTCCCTGCAACAAGCTTAATTTAATGCAACCCCACTAAAGTGTAGGTCACTGAGTGACCTACAGTTATGAAGTGTAAGTCACTTAGTGACCTACGACTAGTCTATTCTAGTGGCAGTGACTCTTTGAAAACACCACCTATGTTATCAATGATCTGCTAAAAACAACCTCTTTTGGTGGCGCCACACCAGTTGACTGTATCGAGCTATTCACTAATATATGCTATAACAAGAAACTAGAGGAGTGGGTGTGGGACACTTACCCTAAAAATATTTGTTTAAAACCATTTGCACTAAAGACACTTGCCCTAAAACCATTTGCCCTAAGGGGACATTTACCCTAAAACCATTTGTCTTAAAAGAACATCTGCCATAAAGACACTTGTCCTAAAGGGACGTTTGCCCTAATCAGTATTTTTTGTGTACCTACGGTGCGCAGAACCTATTTAACATACTCCACCAAAATGAATATGAAAAGAGAACAAAAAAGTGGTTTTATGCAAATGTCCTTCAAGGCAAATGGTTTTAGGGCAAACGTCCTTTTAAGGCAAATGGTTTTAGGGTAAATGTCACTTTAGGGCAAATGGTTTTAGGGTAAACATCCGTTTAGAGCAAATGGTTTTAGGGCAAACATCCTTTTAGGGCAAATGGTTTTTGAGCAAATGTCCTTTTAGGGCAAGTGGATTTAGAGCAAGTGGATTTAGGGCAAATGGTTTTAGAGAAAATGGCTTTAGGCCAAGTGTCCATAGGTCAAGGGTCTTTAGGGCAAATGTCTATATCCCATAGAAGAGCCACAACAAGAGCAATAATTTGTTTCTCATGTAGAGCTGCTACAGTAAAAAAAAATCAGCTCTTTGAAGTTTCCAAAAGTTTATATAAGGTGGAAGTTGAAACTATATATTATTCCATAAAAAAAAGTTCCATAAAATATTTAAATAGTCAAAATATTTTGAGGGCTGGGCGTTCTGAATAACATCCTTAGGAAGTTGTCCATGAGCACATATGCACTTCTTGTTTTATTTTTACATTTATGGGAAACTCTCAAAAGTTGAAACTGTGCATAATCTCTATTTTACACTTGCTCCCCCTCCTCCTACATAGAAAGAGGAAGAGAGAGGTTCAGTGACTTTTTGTTGGCAGAGCATTTCACTTTTTTGACAACTGCTTTAACAAAGTTTACAGAAGTGAATTATAAATAGACTTGCCAAGTAAAGTCAGGGACACACATGCAGAAACATACAACAGAAAACACACGAGAAAACCACTGCAACAAAAGAAATTCTGTTCGTTTTCTTTTTCTGTTTGCATGTGATAACTGATAAACACACATATGCAGAACAGAAATGCGACACGCCATCTATTGTGAAACATAGACAACATGTGTTCCACAGACTAATCAAGATGGATGATCAAACAGTAGTTGCAACACAGGCAATTAAAAATCGGGACAAACAGAAGTTGGCTCCGCACTTTTTATGACGAGTGCAACTTCTTATTTGTTGGTTATGTAGTCTGACGTCACATGCTCCGCCCCTTTTCAACGTCGAACCACGCAACAAACCAATTAGAAGTTGCAGGTCGTCATAAAAAGGGCAGAGCCAACTTCTGTTTGTCCCGATTTCCAATTGCCTGTCATGCCTTATGGGTGCATTGTTTGCTTTGAGTCTACAAAAATGTTTTGATGATGTCATACAAGCTACAATCCTATTGGTTCATTTAGAAAAGAAAGCAGAAAAGAACAGAAAAAAAAGACAAGAGCAAAGCTATTGATATCTCAGGTACTGTTCTGTTTCTTGCACTTGAAAACAGAAGAATTGTCTGTTTTCTAACATGTTTTCTTTTACGTTTTCTGCATGTGTGTCCCTGGCTTAAGAAACAATAGAATTTTTGCAACATATTTGACGTTACCAGTAAAGTAATGCATAAGCACATTCCACACAAGACGCTCACTGCCCAGAATACATTTTGCACTTGCATAAACAAACCGGTCGTTGGCCATAGCGGTGCTCAATTTGAACTTGCCAATAGAAACGAAGTACTGTTTTTTTTTCAGCAAATAAAACCCGCTCTTCAGAATCTATTAATCTTATACTGCGTTTCTATTGGCAAGTTCAAATTGAGCACCGCTATCGCCAACGACCGCCAACAAACATGCAATTTAAGCCTTAATGTCACAGGCGTTTGGGCCTAGCACAACACCGTCGCTTGCGCAGCTCTTAATGTGCATCAGCGCCATCTATTGATTGCCAATGAAAACTGACAATAAGACGTTCACTATAGGCACTATAGGAAGTCGCCGAGAATTAAATAATTAGCATTAAATTAAAATTAATGAAATAAAATTAATTTTAGCGTTTTACGTGCCTGCGGCATGCAAACCTAAATAAAAGTCCCCCACAATACAAAGAGGGGGAAGAATGTTGAAAATGTACGGAGCACGAACCCCTAATCGCCAAAACGAACATAGAGGGACGGTTGTTTCCATTTGCGATCAATAGATGGCACTGATGCACAAAAAAGGTGGGGGCAAACAATTAAAGACGTTATGCTGAGCACAACTGCCTGTTTAGCGTCAATGTATAGGTGGTGGTTGTTCCCGATAGCTTTGGTCAATTTGATTTTGTCCAATAGGAATGCAGTATTTTTTAGTAAAGATAGCCGTGAATGCCATGCTTTATCCATAACCGTCGAGGCATTCATTTGGTGTGATGATGGACGAAGAACTCTTCATCCAAGGTTCCATGAAATATTGATAAAACATAATTTTTTTAAACAGTACGGAGCCCTGTTGAGGTCATCGAATAATTTTTTATCTCGTCCGGACGACTTAGTATCTTGTCCGGAAGAGATAATAATTGGTCCGGACGTGATACTAAGTCGTCTGGACGAGATACTAAGTCGTCTGGACGAGATACTATAAGTCGTCCGGACCAGAAACTAAGTCAGGTCTGGATGAAAGGATGAACATTGTAGAGTAAGTCTAAACCCCGAAACAGAATGCATATAGAATTGGAGGAGCACTATACATTTTTTTTATATCGGTGATTAGATAGTGTTACGTTAAATTAAGCTTGTTGCAGGGGGTCGGGGGGGGGGGGCACAGCCCCCAGAATGTAAAAAAAATCGCTAGATTTAATTTAAAAATGGTTATGTTGCTCCGCACCCATGTTAGTACAGTGTTCAACTAATTCTATATGCATTTTGTTTCAGGTTTTAGAGTTACCCCACAATATTCATCATTTCATCCCAACCCGACTTACTATGTCGTCCGGACGACTTAGTAACGCGTCCAGACGAGATAAAAAAATATTTCATGTCCTTAACAGGGCTCCGTAGATTTCAATTAATTTTTACAATTTTTCAATATATTTCACAACTTTTCATAAATTTCATGAAATATTTCAACGATTTTGCATATTTTGAGGGTTTTTTTTATCTGCATATAAAACACATTTTTAAAAAAAAAAATTCTGAAATTTGGTTTGCATAAAAGTTTTGCTGTAAACAAACTCTCATAAACATTTAAATTCTTAAAAGTTGCCCTAGAAATGTAAATAGGTTAGATATGTGTACATAAAGTGTAAAAACAAGTTTCTGAAGGCATAAAATAAGAGGGCAAAAGCATTTTGAAAGGGTCTGCGCAGTGATACAGAATAGATATCATAAATTCTAGTAGTTCCATAACATGTCATAAATAAGATCAAATGTGCAGAGTGTTTATGAAAAATGTACAACCATTATTAACGCATTGAAAATATCAAAACTGGGTGTGAGACATTTGCCCTAAAGATGCTTGCCCTATGGACACTTACCCTAAAGCCATTTGCCTTAAAAAGACATTCACCATAAAGCCACTTGCCCTAAAGGCATGTTTGCCCAAATCCGTAGTTTTAAATATGTCATACTCCACCAAAAGACACTAAAGTTGCTAAACCATAGAAAAAAAGTGGTTTTAGGGCAAATGTCCTTTAGGGCAAATATCCTTTTAGGGTAAATGTCCCTTTAGAGCAAATGGTTTTATGGCAAACATTCCTTTAGGGCAAATGGCTTTAGGGCAAGTGTCCATAGAACAAGTGTCTTTAGGGGAAATGTCCCACACCCCCACAGTAATTGCATGGGTTTTCAAGATTCAAAAGTGGTTTTAGGGCAACTGTCCTTTAGGGCAAATAGTTTTATGGCAAATGTCCCTTTAGGGCAAATGTCTCTTTAGAGCAAATGGTTTTATGGCAAATGTTCCTTTAGGGCAAATGGTTTTAGGGCAAATGTCCCTTTAGGGCAAATGTCTCTTTAGGACATATGGCTTTAGGAAAGTGTCCCTTTAGGGCAAATGGCTTTAGAGCAAGTGTCCATAGAACAAGTGTCTTTAGGGGAAATGTCCCACACTCCCATAGTTATTGCATAGATTTTCAAGATTCAGTCCTGTGCAGTGTTCGAGGTTAAATAATATGCGACAAATGCATGCATCGTGTGGGACCGCCATTAACCTCTTTACTAAACCTATTTGACTAAACCTATTTTTTTATAACTTTTAATAAATTAATTTTCTCTTGTGTGTTCATCCTAAACATGTAGTTGTAACCGAATATTTAATGAGGACTATATTTAGAATTTAAAATTAGAATATTATTTCTATTTGACAATCAACAATGCAAAGCAGCAATTAAATTTCTTCATCACAAACAATTTTTAAGAGACGAATTATAATTGCTGGGTTGAAAATTGATGAGTGACGATGACTAAAAATCAGCTTTACTTGAGCTACCCCAAAAAAAAGGAATTTGCATTTAAGAGAGGCTACATCACAAAATTACTTTGAATTTTTTTTTAAACAAATCTCCACAAAGAGCGCTAGCGTCGTTTTTCTATTGAGCCCATAAACCCAATGTTAAAGAAAAAACGTTAATTTTAAAAATACCCAGACACAGCAATATGTTTATTTGTCATATTTAAAGTTGTCCAATTTTGATAGTTCAAAGTGCCACGTGCACCTTAAATATTTGCTGATCGAGTGATAGAATGACAAAAAATTGGTAAGTGCAATTCTATTTTTAAAAAAACTATTTCAAAATCGCGAATTTCTAACTCTTATGTTAAACTCCATTGAGTAGGCTTATATACACCCAAATAAGAAAAAACATCCATTAAAATGCTCGTAAAAATACGTAAAAATAATTTAAAAAAAACAAACAGAAAAAATCAGCACGTGCGCCAATGTGTTGGCTTCACTGTGGTTTAACTGTGTGTGGTTTTTTTAAAATTATTTTTAGATATTTTTACAAACATTTTAACGGATGTTTTTTTTTCTTAAGAGCGCGTACTCAATGGGGTTTAACATAAAAGTTAGAAATTCGCGATTTTTAAACAGTTTTTAAAAATATAACCGCACTTACCAATTTTTTGTCATTCTATCACTTCGATCAGCATGTATTTAAGGTGCACATTGCACTTTGAAAAATTAATATCGGACAACTTTAAATATAAGAGGCTACTATCACAAAATTACTTCAGAAAATCTCCGCAAAGAAAGCTAGCATCGTTTTTATATAGAGCCCATAGACCCAATGTGAAAGAAAAAATGTTCATTTTTAAAATACGATATGACTAATATAGATATGACTATTGACTGTCATATGACAGTCTTAACTCCTTTCTCTAATGAGGCTCCTAGTCTTTACTCTGTAATACAATTGTGATAACGATTTTTCATGTGTAGTTTATTTATTAGCAAAATAAATCTAGGGTATTAAATGTTCAAATAGTGTATTCAAGCTTTTAATTAATGTGTAACTACCTGAATTAAGATGCTTTAATGAATATATTACACAATTCACACTTGAATCTCAATTAGGAAACTCACATTACATGTGTGGTGAATTTAGAACCGGTATACGTTCAAATTACACCAGTTTTTATGTATTATTACAATTTTTTTTTTTTTTTCCGTTTTTGTATGAAATTCGTGAACACAATTAAGGAGGAAAGAAAAAAACAAAAACAATTTACATTATTACATTTTGCTTTCCTGTCTTTGCAATTATTGTGTTCTTTCTAATGACATGACGCAATGGGTGCCAAAACATGCAATATAGTAATGTGGATTATCATTAATCGCCCTTAATTAAGCTCGTTTAAGCCTAAAAAAAGATATTTGCACAGCTCTCATTAGCGAAAATGCAAATACAAGGGTCTTCACAGACTCCGTATTTAAACAGAAACAACCGTAGAAGGTTAAAATGTGGGCAATAGGTGGCTCATGAGCCAGAGGCCGGTGCAATTGAGAATGACACAAAAAGTGAACATGCATTTAGAAATCGGGGAGAACTTCAGTTGGCTCCGCCCTCGTTATGACGAACGCAACTTCTAATTGGTTGGTTATGTAGTCTGACGCCACATGCTCCGCCCATTACAACGTCGAACCACACCACAAACCAATTAGAAGTTGCCGGTCGTCATAAAAAAGGGGCGGAGCCAACTTCTGTTCGTCCCGTTTTCTAATATTGCCTGTGCAGACGATTTTCAGGGGAAGAAGATGAAGTGACACATGTTTCAGTGTTTAGATTGGCATATTTGTACTATGTATATATGATACCTGATTTTTTTTTTAGTTTAGTCATAGAATAAGGAGAACAACATAAGAGAAACTGAGCAATTAACTTGCGACAGAATGTTTCTGCGCATGTGCGGCACCGCCCCAGAATATTAGTCGCTGTTCTGTGGCGCCGACAGGCAGTTGGCTCCGCCCTTGTTATGACGACCAGCAACTTCTAATTGGTTTGTTGTATGGTTCAACGTTGAAAAGGGCGGAGCATGTGACGTCAGACTACGTAACCAACCAATTAGAAGTTGCGTTCATCATAACAAGGGCGGAGCCAACTGAAGTTCTGCCCGATTTCTAACTGCCTGTGTGGTGCTGCTGCTGCTGCTGCGGCTGACGCCCTTTTGAAATGTATTACTTTCAAATACGCAGTAATACATTCCAAAATGGCGGCTATCAAGTAACCGGTTAAAATAAGAGAAGCTTTCAGTCCAAGTAGACCTGTGCGCCGCCGGGCGAAACCGCCGCCGCCGCTCGCCGCTTGTACTTTTTTTTTTAAAACCCGCCGCCACTCGCCGCCGGTGGATGACTGGCGTACGCCGAATTCAAATTTGTTTTGGTCGGTTTTGTTTAAAAAACTGCCATAGGAATGAAATGATACCATATTCGATATTTATCGATTTCAATTTATATTATATTTTAATATATTTTATTTATTTTTTTATTTATTATATTATATTATATTATTTTTTATATTTTTATTTTATTATATTTTATATTATATTTATATTCGATATGTTCAATTTCAGACGCCGGTAGTCGCCGCCGCCGCCGCTGCTCGTATTTACCCTCGCCCGCCGCCGCCGCCGCCGATCAATATGCTACGGCGCACAGGTCTAAGTCCAGGGTCATGAAATTCTGTGGTTTAGTTGTGATCTAAAAGTGTCAATGCACAGAGAAGCAACAATCCTCCTAACAAACGTATCTTCTACCAATGCAATAAAGGTAGGAATTCTCAAATGCACACATATTTTCTCCTAAAATCGCAGCTGTCACTATCATAATCAATCGATTGTTGTTTTGTTTTTTAAATTGACCTGCAGTGAAAACAATTTAACTTAGGGAACTAGAATATTTTTTCGTGTTAAAACACAAGAATTTTATGCTATTCTAAGGAACCCATATAGCGAAAATATAATTCATATACTATCCGATTTATCGTGTTATCCACATTCGCGATAAACGGTTTTCACATTGTAATTACATTTGTAGTTTTATTAACTCTATAGAGACCGGTCGTTGTGGATAGCTTTGGTCAATTTGAATTTGGCCAATAGCAATGCAGTATTTTATTTTTGCAGCATTATAAAACACAAGCAATTAGAAAACCCGCTCTTCAGAATCAGTAGTATTCTTGCAGTGTTGCCGGATACACATTTCACTCCCCCCGCCCCCTGCAACAAGCTTAATTTACGAGGCTACATCGCAAAAGTACTTCAAAAAATCTCCGCAAAGAGCGCTAGCTTCGTTAAAGAGCAATGTTAAAGAAAAAATGTTATTTTTTAAAATACACAGTCGCGGCGGCAATATGTTTATTTTTCATATTTAAAGTTGTCCAATATTAAGTTTTCAAAGTGCAATGTGCACCTTAAATATATGCTGATCGAGTGACAGAAAGACAAAAAATTGGTAAGTGCAGTTATATTTTTAAAAACTTCAAATATTGTTAAACTCCATTAAGTACGCACTCGCAAGCAAAAAAACAACCATTAAAAAATGTACGTAAAAATACCTAAAAATAATTTAAAAAAAAAAACAATTAAACCACAGTAAAGCCAACACATTGGCGCACGTGCTGACTTTTTTCTGGTTTTTTTTAAATTGTTTTTACGTATTTTTACCAACGTTTTAATTAATGTTTATTTCTTATTTGGGCGTATACTCAATGGAGTTTAACACAAGAGTTAGAAACTCGCAATTTTGAAATAAGTTTTTAAAAATAGAACCGCACTTTTTTTTTTTACATATGTTCACAGCTACTTTTATTGGGGAAAAGATACTGCGTTCCTATTGGCCAAATTCAATTTGACCAAAGCTATCGCCAACGACCGCCCTATTGAACCGGCACAATGAGAAAAAAAAGTTGTTCATCCTAATGTTTCTAATATAAACCTTGTGAAAACCTAAATAATTTATATAATTAAGCCTATAATAAACATTGCAATAACAACCGAAATGAGACTAAACATTCTGAAATGGGTTCTTTCTGCTCATTTTGAAACTGGGCCATTAAAACCCAACTCGAATAATACAAGCAAACATTTGAATCAAATAAAAAAGAATTATAATGTGATGGTTAAAAGTGTGATTAAGTAGTTGCTTACACGTGGTGGCATGACCTTCGACTCATTTGAAGCACTTAAAACAATCTAAATTAAGAGCTGAATGATTTAACAGTTGGTTTAAAATTCACTAACACAATAATTAAGTAGTTAAAATGTAGCAAAAGTAAAAGAATAAAACTGAAAGAGATCCAAGCTAATGTGACGACCCCGTTTGTTTCCTTCCTGTAGTGGAAGGAGCAGACTAAAAACCCTGATGTTGCCTACTAGGCTGCTATAGTAGGCAGCCCGGCAGACGACATAATGTTCCAGCAGGACCTCTCTCATTGAAGTAATGAGAGAGGTCAGATAGGGTCACTGTCCTCCCCCAGGTGGAGCAGCCTGAGAGGTATTTAGAAAGGCAGTTAGAAATAGGAGAGAACTTCAGTTGGCTCCGCCCTTGTTATGATGACAAGCAACTTCTAATTGGTTTGTTGTGTGGTTCTACGTTGAAAGGGCGGAGCATGTGACGTCAGACTACATAACCTACCAATTAGAAGTTGCCGGTCGTCATAACAAGGGTGGAGCCAACTGAAGTTCTCTCCTATTTCTAACTGCCTGTAATATTTAATGGCAAGGACGTCATTAAATCAGGACAGTGTAGTGGAGAACCTAGAAACTGCAACATCATCATGGTGGTGAAGGCCAGGGAGGCTTGCCACGTCATCATTGGTTGTGTAATTGTTTGTTTCTTAGGTTGTCTACTGGACACTAGCGTTTGCCCATTAGAATTAGCAGAGCGCATGCGCATTACCATCTTATCGTTTTATATAGGAAAACGAACCTAACCTAACCAAACCTATAGTGAACGTCTCATCGTCACAGTTTCCATTGGTGATCAATAGATGGCGCTGCTAACGCAAATCTGCAATCACTTTCCTATATAAAACGATAAGATGGTAATGCGCATGCGCTCTGCTAATTCTAATGGGCAAACGCTGTATATATGAGTAAGTGTTGTATTAAATTATTCTTTTCTTTACTACATTCTTTATTTACATACGGATGGATGGCCGTATTCCAAGTTCCAGTTCAACTTCCTGTTTCAATATGTATTGATTTTTACAATTGGCGAAATTTTATTGTCAATAAAAGTCCCTCCCTCTCCCAAAAAAAATTCTTCCCCTGGATATGGCACTGGGATCATGAAACTGTTACATGAATCCTGCACCATGCAACATGTTTCACAATAGCTAGGTCCATTCAGGTCCACTAGGTCCTTTCATCTTCCTTTTGCACTTTCACGTTCATTTTCAATTTCCAAACTGCGTTCGTCAAGGGTATGCCTATTGGCACCTGTCATGAACGCATGCCTCAACTTGTCCTAACTTGTGTGCGTCAGGACTCAGTAGTCGTTCAACGTTTAAAGTTGAATGCAGTGTTGAACGAAAATCCACTTCGGAATCCACGCGTCATACCAGTGCGCTAAACACAAGCAAAAGAGAGTTCAGGATAGAAATTTACGTATGCATAATTAGTAAGCTTTGACTGCGATGAATTCCTGTGCGTTTTCTGCATAATACATTGGTAAGGACCAGGGCTCGGATTTTTATGCAAAATCAAACAAATGTTTCTCAGTTTGTGGCCCAAGTGCCAATTGTGAAGCAACTGCAATTATGCTCTTCCTAATCAAAATGGCTGGTTAGAGGCTAGATGTTTGATTACTGTTAGTTGTCAACTAGAAAGGTTTAACCTCTATCCAGATGTTTTTTGTTTGAAGAAAAAAAACCACCATAATGGTTGATTGGTCTAAATGGGATTGTTACTTCACAAATGGTTCTTGGGCCACATATTGAGAAACATGTTTGATGATGCATAAAAATCCGAGTCCTAGTGATTGCCATCAATAATGGGTTACATTTAATTTCTGTAGAATTTTTGCTTTTATGTAATCTTCATAAAAATGTGATTGTCTTATGCAATTTGCACGTTGTTGCTTTTATTTGCACATTAATTAGCATGTATGTGTCCTCATAAAAATGCCCATTCTTCTCTGAAAAAAATACCTTAGGGCAAAAATGCCATTTGCATTTTTTTATGATTGGGCACCTTGGAGGTTCTAACTCAAGGATTGCCACAAGGGTCAATATATCCTAATTACCACTCACAAACATAACAGTTAAGACATTTCAAAACAAATCAGAAACAATCGACAATAACCAGCTTTTTTCCCCCACCCTGATTAGAATTACCATAAAAATAAAACATTCAAAGCATTCTTGCATCTATTCACATTAAATAAATATGATGAATACACCATTTTGCTTTTCTTTTTAACAGAATCAGGGGACAGACTAATTGTAGGTCACTAGGTGACCTACACTTCCAGATAACTATTTGGAGAACTGTAGGTCACTCAGTAACTTACACTGTCCTACATTCTGGGGGCTGTGCCCCCCAGACCCCCTGCAACAAGCTTAATTTAATGTAACCCCACCTAATCACCGATATTAAAAAGTTCTAAAGTGTAGGTCACTGAGTAACCTATTGTTCTGAAGCGTAGGTCACTGAGTAACCTATTGTTCTGAAGCGTAGGTCGCCTAGTAACCTATGATTAGTCTGTTCCCAAAATCAGCACTACTGCACAGGCAAGTGTGCTCAGAAGAATACCGTTGTTTGCCCCGCCCTTTTATGAGCATTAGGCTAAATTATAACCAATTAGAAATTGAAAAGGGCGGGGCATGTTACGTCAGAAAAAATAACAAACCAATTAGAAGTTGCCATTTCTCATAAAAGGGCGGGGCAAACGACTGTATATTCTGTTGGAGCACACTTGCCTGACAGGCAAATAAGGACAGGAAGTATCTACGCCCACACTACCCTGAGGGTATAAGGGCAAGTAAAGACAGTAAGATACAGTCGTTTGCCACGCCCATTTTATGAGGACCGGCAACTTCTAATTGGTTTATGTGGTCTGACGTCACATGCCCCACCTTTTCAATTTCCACTTGGTTGATATTTTGGTCTGACGCTCATAAAAGGGTGGGGCAAACGACTGTGTCTCCCTGTCTTTACATGCCTGTCACTACTGCAGTGAGATAACTTTCCCTCAACTGAGATGTACGAGCGTATAGATGTCATATTCTGCCATCAGCAGCTAAATATTACATGCAGCCAATGCTGTTTTATGTTTCACCAGGTTCACTATTATTGCAAACTCAGGAAGTCAACATTTTGTGTTCAAAAATTCAGGTTTGCTTCTTAGAGCAAATACATAAATAAATCTCAAAACTTAGCTAAATGTGTGCGTAATAAATAATTTGAAAGTATTTTTTTTTTTGGAAAAACTAAAAATAACTCACTAAAGTTGATACAGAAAGAAGTGGAAGCAATTGAATCAGTCATGCAAATGTTTTTTTTTTTTACAAACATAAAGATTCTCGAGAAACTTAGAAAGCTTTTGCATACGCTTCCTTTTTAAAGAGGAAATTATCCATTACTAAAGATTGTGGTTTCTGAATGCTTGGTGAAACCCGAACCATCAGTTTCAACCTAATGCATATTTTATAGCTTGTTAACACAATTGCAAACAAAAATCTGGGTTTATCGTATTAACCCATCATATAACAACCTGTTGAAATTGTAACCTCTAATCACCTCCTTAAATGGTGTAAATTAAATTGTTCAGTAGGACAGAAGAAGCGTATTACTTGTACAAACTTAGAATTGAATTGAATTCAACTCAATACATCCGCAAACAGCTTGAGAGCCATGTGACAGGGGGGTTAATTCCTAATCATAAGTTATTGTTATTTAGACAAGTTAGGTTTAGACATTGTTACACCCTGTATTTCGGGATGTTACAAGGGTATATAGACATTTTGCCCTAAAGCCATTTGCCCTAAAAACCATTTTTTCTTCTCTCTTTTCATACGGTTTAGTGTCTTTCGGTGAAGTATGTTAAATAGGTTCTGCGTGCCGCAAGCATGCAAAAAAACGCCAAATGACTTAAATTTACACTCTGATTAGGGCAAGTGGTTTTAGGGCAAATGCCCATTTAGGGAAAATGGTTTTAGGGCAAATGGTTTTAAGGCAAAATGGTTTAGGGCAAATGTCCCTTTAGGGCAAATGATTTTAGGGAAGATTTCCCTTTAGGGCAAATGGCTTTAGGGTAAATGTCTAAGGGCAAATGGCTTTAGGGTAAATGTCTAAGGGCAAATGTCAGACACCCATTACAAGAATGCTAGCCTGTGATGCGACATCCCTGCTTTTTCATTCCCACCACCCCTTCCCTTGAAGGTCAAGGGTGCCTCAAGAACCAGTGGAGTGTGGCCACTTGGGGTTAAATGCAGCTCTCTCTCTCTCCCTGTTTTTCTTTCTCCTTCTCTCACACTCTCTCTGTCTCTCACTGTCACTCTATCTCTCGCTCTCTCTCTCTCTAATACGGGTTAAAGGCCCTCCTGCCGTTAGGCTATAGGCCTGGGATACACAGAAATACACAATATCTCAAATTATATATCAACTATCTGTTCATGGATTATGTAGAATACACAATGTCACGTGGCGATGAAATCATCTAGGACCCGATATCGTCATTCGCGTACTCGAACACCGCTGCAAAGGCAAACCGCTGTAGTTCGGAGCTTAACCGACTGTCCTCCAAAACCTCCTCTGCCTCTAGTGGCCACCTGTGTCCACTGGTTGTCACCACATATGCCAGCCTCCCCCATGCTGCCACCCTCTGCACAAGTGCACACTCATATAGAATGTGGGGTAGCATGTCCGGTCCTGCCCCACACTTGCATGTGTCGTCACCGCGTATATGAAATCGGAAGAGGTAGGCTTCTCACTGTCACTATCTCTCGCTCTCATTCTATCTCTCTTTTTCTGTCTTTCTCCCTCCCTCTTTCTCGCTTTCTCCCTCCCTCTTTCTCGCTTTCTCCCTCCCTCTTTCTCGCTTTCTCCCTCCCTCTTTCTCGCTTTCTCCCTCCCTCTTTCTCGCTTTCTCCCTCCCTCTTTCTCGCTTTCTCCCTCCCTCTTTCTCTCTCTCTCTGCCTCTCTCTCTCTCTCTCTCTCTCTCTCTCTCCTCTCTCTCTCTCTCTCTCCCTCTCTCTCTCTCTCCCTCTCTCTCTCTCTCTCTCCCTCTCTCTCTCTCTCTCTCTCCCCCTCTCTGTTTCTGTACTTCAAAATTTCAAATGTGCTTTATGAAAGAAAACCTTGCATATTTTATGTTGTAAACTAAATTATGACATTTTTAGATAGTTTCTCTGTAATAGCTCGTATAAACTGATGGAAAATGGGAACATTTCTAGTGTAGTGAGGAATCGTTTCTTGCTATCAGTCTCCACAACATTCACTTTTTGATTAAAAAAAAAACTAATTGAGCACATCAGTTCACATTAGGATTGTGTTCACACTGGCCTGTCAACTTTTGCTGGTGAGAAAAAACAGTTTAGCTCATAAATATCCATGCAACTAAAGTGTCAATATGCTTGCCACCCACTGAAGCACTGCTAGCCAGGAAAATAATTTTGGCTCAGAGCTGTAGAATTCTCAAGAATGCTGAGCATCAAGTTGGTCAGCAACTGACTGTTTTGTATTTCAGAACTGTTTTTTCAAGAGACAAGTTTGTTGAGCTGTATGCAGCAAGACTGGATCTAGGGGGTGCTCTGGGTTTTCTGTCCCAGGCGCCAGGAAAGGGGGGGCGAATGAGTTTTTTTTTCCTTGCTTGAAGGGGGAAAATAAAAAACCTTTTCTTCCTCGAGAGGCGCGCGTACTACGTGAAAGCGTCAGCGATCGCAGTGTTTTCACGTTACATTTTCCACCTTTCGCGGCCGGGGGCGCTAAAATTCGGGCTTACCTCCTCAAAACTTGGCTAGATCTGGCCCTGCAATGAACCCCTTAATTTTTCTTAATAAATTTGGAGATGTTCAAAAGCAACATATTTTAAAATTTTGGTTTAGTTCTGAAAGTTGCTCTAAAGAGCAACAAATATCTAAAGCCGATGCTACACGTAGCAACAATTCAGCAACTTTAGAGCAACATAGCTGTGTTGCTCTATTGTTTTATGAAAGTTGAAACATCTGTCATAACAGCAACAAACCCGAATTGTTGCTCACAGATTGAAAGCAAAAAGAATTTTCAAATAGAACTTGGTTCTATTTTCGAGCTACCATTTCAGCCAACAGCCAATAAAAACGGCTTGAATAATCACATGACTATTTCAAATTTTCAACTGATGAAGAAGAGAAAGACGAAACAAAATGTCTACAGTCTTTGGCTCACAACCTCTTTGTTTCATTGGTTGTTGCTTTCATATAAGTTTCATGAACGTTGCAACATGTATCATAGGTGTTGCTTGTAACACATAGGAAACTACTGTTGCTACAACTAGTATTGTTGCTTGACTGTTGCTACGTGTAGCATCAGCTTAACATATCAAGGTGTTTTCAATGCATGTACAGAGTGCGCATGCTTGAAGCTAAGCTAACATTTCATGTTGCTACATGTTTCTGAATGACATATGGTTGCGACATATTACAAAACTACAACCAAAAAAAAAAAAATTCAGAATAACATTTAGAACAAATTGGATTTTTTTACTGAAAGAGATGTGGCATTTCCACATTTTGTTGAATTAAAATTTCATTTCCAAACAAACAACAGAGAGAAAAAAATGTGTTTTTTTGTATGCTTTGTATTTGTAAGGTAGGCCTTACCAGTCTATTAGGGCTTGTGTTATTCTAGCTTTTAAATGTTTGCTTTTGTGACTGTTTCATAAACAGATGGTGGTCTTTCTAATACTGCAGATAAAATCCATCACTGAGACTCAGCAGTTTTTTTTTTTTGTAAAGCTCTTTTTCCTCTCATGAGTAGGGCTCGGATTTTTATGCAATATATAAGGCCAAATGTTTCTCAATCTGTGGCCCAAGAACCAATTGTAAAGTAACAATCCCATTTAAGAGCCTAGATACACGTCGTCCATCTTGTTGTTTTGAGCAGACGACGACGAGACAAATGAGTGTTCTTATAAGGTGTTACTAAAACTGCAAGAAATGGACTCACAATCGCTCAATTCAAATACAGTAAAGTGCAAAATGCAAATGAAAAGTATTGTTCTTTACGTGCTCGATTTATATAATTTTTGAAAAGGTCCTTCTATTTTTAAATAAGGTTCAAAATCGTTCGTTGTTTTTAACCCCATGTTAAATCCCATTGGATCAAAAACCGTCCCACAAACAGTTGAAAAACTCTCGTTAAAAACGATTAGCACATACTTTCATGTATTGGCTTCACGTTGTTTCCTTTTTATAAATTTTGAAAAGGTCCTTTTATTTTATTAATAACATTTAAAATTTTAACTCCATGTTAAGTCCCATAGGAGCAAAACACCGTTCCACAAACGTTAGAAAAACTCTCATTAAAATGATTTAGAACAACCAAAAAAAATTAGCACGTACTTACACGTGTGAGTCCTTCAATTTTTAAACAAGGTTCAAAATCGATCGTTTTTTTTAACTCCATGTTAAGTACCATTGGATCAAAAAACCGTCACCCAAACATTTGAAGAACTCCCATTAAAAACGACTTAGAACAATCGCATAAAAATTAGCACGTGCATTAATCTATTGGCTTCACGATGTTTTCTTTTTATGAGCTTAACACGCGAAATTATTTTTCTATTATTTATTATGTGACTTGAAACCTGGAGAAAAAAACGTTAAAAAACCGTTTTTCAATCAAAAACGATCGCAGCGCCTACATTCGGAAAATTTTTGAACTAAACGCTGTATCTAGGCTCTTAAGAACAACCAACAATTTATAAATTTTTAAATCAAAAACACCTGATTAAAGAGGCTAGAACTCTAGTTGACAACTGACACATCTAATCCTCTAACAACCTTTTATTGATTAGAGAGAAAAAAGCATAATTGCCGTTGCTCTATGGTAATGATTATTTTACAATTGGCTCTTAAAGCCTGGAACACACACGCGGAATTCCGCTCAGAAAATAATAACAGAATATTTAAATGAGACAATTTTCCATAAAAAGTGAACGGAAAATTCATTAAAAATGAGTTGAACAAAGCTCGACTTTTTCCGTTCTCAAAATATTCCGTTCAAATGCCCACCAATCAGAAAGAAGCATGACGTGACATGACAAAAAAGCAAATTGGAATCCATTTTGGCAATAGATCTAAATATTATGTTTCTTTTTCTTGCTCAATAGAGGTTGCCCACAACTTTCCTCATTATTTTTTTCTGTTTCTATGTGTGAACAACAAAGATACAGAAAAAAGAAAATGGCTTTTTTTTTTTCCTTTTCCTATTTTCTTTTTCCTTGGCGGAATTCCGCGTGTGTGTTCCAGGCTTAAGCCACATATTGAGAAAGATTCGCTTGATATTGCATACAAAACCGAGCCAATACTCATGAGTGACATATTTGACTATTATTGTATAGTGAATTTTTTTTTTCGTCTACTTTTCGACTGTGCTCATAAACGAGCGACTTTTAGTGGTCGAGATAGACTGAATTTTGCAGATTCACTAGCAGGTTGGTTGTTTTGCAGATTGCCTGGGCAATCTGCAGATTGACTGATTCCGCAGATGGACATTAACAGATACACTTGTATAATGGCAGGAAGAAAAAAAAAATCTTGTTTAAATAATATTTGTGCGCAGTCTCAAAGTAAAGTAGGTGGATCAAGAAAAAGCTAAATCCAAATAGTACTTAAGAATTTTTATTCTCATATTTTCTACAAAATGGTTCAGACACGATATAGACATTTTTTTGTAGTTGGTCCAGACCTTTCTGTTCATGCGAAGGAGAAAAAAAAAACAACTGAAAAAGTGTTGGTCGCCTACAGATTATTTTCATTGCTTTGTCAAGCGTATAGTTGGAGAGTTAAGCTGGGCACAAACGGTCAATTCTGGCTTAACCATCCTTTGTTTTTCTTTTCTTTTGAAATTAAGATGTGGGCAGTGGCTATTTATTCTTTTCTATTTAAAAAAAAAATTGCCTGCGAAACTGGAGCCAAAGAGCAGTGGAACAGCAAGTATTTGCCCACAGCTGGAGCAGAGCTGGAGCACTAATATTTTTGACTGCTCCATTTTTTTTTTTAAATTTCCATTCCAAGCCAAACATAACTAAAATCTAGCAAATTACAATTTAGTTTACCATTTTATTTAATAGATTACACTTATTCATTTATGTGAGTTGTCATGGTGACACTAGATGGCGCTATTTATGTTAACTTATGGTGTCTATATAAATGTTTCATTCTAGAAATCAATATACAAAAATACAAATGCAGTTGTGAAAATTTAAACCCACAACCCACTGTTTAGGAAGAGCATTCTATTGTTGTATAAGGCCAGGTGCAAATTAGGCAACAATGCAAGCTTGCAGCCAGCAACAATCTCCAGCAACTGTTACTGGTGACAGTACACAAACACCACCGCTGCATTTGTAGGCACCAAATTGGTAGTTAGCAACAGTAGGAAGTGGATGTTGCTTCTGCTCAGTATGGTGAGCAGAAGGAACAAGCAAAAATTGTGTGCCAGCAACCACTTTCTTGTCACGTGATAATAATTTGGTTGCCAGTTGCTCGCTCACTTGGTTTCCTAATTTGCGCCCAGCTTTACCCTCGGAAGAAAAAAAAACCAGTAATAACAGTCTTGGCGAAAACTCTCTCTAATTTTCTTTGAGTGGTCAACCCTTCCCATAATACAATGCTTTACTTGCAAAAAAGTGTATGGTGAAAAATTAATTTTTAAAAATACTTTAATATAATAAATGGATTTAAAAAAAACCATTAACATGATCCCAATCAATCATCCCTTAAATATATGCTGATCTAGTGATAGAATGACAAAAAATTGGTAAGTGCGGTTCTATTTTTAAAACTATTTCAAAATCGCAAATTTCTAACCCTTCTGTTAAACTCCATTGAGTATGCGCTCGTAAGCAAAAAAAAAAACATTCCTTAAAATGCTCATAAAAAATACCTAAAATAATTTAAAAAAAAACCACAATAAAACCACAGTGAAGCCAACACATTGGTGCACGTGCTGATTTTTTTCTTCTGGTTTTTTAAAAAAAATGTTTTGAAGTATTTCTATGAGCATTTTAAGGGATGTTTTTTTTTGCTTATGAGCGCGTACTCAATGGAGTTTAACATAAGAGTTAGAAATTCGCGATTTTGATTATATTTTTTAAAAATAGAACCACACTTACCAATTTTTTGTCATTCAAATGTGATGTAGCCCCCCTTTTAAAGGAATTTCTGAAACCATGTTTAATATCCATAGGCGGAATATTACACTAATTAATTCATTGAAATGCAATCTATTTAAGCCATTAAACATTCTAAAACCCCTATTAACAGTAGGCCTATCCTCCACTTACCAACAACACATGTTGGGCAAAGAGAACCTGATATGGTGGAGACATGTAGAGACATGTGAATGGCATGGAGGAGATGGTGGCGCCATTTAGCACTACATGAACAAATTAAATGTTTAAATAGCCATCTTAAGATCTTGTTTCCACTGAGGTGAAAATTTCAACTTTTTGAAAAATTTCAACTGGCGAAAAATAGAACAGACGTGTGGCCCACACCGATTCACTCTCATAGGCGAGGAGACAACGTTTCTTTTATTTTTCACCAGTTGACATTTATAAAAAGTTCAACTGGTGAAAAATAGAAGACATGTGGCCCCCCCGCATACGAAAGTGAATAGGCGGGAGGGGGGGGGGGCACATTTCTTCTATTTTTCAACAGTTGAAATTTTTAAAAAGTTCAACTGTTGAAAAATAGAATCATATCGAATAGGTGAGGGGGCCACGTGTTAGCCGAATGGAAACAAGGCCTAATTAAAAAAAAATACATTATATTTTATTTAATAAATTTAATTCCAAACTTAATTTGAACCAGAGCACCGTGTGGTCCGTACAGAGCTGGAGTGGAGCCGGAGCTGCCCATATATTGTTACACTAGCAGAGCCGGAGCGGAGCAATTTAAAAAAAAAAATGTTGCGGCTCCAAAGCCCTGAATTTAAGACAATTGTGTCTATTCCCAACATCTAGAATTTGACAAGAAAGAACTGATCGTGTGAACCTAGCTTTATGTGCGTGTGTATGGGGAGGTCGTCAATGCATGAACTTCACTTGGTGATTCCAAGAACGTGCAACATAATACTTGTGTAAAGCCATTTGTTACAAAGAAAGAGCAAAGAACTTTTCTTGTTTCATTGGTAACAAAGATGGGAGATTTTATTTAGTTTTTAATCCTAAGGCCTTGTTTCCATTGATAAGTGAATGGGCGGGGGAGCCAGGTTTGTTCTATTTTTCACCAGTTAACATTTTCCAAAAGTTCAAATTTTCACGCCAATGGAAACAAGGCCTAATAATTTATTAAATAAATCTCAAAACTTTCCAACTTTTCAGTAGAATACAACATATATGCAATATAGATTCTAGATTTTTGAAGTAGGCCAATAAGTACGTACAAATTAGGTCATTCGAGACACATGCTGGAGTTTGCATTTTGTACCAAATATTGTGCTTACAATTAGTTTACAATGAAAACGAGTTGCACATGTCTGTTTTCTTTTGTTTAAAAAAAAAACCGGATTCCATTTTGATAAATGGATTGAAAATTGATAAGAAAAATTTAATTTTCATTTATAATCGTCCATTGTCTTTTTTTTAAAAAAATTTAATTTTTACATTTATGTTTGTTAATTAACTATTTTAACTCTTCTAAACGCCAGTCCAACTCTCGATTATTCCGTCTTCGGCCTTGTTTCCATTGGAGCGAAAAATTTCGCCGTGTAAAAATTTCAACTGTTGAAAAGTGTTTACAAGTGTTTACTATGGGAGAAGTGAGCTCAAATGGGATTTCTATTAGTAATTGGCTAATATAACATCACCAATAGGAGAAAAGCCATTCAATAAAACGCCCTCAATTCCAAAAAAAAGCACAAATATTCGCCAAAAAGAGATTTAAAAAAGTTGAAATTGATTCAGCTTTTGTTTAAACCTTCTTTTTGGTGAATATTTGTACTTTTTGCATTTTTTTTAGGGCGTTCTGGTCGCCATCTTTCTTTTCTCTTCGTTTTTGGTGAGTGAGTGTTTTTTCATCGAATTTTCTTCCAATTTCTCATCATTTCAGGTTAATTAATGCATTTTAATTAGCTGATGGATATATTTAACTACAGTTTTACAGAAAAATAACGCCATTTCCACGTAAATATTGAGTAGAAACGGCAATTTCTGGTTTAGTTAAAGGGGTACAACGAAGGTGGTTTTCACACTTCAATTGACCTAACATGATGAACCAAACCAATAATAGTGAATAAGCGGGGGCCACGTTTGTAATGTTATTAGTCGCCACATCGAATTTCTTTTCTCCTACTCTTTTATATTAAACACTGTTATTTTTCAACAGTTGAAATTTTCACCAGGTTCAAATTTTCGCCACAGTGGAAACAAGGCCTTCACGTACTAAACCAAGAGAAAATACAAAGTGTTTTAGAAACTAGAAGAGTAGCTCCAATCACTTAAGGTGGCTTTACCACCAGAGGCAGCATTGCTGAAAACACGTGTTATAAGAAATGTTTTTAACAAATAGCAAAAAAAAAAAAAAGGATTATTCGAAAAATTTGAAGGATTGCTAAAAATGTACTGTATATTTTTTAATGTGTAGTATATGCTGGGAATATCGCAGTAAACTGCGCAAGGTTCATTGAAGTAAATACTTGTCTGAGTGTAATGGGAGTGCTATAATTAACAAAGCACTCGTCTTCGAACCATTCATAACCACTATGGAGAGTCAAAATGCCAAAATTGTTGCATTTTGTCTACTCATAATTCGATTATGGATATCTACAAATTTAATTGTTAATATTCGTAATTAAGTCTTGCATCCATATTTGAATTGTGAATATCAATAACGGAATTATGAATATCCATAATTGGGTCGTTATGATCATGAATGGCCGGCCCTCCACTATGTTCATGAATGGTTCAACTCCAAATACATTATCCATTGAGCTAAATGTATTCAAGTTAGATATGTTTAGTTGAAATATAATATAGCGAGTACACCCCTGATTATTTAAACGCATTTAAATAATAAACGTGTTCTACAGAGCCCCATGAAGGACAAACAAACAATATGTCGAATTCAGTAAATGATCTGAAAATATTTAGTTAATACTTAAATATAATATAATACACTATTGACATTAAAATATTGATTTAGTATTTCAATTTAAAATATTAATTAATAAAGTGAATTTTTATTTGGGTTCATGTCCTTAACTGGATTCCGTATAATTCACCTAAACACATTTAATTTGAATTCATTTAACTCATGTGTGTACAAGGTATAAGGGTCTAATTAAGGGCATGAACAAGATAAAATTTACGTTATTACTTAGTTTTTGATTAAATCAGGGTTCCTAACTTTAAAAAAAACATAAATAATCATGACATTTTTTATTAAATGGTGATATTTTGATTAAATTCTAATTTTTTGACTAAATTGTGATTTTTTTTAGATTAAATCGTGATTTTTTAGATTAAATTTTGATTTTTTTAGATTAAATCGTGATTTTTTTAGATTAAATCGTGATTTTTTAGATTAAATTTTGATTTTTTAGATTAAATTTTGATTTTTTAGATTAAATTTTGATTTTTTAGATTAAATCGTGATTTTTTTAGATTAAATCGTGATTTTTTTAGATTAAATCGTGATTTTTTTAGATTAAATCGTGATTTTTTATTAAATCGTGATTTTTTAGATTAAATTTTGATTTTTTAGATTAAATTTTGATTTTTTAGATTAAATTTTGATTTTTTAGATTAAATTTTGATTTTTTAGATTAAATTTTGATTTTTTAGATTAAATTTTGATTTTTTAGATTAAATTTTGATTTTTTAGATTAAATCGTGATTTTTTAGATTAAATCGTGATTATTTAGATTAAATCGTGATTTTTTTCAGATTAAATCGTGATTTTTTTAGATTAAATCGTGATTTTTTTATTAAATTGTGATTTTTTAGATTAAATCGTTATTTTTTAGATTAAATCGTGATTTTTTTTAGATTAAATCGTGGGTTTTTATTAAATTGTGATTTTTTAGATTAAATCGTGATTTTTTAGATTAAATCGTGATTTTTTAGATTAAATCGTGGTTTTTTATTAAATTGTGATTTTTTAGATTACATTTTGATTTTTTAGATTACATTTTGATTTTTTAGATTAAATTTTGATTTTTTTTTATTAAATCGTGATTTTTTAGATTGTGATTTTTTTTTTATTAAATTGCAATTTTTTATTACCAGGCAAATTGTGAATTTTTTTTATGAAATAAATATTTTCTTTATTAATTAAATTGTACTTTTCATTAGATCACAAATTTAAGTTTTTAGTTTTTACAATTTAACAAAATGGTACTAATAGAAAGAGATCGGAAAAAGATGTAAAATGAAACTTGTAAATTATGCAAATTTTTATTGATAAAAAAAACTGAAAGAAGTAAAAAAAAATCAAAAATCTTTGAATGTTTTTTGTGTGGTGGGGGGGGGGGGGGGTGTTTCTTTTTTTGAGACACTGTGTAAAAGAACGAGGAAACACAAAATAAAATTAGGTGAAGCTATTCAAGAATTTATGTGTTAGGTGGGTTTACAGGTAAACTGGAGAAAGAAAACAGACAGAATGAAAATGGGTTAGTCGGGAACATCAAGAAGATGAGTGTGTTTTTTTTTGAGAGGGAGGAGCGAGCACAATGCGTGGGTGGGTGGATTCCCACTGTTTATATTATTCAAAGTACTAAAAGCTGGGTGCATACAATTAATTCTGGCTTGTCAATTCTAAGGTGTGGAAAAATGAGCGCCATTTGAAATTTGAATTTGAAAAATTCCTCAACGAGCAGCCAAGAAGGTCCAACTTCCCTATGTCCCTTATCACAGACAATACGATATATCGATATATCGATATTTTTTTTTTGGTGCAAATTGGTGCAATATCTTTTAAAAATATTGTACATCGAGTACAATATTTTTACAAGATATTGCACAATTTCTTCGATACATCAAGTATGGAAGAAATCGAAAAATAAAAAAAATCAAAATATCGAAATACAGAAAAAAAATCGAAAGATCGCAATATTTAAAATGTCTAGGCTAAAGCCCCGTTTTCATGATGATAGTTGTTGTCATGACAGCAGCAACTATCGCGAGAACTATCATTGTGAAAACCACATGATAGTCACTATCGCGATAGCACTATCACACATAGCTTGTTTGGCTTAGTTGTTGTGTGGCCACTTGTAGGGAATATCCACTTTGTAGGGAAATTTGGGTTCTGGAGGGATCGAGAGGCAACACTGTTGTTGACTCAATGATATCTATGAAGTAGACGTCACACTGTCATGTGACAGAACTATCACGTTACTTCAAAACGTGTAGACAGTTACTATCGTGAGAGTGAACTATCACAACTTTTATGACAGCTACTCTCACGCTAGAATTACTATCGCCGTGAAAACGAGGCTTTAGTATGTAAGGTCACTTCATGCATAATAAGATCGATATTTACGCTTTACTACTGTATTTCAAGCGGTTGAGGAATTGAGTTCTCTAACACTGATGATAAAAAGAATAATAAATATACTTTCAGTTTACTTCGCTTTATACACATACAATAATGAAATAAAAATTGCTCTAAATCTTTGAAATATACTTGATTATGTTTATAATGATCGCTTAGTGTTTTCCTGTACTTTTCGATTTTTTTTGATATTTCAATTTTTTGGGGGGATTTTTTCGTTATTTCTATATTTAATTTGTTTCTAGATTTTTACGGTTTTTCTCGTTTTTTTATTGATTTTTCTCGTTTTCTTATTTTTCGATATATCCTTAAAAACGTTTTTTTTTTTAAATATTGGATCGATTTCGATTTTTTGCAAAAATATCGCCATCCGTAGCATTCCATATAGGGTACTAGTAATAAAGAGAAAAAAAAAATGGACACTGTCCACAGTCCAAATATACAATGGTGGTAATTTGATAGACAATTCAGGATGTACAAGACAGTATGGATCGTCTGTACCCAAATCAAAAAAGAAACTCTTCGCCCTCACAAAAGTGCACGTTTGTGCTTTTTTATGCGTGGGGGGGGGGGGGGGGAAGGTGGTCTTTTAAAAAGCCCGTTATCTAATCTTAGAATGAGTTCTTAATACTCCTTTTTAAGAAGTAATGTTGCCAGATGCCCTAAATCTTTAAACATCAATAAAAGTTAACCCTTTCTTAATCCTTCAAGGCATTTATTTTTTTTATTTATTTTGTATCAGGTTTTAATTATTCTTCATTTGATTAGATTATTTTTTTTTTGCATAATATATGTGACTGTCAATCTGCGGAATCAGTCAATCCGCAGATTGCCTAGGCAATCCGCAAAACAACCAACCTGCTAGTGAATCTGTCAAATTCAACGCTTAAAAATGTATTGAATTTAGCAGATTCAATACCAGTTCGGCGATTTTGCAGATTGCCTAGGCAATCTGCGGATTGACTGATTCCGCAGGTGAGTCAAGGTGATTACAAGATGATTACAAGGTGACTCAACAAAAAAAACTGAAGTAGATTAACTTCGTAAGTTAAACAAATACAGGGTGACCCAATTGTCATCGTTCAATTTGTGGTGCCTATAATTTTTTAAATATTTTTTTTAAAAAAAAACAATGGATTTTTTTTAAATTTTTATTTAGTTCTTATATTTTTATTGTCATTGTCCAAAAATAATATCAGGAACCTTAGAACATGAATAGGGGTAGACAGAGCGCCAGCAATAATCTTGGGACTAACACGATGCAATGTTAACACTATCACGTGGCGGTCGTTAGCAATAGCTTTGGTCAATTTGAATTGGCCAATAGGAATACAGTATTTGAATAATGGCTTCTGAAGAGCTGGTTTTATACGTTGATAAAATAAAGTACAGCGTTCCTACGGGCACACTTGGCACGTGACTATGGGCAACCCTCATTGTGAAACTAGACATTCTTGGGATATACTGCTGAGTCATCTTGCCTCCATTGTCTTTTAGCAGCTCCTATGGCTCATGCTCCGTCTACCCTTATACATGGTCTAAAGCCGCCATTACACTAACAACTTTTAATGCAATAAAATGTGCAATGTGACATGCAACTTGATAAAACTTTCATTTTAACTAGTGTCAAACTCAGTCTCATTGAGATGCACATGTTCAACTTTGAGAGACTTTTCAAGTAAACTTTCTGACAAACAAACAATCAAGCTGTTTGCCGGAAATGACATCAGAACTTTGAATGAATTTCCGGTTTTATGACTTCCGGTTTATGAACTTCCTGTTAGGGGCTAATCATAATGGCGTCCTGTAAATAATGTCTGCCTGTTGTCTGGACGCCATTTTATTTTTCAAAGAGGTTTTGAAAAATTGATTGCAACTAGGTTGCATAGTGTGTGATACAGAATTTTTTTACAAAGTTCTAGTTGCAAGTCACATCACAGGTTGCATTGCAAGTTGAATTGCATTGGAGGTTGCTAGTGTAATAGGGGCTTAAGAGTACTGTGCTACACAACTGTAAACAAAATTATGACAGATAATGTTTAAAAACAAAATGGCGGCGGCTTCAAACTGGGTGGTGACATTTGGGCCACTCTGTATAAGTGTGGGGGGGGGGGGGAACCTGCATGTTGTTAAAAATTTTAAGACTTGTGTTGGTGGTAAATCAAGTTTGCTTCATTAAAATGATCTAATTTTTTTTAGTAATAAATTATTAATTGAAAATAATAAAACAGGTTAGTACAAGGGAATCAATATATAGACTATCCATTATATAAAAGGCCTTCAGTCTTTAAAGGTAAAAACAACTGAGTAACTGCAATGTCCCAATAATATTTAGGGGTGCATTCGAAAACACGCTACAGTCTACAAGTACATTAAACCCCTATCATACTAGCAACTTTTGATGCTATTCAACTTGCAATGCAACTTGTGATGGCACTCGCAACTAGAACTTTGTAATAAACGTCTAAATCACACTATACAACCTAGTTCCAAACAAGTTTTCAAAACTTCATGTATGTCAAGGGGCAGACATTGGAGGTGAATCTCGTACAGTATCGCAAGCCATTTTACTTATTGTCCGCGTTTTACTGAATTTTAAAATTTCAATTATATTCTGGATATCCAGTAAAACGTGGATAAAAAGTAAAATGACTTTCCACCCACATGATCTGCTAAGAATCTTAGTGAATCTTGTAGATGATTTTCTTCAATGTCGGCCCCCTTGGTTTGAGTCCACATTGTGGAAGCCATTATGAACAGCTAAGATTGGTTGTTTGTCAGAAAGTTACATGAAAAGTCTCTCAGAAGTCGAACATGTTCAACTCAAGTTAAAAAGAAAGTTTTATCAAGTTGCATATCATGTCACACTATAAACATTGAAGTTGCATGTCACATTGCAAGTATTAATGCATTGAAGTTTTATCAAAAGTTGCTAGTGTGATAGGGGCTTTACTACCTTGAGTCATTGTAGTATGACTCGGGCGGCGCTGACTGAGCGCCAAATGGAACATGCGGCCACACCGCACATACGTGCATGACTAATCTAATTTAAAATCGTGTGATGTTGCCATCCCTTCAGATTGGACCGTTTTAGCCTCCGCAGTAGAAACTCATAGGTGTGACCCACTCGTTAGGATCGATTCACACTATACGGTCAAAGCGGGGTCCAGTTCACAGTGGTAAAATATAGCACTACTGTAGATTTTCAATTTAAATCCAATGTATTTTAGAAAGTCAACAGTTCACACTGCACTCGACTATGCTCAGATTATGGTTTTAAATTGAAAAATGATCGGTGATCATGACTGGACCGTGTTATGCCTGCATAGTGTGTAGAGACCCTTAATTTATTTTATAAGTCGCAAGGGAGGCGGGATTATGGACACCCTAACCTAGTGATGGCAAAAGTATCGATATATCGATATTTTGATTTTGTTTAAATATCGTGCGATATTTTTTAAAAAAATATCGTATTCAATATATTGAAAAAAATCGAAATACCAAAATATCGAAAAAATGAAAAAAAAAATCGAAAACAATCGAAATATCAAAATACTGGGCCCAGCTCCACGGTGATAAGCTGTGTCGCATTAAACATCAACTCGGTGTGTGGGCTTCGTCATTTTGATGCTTGAGGCTGTGCATTGGGCATACGCGGTTGGCACATAGCTACTTGTTGGAGCGTTCGGTTGTGTCTCAGTGCATGTGCTGTCGGGCGCCTCTTTCTGTGGAGCACCTGTTGTGTGCTTGCGTGAGGACAGCACACCTTCGACGGCGGTTTGGCCTCGCTACTGGGTTAGTGGATGTTCTGGGGGATAATGTGACAGCCGTGGATTCCCTCATGGCGTTTTTGCATTTTTTCAAAACTTTAGTGTCTAAAGTTTTGAAAAAACGCATGTGTGCAGGGTTTGGTCTCTCCCATGCAGCGCCATGTTGCATCCGTCGTGCCTTGGGGATTGATTTGCCTCTCATCAGTTAACTGTTGGGTTGGCTCCCGGGGTGGGTATCCTGTGTCTGTGTTCTCCTGGGGTGTTTCGTTTTGGCTTGTTATGATGGTGCCTGATGGTGGTATTTGCTTATGACTCACGTTGGTGTTTGTTTTCTTTTCGTCTTGTGCTTTGTGTGGCTTAACCACTTGTATTGTTTGTCTTGTATGTCCCCGATATAACCTCGATGTTGCTGGGGACGTTAAGCAACAACAAAAAATATCAAAATACAGAAAAAATCGAAAAAAAAAATCGAAATATCATAATAGGCCTACAGAAGAAATCGAAACAACGAAAAATATCAAAAATGTTTCGATTTTTTGGTTTTTCGATTTTTATCGATTTTCAGTTTTTTTCGATTTTTTTTCGATTTCTCGATATATCTTTAAAATCGATTTTAAAAAAATACCGAACCGATTTCGAATTTTTCAAAATATTTCCAGCCCTACCCTCAACTTAACCTACACCACTTTTGTTTGCAAAAGCAATCATTATACACCAAGATTGGATATTGGTCATTGTATTAGTTTAAGACTATAATTCCGCCCCCTCCCTTTTGACGTCATTTTCATGTTACTTCTAATGAAAGCAATGAAATCCATTTTTCTCTCTATCTTTTAGATTAGTAAAATGGCCACTTATGTATTTTTTATTTGATAATAAAGTTGGTTTTAAAGTGTAAACGCCTTTCGAACTGATAATTCTGTCTTTCAAGTGCAAAATACAGAGAAAGATGAAAGTATTTTATAAACTAGAAGGGTAGCTCAATCACTTACGGATATTTTCACATTGATATCCTTCAAAATAAGCCTTTTATGCGAGTTTTAAATGGCATATATACATTTGCATTATAGACACTTGTCATAAAGCCATTTGCCCTAAAATCATGCCAAATGACCTATATTTACACTACTGATTAGGGCAAACATCTTTTTAGGGCAAGTGGTTTTAGGGCAAACATCTTTTTAGGGCAAGTGGTTTTAGGACAAATGTCCCTTTAGGGCAAGTGGTTTTAGGACAAATGTCCCTTTAGGGCAAGTGGTTTTAGGACAAATGTCCCTTTAGGGCAAATGGTTTTAAAACAAATGTCCCTTTAGGGCAAATGATTTTAGGGCAAGTGTATTTATTGCAAATGTCTCTAAGGCAAATTTTTTTGTAAACAGTAAATATTTCTGGGGCAAGTGTCTGTAGGGCAAATGTCCCTTTAGGGTAAATGGCTTTAGGTCAAGTGTCTGTAGGGCAAGTGTAGTTAGGGCAAATGTCACACACCCTTAGAAATGACTCAACTTTAAACAGACGATATTTTTTTAAAAAATGTTGATAGTTTATTTTGAAAGTTAAAATCAATATGAAAATACAAAGTGATTGAGCTACCCTTCTAGTTTCTAGAACCCTTTCTAGTTTATCTTAATTTTGTTCCTGAAAGACACAGAATACCAGTAATCAATTTTCATTTTATTCTAAGAGGAGACCTAACTGAAAACATTTCGTGTTATCCGATTTTTCGTATTACCCGTATTGCCCTATCCTGCATAAGAGAAAGGGGCTGTACATTGAGGCTAACAGTAAGCCAAATATAGCTGATTTAATTTTCTGAATGGAATATATTTTTTTCTTCTATACACATTCATTCAATGTGAATTTGAAAAATTACTCTGCCAAGCAGCCAAAGTAGGCCCTGTGGCAGAGGGACAAGAGAAATTCAATTGAAAAAAAAAACGAGAAATACATAGTCAATGAGTGCACAATATGCAATTCCAAATTGAAATCCATGGATTTCATTTTGGAACTTTGCTTTAGTAGCTTGAACTTATCAGTTGCGTGCAGCAATAATAGCCTCATAGGAAAATAGGAAGAATGTGTTAATACTGAAGTTAGAGAGGGGGAATTGGGAGAAAGGGAGGTAGGGGGAGAGTTTTTTTTTTTGTCACACAGAAGTCCTTCACTCTATTTAGCTCACAAACTGGCCTCTCTTGCTCAAAAAGCCTCAGGTCAAAGTCATTGTTTCCATTTGGTTCCTTTTATAGAACAAAAATGTAAATTACAACCCCTCAGTAGTAACTCACACATGTATTTTTGTTTTTTAAGAAAAGAGGGAGAAGGGATTTATTTAATTATTGGAGGGAGGAGGAGGATGAGTTTTAAGAATTTTTTTTAAATTTTATTTAAAAAAAAACATAGCTCAGTGGTGTAGCTAAAGCCCCGCAAGGTCTGCAGTGGCGGGGATAGGGTAAGGGCGCAGAAATTTTAGGTGCGCCGCCGCCATCAGAATTTTATTTTTTTTTTTTTAATTTTTTTTTTAAAAAATTTGTGTCAATTTTGTGTAAAACTTGCACATTTTAGAGTTGTAAATATTTGAAAACTACGGAGCCCTATAAAGGACATGCGAGATTTTCTTTTTTCAATAAACTCGACATGTCGACTTTTTCCAGAATCTCGACAGGGCGACTTTAATTTTGACATGTCGACTTTAAACTCGTCATGTCGACTTTATTTTCGACATGGCGACTTTTTCCAGAATCTCAAAATGTCGACTTTAATTTCGAAATGTCGACTTTATTGTCGACATGTCGACTTTATTCTCGACATTTCGACTTTTTCCAGAATCTCGAAATGTCGACTTTAATCTTGACATGTAGACTTTTTCCAGAATCTCGAATCTTTTATTCGGCCATGTTAATTATGCCCTGTTGTGTGCACCATACGCTAATTAAATTATTGCTGTTACAAGCGGGCGCTTGCAATAATTTAATTATTAGAGTTTGGTGCGCACAACATGGCATAATTAACATGGCCGAATAAGAGGTTAAAAATCGGCTTATGTCGAGTTTTATAAAAAGTCGACATGTCGAGATTAAAGTCGACAAGTCGAGATTAAAGTCGACAAGTCGAGATTAAAGTCGACAAGTCGAGAATAAAATCGACATGCCGAGGACTCCATATAGAAAACGCTTTTACAAAAACAATTTTCAGAAAAATTGGAAGGGAGGGGGAGGGAGGGGGCGGTGAAGCAAAGGCAGTTGAATCCAGCACAACAAACACGTTTGCCCCGGCCTTTTATGAGGAATGGCAATTTCTAATTGGCTGATATTTGGTCTAACGCTCACAAAAACGGCTGGGCAAACGAATTTATTGTGCTGGATCCAAACGCCTGTGGGTGAAGCACACAAAATATTTTGTGGAGAGGCGCCACAAAGGAAGAAGCTAACACACCACTGAAATAATAGCTGGAAAATGGAAAAGTTTTAGAGGCTTAATTTTAAGTTTTTAACCTTTGCACCCTACTATAATTTCATAAATGCTGAAACAGGATTCCAAAGTTGCTAAAAAAAAAAAAAAAAGAGGTGCTCAAAAATTAATGACGTTTTTCAATAAAACAAAACTGAAGAATGGCACATCGAATGAAAATGCGCTTACAATTACAATGAAAGTTACAAGTAGAGGAGATCGGATTTTTATGAAATATTAAGCTCTCAATTTGTGGCCGAACACCCAATTGTGAAGTAATCATCATAATTAAAACAACTGCAATAGCACTTTTATCAATAAAAAACACTGGTTAGAGGCTAGAATTATAGTTGACAGCTGTTAGTAAGCAGACATCTAGCCTTTAACCAGTCTTTTCGATTAGAAAAAGCACAATTGCATAGTTGCTTTTAATGATTATACTTCACAATTGGCGCTTGAGCCACAGATTGAGAAACATTTACTTGATGATACAAATTCGAGCCCTTGAATCAAGGATAGTAAGGCCTGTTTCACAAGAACCACTTCGTGGCGCCACATAAAGTGGCCATTTTCGTAGAGCATTGATTACATAAGGGTGCTGTATACGGTACTACACAAGTGACAACCACCACCTGTCTTTATGTGCTGCTAATCATTAGGGCTCCGATTTTTATGCAATATCAAGCAAATGTTTCTCAATCTGTGGCCCAAGTGCCAATTGTGAAGTAATCATCATCATGAGAGCAACTGCAATTATGTTTTTTTTTTTCCCTCAGGATAGAGGCTAGATGTCTGGTTACTCAACCAGCTGTCAACTAACGAGTATTTTTGATTGAAAAAAACATAATTATTGGTTGATCTAAACTTGATTGTTACTTCATAATTGGCACTTGAGCCACCGATTGAGAAATCGTTGCTTGATAAATTGCATAAACATCCGAGCCCTACTAAGCATATGGCCGTCGTTTTCAATGGTGGTCCGTGTGACGTTGTGAAGCAATCTCCCTCAACAACTTTGTGGTGCTACAAAGAAGCAAAACAAAGTGGCCTGTATGAAGAACAGGCAATTAGAAAACGGGATGAACAGAAGTTGGCTCCGCCCTTTTTATGACGAACATCAACTTCTAATTGGTTTGTTGTGTGGTTCGACGTTGAAAAGGGCGGAGCATGTGACCTACCAATTAGAAGTTGCGTTCGTCGTAAAAAGGGCGGAGCCAACTTCTGTTCATCCCGTTTTCTAATTGCCAGTGTATGAAGAAGGCCTAATGAAAGAAATAGTGCTCATTTTTTTGTTGTAATTCAGTTCGCGATGTAATATTTAGCCCTCCCCTCCCTTGTCTGTTGGCGAACTCGTTTAATGCCTATATATGTAAATGTGTCATGTTTACATGCTAATATCCCGGAAACAATAAACATGGTGATTTCAATTGTGCATATGTCAGGCCTACTGTCAATCTGCAGAATCAGTCAATCTGCACATTGCCTAGGCAATATGCAAAACCGCCCAGCTGCTAGTGAATCTGCAAAATTCAATACATTTCAGGCGTTAAATTTTGCAGATTCACTAGCAGGTCGGTTGTTTTGCAGATTGCCTAGGCAATCTGCAGATTGACTGATTCCGCAGATTGACAGTAACGCATATACAAAAAACAAACTTCGATGTAACATACATTCCAAGTTAAAGGCTTTCAGCTAATCTACCTGAAAACACTAGAGAAAATTCTGGGAAAAATCGTGAAAAACGTAAAAAAAACGCCACCTACATACGTTTTTCATACGTTTCCTCTTTTAAAAAAATTAAAAATTAACGGTTTTCTCTGCATTATACAGGTGAACCATAATGGCGTCTAAACACTGTCTATACTATATTTGGACGCCATGTATGTGCACTTAATTGCTTCAAAATTATACCTCCTTCTACATGCATGAACATAACATGATGGTTCTCGTCCGATCGGCAAAGTTATGCAACATTCGGCCCAGTATGTACTTGGATGGGTGACCGCCTGGGAATACCGAGTGTTGTTGGCATTTTTTTTTTAATTTCCAATAATTGCAAAAAAAAAAAAAAAAAAAAAAAAAAAAAAACATCAGGTGTTTTCAAATGCACCCCCAATTCTTGCATCCAGAACTTTTGTATCCTCCCTCGTTTATAGGAGGAGCAACAGCAGCAGCAGATAGATTGATTGCAATAATTGTTTCCAGTTTGTTGCACTCGATTGTACAACAAGCTATCTGTCTCTGTGTATATTTTTACTTGTCAGGAAATAACACAGAAAACAAACTTGTTAAAGACTATTAAAATGTACTTTAATACGATTTTTTTATGTTGAAAAAAAAAATCATTTAGAGATATCATCTTTATATGCACACAGTTGAACAGACAGGAAATGAATTTGAAGAAATAACAGTACAGTAAGCTTACAGCTTACTCTACTGAAATGAAATCATTAGAAATAAATTAGTCATTTTTTCTTCTTCTGTCTTTCTTTCTTTCTCTCTTTCTCTCTCTACTTCTAAGATTTCAACCCAACCTCAATACAGGTTTCATTCAAATTCGAATTAGTAATTTCTGTTTTGGATGCTATGTATTTTTTTTCTATGAGTAGGCCTATATATATATATATATATATATATATATATATATATATATATATATATATATATATATATATATATATCACTTTGCATTAAGAAGGCTACATCGCAAAATTACTTTGAAAAATCTCCGCAAAGAGCGCTAGCATCGTTTTTCTATTGAACCCATAGACCCGATGTTAAAGAAAAAATGTTAATTTTCAAAATACGCGGTCGCGGCAATATGTTTATTTTTTATATTTAAATTTGTCCAATATTAAGTTTTCAAAGTGCAATATGCACCATAAATATATGCTAATCGAGTGATAGAATGACAAAAAAATTGGTAAGTGCGGTTCTATTTTTAAAAACTATTTCAAAATCGCGAATTTCTAAATCTTATGTTAAATTCCATTGAGTACGCCCAAATAAGAAAAAGCAACCATCGAAATGTTGGTAAAAATACGTAAAAATAATTTTTAAAAAACCAAATAAAAAAAATCAGCACGTGAGCCAATGTGTTGGCGGTTTAACTGTGTTTTTTTAAAATTATTTTTAGGTATTTTTTACCAACATTTTAATGGATGTTTTTTTTTTTTCTTATTTGGGCGTACTCAATGGAGTTTAACATAAGAGTTAGAAATTCGCGATTTTGAAATAGTTTTTAAAAATAGAATCGCACTTACCAATTTTTCGTCATTCTATCACTCGATCAGCATATATTTAAGGTGCACATTGCACTATGAACTATCAAAATTGAACAACTTTAAATATAAAAAATAAACATATTGCCGCCACTGTGTATTTCAAAAATAAACATTTTTTTCTGTCTATGGACGCAATAAAAAACGATGCTAGCGCTCTTGGTGGGAGATTTATCGAAGTAATTTTGTGATGTAGCCTATTCTTAATAGAAACTGAACCTGACAATTTCAGCTAGAGAGAGAGAGAGAGAGAGAGAGGGAGAGGGAGAGAGAGAGAGAGAGGTTACATCATTTTGTATGTAAAACCCCAGCTTAAAATCACGACATTTCTGTTTATTTTAAAGATCATCTTTTGAAGGCAAAAAAACAAAACAAAACAGAAAATTCGTTTGTTTCTAACTTTTAAAAGATGACATTTCATCTTTTCTCTTATAGAAATTTCTCTCTTTCTATCTCCGTTCCACCTCCCACCTTTCACCTTCCCTCTTTCCTCCTCTCCCTTCTTGAAAAATCCAATTCTGATGAACAGAAAACAACAAAAAAAAACACACACACACCTGAAACATAAATTGAAATTGATTCTGACTAGTCTAACATATAATATGTGACATAGGTGTTGCAAATGTTATCCTATATACGAAGATGCTCCTTTTTTTACTTTCTTCTTTTACTTTAAAAAAAAAGGGAACGAAAGAATGAAAGAATAAAAATATTGATTTTGTTACCAGGTTCCCCCCCCCCCCCCCCCCCTCCCTTTTTTTTCTGTTATTATTTTTTTTTCCTCTCATCTGTCTTCTTGTTTTTCGATATTTTTCTTATAAATTCAGAAGTGAATTTGAGAAGAGGATGGGATGACGTCGATGATGAGGATGATAATGAACCTCAAAACCCCCCAAAACAAAAAAATTAATCTGAGATTTTTTCTCTCTCTCTCTCTCTCTTCTCTTTTTACTCTTAGAAATTACATACACCTAATGTGACAAACTAACAACAATAAATGCATCCTAATGATGATGCTGATGATGATTAAGGGCTCGGATTTTTATGCAATATCAAGCAAATGGTTTCTCAAGCGTTCCACAAGCGGCCCAATTGTGAAGTAACAATCTAACATTTAGAGATCAACCAACTAATTAAGATTTTTTTTTTGTTTCAATAAAAAAAAAACTGATTAGAGGCTAGAACTCTTAATTGACAACTGATAGTAGCCAGAAATCTAGCCTCTAAACAGCATTTTTTTTTTAATTAAAAAAAGCATAATTACAAGTTGCTTTAATGGTTATGATGATTATTTTACAATAATGGCACTTGGGCCACAAATTGAGAAACCATTTGCTTGATATTGCATAAAAATCCGAACTCTAATGATGTTGATGATGTTGATGATGATGTTGATGTTGATGATGATGATGATGATGATGATGATGATGATGATGATAAAAAGATTAGAATTATTTTGAAAATATTTAGTCATACTGTACTTACACATAAGAAATTTCCTTCCTTGTTGTTGTTTTAACTTAAAAGTCCTGTTTCCACTTTTTTTGTTTTAAAAAAAAGAAAGTATTTCACAGATTAGAAAACAAACAGCACCAAAATATTCATTTTGCACTATATGAGGCAAGTGATATTTGACCTCAACTCAATATGTGTTAATGCATAAAAGAAAAACTTTAGAAATACACTTTTTGTTGTTGCGGATTCTTGAGTAAACTGGTTGAATGAACTTGTCACACTTATGACACTTGGATGTGTAGCTTGTGGCACTTACTCTTGAGGATGTGGAGCTTGTGACACAAAGAGATGTGGTGCCCGTAGCACTTACTCTGAGATAAGGTGCTTATGGCACACTGGGATGTGATGCTTATGGCACACTGGGATGTGATGCTTATGGCACAAAGAGATGTGATTGCTTGTGGCACTTACTCTGCAATGTGTTGTTTGCAGCACACTGATATGTGGAACTTGCAACACTACTCTGAGATGTGGAGTTTGTGGCACAAAGATGTGGAGCTTGTCACACAGATGTGGTGCTTATGGCACACTCTTGAGATGTGGTGCTTAATGGCACTTACTCTGAGATGTGGTGCTAATGGCACTTACTCTGAGATGTGGTGCTTATGGCACGTACTCTGAGATGTGGTGCTTGTGACAAACTGGGATGTGGTGCTTATGGCACTTACTCTGTCACGTGGATCTTATTGTGGCACATTGAGATGTGGAGCTAGTTGTGTCACACACTAAAAACAAATTCTCAAGTTGAATCAGTTAGTGTTTAAGATTCTCAATCAGATCAACAAAAAAACAAAATAACACAAGAAATTGTTTTAGTAGCAAAAAAAAAGCAACCAAAAAAGTAAAAAGTAACAATTGTTGTAACTTAAAAGTTTGATAATCAAGTATTGTTAAAATAAAATAAACAGCTCAAGAGCAAAGCAGGCAGCACTTAGGACAACTACAAAACACTGATGAAGAGGTTAGAGAAGACACACATCACATTCTCTACTGATTCATCATCATCCACAGTTCCACACACTCTCTCTCTCTCTCTCTCTCTCTCGACTCTTACGTGTATGTGTGGCTTGAACTTACATCCCCAACCGCGGCATTGTAGCATCCAGCCGCTCAATATGTTGTCTGTGCGTGCGTGCGTTTGAGTGTGTGTGTGCGGCTGCGGCCTCAGATTCCGCCTATTTTTCCTTCCTTCCTTCCTTCCTCTTCTTCTTGAAGTTTGTTCACTAAATCAGTCCGGAAACACGAGCTATCATTAGTGTCTGACTGTGTCCGTATATACTCTGGTCAAAATCTTAATAGATTGAAGTCAAACGCGTGCAAGCACACAAGAGAAAAATACAGAGTGGCGGTGGCCGCGGTGGTGGTGGCGGCGGTGGACAACAAATCTTTCATGCCACTGCAGCCAATAATGCAGCTGTTCCTGCTGCTGCTGCTTTCAAGTTGGAAAAGAAGAGCAAAGCAAAATGCTACTATTTCCAGCCAAGTTCTAATCGAAACTCATGCTATATTTTTTAAAAAAAAATAGGGAAGGGAAAGAGAAATAGGATAAAAAGGAGGGAGAGAAAGAGAGGCCGTTGTTCCCAATCCAGTCACCAGAGGCATGGCAAAACAAGACTTCCAAGTTCCAAGTCACAAACATACACAGACAATCAGTTACTCTTCCAATGGAAACTTCCATTCTGTTATACAAAGGGAGTTGAATTATAAATCTAAAAGAGAGAAGACAAAAAAATCCCTTTCAAGTTTAAAAAAAAAATGACGTGCATTTTACTGTTGGTCGATACAGAGTGACACACGGAATTTGTACGTTTTTGTGTGAAAGACAGACTATACTGTATATATAGCAGTGGTTCTCAAAATTTTGTTTTGCTCACCGCACAGTATTATTGTGATGGCACACTTAGAAAAAATCGTGGCACATTCAAGAGAAAAAAAATGTTGCCCATCTAGAAAGGTCGTGGCACACCTAGAAAAGTCGTGGCACACTTTAGAAAAACTAATGTAACACATATAGAAAAATTGTGGCACACCTAAATTGTGGCACATTACAGAAAAATTGTGGTACGCCTAGAAGAGTCGTGACACATCTAGAAAGAATGTTACCCATCTATAAAAGTCGTGGCACATCTAGAAAAGTCGTGGCACATCTAGAAAAAACTGTTGTGTAACTAGAGTAACTAGAAAAGTCGTGGCACACCTAGAAAGACTGTTGTGTAACTAGAAAAGTCGTGGCGCGCCTAGAAATGTTGTGGCACATCTAGAAAAGTCGTGGCACATCTAGAAAAGTTGTGGTACATCTAGAAAAGTTGTGGCACATCTAGAAAAGTTGTGGCACATCTAGAAAAGTTGTGGCACATCTAGAAAAGTTGTGGCACATCTAGAAAAGTTGTGGCACATCTAGAAAAGTTGTGGCACATCTAGAAAAGTTGTGGCACATCTAGAAAAGTTGTGGCACATCTAGAAAAGTTGTGGCACATCTAGAAAAGTTGTGGCACATCTAGAAAAGTTGTGGCACATCTAGAAAAGTTGTGGCACATCTAGAAAAGTTGTGGCACATCTAGAAAAGTTGTGGCACATCTAGAAAAGTTGTGGCACATCTAGAAAAGTTGTGGCACATCTAGAAAAGTTGTGGCACATCTAGAAAAGTTGTGGCACATCTAGAAAAGTTGTGGCACATCTAGAAAAGTTGTGGCACATCTAGAAAAGTTGTGGCACATCTAGAAAAGTTGTGGCACATGTAGAAAAGTTGTGGCACATGTAGAAAAGTTGTGGCACATGTAGAAAAGTTGTGGCACATCTAGAAAAGTTGTGGCACATCTAGAAAAGTTGTGGCACATCTAGAAAAGTTGTGGCACATCTAGAAAAGTCGTGGCACACCTAGAAAAATTGTTGCGTATCTAGGAAAGTCGTGGCACATCTAGAAAAGTACGTAGTTTCACATCCATCCATTAGTTTTTTTTAATATTCCTCGTTGTTTTTTGTTTTCGATGGTTTGTTCTGAACTTTGCTGTAAAACCGACACTTTTAACATGGAAACCATTAGAGATTTCGATGATTCCGAATGGTAAGTTCTTTTACTTATTACTTGCAAATTACTTGCACAATTATTGTGAAATTTTAAAGAAATAAAGATAATATTATGTAGTTTTATAATCAATCATTGTTTAATTAAATATTCTTCCTGTTTGTTTGTTTTTCATTTGTTATTAAAAAAACTTCACTCCAACTATTCAATATAGGGTTCAGATAAAACATTGACAACAAACAAACAACGAGGAATATTAAAAAAAACAATGCCAGGCTGTGGTACTACGTACTTTTTTCTTTATTTCTTTAAAATTTCACAATAATTGTGCAAGTAATTTGCAAAAAAATAATTAAAAGAACTCACGGACACATCGAAATCTCCTTTGGCTTCCATGTTAAAAGGTTCGGTTTAACAGCAACGTTTAGAACAAAACAACGTACAATATTAAAACAAGGGATTCAAGGAACCCTATAGACCTCCATTGCTTTAATATATGCTTTCATATATCAAATAACCAACTTTTTTTTCATTGTTACATGTGTGCGCATGTGTACGCACATGTACACACTTGTGCGCATGTGTACGCACATGACACACTTGTGCGCATGTGTACGCACATGACACACTTGTGCGCATGTGTACGCACATGGACACACTTGTGCGCATGTGTACGCACATGGACACACTTGTGCGCATGTGTACGCACATGTACACACTTGTGCGCATGTGTACGCACATGTACACACTTGTGCGCATGTGTACGCACATGTACACACTTGTGCGCATGTGTACGCACATGTACACACTTGTGCGCATGTGTACGCACATGTACACACTTGTGCGCATGTGTACGCACATGTATAGACGTGTGCGCATGTGTATATAGATAAACACATGTATGTATTCAAGTACATGACATAGTTACATGTGATGCGCATGCGTCATTCATTTGTAATAATATGGTTTAGAATGAATATACGTCACATGTATTCTAATATACAAAAATAATAACAGAACATAGAAAGGAACACCCCTCCTAAATAATAGAAAAGTCCCCCCTTTTGAATGCTACAACTGGAAAGAGGAAGAATCGAGATTTTTTTTAAAAAAAATTACGTTTTTAAAAAATCGAAATTTTATATATCGAATCGCTCTAAAATTCCAATTTTTTTCCAGTTTCATTGTCAGAATGTTTACATCATTTTAGGTCTGATGACATTTTATTGTAGGTGGCCCCGTTTTCGAGTTGTTCGACCCACTAAAAATTATGACCCAAAACTCAAAATTTGTTTCTAAAAAATTCATAAAAAAATAACCCCTGGGTTAAATTTTCTAATTTTTTGTCAGGAGCTTCATATTGACCCACGGAATCAAATAAAAAATACGGCATGTCTTTATCTCATTCCGTTCTTGAGTTGTTCGAGGAACTAAATCGGGTTCCGGACACACACACACACACACACACACACAGACAGACACACAGACATCCTTTTTTTCCCCTTTTCTTGCATGATCCTATATACCTCCATTGCTCTTTAGAGCAATGGAGGTCAAAAACTGCTGCATTGATGTGAAACGATGTACTTTTCTCTTTATTTTTTGAAAAATTCACGAAAATTGGGCGAGTAATTTGCAAGAAAATGACAAAAATACCAGTGCAGCGATTTTTGACCTCCATTGCTCTAAAGAGCAATGGAGGTATATAGGATCATGCAAGAAAAGGGGAAAAAAAGGATGTCTGTGTGTCTGTGTGTGTGTGTGTCCGGAACCCGATTTAGTTCCTCGAACAACTCAAGAACGGAATGAGATAAAGACATGCAGTATTTTTTATTTGATTCCGTGGGTCAATATGATGCTCCTGACAAAAAATTAGAAAATTTTACCCAGGGGTTATTTTTTTATGAATTTTTTAGAAACAAATTTTGAGTTTTTGGTCATAATTTTTAGTGGGTCGAACAACTCGAAAACGGGGCCACCTACAATAAAATGTCATCAGACTTAAAATGATGTAAACATTCTGACGATGAAACTGGAAAAAAATTGGAATTTTAGAGCGATTCAATATATAAAATTTCGATTTTTTAAAAACGTAATTTTTTTTTCAAAAAATCGAGATTCTTCCTCTTTCCAGTTGTAGCATTCGAAAGGGGGGGACTTTTCTATTATTTAGGAGGGGTGTTCCTTTTTATGTTCTGTTATTATTTTTGTATATTAGAATACATGTGACGTATTTTCATTTTAAACCCATATTATTACAAATGAATGACGCATGCGCATCACATGTAACTATGTCATGTACATGAGTACATACATGTGTGATTATCTATATACATATGCACACACGTGTGTACATGTGCGTACACATGTGCACACGTGTGTACATGTGCGTACACATGCGCACACGTGTGTACATGTGCGTACACATGCGCACATGTGTACATGTGCGTACACAAGCGCACACGTGTGTACATGTGCGTACACATGCGCACACGTGTGTACATGTGCGTACACATGCGCACAATGAAAAAAAGTTGGTTATTTGATATATGAAAGCATATATTAAAGCAATGGAGGTCTATAGGGTTCCTTGAATCCCTTGTTCTATAGAAGTTCTATGTTAAAGTTTCGAATGTTAACTTCTTAGGGGGCCATCTTTTCGCCTTCTGCCACTAGAGGAACTTATTGGACATATGGCTCATTAGTTTGTTGTAGGGTCTACTGTTGTATATACAGTAGATTTGAAATTGATTATTTTGAACATTGCCTGCCTGACATTTGAATTTTTGTGACACATCATTGACATTTTTTTTTTAAATCTCCATTCTCAGCCTTTTATGTTTCATTCAGTAAAGAACTTGAAGAGGGCTTTGAATCTTTACTGTTCACTTTGTAAAAAGCATAACAAGTGACATGCAGTATTGAAATGCCCAAACGCAGGTTCAAAAAGAATGGCTTTTACAATGCAGTTTTTGTTGAATATTTTTTAATTATGGCTGAAAAGTGTTGTCCGTCATTTTGACATTTCTTTAGAAACCGGGATGAACACAAGTTGGCTCCGCCCTTTTTATGACGAACGCAACTTCTAACTGGTTGGTTATGTAGTCTGACGTCATATGCTCCGCCCTTTTCAACGTTTGGACAAACTTTGGACGAGTTCATTTTGTAGTTATATAGGGTGGATTTTTTATATATATTATTATAAAAAGTATGGCCGATGAAGAACCTTAGGGTAAAGGGTCAGGATTTTCACGCGTGGGTCCGTTTTCACCAACAAAATGTAGCCCACAAATGTATGTAAATGGCTTCACATTAGCTATTTAAAATTTTTTCTGCTGCAAGCAGCAACCCACCTTCCACATTTTAAGGGTTTCTTTTTAGGATTAGGTAATCTGTAAAGTGTTACCTGTTTTGGTTGTGGTCTATTATCAGGAAAACGCAAGTCACAAACACCGTAACAGCGTTTTCCAACCATTTTTTGCTTAGGAGACAAAACGACAACTTTCCCGACATTAAAAAAAAATCATGTACGAGATTCACTAAGATTTACACAAATTCACAGCAGAATATCACATTTGGAAATTCATTTTTCTTTTTCATCCGCATTTTACTTGATTCCTAGAATAGAATTAAAATTGGAAAATCCTGTAAAACGTGAAAAAACTAAAATAACTTGCCATACAGTACATGATTCACCCCCAATGTCTTCCCCTTTGCAAAAAAAAAAAACATGCTAGCCAACGATTTTCTTTTAAAATAATGCCACCAGACGGAGCTGGCGTCACTTTTGCCTTATTTATTTTGCCTATGAACATGCATTTAACGCTTTAACATGTAGAAGATAGGGAGTTGCCAGCCCAGTAGAGTAATAGTCTAAGTTACAACGACCAAGTCGGGGCCATTACAATGTTGGGAAGCGCAATGCAGAATTTCAAGGAGAGGTGACAAGAGTGTGTGCAAAAAAAAGGGCGTCACATGATGGGCATTATTTTTTTGAACGCAATTAAAAAATGTTCAACAAAAACTGCATTCTAAAACCATTCTTTTTCTGGAATTAACATTTTTTCACTAGCGTTAGCCCATTAGTATTAGCCGAGCGCATGCGTATTGCCATCTTATCGTTTTATATAGAAAAATGATTGCAGATTTGCGTTAGCAGCGCCATCTATTGATCACCAATGGAAACTGCCGATGAGACGTTCACTATAGGAAACCTATATAAAATCCTATATAAAACGATAAGATGGCAATACGCATGCGCTCTGCTAATACTAATGGGCATCATTTTTCATATTGAAAATCTACCGAGTTTTTATTATTTGAAAAACATGCGTTTCTTCTGCCGCGCACCCTGTAGAATAGGCCAGTTTTTGTGTTTAAATTGCCTAGCTAGCGCCACGCTTTGTTAGCAAATGGAAATTTCGGAGGAGGATTTTTTTTGTATTGTGTTTGTGCAAGTTACACAAAGCACAAAATTTATTTCACAGAAATTACTGTATTTTTTTTTTTGTTTGGACCACCTGTGATGGTTGGAAATGGGATGGGGATTTGACGGCACTCAAAAGTGGAAGGGAATTTTGGTGGTGGAAATGTAAACAATGGAAAACGCAACTCGAAAAATTAAAATTACAACAACAATAAAAAAAAACCTCCAGAAAATCTCCTGAGAAGAAAAATGCTATTAAATATTATGCTATAACAGTAAATGGTAAAAATCTTGAGGTTGCAATGTTTCAGTAAATTGTTCAAGTGGAACTAACTTCTTTAGAGAAAAAAAAATGCTTTATTAGAAAATCAATGAATAGAAATATTTGAAATTTTTTTTATTTTTTGCAAGAAATCGAAAATTTATCAAATAATCCCACACGCGATGGTTTTCAGAACAGCGAGCTCTAAACTCCAAGTAAATAAAGTGCCCAGAACTAAAATTTTGTTTGCCCCGCCCTTTTATGAGCGCCATCAATTTCTAATTGGTTTGTTTTGGGTCTGATGTCATAAAAGGGCGGGGCAAACGAAACTTTAGTGCTGGGCACACTTGCCTGTGTAAATAAATGCTTTGCATTTGTGTCTACGGAGCCCCGTAAAGGACATGCGAGATTTTTTTTTAATTCGCGACATGTCGACTTTTAATCTCTTTTATTTTGCTATGTTAATTACATTATGCCATGTTGTGCGCACCATACTCTAATCATTAAATTATTGCTGTTACAAGAGGTTGCTTGCAATAATTCGACATGTTGAGATAAAAAGTCGATATATCGAGATAAAAGTCGACATGTCGAGATTAAAGTCGACATGTCGAGAATAAAGTGGACATGTCAAGAAAGAAGAAATATTTGCAAAAGTCCTCTGCAGGGCTCCATATGTGGTGCTAAGATTGAAAATAATAATTAATAGAGCTAAGATTTTTATGCAGTATCAATCAAATGTTTCTCAATTTGTGGCCCAAGTGTCAGCTATGAAGTTAAGAATCCAGTTTAGATCAAAAACAATTTTTTTAAATAAAAAACACTTGTTAGAGGCTAGAACTCTAGCTTACAACTGATAGTAGCCAGACATCTAGCCTCTAATCAACCTTTTTTATTAGAAAAAGCATAATTACTCTAATGATGATAATTACTATAACTTTAGCCTAGTTAGACCTATATTAGAATATTGTTCACCAATTTGGAATCCATTTAGAAGTAACTCAAAACATGAAATAGAAATGGTACAGCGTAGGGCTGCAAGATTTGTGAAAGGAAGATATATGTATACCGACAGTGTATCGTCAATGCTCCAGGAACTACAATGGGAATCATTAACAGCCAGAAGAAATGAGCAAAGCCTTGCCCTATTCGGACGGTTGCTGACTGATGATAACATTGCTCTGCTCAATGGCTTATTAACTAGAAATCCCCGTAAGGGTAGACAAGGCCATTCAAAGGCCATCAAAGAATTAACTGCTAGAACTGATGCATATTTCTGGTCTTTTTTCCCAAATGTTATTCGACTATGGAATTCTCTTCCAGTTCTCTTTCAATTTAACAATGATGTCCTATTCTGTTTAAATGACAGTAGTTTATGAATGGGAGCAATCCCCCCCCTGCCACATGGCTTTAGATCTGATTGCAGGTGTACTGAGTTGAATTAAATTGAATTACTTCACAATTGGCACTTGAGCCATACAGTGAGAAACATTTGCTTGATATTTGCATGAAAATCCGAGCCCTAGTTATAACTCAAAAAGAATTTCAAGTGAAATTTTCCTATTACAAAACATTCAAAACAAACCAACAAGTTAAAAGTTATAGAATCATTAGTAAAACCAATAATAAATAAACTGATACTTTTCTTTGTTTCTCTTTGCATAAGAAGTGTGACGTCTTTTGCCATGTCTTCACTACTCCTGTTGTTTCGTTTTACCCTCCTCTTTTTGGTGATATGCCATGTCTGTTGCAAACGGTTGATTTAGAATGTAAGATACCATGTAACAGTTAAGAGTTGTTCCACTGTCGAGCCATTAGGCCCATTACCATAAGTTAGTATGTGTCCAGCCACCTACTGTACATCGATGCAACTTCTATGCAAATGTTTGGCATATTTCTTAGAATAACAATAACTTTAGAATTGTCACAAATTAAAGTTATATTTTAGATGTGTTTATCCATTGTCTATTTGACAGGTTTTTCAGATTATGAATAACAATTAATTGGATAGCATTGATTTGTGACCCCCCCCCCCCCTTCAAATTGTTATTTAATTTTGTTGTTTTCAATACCTTTTTTAACTGATTGATTTTATTTAAAAATAAAAAAGTAAAGCAAAGTACACGAATCGAACTAGGGCTGTTTGCATAAGTAGGAGGCTGAGACGTTTTTGTTGTTATTAAATTGTTGTATTTGAAGTGGCATGCCTAAATGTGCACGCTATTCTAAACAATCTCCTGAAAATGTGTTTTTTATTTTCTCAATGATAACTTTCGTAAGGAAACGTTTTATCGTCGTTTAAAAGTTAGGAGACTTTAAACATACGGGTTTCTCGTTTGCTTTAACAACTGTTTGTTTATCTATAAACTTAATTATTTTTTTTTTTTCATAAAATTAAAAAAATTGAACTGATTTTTCAGTTTCTCATTGTTTGTTTTGTTATCAAAAATAAATAAATGGCTCTTTCAAGTATTCCTTCCTGAAATGTGGCTTCCAAAGGTAGCGTAGCTGGCCACCCCTGCTCTATAGGATTAAAAAAAAAAAATGGAATTTAAAAATGTACGATCTTGAACCTTATTTAAAAATAGAAGGACCGTTTCAAAATTTATATAAAGCGATCACTTAAGAAACAATACTTTCTATTGCATTTTGCACTTTACTGTATCTTCATTAAACGATTATGAGAGTATTTCTTCAAATTTTAGTAACATCATATAATAACACTCGTTTGTATCGTTGTCGTCTGCTCTTAATGGAAGGTCGCGTTCTACTGTACTGCACAGTAGTACATATAATTTTGCCATGTTTGGAAAGTTAGTAGTAATTCATAATAGTCTAGTCTGATTTTCATTTTATACACGCAACTTATACAAGTAGCAATACACATAATAACAACAGTAGTTTACATTATGTTTATTCCTGTGACGCACAGGTAGTAAACCTAGAAAGCATAACGAACTTTTTTGTGTGCACTGCTTTTTTCTAAGTCCATAATAATCTCTTTTATACATCATGCATACTACTGACTAAAACCTAGAGTAGAAAGAGAGAGAGAGAGAGAGAGAGAGAGAGAGAGAGAGAGAGAGAGAGAGAGAGTTAGTTCATGTTTTACAGAAAACGATACTAGGGTTGTTAGTGTTCATTGGACTGTGGTTCTCTTTTTTATATTGAAATCCCAAGAGAACATCTTTGATTTTGTAAGATTTTTTTCTTTCTTCTCATTTTGTAGAAAACGACTGAAGAGCTTTTTTTTGTATTCTTTTCAAAGAAACCTAAAAAAACTAATCCAGTTTTATACAAGCTTTTTCAAAGGCAGTAAAAAATAAATAGAAGCATGAAAAAATAATACCTTTGGGATGACACTTTTGAAGAGAGTCAGATCCTCTCTCCCTATTTTAACATTGTTTTATTATATTTAGAAATGGAGCCATCAGATGCAACCTTTATTGTTTTAAGCTAGGTAGTTAGTTGCCCATTCATACTGTTGTACCCATTTCTGTTTTTATCACTCTTTCTCCGGGTTTCTATTATTTATTGAGTGTGAGTGTCCACTCTTGTCCATTGCATCTATTGAATGGCTTTTCTGTTTGTTTAACTTCATCTTTAATTTGCGCTGACTTTACCAGTATTGAACCTATTTTAAAAATTAATATCATCATCAGGGTTAGGATTTTTATGCAATATTAAGCTTACCAATTTGTGGCCCAATTGCCAATTGTGAAGTAAACATTATCTTCATTAGAGCAACTGCGATTATTCTTTTTCTAATCAAAAAGACTGGTTTGAGGCTAGATATTTGGTTACTATCAGTTGTCACCTATTGTTCTAGCCTCTAACCAGTATTGCTGGTTGAAACAAATCTTAATTGTTTGTTGATCTTAACTGGGATCATTACTTCACAATTAGCCATTGAGCCACAGATTAAGATACATTTGCTTGATAGTGCGTAAATATCCGAGCCCTAGTTATCTTGTATGTATTCGTACACAAAAGTTCTCTTCAGTGATGTGTGAGCTTTTGTAACGACAATCTTTGAATATTTACCAATCATTGGTGATGTTTTCTATAACTCGTTTCTTCTCTTGATCGCGCGGTGACTGCACGGAGAAGATTCGAGCTATAGAAGTGGCCGGATGGTGACAGATTGTGATCATCCTTCTGTATAGGGGTGTAATCTGCACAGAAGGATGGTGACCATCACTTCTGGCCGCCATTGATGTACATCTTCCTTGATGGTTGGAAGATGTTGTTGCTCCTTCAGGATCCGTATGTCTCCTTGCCTTGTGGTGTCTCCGGTTTGTCTAGAGAAGGGTTAGTTTCGGAACAAATAGACAACACAGTTTTTCATTGTAGACACTTTATTCATTCTTGTATGGAAACATCAAGATTACAAGAATGATTATTTGATATTAAAGGTACACGTGCATCCACGGGCCCATGATTTGATACGGATATAAAATCTAACGTAGTACAAAAGTTGAGCAAGAGTGGACAAAGAACAAAGAGGAACATGGTCCTTTTATACCTTGGACCTGTGTACACCTACAAGGTGTAACCAGGTCCAAGTGACCATGGTCCTAAGAGTATCTTTCTGCCACTTCAGCATGAGTCAGGACTCAGAAGTATAAGTCAGAGAGGGAGGGAGGAACAAGCAGGAGTTGTTTACCCTCCAGGCTATGGTTTTGGCGGGATCATGAGTTACAGGGTGTTACAGATGTTTTGAAGTAGCTACGCTTGAAATAATTTTTTATCTGCACAAAAAAAAGTTTCAGATGTCTTGCATTCATATTTAAATTCAACTGTGTGAAAACACTAGAGAAAAGTTTTTAAAAATCGCAAAAGTCATAAGAAACATAAAAAAATCGCCGCCGCCATGCTTTTACACTAGATATAGTGTTTAATACAAAATTTCTCCGAATGTAGGCGCTGCTGTTGTTTTTGGTATAAAATGATTTTTGTCCAAGTATAAAAATGAATAAAAAATAATAGCACGTGCTATGCTTATCAGAAGCAATCAGCGTGAAGCCTATACATTAATGCAAGTGCAATTTTTTTTATTGCTCTAAATCGTTTTTCACGAGTTCTTCAAATGTGTGCTGGATGATTTTTTTTCCCCTATGGGGTTTAACATGGGGTTAAAATAATGTACTATTTTAAGCATTTGTTTAAAAATTACAGAACCATGATCTCGACATGTCGACTTTATTCTCGACACGTCGACATTATTCTCGACAGAAAGACATGCAGTATATTTTATTTGATTCAGTGGGTGAATATGATACTCATAACAAAAAAGCAGAAAATTTTTCATAGGGGTTATTGTTGACCTATCTATAAATGGGGCGACTGAATAAGCGCCAAATTGAACGAACGAAAAACTGAATAAGCGCCAAATGGAACAAACGCCAAACTGAATAACCACCAAATTTTTGGCTTTGGTTTTGGCTTTTATTCAGTTTGGCGTTTCTTCCATTTGGCGCTTATTCAGTTTGGCGTTTGTTCCATTTGGCGGTTATTCAGGTTTTTTGTAAATACTAATGGTCCAAATATAGTGAGCTTTTATTGACGTCAGACTGTGCAGATTTACAAACAGAACATGCTAACCTAACCTAACCTAACCAATCCTAACCTAACCTAAATAATCCTAACCTAACCTAACCTAACCAAACCAAACCAAACCTAACCTAACCTAACAATGTATTTATCACATTTTGGCGGTTATTCAGTTTGGCGCTTGTTCAGTTTGGCGTTTGTTCCATTTGGCGCTTATTCAGTTTGGCGTTTGTTCCATTTGGCGCTTATTCAGTTTGGCGTTTGTTCCATTTGGCGCTTATTCAGTTTGGTGTTTGTTCCATTTGGCTTTTATTCAGTTTGGCGCTTGTTCAATTTGGCGCTTATTCAATTTGGCGCTTGTTCAGTTTGGCGCTTGATCAGCTTTTCAGTCCGTATGCATTCATGGATTCTTAATTTTAATTTTTAATAGACTTTTTGGGACACCGTACTACACATGCTCAGAATAATTATAAACAAGATCAAAATACGACTTTAATACAAATACACAAGATCAGATGCCTCTAACCTTAGTGACATCTATGCTAATTTTATATGTTGTCACTGCATTCTTTAAATTTTCTTGGACGCCATTGTTTCTTTGTGTCTCTCATTTTCAATGGTTGATTTCTTTGCTAAACACTGTTTTTTTTTTCTAAGTTCTCCTAGACTACTTATTTTTCAACACTGCTTGTTATATTTTTATTATTATTATTATTATTATTATTATTTTATATGTGTTTCATGGAGTCTTATGTTCTGGAATTACTGTTGTTTACTTGTAAGTTTGCAGTTTTACTGTATGTGTTTTATTATGTTCTCGTTGTCATTTCGCACCTCGGCTGAAAGAAACAGGCATTTAGAAATCTGGGAAAAACACAAGTTGGCTCCACCCTTTTTATGACGACTTGGACAACTTCTAATTGGTTGGTCATGTAGTCTGGCGTCACATGCTCCGCCCTTTTCAACGTCGAACCACACAACAAACCAAATTAGAAGTTGTCGTTCCTCATAAAAAAAGGGCGGAGTCAACTTCTGTTCATCACGTTTTCTAATTGCCTGTGGGGATTAGTGATGAAAATTAAGAGCCTAGATACAGTGTTTTATACAAATGTCTCGTGCGCTGCGATCGTTTTTGTGCACATTAAATATAATTATCTATGTCTATCTAGTGATAGAATGACAAACAAATTGGGAAGTGTGCTTCGATTTTTTTTAAAAAAAATATTTCAAAATAGCGAATTTCTAACTCTGTTAAACTCCATTGAGTACACCCTCGTAAGGAAAAAACATCCATTAAAATGTTGACAAAAATACCTAAAAATAATTTAAAAACCACAAGTAAACGACAGTAAAGCCAACACTTTAGCGCATGTGCTGGTTTTTTCTGTTTTTTATTAAAATTGTTTTTACGTATTTTTACGAGCATTTTAATAGATGTTTTTTTTTGCTTACGAGCCCGTACTCAATAGAGTTTATCATAAAAATTAGAAATTGGCGATTTTGAAGTAGTTTTAAAAAAAAAAGAACCGCACTTATGGCGCAGTCACACTAGGCTGGTTTCCAAGCCGCTGGTTGCTGCTGGTTGGTTGTAGCGCTCTAGCAGCATAGTCTGAACTGCTACTAGCAGCTGCTTTCTCCAGCGGGCTAGTGATTTTAACAGCGGCTGGTGAAGTTGGACATGTCCAACTTTAGCAACTACCAGCTGGTCATGTGACTCCCTTCCTGCTGCTGCCATCTAGTGTGAACTTTTAGTTGCTAGTAGTGGCACTAGTTTTAGTTGAAACTCCACTGCTTGGGTTGGTTGTTGTTAGAGTTTGTGTCTTTGCAAGACGGTAATTGGATGACTTGCACTGCTAATACCAGCAGTGACTGGACAAGTGTGAACCCCAAGCAGCTGCTGCTTGCTGTTGCTGCTAATAGCCAGCAGCAACCAGTGGCTTGTAAACCAGCCTAGTGTGACTGCACCTTTACCAATTTTTTTGTCATTCTATCACTAGATCAGCATATATTTAAGGTGCACATTGCACTTTGAACCATCAAAATAGGACAACTTTAAACATGAAAAATACACATATTGCCGCCACTGTGTATTTTAAAAATGTACGTTCTTTCTTTAACATTGGTTCTAACGGCTAGCGCTCTTTGTGGATATTTTTCAAAGTAATTTTTGGAATGTAGCCTCTTAATTCAAAACTTCTACGAATGTGCTGTGATTGGCTTTCGGTATCAAAATAAGTAATTAAAAAAATAATTGAGCATGCTAAGCATATAAAAACCAATCAGATTGAAGTCAACATATGAGTGCACATGCTAGTTTTTTGTTATTGCTATAAATCATTTTTAACGAGAGTTCTTCTAAAGTTTGTGGGAGTTTTTTTTTTTGGTTCTATGAGATTTAACATGGAGTTTAAAAAATGTGCGATTTAGAACCTTATTTAAAAATAGAAGGACCTTTTCATAATTTATATAAAGCAATCACTGAATGAATTTTACTTTCTATTGCGTTTTGCGCTTTAATGTATCTTTATTGAACGATTGCGAGACTATTTCTTGAAATTTTAGTAACACCTTATAGTAACACTCCTATGTCTCATTGTCGTCTGCTCAAAACAACAAGATGGTGGTGTATTTAAGTTCGTAACACTTGCCCTACAGCCATTTTTCTAAAAAGACATTTGCCTTATAGACACTTGCCCTAAAATCATTTGCCCTAAAGACACTTGCACTAAAGGGACAATTGCCATAAAACCATTTGCCCTAAAACCATTTGCCCTAAAACCATTTGCCCTAAATGGACATTTGCCCTAAAAGGACATTTGCCCTAAACCATTTGCCCTAATAGGACATTTGCCCTAAACCATTTGCCCTAAAGGGACATTTGCCCTAATCAGTAGTGTCAATTTAACATACGCCACCGAAAGACACTAAACCGTATGAAAGGAGAGAACGAAAAAGTGGTTTTAGGGAAAATGTCCCTTTAGGACAAATGTTTCTTTAGGTTAAACGGTTCTATTACAAATGTCCTTTTACAGCAAATGGTTTTAGGCAAATGTCTATTTAGGGCGAGTGTCTTTGGGGCGAATGTCCCGTTAGAGCAAATGGTTTTAGGGCAAGTGGATTTAGGGCAAATGTCTATATTTCAAGTTACATGATGAGTTTACTAGTGTATTTTTAATTATTCATATTTTAAAACCTACTAATCTCAATGTTCAGACTCTAAATACTGAATATTGGCCGCCAGTTTTTCATATTTTATTGTTTGTTTTGACTTCCATGTTTGTTTTCTACAGTAAGTTTCTTCTTTTTTTTTTTATCTATATTTCAAGTGACCTAGAAAGACCATTGACATGATTGAATGATACTTAAACTTGAAAGTATGCTTCAAATGGTCATTGTAATCTCTGTGTGTTGAGGAGAAACCCATAAAGCGCATTGTATAACGTAGCACTTGTCGCATGAAACATCATGACACTTCAACTTTCAAGTAAGTCTTTGCATCTACTGTATTCATTTTTGTACTTGTAATGTATCATTTTTGATGGCAACCTAACTGCCACTCTTGGACCAATGCTGGCAAAAGTCCTGCGGAACACCCCGGCCATGTTATTTTAAGTTATTTAATGTATTACCTTAAGGTGGCTTTATAGATGTTTATTTTGTTTTTGTCTCCCAAATGGCGAGCCTCGATGGGTATTTATTATGTTTTATAGGTGGGTACATCGGCCGATACCCGATAGTTATATCGGCCCATAGTTGTAGCAGCCCATTTTCTTGAGTGGTCACCCTTTCCCCACATACAACGCTTTACATACAGTATATTCAATTCTATTCAATTCAATCAAGTACACCTGCAATCAGCTCGAGAGCCATGTGGCAGGGGGGGGGAACAATTCCCAATCACTAATGGTTATCACTGAGATGTGGCATAGACATCATTGTCAAATTGAACTCATCCTAAAACAAAAGTATGTGCTGGAAGAGTATTCCATAGTCTAAATACATTTGGAAAAAAAGACCACAAATATGGATCAATTCTAGCTCCTATTTCTCTAGTAGTTTTTGGATGGCCATTTCTATATATATGTATACGGGAGTTTCTAGTAAGAATTCCATTTAACAATGATCTGCTGTCTGGAACTAGCAAGTAAGTGTTCAAGAAGGGGCAAAGCTTTGTTCAGCTCTACGGTTTGCTAGTGATTCCCACTGAAGTTCATCTAGCATTAGGGTCACACTGTCAAGAGTACTGTACATGACAAGACTGTGGTTTGGGACATTGACCACATTCTTATACATGAACTAATTTCTGATCTATGATGAGCTAAACTATCCCAATGAACCCTGGCACCAGCATTTCGGTAACACTATCGTCTATCGGTAAATTACATTCCTTTAAAATTGGAGAAAGAGGAGAGAAAGCGCCCTCTATTGCCAGCATCTGTTGGCGCCCATGATTGAAACACAATTAGCCAACCATAAAGCAGACTAGACACATTTAAAAAAAAAATAGTCAAATAACGAAATTTTCCAAAGCAAAATTTTAATTCGAGAACAAAAACATGTTTTGATTCCGTCTCTAGAAAATATGACTACAATGAAAGTATTAAAAATAAACCTTTAGATTAGAAGAAGTTAGAGAAGTAAAAAGAAATTGTCATGGTGATGATGCTGATGTGTGTGGGATGAGACAAGAAAAATACAGATTTTTATTTTATGTTACTGTCAATCTGCAGAATCAGTCAATATGCAGATTGCCTAGGCAATTTGCAAAACTACCACCACCACCACCACCACCACCAACCTGCTAGTGAATCTGCAAAATTCAACTCCTAAAATGTATTGAATTTTGGTAGATTTTGGTGGTTTTGCAGATTGCCTAGGCAATCTGCAGATTGACTGATTCTGCAGATTGAAAGCGACATGTGCACTATGTGGGCTTTTTTTTTTTGGTAAAAAGCATACTTGAAAAACAATGCCGAATTTTTCAAAAAAATTATAATTTTTGAAGTATGTAATCAAAAACAAAAAGAATGGCATCTGAAAAACGCTGAGCTGGAAAAATAAAATGTTTTTGTAGCCCAATATTAATAAAATAAATGCCAAATTTTAAAACTTAATAAAGTTTTTGCCAAATATAAATCTGACATTTAAATTTCATATTCATTCGTCATAGTAAATCTAATTTGGCATACATTTGTTTTACTTAACAAGGTTTTTCGGCCTTTTGGATTTATTTGTTGGTGGACAGAAAAGTGGAACTGTTTTAGAAACAAATTTTAGGAGAAGTTGATTGTGTTTTAGAAACTAAAGCCCTACTAGCGAGCGTACATAGCACAACCAATATTTAATTAAACTTAGAGGATGAGACTAGCTGTTGTAACACCCAGTAACCCATGATCCCGCCAAAACCATAGTCTGGGGGGTAAACAGCTCCTGCTTGTCCCTTCCTCTTTCTCTAATTAATATTCAAGTGGTGGATTGATACTCTTAGGACCGTGGTCACTTGGACCTGGTTACACCTTGTAGGTGTACACAGGTCCAAGGTATAAAAAGACCATGTTCCTCTTTGTTCGTCTTTCGCTATTTTGCCCTGTCTTTGTACTACGTTCGATTTTATATCCGTATCATATAATGGGCCCGTGGATGCACCTTTAATAATGAATATTCATTCTTGTGACGTTTATGTTTCAATGCAAGAATGAATAAAAGTGTTTACAATATGAAACTGCATTGTCTACTGTTCTGAAACTAACCCTTCTCTAGACAAGCCGGAGACACCATAGGGCAAGGAGACATACAGATCCTTAGGAGCAACAACATCTTCCAACCACAAGAAGGAAGACGTACATCAGTGGCGGCCAGAAATGATGGTCACCATCCTTTTGTGCAGATCACACCCCTATACAGAAGGATGATCACAATCTATCACCATCCGACTACTTCTATGACTCTAATCTTCTCACACTGTCGTGCCCGTTGTTGACGGGTTAATTTCGGGTTATGTTTTTAATTTTTATGTATTTCGTAACTGGTCAGAATAACGGGAGTAAGTGAGGGGCAGACCCAAGGAGGTTAAAATAAGGGGAAACAAGATCACGTGACTTTAGTGAAGCCAAAAATTTGGATGGGAGGAAAATAGTCGCCATCTTTTTCAAACCCGGCACTATGCCTGTGTTAGTAGTTTTCGTATGAATCAAATACGATTTTGCGTTTGACATTTGTTTTTCAATTCAATTCAATTCAATTAAATACACCTGCAGTCAGCTTGAAAGCCATGTGGCAGGGAGGGATTGCTCCCAATCACGACTGATTGTCATTATTTAAAAATAAGACATCATCATGAAATTGAAATCGTCCTAACAAAGAACTATTCACAGGAAGAGAATTCCATAGTCTAATACCATTAGGAACAAAAGACCAAAAATATGCATCAGTCTTAGCCATTAATTCTTTGAAAGTTTTTGAATGCCCAAATCTACCTTTACGAGGATTTCTAGTTAGTAAACCATTAAGCAGGGGAATGTTATCACAAGACAGCAGACGTCCCAGAAGAGCGAGGCTTTGCTCATTTCTTCGGCCTGCTAATGATTTCCATTCTAGCTCTTGGAGCATAGACGATACGCTGTCAGTATACGCATACCGTCCCTTTACAAATCTTGCAGCCCTACGCTGCACCATTTCTATTTCTTGTTTTAGATTATTTCTAAATGGGTTAAAGTATTCCTTAGAGATAATAATTATTTTTTGTTTGTTTTTTTATTTAAAACAATCTATTTGCCGTAATTTGGTTGTCATATTTAGTTTAAAAAGGTTCTGGAATCACACTTCAGAGGTAGGTGTTATATATGTGATTAAGATGTTTCATGAACAGAGCTGATTTTTGAAACTCGATTATTCTTTCTTTGAGAAGATACAAACTTGAAAGTGTTTTAGAAATTAGAAGGGTAACTCAATCATGTTGCTCTCGAAAAAGCACTGACCGAACTCACGTTGCACTTTTGTCAGCTTGATGTGGACCCAGCTTTAAGTTTTGCCAACAAAAAAGAAAGTTGAAAAGACAAAGTATTATCAAATTGCAGACTAGAATATGTGACATAAAACTTCTTCCATTCCAATGTCTAAAGATTAAAAGTTCTTATAGAAAGAAAATTAATCAAGAGAATTGATTTCTCTTTTTTTTTTTTGTTCTCATTTGTGGACCGCATTTATGTGCGGATAGAAAGAAAGATAGTTTTTTTTTTCACCCGTTTTATCTTGCTGTCACATTTACAATTACAAAGCTAGATCTATTTGGAAACACGCTAAGAAACTATTGCGGGTTAACGAAGACATTAAACTTGGTCAATCGTTAAGAAATGGTCAGGACATAAAGGATTTAGTATAATGAGTTGTCATCTTTTATCTTGTTGGCGCAATGTTCGAGATAAAAAGAGTTTGCTCCTATATCTATAAAGAGTGACCAGTATAGTACTATATAATTGCAGTGCGTTCCCACCCTGCATTGCATTAAGGCCCGCTTCACACGGAATACTTGGTTGTACTAATTTGTGATGCCAAAAAGTGGTTGACTATGGGCTATAGACATTTGCCCTATGGGCACTTGCCCTAAAGCCATTTGCCCTAAAACCTTTTGCCCTAAAGAAACTTGACCTAAAGGAACGTTTGCCCTAAAAGGGCATGCCTCAATGGTTTTAGAACAAACATTGCCCTAAAACCATTGAGTCATGTAGCAGAGTAATTTTTCAAATTCTAATTCAAATAATGGTGTACGTAGCATGTGCCATGGGGTTTCAAGCCAGGATATAGACATTTGCCCTAAAGATACATCCCCTAAAGCCATTTGCCCTAAAGATACATCCCCTAAAGATACATCCCCTAAAGCCATTTGCCCTAATGCCAATTGCCTTAAATCCACATGACCTAAAATCATTTTTCCTAAAGATAAATTTGCCCTAAAACCATTTATTTTTCCATTAATTTTTATGTGACTTCATACCGGGACAAAAAACATTTTTACACGAAAAACGATTGCTATACATTCCGAGAAATTTTGAATTAAATGCTGTATCGAGGCTCTTAATTTTTTTCCCAGTATACATTGTAATAAATGTGCAAAGTAGCAAAACAGTATTGACATAAAATAGAAACCTCTAACTTTAGATGACAACCTTTTGCTTTAACCTATTTGTCATTATTGCAAATGTTTGAAATGTGTTCACTTCAACTTTTCAAGACTTTCAAGTAAAATCATATCTGACACAGTTAAAGTTAAAGTTTTTCTTATTCGTGTGTAATCTTACTGATTTAATAAAAGCAAAAAAAAAAGTTTGTCACATTCTGAACCGCGAAAGAATCTCATCTATAATAAATAGTGCATTGAATAACTAAAGATGTCAATCATCAATGAATGACATAAGAGCACACAATAAGAGAAAGTTTGTATTTTCCGGTTTTTTTTTTTACAAAAAAGACTAGAAACAGTAAAACCTCTATATTCTCTGTGTATAAGATGCATATCTTGGGAGGCGCCTACCGCAGAAGAAAAATACATAGACCTATGTATATATGTGGTAGTAGTAAAACTGGTAATCCGGCTGGTAGCAGCAGGTTTTGAGCTAGAATCTTTTAAGATGGCTGAATGGATATTTATTTTTGAGTTTGTTTCTCCTGGATGGCGCCTCTGCAGTGGCTAATGCTATGCTTCATAAGGGTGAGGGACATTTGCCCTAAGACACTTGCCATAAAGCCACTTTCTCTATCGGGACATTTGCCCTGAAACCACTTGCCCTAAATGGACGTTTGCCCAAAAACCATTTGCCCTAAAAGGACATTTGCCTTTAAAACGATTTGCCCTAAAAGGACATTTGCCTTTAAAATGATTTGCCCTAAAAGGACATTTGCCTTTAAAACGATTTGCCCTAAAAGGACATTTGCCATAAAACCGCTTGCCCTAAAAAGGTCATTTGGCGTTTTTGGCACACCTGCGGCACGCAGAATCTATTTAACATACTCCACTGAAAGACACTAAACCATATGAAAAGCGAGAACAAAAAAGTGGTTGTAGGGCAAATGTCCTTTTATGGCTAGTTATCTTTAGGGCAGCTTTTAGCATTATCACCGACTATTCTAGTTTCTAAAACACCTTGAATTTTTTCGTAGTGTTTCGAAAAACGTTCGCTTGAAAACTATAAATTTTCGCAAAACCGCAGTCGGAGGAAAAAGACCTCCTATAGAATATATTAGCCACTTCAGACGCGCCATCTAGGCAAAGAAAAACAAAATACATGTAAATATCTACTCAGCCACCTTAAGATTTACTAAATATATTCCAAAATGTCATTTACTGCAGTTACAAATGTTGCATGTGTTTATTGAGTTGGCAGCTACAGCTATTTCCTCTAGAAATCCAAGCTCATCAAGCTGCGATTTCTAGTCAGCTATATTTTTAACACACCAGTACAATAAATATATAGTTGAATAGGGAAGAGAAAGAAAAAAACATAAACCTAGAAAGGGGTCAAATGAGGCAGGTGAGAGGAATTTCGTTGACATGGCAACAGTGGGCCATCATGCCATGTGATAACTTAGAAATGGCAGGTAAATCAATGAGAGTGAAAACAAGATGATGGCCTGTCACATTCAATTCAATGGGTTTTAAGCGTGTGGAAGGGGGGAGGAGGAGGAGGAGGAGGGAAGGAGGAGATTCTACTCTCTATCTTTATTGATACATCCTTTTTGCTTTGCAACTCTATTATCAGCTATAGATCAAACCAATGGTGCGTGTAACCTTTTTTTTTTGGTTATAGACCACTTTTTTCCTTCCATATGACAATGTATACAAAAGGGCTTAAGCTTTAAGATACTAGTTGGGCCTATCTTTGTCTAATGAAGCTGGTCAGCACAAAGAAAGGAGAAAGATGTGGGAAAAATGTGTTTCAAACCAAGATAATCTATTCTTAGAGATATAACACATTGAAGTATAACATAAAAAAAATGTCACAGTTAAGAAAAAAACCAATCATAACTGAAAACTTTTTGTTGTTGTTGTAATGTGTGAGCGACATTTGCAAAAAAAAAAAAATAGAGAAATCTTCACGGTTTCATCATTCTGTGTTGGGTCAGGCAGCCCTTGAAATAGGTGGGAGCTGTATAAGTTAAGAGTCTAGACTGCACCTCCATTTTGTTGTTTTGAGCAGACACATGAGTGTTACTATGTGGTGTTACTAGAATTTCAAGAAATAGTCTCACAATCGTTCAATGAAGATACATTAAAGCGCAACATGCAATAAAAAGTATTGTTCATCAAGTGATCGCTTTATATAAATTTTGAAAAAGCCCTTGTATTTTTAAATAATGCTAAAAATGGTACATTTTTTAACTCCATGTTAAATTCCATAGACTTCAAGAAACCCTTCTACAAAAGTTTGCAGAAATCTTGTTAAAAATGATTTAGAGCAATAACAAAAAAAAAATAGCACGTGCATTAATGTATAGGCTTCACATTTATTTATTTATATAAATTTTGAAAAGGTCTTTTTATTTTTTAAATAATATTTAAAATCTTACGTTTTTTGACTCCAATGTTAAATCCCATAGACTCCTAAAATTCTACCACATAAGTTTTGTAACACCCTGTAAATCGTGATCCCGCCAAAACCATAGCCTGGGGGGTAAACAACTCTCAACCGTCCCTCCCTCCTCTCTGACTCACCTTTCTGACTCATGCCCAAGTGGCGGATTGATACATAAAGGACCATGGTCACTTGGACCTGGTTACACCTCGCAGGTGTACACAGGTCCAAGGTATAAAAGGACCATGTTCCTCTTTGTTCCTCAGTTCTTTCCTTTGCCTGTTTTTGCGATACATTCCAAATCATGGGCCTGAGGATTTCCAGTTAGTATTTTACTATTCACCCTTGTATCTGTACTTCTTACAAGGAATGAATAAAAGTGTTGTAATAAGAAGTAGCGTTGTCTCTATGTCTTTATGCTAATAACTTCTCTTCAGAGGCCGGAGGTTTCATAGGGCAGGAGCTATACGATTCTCAGCAGCTACAACATCTTCTCTAGTCGGAATACCGATGGAGAAGATGTATATCAGCATCAACCGGAAGAGAGAGAGATGGCCGCCACTCTCCTGCATTGATTTCACCCCCATGCAGAAGAGTGACTACAATCTATCTCCATCCAGCTCTCTCTACAGCTCGGATCTTCTCTGTGCAGGTGCCATACTGCTCAGAGAAGAAACGAAAAGTAGAAAATGTCATCTAAAGGTTGGTAATAAAATATTGGTTGATGTCAAAAGCTCACATTTGGTGGAGGTGCGGGGTATAGCTCCATCTGCCTTCTCCGACCTGTAAACAGAAGCCGTCCTTTGTCCTAAGTCTCGTGATTGTGCCTCACGAGGCTTCGTCCGTCCTTTCTATGTTGGAGCCACGTATGGAGACCCTCGATAGCGTCAAAGTCAACCGCGTGGCGCCTGTCTGTAAAACCGCGTATGGAGACCCTCGATCACGTCAAAGTCAACCGCGCGGCGTCCTTTGTGTTGGAACCACGTGTGGAGACCCTCGATAGCGTCAAAGTCGACCACGTGGCGCCTTTGTAAAACCGCGTATGGAGGCCCTCGATCACGTCAAAGCCAACCGCGCGGCGTCCTTTGTGTTGGAACCACGTATGGAGGCCCTCGATAGCGTCAAAGCCAACCGCGTGGCGCCTTTTTATGTTGGGACCATGTATGGAGGCCCTCGATCACGTCAAAGCCAACCGCATGGTACCGTTTTTGTGGAATCGCGAAAGAGACTTGTGGCTACACACACCACGTGTCGACCGCGCGATTCTGTGTCCTGTCCTTAGAGACACGTGGGAACGAACTTTTGTCTGCTGACCGCTTAGCACTCGGAAAGTGGACAACCGTTTGGACACACGTGTTTCCGTCCGTGTTTTTGTATTTCATGTTTCCATTACAATCACCCACTGTCACCTTCACTCTTCTTTAATTTTCAAAGTGAAACCCACACCACGTGGGCAACACTTTAAACAAATTCTTCTTACTCTCCGAGAGGAGTTTGCAGTCTCATTATGAGATGAGCAAACAAATCTCATCTACTAATCTATTCATCTATTAATAGGCTTTTAAAGGACGTGTGTGTCTTTTAAAATGTCCTATTATCTTCACTCTTCATCTTTAATTTTCAAGCAAGATTCTCCCTAGCTCTATTTCATTGTTAGGGGGCTTACAAGCTTAAAACACACTTTTTCTAGCCACGTGGGACTTTCTTGTCCCCCCTTTTCTTTGTTCTTTGTTTTTACACTGGTGTTTCCCTTGGGACCCTCTATGTCCCAAGTCATGTTCTTCAATTTCTTCATCATCATCACCTCAATGCATCATCACATGAACTTTCTCCATTGGACAGCACTGAAGCCCGGCCGCCATCTTGGATCGACCGGACACTCTTCAAAAAGCGCCAACGGAGCGGTTTTTCGCTCCATGTGACTCATTGTTGTACCTTCTCTCATCTTTTTGTGTCCTCTTCTCTTCTCTTCTCTTCCAGAGGGTTGCACTCACGCGCCCCCTGGCGGAGTTCCTCTTGTTAGAGAAAACTTCTCTTTTTCTTTGGATTTTCTCTCTTTTTGTCTTTCTCCTGGCCACCATAAAAACGTGCCCCGGAGGAACTTTTCAATCATCAATTTTTGGACATTGCAATAAACTGACCGGAAGTGGCCACCACAGCGCCACCTACGGACTTCTTCATTCTACTCAACATAGTCCCTCACTGGGCACTGACTCTGTCTTTTTCATCCAGAGCCATCCAGCAGTGAGGACTCAAAATTTCTTCAGCCTGAACATTTCTTCTGGTTCACCAAGCATTTAGCTTGTTGAACACACTTCAATTTCTACACTGTTTTACTGTTTTAATAAAACTAAATTAAAACTTTTGATGTGCGGGCACCGCACCTAAGTTTTAAACTTTCAAAGTAAAACAGCTTTCTTTTCTTGCTTCTTTGGAGAGTTCAGCCATCTTGAACTTCTCCTTTGTTTGTGCATTTAAAAAGTTCAGCCATCTTGAACTTTTTGTTCTTTGTGTGTTCTTCACACACACACTCTTCATTCTTGTTTCTAAGTAAAACTAAAAGTGCGGGCACCGCGCTCTAGCTTTACTCTTCGTATTGCTTTCCTCTTCTTCAGGCAACTGCAATACACTTCCATTTCTAATTCACTTTCCGCAGTGCAATCTTGATTGGGTGGTGTACCACGCTCGAGGTTGTATTGTACATCTGCTGTTTCTTTATTGAGGTTTTTGGAATTCTCGTAACCTCCACGTGGTCGCCAAATACCACGTGTCGAGAGAGATCCTTCCAAAATCTGACGCTCAATAAAGAACTCACGACGCCACACCAGTTGGGAACCAAAACTCATCACACGCCCAACTGAGAACACGATCAACCCGACACAACCATCACCACACTAACGGAGTGAACGGCCACTTCGTTATACACGTCACAAGCTGAGGTAATCTATCGTTACTCAGTGTATAAGAGTACGATAGTGTCGGTTGCCGACAAGCACTAAATTGCCAACGCGCAGTGACATCACCGACCTACAACTTCACGAACTGAACGAGTCCCATCATACTGGAACCCGAAAGTATAGCTCAGAGTGTACTCGAGAACCCTCGGAGCTGCACACAACGACTTGGACTTCGCCGGACTCGTTCGTCACCGCACATTCACATTACACAAGCCACTTCATTAATCATGGCTACCTCACACGACCATACGGGGTCCCTGTCTGATCACCAGGGTTCGCACGAAGATCTGTTGGAAGTACCCGTGACTACTGATGTGACACCACTGCCGCGGCCGACTGGGGCCGAGTTTGACCACCTGTCACAACAAGTGGCTGCACTCTCGACTCGTATGTCTCAGTTCATAGACGACCGATTCACACCGAATCGACCGACTACACCACGGCGGACAACACGCACACACCGACTTCGCGACGATGACTCAGACGCCTCTTCAGCTCCCTATGTTGGCTACAGAGAGCGTCACGATCGTTATGAAAGACATTACACACCGCACACACGTCATCTACCGCGTAACCCTGACTGGCAACAACAAGAGCAGTCAGATGATCCGCGTCACAGAGATGAGCGTGCGGAAATACCGATTATGACACGTGCTGATTCTCCTCACTCGCTTGTCCGGGTTGCACGTAGCGGTCGCCGCTCGACACCCCCGGAACAACAGCCTAGCCAAGGAGCGACACAAGGCACTTCAGTTTACGCGCCACGTTTTCCACCTCAAGGGGTAGGTCTGATGCCGGCTGGAATGTCAAACGTCCAGGATGGCATCTATCGACCAACCCCCAGAGAACCCTCCGTGGAAGAATTCAATAAGAAATACAGCGGTCGCCACCCAGCCGACTCAATCCAAAAATTCAACGGATTGACAGGTTTCCGTCCCTTCCTGGAAGAATTCGAGGAAGTGGCACACCTGTACGGTTGGAAAGACCACCACAAGGAGGAATACATCACGGGGTGTTTCACTGGGGCCGCCCGTACGTGGCTGAGTAAACTGAGGTATGAGCTTCAGGACATTCCTTGGCCAGCACTGAGAGTACAGATGGTAGATACGTTCGGGAAGCCGAACGAACTGGCCATCTTGGAGAAAAAGTATACAGAGATGCTCCAGAAGGAAGGTGAGAGTACACAAGCTTTCATCTGGGAGTTTATGATACTCGGCGACCAAGTTTACCCGCAACTTGACGATCAGCTGCGTATAAGCCAGTTGCGCCGCGCTCTACATCCCACCATACAGAACGCCGCGCATCACGCATCTACGACGTCGTTCAAGGACTTCGCAAACGCCGTCCTCAATATGGAGGTGGTCTTGCTGTCCTTGGATAAATGGCCGACGGAACCGAAACCCGCAGCTGATTCACAGTCGGGTAAAGGAGCATCGAAGACCGACCAGGAGCCGGCGGCAGCCGCCAGCCCTAAAGACAAAACACACCGGTCTAGGCATGATAAAAAGCCTAGTCAGACTGCTGCCACCAATTCAAACCGACACTCTGCAGCGGACACCCAACCAGAGACCACTCGCACGTTCGACAAGAGTAAGTCGACGTGTTATAATTGTGGCAAATTGGGGCATTTCGTCCGTGAGTGTCGGCAACCAAAGAAGAAGGTTGCAATCAAGCAGTTTGGAGAGCCGGTTACCGACTATGACATCAAAGGAGAGGTGCCTGAGACGGATATCATCACCGAAGACGGCGTTGAGTTTGCTCTGATAAGAGTGGCGGGACAAATCCGCCGGATTCCTCTTCCAGCAGCAGACTCAGTCGCCGGAGCGCCTACTCCTGATAAACCCGACAACGACAGTTCTGACGACTCTGAGGATATACCAGTCAAGGTGCTCGACCGGGCTCCTGCACATAAATGGACCCCGGACGATCTAATCGTTTGGCAGGACACGCTCGACGTCCTTAAACAATCCGTCAAGGAGATTGGGTGCCGTGAAAATAAAACAATAGCCATCATGGCTCCCGGAACCCAATCACCGACGAAGGGCCACTCCTGCTGCCGAAGACTAATGACAACGGTGTATGAGCAGCTGGTAAGCAGCTGTTCACCTCAAGAAGTCGGAGACTATGATGCCAGCGACAAGAACCCGCGCATCGCCGTCACGATCAACGGAAAGAGTATACGGATGCTCGCGGACACCGGAGCTACGGGCAGCGTTATCACCATTGAACTCGCGCAGGAACACAAGTTCGAAATCGAGCCTGTGTTAATCCCACCCAACATTCAGGGTGTGGGAGGCCAAAGGATCACCGTGGTGGGGCGACTCGCCGCGACGGTCCAGCTAGGCCCCCACGCTGTGCGAGGGCACTTACTAGTGATTACCGGCCGGCACGAAGCCATCTTAGGCCGAGATCTAGGCCGGGCTCTGCACTTAGCTGTGTCCATGACAACAAACAAAGTATACGTGGAGGACGATCTCTTCGAATCCACACTCCGACAAAAATGCATTGAAGCACACATCGGATGGGCTCTGGGAGAAACTTCCGTAGAGGCCCCTGGCAAATCTGCCAGCACCTCTAAGGAAAACCTCGAAACTCCACCCCGTAAGTGACGACGAAAGCAACGGCCACCCACGCTGTCAAGAAACCAAACGCGACGAAAATAAAACAATAATTCACCAGTGTTTATTTCATGACTATGGAAATAAACACCAGCAACCATCAAATATCAACAATAGAAGAGCGGGAGGAATTTGAGAATTGTTGTGTTAAGAAACAACTGAGGACAGTTGTCAAGAGGTGGGGGAGGGGATAAAAGGAACCCCCCAACGAATAAACAACCCCACAGCATCAACAACCCCTCTAAACACTCTCAAATAACTCCCAAAACTCTACAAAATTCACACAACTTTAATTTTTGAAACACTTCTAAACTTTTCAACATGGCCGCCAATATTTACATATTGGCAACCATTTCAAACATGCAATAAACTACACCGGAACCACGTGGCCTTCACAAACAACTGTCAACCACGTGGTACACCTGGGAAAAACGCCGAAGGCTAGTCAAGGACGTTCAGAAGAAAAATCAAGAGCCATAAAAGGGTCAGCAAAAGAAAAACACCGTGCTCCCCTTTATTATGGACGAACGTCATTGACCATGCTGTTGACAGTAGAAGGATAGAAACTTCAAAGAGACAATTGCTCTGGGGGCCAGACCAATGCACTGGGACTTCAAAGAAAAAAAAAACAAACAACAAAAACTGCTGGCCATAAACAAATAAAAAGAAAAAAAGAAGAAAATCAGTTTTGAAGATTTTGTGAGAGCGGACACCTTCAATTAAAAAATAAAATTGAAGAACCTGTCACCCTCTCAATTAAGATCGAATTGTGGGACACCAACTCCTGTCCCACTCCCCCCTAAAAATAATAACAAACAGCAAGGTACATTAGTAACCTTGCTGACCTATTCTTTCCAAAAAAGGCATTAAGGAAAAGAAGGGGAGAAAGTTAATGGGCAACTTCACACCTCGGTGTGAAATAAAATAACGGCCCTTCCCCCTCGAGATTCCTTAGTCCTTTTGTTTATCTAAAAATAATAAACAGGACCGACTCTGATAAGAATTAGATCAACACCTCTCACATCTAATATCGGTGGGACAACCCCCACCCCCAATAAATAAAGTCGTGAAGAAACCAATTAGAGTAAGGTGTCTTATTCTAAAAGGGGCCGGCCCTTCTAACTTTTAAAAATTAAATAAGAAAGTGACCAAACTTGGTCAATTACCACTCGATTTGCTCTCTTCAAAGTAGCACTCGTTTTTGTTCATCTCTTTATGCTCGATCTTCTTCAATCATCAAATCTTCAATCTACTTCTGTGCCAAGTTCCAAATTTTGATTTCGAACTTCTTCAGTTTTGTTGTCAATCCAAAGCTTGAGTACCACCTTCAAGCCTTTGAACTCACGTGCAGTGCATCAGGCCTTCAGAACTCTTTGGACCTCTTGAAATAATAACAGAGTGATCGGGGACCGATTTCTGTTATTATTTGGAAGTAACCACCAGCAGCGGGACTTTTGAAAAAGTAAGAACTTTCTAACTCTTAAGAAATATGCCAGGTAGAGGCTCATGGAGAGGAGGCAGAATGATGTCTGCCTCTTCTAGTGAAGATGAGACGGAGAGTGGAACGGCGGGGACCGCTGAACCCCTCTCTCAATCTACCTGCCAGCTACAAAGGGCGGGCGCCGCCAGTGCGCCAATAACAAGAAGAGAGTCGCCAAACACAATAGATAGGCGCCGCACCTCCTCCGAACCGGAGAATTTTCACCGGCGTGGGGAGAAGCGCCTAAAAGCAAGCTTCAAGCGACCTGCCAATGTCGGGCGCGAAGGGAAGCCTGCTGCTCCAAGCAGCATCGTCCCCTTCGACGTCACGACATCAAAACACTACTGGGAGGAGCGGGAAGACCGCATCGATATTAATACAATGGCATGGGGGGTTAACCAGGCGTTCCGCGATAGCATCGCGCCTGGTCAACCCATTCCGGGTGGAACTGAAGCAAGAGGGAAGCGTGGGGGAGGTGGATCTGTGCCCTCCCCCCTCGAAGACCTCCACTTGGAGATGCAGAGGGAGGCTGCCCTTCGCCAGGCAGCCAGAGATAAAAAGGAAGGGGAGGACAATCTGGCGTACCTCCGTGCGGTTTGCGCCCGCCTTGTCGAGCTGGGCTTACCGTGTACGGCGCAACTCCCGAAGGAGGAGCTCCTGCAAATCGAGGCCCGACTCCAAGGAGCCGCCCAAGTTACGTCATCGGCCACGTCATCACCTCCATCCTCAAACTCGCCAGCAACCCTGACAACTGGCCTCTCCACATCTCCTTCTCCACCCATAACGCCACCAGAGCCTTTCCAACACTGCTCACCGGTGCCGTCAATCACTCCGCCGCCTCCTCCTCATACACCATTATCGTCACCACCAACCTCCCGATGTGCCACGCCTCCACGCAGCGAGGCCGCCACACCAACTCCGACTCCAAAGCTACCTTCCATAGTGGTGGTTCCCCAACCTGTTCGTGTTCAGGTTCCCACTGGGGCTCGCCCCAAGGAGCCTCAACAGTCCTACAGGGGCCACCACTCTTCTCGAGACTCTCTTCAACGGCCACAACCACGTCGCTCTTCGCCACGTGGTTCCCATCTTTCGCCCCGACGCCGACCCGACGGAAGAAGTCAGCAGGAACAACGTGGTTCCTCTGGACGCGGCCCTCCGCTGCGTAATAACTTCGACCCAAGGGTCAGGCAAGACCTACAGGATCACCGAGTCCAACTGGACCGCGACCATCGCTATGAAACTCGGGGCCCTCCTACTTGGGTCCCGCGTCGCTCTCCTCCTCCGCCGCCTCCGGGCCGCCCTTCTGGACAACCTACGCCTACACCTTTGATGCCGCCACCTTCCGCAGAGCGTGCCGCGTTCTTGAAAAAACAGAAGGCCATCACAAACCTTCTGCAAGACGTCATGCGACAGGGAGGTGACCCCATGGAAGCACTGGGCCGTGCACCAGGAAGTGCCAAGCCACTGGAGGCGCTGAGCAGGAAGTCGGCATCGAAGCGACTACGTCAGCGGGCCCGCGATATGGCCCGGTCCGCCTTGCGCCATGCCAGGCCTATCACGGGTGCATCAGTTTCTTTGGAACCTGCGGCTCCAACACCAGCCCGACCAGCCGCACCGCCCACTGTACCCCATGCCGGGGCTACTCTGGGGCGGTTACCGCTGGATCATCCGTTCCGTGCAGCCACCTCCGGCGAGAGATTGCTCAACAATCGGTGGGTCACTTGGCAGCGCGAAGTGCGCTCGGCCAACACCCTTTACGTAGGACACTTCTCTTTGGAGGAAGGGTTTCCCCGTCTGGACCTCCCTCCCCGGGAGCGATATGTCGTGGGACTCTCCCGCCTAACAAGTGTCCTCATCACCATCGTCTTCCCAAGAAGACGGATTGTTGAAACCACCAGTTTCGCCGGAGATGCCATCGATGAAGCCACGGAAGCCCTTTTGGGAGCTTTCGTCAACTCCGTCTTTAGACTGCCAGCTGGACAGACGTTCCGTACCAGCCGTCACTACATTCCGGAACCGGATCCTCGTTACCGAATCGCCGTCTTATGGGACGCCGCTTGGGCTACACTGTACAACAAGCGGTCCTCCCGCAAGATTATCGGGGACCGGGACATCTTCAATATCTTCCACCGGGATCTACCTGACGACCAGGGACAATGGCTGTCTGCCGCATCCAGCTACCGATGAGGCCAGGTCCGGCGGGATTACCCCCCGTACGGTTCATGGACCCAGGATCCTCCCCACCCTCCGCAGCAGGGATAGCTGCGCGCCACATGTACTCATGTGGTTGCCACCCATCCGGGTGGCATTATCGAAAAATTTATAAAAAAATAAAATACGTTGCAACTGTTTTTTTCTTTTTAGATTTCAATAGCGGCTCGCCACTCAGCGAGCATTAATTATCTTTGTTTTATGTTTTCAGCCTTTTCCAATTTTTAAGGGCGCTGACACTTCGGTGCCAGTGCCTTTCCATAACCACCTCTGTACACGGTAAGTCCTCAGCCACCCATGTCTCCCCGCTGCGTAACTTGAAAACCTTCCACCCTTGGCTGGAGTACGAGGACGTACTCCAAGCAAAGTTGGAGGGTATGTAACACCCTGTAAATCGTGATCCCGCCAAAACCATAGCCTGGGGGGTAAACAACTCTCAACCGTCCCTCCCTCCTCTCTGGCTCACCTTTCTGACTCATGCCCAAGTGGCGGATTGATACATAAAGGACCATGGTCACTTGGACCTGGTTACACCTCGCAGGTGTACACAGGTCCAAGGTATAAAAGGACCATGTTCCTCTTTGTTCCTCAGTTCTTTCCTTTGCCTGTTTTTGCGATACATTCCAAATCATGGGCCTGAGGATTTCCAGTTAGTATTTTACTATTCACCCTTGTATCTGTACTTCTTACAAGGAATGAATAAAAGTGTTGTAATAAGAAGTAGCGTTGTCTCTATGTCTTTATGCTAATAACTTCTCTTCAGAGGCCGGAGGTTTCATAGGGCAGGAGCTATACGATTCTCAGCAGCTACAACATCTTCTCTAGTCGGAATACCGATGGAGAAGATGTATATCAGCATCAACCGGAAGAGAGAGAGATGGCCGCCACTCTCCTGCATTGATTTCACCCCCATGCAGAAGAGTGACTACAATCTATCTCCATCCAGCTCTCTCTACAGCTCGGATCTTCTCTGTGCAGGTGCCATACTGCTCAGAGAAGAAACGAAAAGTAGAAAATGTCATCTAAAGGTTGGTAATAAAATATTGGTTGATGTCAAAAGCTCACAGTTTGCAGAACTTTCGTTAAAAATGATTTAGAGCAATAACAAAAAAATAGCACGTGCATTAATGTATAGGCTTCACATTTTTTTGTATAAATTTTGAAAATGTTTTTCTATTTTTAAATAATATTTAAAATCTTCCGTTTTTTAACTACAATATTAAATCCCATAGACTCCAAAAATCCTCCCACAAAAGTTTGTAGAACTCTCGTTAAAAATGATTTAGAGCAATAAGCACGTGCAATAATGTATAGGCATCACATTTATTTATTTATATAAATTTTGAAAAGTAATAAAAACATAGCACGTGCATTAATGTGTATAGGCTTCACATTATTAATATATTCCTGTAATATAACGATTAAAACTTACTAACGTTTAACTATGTTGTAATAATCTTTAAATTGGCGATTGTCTGAATCATCGGGTCTATGGGCTCTATAGAAAAACGATGCTAGCGCTCTTTGTGGATATTTTTCAAAGTAATTTTACGATGTAGCCTCTTAAGAGCCTAAATACAGCATTCAGTTCAAAATTTCTCCGAATGTAGGTGCTGCGATCGTCAGATCAGAAGTCAGATAATAATTAATAGAAAAATAATTTTACGTGCTAAGCTTATAAACGGAAAACATCGTGAAGCCAATAGATTAATGCACGTGCTGTTTTTTATGTGATTGTTCTAAGTCGATTTTAATGGGAGTTATTCAAATGTTTGAGTGACATTTCTCTGGTCCTATGGGACTTAACATGGAGTTAAAAAATGTACGATTTTAAACGTTATTAAAAAATAGAAGGACCTTTTCAAAATTTATAAAAAGGAAACGTCGTGAAACCAATACATGAAAGTATGTGCTAATTATTTTGCTATTGTTCTAAATCGTTTTAACGAGAGTTTTTCACATGTTTCTGGGACGGTTTTTGATCCGATGGGATTTAACATGGGGTTAAAAAAAACGAACGATTTTGAACCTTGTTTAAAAATAGAAGGACCTTTTCAAAAATTATATAAATCGAGCACATAAAGAACAATACTTTTTATTGCATTTTGCGCTTTACTGTATTTTAATTGAGCGATTGTGAGTCCATTTCTTGCAGTTTTAGTAACACCATATAAGAACACTCATTTGTCTCGTTGTCGTCTGCTCAAAACAACAAGATGGACGACGTGTATCTAGGCTCTTAACATAGTTAAAAATTCGCGATTTTGAAATATTTTTTTAAAAAATATGAGCACACTTTTCAACCTTTTGACGTTATATCACTAGATAAACATACATTTAACTATCAAAATTGGACAACTTTAAATATGAAAAATAAACATATTGTCGCAAATGTGTATTTTAAAAACTAACGTTTTTTTTCATTAACATTGGGTCTATGGGCTCAACATAAAAACGATGCTAGCGCTCTTTGAGGCAATTTTTTGTGGTAATTTTGCTATGTAGCCCTCTTAAGTAATAAATGAAGGACCGGCCATTGACTGCAATAGGTTTAGACATTGTCAATAGAACTTTCAATAACAGGAAAACTAACAAAAAGAAAAATGTTCGCAAAACTTTTTGTTTTTAACTCTTAAGTGTGATGAATGGTTTTTCTTTCTTCTTCTGATCATTGCTACATTTCAGAAGATTTCTTTCTTTCTTTCTTCTTTTTTTTTTCAGTTGCTTTTCTTCTAGTTAATACAGAAGAATCTTAAGACAAATCAAATAGCAGATGCCAAACTATAGAATGAGAATGTGAAACTATCAAGAAAAACTAAGGGAATGAATGAATGAAAGAAAGAAAACTGGAAAAAGCCTACCACACACCAACTGCCACTATCACTACCACCCACGTTTAATTAAACTTAATCTGCTCTCATTGCCAAGAATCTGTCATTCTAGTCTGTTAACATCACTGTGCAATGGACACATTTTGGACACTGTCATTAAGACAGGTTTGCAACTTTTCACCAGATGAAAGAGTTTATTAGGCTATTTACAGGACCAATTTTCAGAGTAAATGTTCTCGCTCTCTCTCTCACTCTATCAGAGTTGTAAGACCCACTGTTTTACAACAAGTATGATGCCAAAAAGCAACACTCCTAAAAGTGTGGTGGTTTGCTGATAAGCCAAAATAATTACCACCAAGGCAAAAGTGTTAACTACCCTAATCTAAACTATTCAATTAAACATCCAGAATTGAGTCAGATTCTAACCTCTCATATTTATTTTAGTCAACTTTAAACAACATATTAGCAATTTAGTTTCAGGATTCACCTACTTTGTATAGTGTGTTATAGCCAATCTATCCTGGCCTACCTTAAACTCCTTTGAGTAAGAAAAACACAGCCATTAAAATGTTCATAAAACAACTAAAAATAATTTTAAAAAAAACAACAAACAAACAGAAAAAAACAGCGAATAATGCGTCATTGTGTTGACTTCGCCGTGGTTTACTTCAGGGGTGCCCAACTCCCCCTCCCCCCCCCTCCCCGACCAAATGCTGAAAGCGTTTTTTTTAACTTTTCAATTATAATTTTCATCAGTTTTAAATTGATCGAATTTGACATTGTTTGCATAAGCGTTTTGTGAATGAGTTTCAATTTAAAGACTATTTCAAACACATCTTTATAGATGTGTTTGAAATAGTCTTTAAACTTTGGAAAACACAACATTTTCCATATTTCGCGAGCATAGCGAGCGAGCAATTATTTTATAGTATACTCTTGCTATCAATTCCGGCGAGCGTGGCGAGCCGTAAAAAAACAGCACTTATAATATGACGCATAACAGTGGCTGAAAAACACTACTTTCTTTTAAAATATAAATGAAATAATAAAATCTTAAATTTGGATTTTCGCCCATTCTGATTATTACAAAAATATTTTAATACAAGATTTCCATCACCACTCAAAAAGGCAAATGGCGAGTTGCTCACCAGACTAGCCCCCTGTGGGCACCCCTGGTTTACTTTATATTTTTTTTAAAATTATTTTTAGGTATTTTTATGAACATTTTTTAAAGGCTATTATTACTCAATGTAGTTTAACATATTTAAGAGCCTAGATACAGCGTTTAATTCAAAATTTCTCCGAATGTAGGCGCTACGATCGTTTTTCATAAAAAAAAAAGTTTTTTTTTTTAAACATTTTTTTTTTCAGGTTTGAAGTCGCATAATAATTAATAGAAAAATAACATCACGTGCTAATCTTATAAAAGAGAAACATGGTGAATCCACAAGATTAATGCACGTTCAAATTTTTTTGTTATTGTTCGAAATCGTTTTTAACGAGAGTTCTTCAATTGTTTGTGGAACGGTTTTTTTGGTCCAATGGAATTTAACGTGGAGTTAAAAAAAAACGAACGATTTTGAACCTTGTTTAAAAATAGGACCTTTTCAAAATGTATATAAAGCAAGCATGTAAAGAACAATGCTTTTTATTACATTTTGCGCATTCCTGTATTTTAATTGAGCGATTGCGAGTGTAACGACCCGGCTGGTCCGTCACAACACCTTGGTAAGAATTTACCTTCTTACTAGCTCCATACTCTTTTTGGGGTGGGATTGCAGTGTTAGCTGCCCTCCTACCCACGGTAGATTCCCAATGGAACCACCGTAATACCGGCGCTAAGTACCGGCCACAAGATGGAAACAGGACAGTGACGATTCGGTGTAACCCCACACCGGAGCGCCCATCCTCCCCACGGTTACTTTCCCAATAAATGAACATGAACACCAGTGTAGTTAAAATAATATAAAAATGTTTATTAACCATAATCACTTACTGTTATATACCAGTCTCTCCTGGACATCTTGTCCAGCAGAGCAAAAACCAAAGAAAACAAACAAACAGATGATCTATGACGTGGCAGGCCTCTCCTGCACTCATCTTCTGGGTCTCTACTATACACAGGCATTTAGAAATCGGGACGAACACAAGTTGGCTCTGCGTTTTTTATGACAACTGGCTGTGACGTCAGACTACATAATCAACCAATTAGAAGTTGCATTCGTCATAAAAAGGACGGAGCTAACTTGTGTTCTTCCCGATTTCTAAATGCCTGTCTACTACACTGTCCTGATATAATGGCCGCCATGTACTTATATACTACCCCCAGGCTGCTCCACCTGGGGGAGGACAGCGACCCTGCTGGGTTTATGTCGTCTGCCGGGCTGCCTACTATAGCAGCCTAGCAGACAACATCAGGATATAGTCTACTCCTTATAATACAAGAAGAATCCAGACTGGGTCATCACATGAGGCGATGTCTTGCAAGTTTAGTAATGCCATATAGTAAAGGCGCAGTCACACTAGGCTGGTTTACAAGCTGCTGGTTGCTGCTGGCTATTAGCAGCAACAGCAAGTAGCACCTGCTGTGGGTTCACACTTCTCCAGTCATTGCAAAAACACAAACTCTTAACAACAACCAAACCAAGCAGTGTAGTTTCAACTACCACTAGTGCCACTACTAGCAACAAAAAGTTCACACTAGATGGCAGCAGCAGGAAGGGAGTCACATGATCAGCTGGTAGCTGCTAAAGTTGGACATGTCCAACTTCACCAGCCGCTGTTAAAAACCCACTGGAGAAAGCAGCTGCTAGTTGCAGTTCAGACTATGCTGCTAGAGCGCTACAACCAGCCAGCAGCAACCAGCGGCTGGGAAACCAGCCTAGTGTGACTAGCGGTATAACACTCATTTGTCTTGTTGTCATCTGCTCAAAACAACAAGATGGAGGCTCTTAAAAATTTGCGATATTGTCTATATATCCCCAATAAATGAACAGACAGGGATTCGATTAGGGAATTTTTAGTTAAGTTTTGGAATAAGTTTTACGATAAACTTAATAAAATATTGAAATATTGATCGCAAAATAAATGAATTTGTATCAAAAATTTTAAAATTTAAGTTGAAAAAAATACAAAACCGAAAAACTGTGGTTTTCCCAAACTCCTATGCGTATTTGTTTAGAATTGTTTTTTTTTAGATTATTGATATTTTTTTATAAATATGGATACTTTATTGAGAAAGTTTTGAAAATGTTCTATGAAAGTAAGAAGAAAATGAGGAGAATAAGAAGAAAAAGAAGGAAAAAACATCTCCAGTTAGTTTTTTGTTTCATTGTTATCTAGCTTTCAAGCTATGCTTTTTTTTTTTTTCTTTTGCTGACTGCATTTTTAAAAAGGTATCCATGACACAGTGAGTGGAAGATCGTGAATTTTCACTTCCGCTTGGGGACTCATCACTTTCAAAAGAGATGTTAATATTGTAGAAAATGTTTTTTTTTTTATTATTTTTTTCTTCTGATGCGAGGAACCCATATATCTGATCCAAACGAGAAAAAAAAAAATCGCATTTTTTTGTCTTTCTTGCTTTTAAGATTCTATTTTGTGATCTCAATAACAATTTTTTTTGTCTGCCGTTAAAAAAAAAAAAGAACCAATGAAAGTTTCAAACTGCATAAAACAGAATAAAATATGGGTTGTTGCAGGTGGCTTAACTGTCATTCTAATCAGGATATCAAATGTTTTAGATAACTTTATTTTTTTTAATTGCACTTGCATAGAGTTGGAGTCTGATAATAGTTTTAAAAGGCTACATTGTAAAATTACTTTGAAAAATCTCCACAAAGAGCGCTAGCATCGTATTTCTATTGAGCTCATAGACCCGGCATTAAAGAGAAGACGTTAATTTTTTAAAATACACACAGTCGCTCCAATATGATTATTTTTCATATTTAAAGTTGTTCAGTTTTGCTAGTTCAAAGTGCAATGTGCACCTTAAATATATGCTGATCGAGTGATAGAATGACAAAAAATTGGTAAGTGTGGTTCTATTTTTTTAAAAAACTATTTCAAATTCGCGAAATTTCTAACTCTTTATGTTAAACTACATTGAGTACGCGCTCATAAGCAAAAAAACATCCATTAAAATGATCGTAAAAATACCTAAAAAATAATTTTTAAAACCCACAATTAAACTGCAGTGAAGCCAACACAATGGTGCACGTGCTGATTTTTTTCTGCTTTTTTAAAATTATTTTACGTATATTTACGAGCATTTTAATGGATGTTTTTTTTTTGCTCATTTGGGCATACTAAATGGAGTTTAACATAAGAGTTAGAAATTCCTGATTTTGAAATAGTTTTTAAAAATAGAACCGCACTTACCAATTTTTTGTCATTCTATCACTCGATCAGCATATATTTAAGGTGCACACATTGCACTTTGAAAACTTAATATTTTACAGTTTTAAATATGAAAAATAAACACATTGCCGCGACTGTATATTTTAAAAATTAGCATTTTGCCTTTAACAACGGGTCTATGGGCTCAATAGAAAAACGATGCTAGTGCTCTTTGCGGAGATTTTTCGAAGTAATTTTGCGATGTGTAGCCTCTTAAAAAAAGTTGAGTTTTAGTTTTGTTTTTCTATGTTTGTAACTCTGGAAGCAACTTCAGTTTGTGTTTTGTAATAGGCTAAGTTTAAAGCCCATTTAATGTTAGTTATGTAGGTCGTTTGTAAGTGTTGTTGTGCCTTCATTTGCTAAGCTCCTAGACTTGTGTGAGATTAAAATGAACGTTGACAAGAATTGTGTTCAGCAATTATTATTGGTCGTGAAACCTTGATGTGCTAATAATCTTGCAAGCAAAAGAGAGGTGACTACTGCTGAACCATCATTTTATTTACACGGTTGCTGGAGCCTACAAAAGGTAGCAGCTGAGCTCTATAGCTTATGGAAACTTGCTTGATTTTTTTTTTTTTTACAACTGCAAATCGAATGTGTTTTCGACCAAATATATTAACCACGTCTTTTCTGGTGTAGTCAGCCGTTAAACATGTCATGCATATACAGCGAGCCAAACGGCTAAGACGTTTAATATTGTAAAACACAGGCCTCGGGTCACTTCAATTGCTTTTTTTTTTTCATCAGTCACTGAGAATTCACTTTCTAATTAAATCCTAAGGAAAGAGGCATTATTTGAAAATAGACGTCAACTTGAAAGACTAAGGCTTGTTTCACACGGAACACTTTGTGGCGACACAAAAAGTGGTCGCTTTTTTTGCAGACCGTGGATTACATTGCCCTATTTCGCAAAAAAGTATGGACTAATTTAAAATATTGTGTTCCTTGTAATTTTTACTGTCTTAAGAGCGGTGACAGTTCAAGACCAGTTGATGTGCAGCATCAGATGTCGGCAACCCGTGCCCGGATCCGACCTCCCATGGTTTTTTTTTTCTGGGTTTGACGGGGCCGATCTTGGGTTTACGTCTTGTAATGTACGGGTGTACTGGTTTTGCATTAGTAGTTTTGGGGAATAGGGCCCAGGAGATGTTCACACAAGCCACAGTCACCAGGTTTTTTTGCACCACAGTGGCAATGAGTGATTAAGTCCTGCCACAAATGGTGACCACTGCCTTTTGTCTGGGGTGATCAAGGCCATACTAAGTGGTCTGCAATGACAGTAGGCCATAGTCTTGTGTGGCTATTTTTCACACGAGAAACTGGGTGGTTTGCAGGCCGGAACAAGGGTTTCATGTGCTGTAGCGAGGCGTAAAATTTTCACTCCAGTCGTATTCTGTAACAACCACCTGTCTACATATCCACCATAATGTCTTCCAGCAAGCTTACCTATTCCCACCCAACTTACCTATTTACACCCATTCACCTGTCTATCAATGCTAACCCCCCCCCCTTCTTGCGAGATGCAAAATAAAAATAATACGGGGCAAAAATGCTTGACAAAAAAGAAAAATGTTATTTAAAGTAAACTACATATAATTATTATTGGCCTAATCAATTTTTAGTAATCATAGGTCACTCAGTGACCTACACTTTAGAATCATAGGTCACTCAGAGGACCGATTAAAACGATGAACCTATGAATGGATGAACATTGTGATGTAACTCTAAAACTCGAAACATAATGGGTATATTTTTTTATATCGGTGATTAGGTGGGGTTACGTTAAACACAGCCCCCAAATTAAAAAAAAATGTGGGTCACTCACTGAGTGACAATTCGTCTACAGACAGCTATCTGAAAGTGTTACTGAGTGACTTACTGTATGATTCTAAAGTGTAGGTCACTGAGTGACCTATGATCCTAAAGTGTAGGTCACTGAGTGGCCTATGATTCTAAAGTGTAGGTCACTGAGTGACCTATGATTCTAAAGTGTAGGTCACTGAGTGACCTATGATTCTAAAGTGTAGGTCACTGAGTGACCTATGATTCTAAAGTGTAGGTCACTGAGTGACCTATGATTCTAAAGTGTAGGTAACTGAGTGACCTATGATTCTAAAGTGTAGGTCACTGAGTGACCTATGATTCTAAAATGTAGGTCACTGAGTGACCTATGATTCTAAAGTGTAGGTCTCTGAGTGACATATGATTCAAAAGTGAAGGTCACTGAGTGACCTATGATTCTAAAGTGAAGGTCACTGAGTGACCTATGATTCTAAAGTGTAGGTCACTGAGTGACCTATGATTCTAAAGTGAAGGTCACTGAGTGACCTATGATTCTAAAGTGTAGGTCACTGAGTGACCTATGATTCTAAAGTGTAGGTCACTGAGTGACCTACGATTCTAAAGTGTAAGTTACTGAGTGACCTATGATTACTCGATTAGTCTGTTCCATTTCAATTAAACACTAAAAAAATTACATTTTGGTAAAATGCGCCCCTGGGGGCTTTTGCGCCCTAGGCAACCACCTAAGTTCACCTTATCAATGGGCCAACCCTGGTTATGTTGAAATGAAGCCAACATAAGGGCAGTCTCAGACAATATGTGCACTTATCCTACACTGTCACCTTGAATCGTTTGCATAATGGAATGGGTGTTTTCTATATTCTGATTTGTTAGACTTCTTTCTTTACGAGTTGTATGACTTGAACTATAAAAACTGTCCACGATTTTATAGTCATTCGAATTTCGATGGTCCAATGTAGGGAAAAGCAATAACAATGTCATTCTTGTGTGCATTTGAGGTCGTAAATTCACATGCCGGAATTAAAACCACTGTTAACAAGCAAAAAACATTTCTGTTAGACATTTCTCTCTGCAGGTTTTTATATTTGTTTTTCTTTTTCGCAATTTGTCTTACTGCTTATAATTCTAGCTGAAATGACGTGCATGCACAAACGTCATCAATACATTATGTAGTAGAAGCGAAAAATGTGTTTACAAACGCACCAACCCACATGAACATGGATGCAAAAAAGGAGAACACAAACGGAAAAATTCGGCAAAAATATCAGGCTAGTAAAGAATCTTCTTAAAGCATTGTTTCCGCTTATACTCGTCTATTTTGAGTGGAAACGCGCCTTAAGGGTAACAGCAGACGACAGACAGTCAGTGGCAGACTAAATTGTAGTAAGGTCAGGGCACACGACCGACAGTCTGTCAGATGTCTGAGGCCGACAAAACGCAAAAGCACACAACTGTCAGCTTTTCAGTAATTGTGCTTGTGCGTGGATGCCTGTTATCATGCGTGCGCAACTTAAAAAACTCTCAAAACTACTATAAACTGTAAAGCTGGAACTTCGTACATGCTACGTTGAGCGTAGCGTCTGGAACTAGCAACTAGTGACTAAAATAGCGACTTGAAGTAGCAAGTTGCTAGTTGCTGGCACACACTACATATGTGCTGCAACTATAAGCGTTGTGGTGTGTAATACTGTAGTAATGTAGTTCCACTGTAAACTTCCAACTAAAATTGAAGTGAGAGAATCGAAGATGCCATATGCAAAAAAATCTGGTCTCTGATTGGTTGTTGGGTAGCAACTTGAAAAGTTTGTGACTTGAAGCTTCTGTTTGAACAGAAGCTTGGCAACTGAGTAGCAAGTCGCGACGCTTTGACAAGTCGCTAATATTTGCTTTTATATGGCATGAAGACGCGCATGTGTGCTGACGCTCGCTCGACATCGCGTGAATGAAGTTTAAGCTTAAGACTAATTAGTAGTTTGTGTGCGCGTCCATGGCTGAATACAGGTTCCCTGTGCCACCAGGGGCGGATTTCCCATTAAGCAGAGTAGGCAGCTGCCTAGTGTGGCATTTTTTTGTAGGGGGGAGGGGGGGAGTGGCAAATTTTTTTAAAAACATGTTTTTTGTTCAATTTTTTGAAATTTTTTTGGGTTATCCAAAAGTGGTTGTCATGAGCCAGCGCCCCTGTGAGAGGGGTCAGGCTGTTGCTGCCTAGGAGTGGCAAAATTGTAAATCTGCCCCTGCATACCACTGCCGACAGGGTGGCATATGCAGTAGGTTTTTGTCCTCGGTGAGTCACCCTTACCAGATCAGGTTCGGACACCTTACAAAACAAACAAAGGAATGGAAGCATCATTGAAAATGATTCTCATTTGTAGATAATTTAGCATGAGGACTCAATGGCAATCTGTATAGATGGATTGTAATATGGGCATGCAGATTAATTATATATTAATTTGTATATACTGATTTGGAAACTGTCCGTATAGGTTGTAACTTTCAATAAAAATTTGCAAAAAAACTAGCAGTGTGCACAATGACGTGCTAAAATTTTAGGCAATGTGCAGAATTCATAACTCTTTAGGAAATGTGCAAAGTTCGTAAGGCATTGTGCAAAATCTCTTGTGTTCGTGAGTTAGTTTAGTTAGGTTATGTTTTATTAAGAGCCTAGATACACGTCCTCCATCTTGTTGTTTTGAGCAGACGACAACGAGACAAATGAGTGTTCTTATAAGGTGTTACTAAAACTGCAAGAAATCCACTCACAATCTCTCAATTAAAATACAGTAAAGCGCAAAATGCAATAAAAAGTATTGTTCTTCACGTGCTCGATTTATATAATTTTTGAAAAGGTCCTTCTATTTTTAAACAAGGTTCAAAGTCGTTCGTTTTTTTAACCCCATGTTAAATCCCATTTTCCCCAAAACCGTCCCACAAACATTTGAAAAAACTCGTTAAAAACGATTTAGAACAATAACAAAATAATTAGCACATACATTAATGTATTGGCTTCACGATGTTTCCTTTTTATAAATTTTGAAAAGGTCCTTCTATTTTTTAATAACGTTTAAAACGTTTTTTAACTCCATGTTAAGTCCCATAGGAGCAAAAAACCGTCACCCAAACATTTGAAGAATTCCCATTAAAACGACTTAAAACAATCACACAAAAATTAGCACGTGCATTAATCTACTGGCTTCACGATGTTTCCTTTTTATAAGATTAGCACGCGAAATTATTTTTCTATTAATTATTATGTGACTTCGAACCGGGAGAAAAAACGTTAAAAAAACCGTTTTTCAATCAATCAACGATCGCAGCGCCTACATTCGGAGAAATTTTGGAATAAACGCTATATCTAGTCTCTTAAATTAAGCTGATTGCGTGGGGTACGTCTGGAGTGCAGCCTCCAGTTTTTAAATAATTATTTGATTTAATGTGAATTATTTTATTTTGGACATTGCCTGAAAAGTTGGGGAATTTGCATGTTGTCTGAATAGTTAGGAATTCGGCACATTGCTTGAAAAGTTAAGGATTTTGCGCATTGTCTGAACAGTTAGGAATTTTGCACATTGCCTAAAGACTTATAATTATTAATTATGTGGTGAATTTGTATATTGCCTATTTAATGTAAGCATTATACACATTGTCATTGTCTGTTTGTTTTAGTAATTCTGCAAATTGACTAAAATATGTTGAATTTTGCAGTCACTAGCAGTTTGGTGGTTTTGCAGATTGTCTAATAAATGTGCAGAATCACTTGATTTTTCACATTGTCATATACGCAATCAATTCTTTGCCACAGGCCCTTTGTGCTGCTTGCAGAGTAATTATTCAAATCAAATAAGGTGATAAGAAGCAATTTCAGAAGCAGCATATTTATTGTGTTATTTTTAGAGGCTCCTGAAAGTTTCCAATTTCAAAACATTTCGAAAAAAAAAAAAATTGTTTCCACCTCTAAAAAGGTTTCCCTACGACTGATTTAAAAAAGATCTATAAACGGAATATAAATTTGGTCTCTTTTATTTTCAGTATCTATTGGTAGGCCTACTGGTAACCCATACGAAAACTCTATTATTGGCCCATTGTTCGCATTGTCATTTTTTTTTTCAGTTCATTTCTGTTGCCTTTAAACAATCCTCTTAAATAGCTATATTTATTTGGCCCGCTCGCCATCACCAATGTCTCATCTTTTATGTTTTTTGTGGTGATCATATACAGGGTGACAATGAACAAAACAAAAACTGAAATATTTATTTTAAGAGGCTATATCGCAATCTCCACAAAGATCGCTAGCATCGTTTTTTTATTGAGCTCATAGACACAATGTTTAAGAGCCTAGATATAGCGTTTATTTCAAAATTTCTCCGAATGTAGGCGCTGCGATCGTTGTTGATTGAAAAACGGTTTTTTAACGTTTTTTCTCCCGGTTCGAAGTCACATAATAATTAATAGAAAAATAATTTCGCGTGCTTATCTTATAAAAAGAAAACATGGTGAAGCCAATAGATTAATGCACGTGCTAATTTTTGTGTGATTTTTCTAAGTCGTTTTAATGGGAGTTCTTCAAATGTTTGGATGACAGTTTTTTGCTCCTATGGGAATTAACATGGAGTTAAAAAAACGTACGATTTTAAATGTTATTTAAAAATAGAAAGAACTTTTAAAATTTAGAAAAAGGAATAATCCTGAAGGCAATAAACACGTGTAAGTACGTGCTAATTTTTCTGATTGCTCTAAATCATTTTTAATGAAAGTTCTCTTAACTTTTGTTGGACGGTGTTTTAGTCCTATGGGATTTAACATGGAGTTAAAAAACGTACGATTTTAAACGTTATTAAAAAATAGAAGAACCTTTTCAAAATTTATAAAAAGGAAACATCGTGAAGCCAATACATGAATGTATGTGCTAATTATTTTGTTATTGTTCTAAATCGTTTTTAACGAGAGTTTTTCAAATGTTTGTGGGACGGTTTTTGATCCAATGGGATTTAACATGGGGTTAAAAAAACGAACGACTTTGAACCTTGTTTAAAAATAGAAGGACCTTATCAAAAATTATATAAATCGAGTACGTGAAGAACAATACTTTTTATTGCATTTTGCACTTTACTGTATTTTAATTGAGGGATTGTGAGTGGATTTCGTGCAGTTTTAGTAACACCTTATAAGAACACTCATTTGTCTCGTTGTCGTCTGCTCAAAAGAACAAGATGTACGTGGATCTAGGCTCTTAAGAAGAAACCTTAATTTTTAAAATACACGCTGGAGGCAATATGTTTATTTTTCATTTTTAATCTTGTCCAATTTTCGTGGTTCCAAGTGCAATGTGCACCTCAAATATATGCTGATCTAGTGACAAACTACAAAAAATGGTAAGTGCTGTTCTATTTTTAAAAACTATTTCAAAATCGCGACTTTCTAACTCTTATGTTAAACTCCATTGAATAAACGCCCAAATAAGAAAAAAAAAAATCAATTAAATGTCATTGCGGTTTATTTGTGTTTTTTTTTTAAAAAATTTTTACGTATTTTTTTTACCAACATTTTAATGGATGTTTTTTCTTACAAAGGCGTACTCAATGGAGTTTAACATAAAAGTTAGAAATTCGCGATTTTGAAATAGTTTTTAAAAATCGAACCGCACTTACCAATTTTTTGTCTTTATATTACTAGATGAAGGTATATTTAAAGTGCACATTACACTTTGAACTATCAAAATTGGACAACTTTAAATATGATAAATAAACATAATGCCACCACTGTGTATTTTAAAAATGAACGTTTTTTCTTTAACATCGGGTCTATGGATTCAATAGAAAAACAATGCAAGCGCTCTTTGTGGAGATTTTTCAAAGTAATTTTTCAATGTAGCCTCTTAAATAAAAGAACCCAACTTTTTTTTTTTAAAAAAAAAGTCGCCATCTTTTTCAGACACATAACGAAATAAATGTTGAGATCACACAGAACTGTATTATTTACGAACAGCATGGGTCTTAAGTCATGAAAACTATTATTAAAACGACCTTTCACATGACTGGAAATATGCTTTCTTTGTTATATTCATAAAGAGCATTTTTATGGCTTATTGTTTTTTTTGTTGTTGTTGTTGGAGGGAACCAAGTTGGGGTAAAGCTGTATAAAAAACGAAATACATCAACAGTGGGTTAAAGTGTTTAGATCTAAAGCCTCATATACAATACAACAAGAAACGTTGCAAATCACAATATTGTCCTACATATGTGGGCCCTGTTTCTCAAAATTCGAGTGCATGTCTTGACCAGGGCTCCGTAGAATTCACTTGTATTACAAGTTTAATCGTTTTGACAATCGTTGCTTGTTTGGAAAAAAATTCCTGGAGGTGTAATGGTCTCTTTAATTTCTAGTATTTGTATCCTTAAAAAGTAGTCTTGACGTGGTTCTCTGGAAAAAATTTATCAACTAATAATAAGCCTTATGTCCAATAAGCGCCTCTAGTGGCAGTAGGCTAAAAGATGGGCCACCTAAGAAGTTAGCAGACGAAACCTTAACATAGAACTCTATGGAAAAATTGCTGCACTGGTAAGTTTTTTTGCCGTTTTCTCGCAAAGTGCACGCCCAATTTTCGTGAATTCTTGAAAAAATAAAGACAAAAGGACGTAGTTTCACATTCTTGCATTAGTTTTTTTTAATATTTCACATTGTTTTGTTGTTTAAACCTAAACTTTTAACATGGAAGCCAATGGAGATTTCGATATGTCTGTAAGTTATTTTGCTTATTTCTTGCAAATTACTTGCAGAATTATCGTGAAGTTTCAAAGAAACAAAGAAAAAGTATGTAGTTTCACAATCAAGCATTGGTTTTTTAATGTCCATCGTGGTTTGTTTGTTTTCAATGTTTTATTCTGAACCCTACACTGAATAGTTGAAGTGAATTTTTTGAATAACACGTGAAAAACAAACAAACAAGAAGAACATTTAATTAAACAATGGTTGATTATAAAACTACGTATTTTATCTTTATTCCTTTAAAATTTCACGATAATTGTGCAAGTAATTTACAAGAAATAAGCAAAAGAACTTACCGACTTATTGAAATCGCCATTGGTTTCCATGTTAAAAGTTTCGGTTTAATAGCAACGTTCAGAACAAAACATCAAAAACAACAAAACAATGTGAAATATTAAAAAAAACTAATGCAAGGATGTGAAACTACGTCCTTTTGTCTTTATTTTTCAAGAATTCACGAAAATTGAGTATGTAATTTGCGAGGAAAACGGCAAAAAAACTGCAGCGCAACGATTTTTCCATAGAGTTCTATGTTAAGGTTTCGTCTACTAACATCTTAGGGGGCCATCTTTTAGCCTACTGCCACTAGAGGCGCTTATTGGACATATGGCTCATTCAGAAACAAAACTTTCATTAATTTTCATGAACCGACATTAAACACAGCCTGTCCGCATTTTTGGACAATAACCAAAACAGTTCTACAATTTACTCAAAATTTTTATTTCATGTCATTATCTCTGTAGCATTGATTCCCTTGGTCCGACATGTCCCACAATGTGGATTCGGTTGGTTAGTCCAGATCTGATTCTGACTAGGATACTCTTGTTTTGCTATGGAAACTTCAGAATGCTTCCCAAATTGTCAAGACTCTATTTGTGCTTGACAAACTTTTCATGTACGTAGCGGACTCCTTGAGCCGGTCGGGCAACATACTTCGGTCGTGCCTCGATGAATGAACCTAACAAGACGATCAAACTTAATCGAAGTCCCTCCTCGCCGTGTTTCACCGGCTTATGTCCTGTAGACTGTGGCGAGGGACTCCGAGTAAGTTTCGCCGTCTTTTTTCGGTTCGTTCACCGGGGCACGACCGACCGAAGTACGTTGTCCGCCCGGCTCAAGATGTTCGGTACAATTTTGAAAAGTTTGTCACGCCCAAATCTGCAAAACTAGAGCCAAAAACCATTTGTGGAACACCCTGTATTTTTTTATACATATAAAAATACAAAAGAGGGTCGCATAAAGCTCACGTTGATTTCCATTCCATTCTTTCATAAATCCCTTGATAGTTTTGAAGCATGGCTGTTGAAAATGATTTTTGGAGAATGGATCAGAGAAATATACTCGGCAAAAAGGCAGGATGTTTGCAAAGCCATAAACGGAAGTGAAAAAAAGCGAATTTTTAAGGTGCCATTCAAGAAAAAAAAAAAAAAAAGCACACCTGGAGTAGAAACATCAGAAAAAGGAGAAAAAGCAAAAACAAAAAACAAAGAAAGAAATGCCCAAATCGTATGTGATGCATTTTTTTTTGTGTGACATAAAACTATATTAATAATTCAATATAAAATGATGTTGAATTTCAAGAAGAAAAAATATTTTTTATTGACAGATAATAAAAAAAAATTGCAGTTTGTGTTTATTTCATGAGGTTGTATTTCACAAGTAAAATCCCAAATGGCACCAAAGCTGCAAACATTCTTAAGCAATTTTATTTGAAAAGGGCATTCAAAAAAAATGAATATAAAATATAAGAATTTTGATGAATTCACTTATTTAAGCGAATGTGCTTTTTTATGGGAGGCCACCACCAAGCTATATAGGCCAACCATAATATGATACCAAATTCAAAAAGTTTTGTTTTTAGTATTTCACTTATCAGTTACCACATTTGACATACAACTTATGGCGGGGAGGGTTTTATTTTGGTTTGGTGCTTGTGTTGAAGTGACAAGCAAAGACAAGCAGTTGTACCCAGCACTAACTTTTCGTTTGCCCCGCCCTTTTATGAGCGTCAGACCAAAAATGAACCAATTAGAAATTGAAAAGGGTGGGGCATGTGACATCAGACCAAGCAAGTAACCAATTAGAAATTGATGACGCTCATGAAAGGGACGGGCATACGAAAAGTTAGCGCTGGGCACAACTGCCTGTGTTGGCGTTACGAGGTTGGTCAATTCGAATTTGGCCAATAGGAACGCAGTATTTTTTCTCCCAATAAAATTAGCTGTGAACATAAGTAAAAAAAAAAAAAGCTCCGAAAACCAGGGTTAATAAAATAATATATCTGTAAATTAGGTGGCGTTATGTTAATTTAAGCTTGTTGCAGGGGGTCTGGGTGGTGCAGCCCCCCAGAATGTAAAAATAATAATTATTAAGTTGAAATGTACATCTGGCAACACTGCAAGCAAAAAAGTGGCTTTAGTATTCTGTTTAGAATACTACAGATTCTGAATAGCGGATTTTATATGCTACAAAAATAGAATACTGCGTTCCTATTGGCCAAATTCAAATTGAACAAAGGTATCGTCTAACACAGGATGTTGTGCTCGGCACTAACTTTTTGATTGCCCCGCTCTTTTATGAGCAACAGACCAAATATCAACCAATTAGAAATTGAAAAGGGCGGGGCATGTGACATCAGACCAAGTAACTAACCAATTAGAAATTGATGACGCTCATAAAAGTGCAGGACATACGAAAAACTAGTACTGGGCAGAGATGCCTGTCAAGCAAACTTCTATTTGAGGAGTATTGTTGGACTAAAGCCCCTATCACACTAGCAACTTTTGATGAAACTTTGATGCAATAAAACTTACAATGTGACATGCAACTTTTTTGTTTATAGTGTGATATGATATGCAACTTGATAAAACTTCCTTTTATAACTAGTGTGAGACTCGGTCTCATTGAGTTACACATGTTCAACTTTTGACAGATTTTTTTTTTGAACCTTTCTTACAAACAACCAATCAGGTTATATGCCGAAAATGACATCAAAACTTTGAATGAATTTCCGGTTTCATGAATTTCCTGTTAGCTGATCATAATAATGGCTTATACACTGTGTATAAGTAAAGAAGTTTTGAAAACATGATTGGAACTAGGTTGCAAAACTAGTTCCATGTGTGATATAGAAGTTTATTACAAAGTTCTTTGCAAGTTTAAGATACTTTGTAATAAACTTCTATATCACACATGATCACAGCGATTATTCCAAGTCCAAAAAGGAAACACAAAGTGACAAATACACAAACTCTCAAACATTGTAACAGTGCCTCAAAACTATATTGAAGTGCCAGAGCACAACAGACAACCAACAGACCTAAAGGCAACCTTGCATGCCAGTATTATTCTTCTGGCCCTTGGGAGGGGCCCACTATCAATCACAGGTCAAACTGACCAATGATCGACCCTGGTTCCAAAACACTACCATTTTTGGAACTAATTTCTAATAATTATGCAAATAATTTGGGGAATATTTTCTGAATTTTTACCTGTCACAAGCCGTGAGAATATTATATAAAATCCAAATTTTCTTAATATTACGTGTTAAAGGAATTACTACTTTACTACTTTAACATGTGTTGCGGGCCTCGAGGGCCACCTGGGCACCAGGGGGATGCCCATTCATAAGGGCGGCAAGGAATATGAAGTTACTCACACACGTGCGAGAATGGCCCATGTGTGGGTGGTGTCACAATTTGGTGTTGTAGAATATATTGTGGTGTTGTAGTGTATTTGGTGTTGTTGTGGTATATTGTGTTGTGGTCTATGGGCTCAATAAAAAAACGATGCTAGCGCTCTTTGCGGAAATTTTTCGAAGTAATTTAGTGATGTAGTTACAAGTTAAGAAGTTAAATGTATGTAAGTTAAAGTTAAAGGAACAAGTTAATGATGAATGATGATATTAATCGAGGACAATCTTTTTCCCCACTATTCTTGATCTCAAATTTGGTACCAAATACCACCTTACAGATCCGTACCAATGTTTTTGTGTTAATGTGTGGCTCTTTGCTATATAGAAATTGAAAGCTTTTGCCTATTTCAGGTTTTTTCTTTATTCCTTTCTCCAGCTAATAATTTGGTGAAAAATCCTCTTAGATGTAAAAAAAGAAGCTTCTTGGCCATTTATTTGTTTGGTATCTAAGCTTACTTCATTTAAAAAATAGGAAGGAAAAAAAATTGCTCATTGATAAAGCTTTAGAGTAAAGAGAGAGAGAGAGAGAGAGAGAGATAAAAAAAAGCACATGTAGACCTACACAAGAGCCACACAAAAGACAAGAGTTTGCTCCACTTTAGATGTGCTGCACACATCTTTGTTATGGTACAAATCAAACAATTGGTGGTTCTTTTTTTTTTTAAAAAAAAAAAGAAAAACCCATTATGCTTCAATGGTAAAAGATTTAAAAGATGTTTAAATGGAGGGCTCACTGAGCCACTTGACATGTCTTTTAACAATTTTGTTCAGACTGTACAGATAATACTGTATTGAACAAATACCCATACACAAACACAAAAGAGGAGACAAAACATGCGCGCAACGGACACAAAGCAGCAAACCCTTTCCACTAAAAAAAAAAGAAACAGAGAGTGAAAGAAAGATATGGAGCCCTGCAGAGGACTTTTCCAAATTTTTGTTTAAAATTTCGACATCGTCGACTTTATTCTCGACATGTCGACTTTTTCTAGAATTTCGACATGACTTTATCCTCGCCAGGTCGACCTTTTCCAGAATCTCGACATGTCGACTTTAATCTCGACATGTCGCGATTAAAAGTCGACCTGTCGAAAATAAAGTCGACATGTCGAGTTTTGTAAAAAGTCGACATATCTAGATTAAATGTCGACATGTCGAGATTAAAAGTCGCCATGTCGAGTTTAATAAAAGGTTGACATTTCGAATATAAAGTCGACATGACGAGTTTTATAAAAGGTCGACATGTCGAATATAAAGTCGACATGTCGAAAATAAAGTCGACAAGTCGAGTTTTATAAAAAGTCGACAAGTGGAGTTTTATAAAAAGTCGACATGTCTTGATTAAATGTCGACATGTCGAGATCTAAAACAAAGTCGCATACTCTTTACAAGGCTCCGTAGAAAGACAAATACATCGCCTCCAGAAAAAAAGAACAAGAACACGCGCGGACACGCACATGTGCGCGCGCACACTTGAATAAAAAAAATCTCACTTTATTTGAAACCGAAAAAAAAAAGCTTTTACTAAATGGATTTAATAGAATAGAATTGCGCACCAAAATGAATTCAACTCAAGAGATGTCTGTCTTTTATTCGTTTTTTTTTTTGTAGTCTTTAAAAAAAATCTCTGCAGAATCAAAATCACTTCAACTAAGATATTTTCAAACCCAATACAATGTTTTTTCTTCTTCTTCTTCCAATGTCTTTCAAACACTTATTTCGTGATCAGCACACTGCTTGCTTATAAGGTGATTCAGTGTGGTTAAAATACTGGATATAGACTTTTGCCCTAACGACACCTGCCCTACGGACTCTCGCCCTACAGACACTTTCCCTAAAGGGACATTTGCCCTAAAACAACTTTTTTGTTCTCTTTTCATACGAGTGTGTCTTTCGGTGAAGTATGTTAAATAGGTTCTGCACGCTGCAGGTGTACAAAAAATGCCAAATGATGGAAATTTACACTACTGATTAGGCCAAATTTCCTTTTAGGGCAAGTGGTTTTAGTTCAAATGTCTCTTTAGGGCAAGTGGTATTATGGCAAGTGGTTTTAGTTCAAATGTCTCTAGGGCAAGTGGTTTTAGGACAAACGTCTCATTAGGGCAAGTGGTTTTAGAGCAAACGTCCCATTAGGGCAAGTGGTTTTAGGGCAAATGTCTCATTAGGGCAATTGGTTTTAGGACAAATGTCCCATTAGGGCAAGTGGTTTTAGTTCAAATGTCTCTTTAGGCAAGTGGTTTTAGTTCAAATGTCTCTAGGGCAAGTGGTTTTAGGGCAAATGTCCCTTTTGGGCTAATCGGTTTAGGGCAAATGTCCCTTTAGGGCCAATGGCTTTAGGACAACTGTCTTTTGGGCAAATGTCCCATTAGGGAAAATGTCCCATTAGGGAAAATGTCCCATTAGGGCAAATGGTTTTAGAACGAATGTTCCTATAGGGCAAATGGTTTTAGAACGAATGTCCCTATAGGGCAAATGGCTTTAGCGCAAGTGTCTGTAGGGCAAGAATCTTTAGGGCAAATGTCCCACACTTAAAATTCGAGTATAAGAAAGTTATTTTTGCTAGACTCCAACATAGACGTGCAGTCTCAAGAGCAATGGTCGCTTCTATAGGCCACTGTGAGCAACTGTTTCATTGCATCCAAGATAGGGATATGTTACCTGTTTACGAAAGGAGTAAATGTCAATTCATTAGATTATATGTTTAAACTCTTCTGATCGATAAAAATCGATTCTGAAAACTGCAATGAATACTATAAGTTTATAAGATGATGGTGAAATCATGACGCATTTTAGATTTCTCAATTAAAACATATTTTATTTTTAAGTATTTTGAAAAGATTTTCTATTTAAATCAACATAGAGATCAACAACAAATTTAAAAATTAATAAAAAAAATAATTTTTGTTAATTGAGAAATATAAATTGTTTCATGACCTTGCAATAACATTATAGTATTCATTACAGTTTTCAAAGTCGATTTTCATTGATCAGAAGTGATTAAACATGTTGTCTAGTGAAACACTTTTTACTTATTTTGGTAAAACAACGAGCCACTGTTTTGAATCTAATGAAACATTCCATTAGATCTTCATGTGCGCAACAAAGCTTTCTCTGTCACTGTTACAGGCATCTGTAGACAGCTTCAGATTGTTTTGGCTCCGCCCATTTATGAGCATCAGACAAAATATGAACCAATTAGAAATACAAAGGGCGAGGCATGAGACATTAGACCCAGTTACAAACCAATTAGAAATTGATGACGCTCATAAAAGGGCGGAGCCAAAGAAATTTTGAAGCTGTCTACAGATACCTGTTTCACTGTTCAGTGCCAGTCAATGTCTGCACAGGCAAGTAAAAACAGTAAGATACAGTCGTTTGCCCCTCCCCTTTTATGAGGCCTGGCAACTTCGAATTGGTTTGTTATGTGGTCTGACGTCACATGCCCCGCCCTTTTCAATTTTCAATTGGTTGATATTTGGTATGACGCTCATAAAAAGGCGGGGCAAATGACTATATCTCCCTGTCTTTACATGCCTGTATGTCTGCTATTTAGTGTTTAGCAAGGGTTTAAGGGTTCTCATACATTAGAACAGAAAACATTCCAAGAACATGATTGAGCCATAAAGAATGATGCGTCTCAAGGACGATTTTCAGTTACATGTTATCACATGTAATTTTCGTGCAGCAAAATAGAAACTTTCGCCATCTTTTTCTGCATAATCTATAATCAGCCAGATATTTAAATAATGCAATTTTTTTGTGAATCATTTTTTACTTTAAGATGATGACATAACTTTTTACTATAGTGCAGGCCTACACAACATACGGTCCATGGGGCACATGAGGCCCGCAGTGAATTTTGAATAATTGTATAGTTTTAGTTAAAAAAAATTATAAGGTGAAAGTTTAGAATACCATTTTTATTGAAAATTGATTCTTCAAAATGATTACTCGCTTTTATTTAACTTGATTGTTTGTTTGTCCACCGCCTTCTTATTTGAAAAAAAATTGCCCTGCAAGGTAATTGAACCCATGACCAACATTGCCATGGGCTGATCGGCACTAACCACTACATCAACAATACAAGAACATATATTGTAACAAACCACATTCAGGGGGTGAATAGAATTCTCGCAATGTTTCGCTTCGCTCTTTCGAGCGGTCTGAAAGTGGTTGGCTAGGCCACTAATTTTATTCTGGTTCAGGAGGAAGGGAACAAATTAGTCCCTCTCGTTTTCTCACAAGTTCCTCTCACAAGACCCTTTACAGTAAAAATGATCTTTTATCTGTCTGCTGCCCCTAGGACTTATGCCCGATAAAAAGCTTGTTGATCGTGTTGTCCTTTTTAGTCTCATCTAAAATTGGCGGTCCAGGTTTGCACCTGGGTTTACAGTTCGAGATGATAAAATGTTTAAAGTCCATCGTTCCATAAACATAAAATAAAACTTCCTGCAACTTTTTGCTCATAATAACAATTTATTTCTAAAATATCGACTGTGATTTGACAATACCTCCTATCTGCTGTGAGCTTTTGACATGATATCATAAATTTACCCAACTTATGATGATGTTTTCCATAACTCATTTCTTCTCCTGATCGTGCGGTGACCGCACGAAGAAGATTCGAGTTACATAAATAGTCGTATGGAGATCGATTGTGATCATCCTTCTGAGCATCCTTCTGAGCAGGGGTGTAGTCTTCGCAGAAGGATGGTGACCATCTCTCCTGATTAATGCTGATGTATATCTTCCTGTCTTACCAGAAGATGTTGTAGCTCCTCCAGGATCTGTATGTCTCATTGTCTTATGGTGTCTCCGCCTTGCCTAGAGAAGGATTAGTTTCCAGACAGAAAGACAATGCAGTTTTTCATTGTAACGCTTTATTCATTCTTGCTCAGAAACATCAAGAGTACAAGAATGAATTGTGATATTAAAGGTGCGTCCTCAGGCCCATGATGTGGTACGGATATAGAGATCTACATAATAGAAAAGTTGAGCAAGTAAGCTCAATGAACAAAGAGGAACATGGTCCTTTTATACCTTGGACCTGTGTACACCTACGAAGTGTAACCAGGTCCAAGCGACCATGGTCCTGAGAGTATTAATCCACCACTTCGATATGAGTCAGAGAGGGAGGGAGGGACAAGCAGGAGTTGTTTACCCCCAGGCTATGGTTTTGGTGGGATCGCGAGTTACTGGGTGTTACACTGCAATGGCACTAACTTTTCAGGAGAAGCAAAAAACTGTTTTAATATGTCAGCGTGCTCCAATCAGATTTACAATTTTCCCGGCAATATTTAAACTTAAAGGAATTTTTTTGACAATAGAGGTTTCTTCCATTTCATCCAGAGTAAAAAAAAACCTATTAGTAGTAACTTTAACTAAATTTCGACCAAAATGTCAGATAGGAGGTATTTTCAGATCACGATATACAGAATTTGGCCATAATCGGGCAAAGATTCATTCTTAAGCAATCAAATCAAAAAGTGCTTGATTTACAATATAAACACGGCCTTTATATACCCATTTAGACGATTCTGAGCACACTTTCTCAGAGTCCTCTAAATGGCTACAAACAAAAGTAAAAACCAAACTGGCCAATCAAAATGATTGACCAGTGGTTATCAAAAATATTAGGGATGATTCACCCTTAATCAAAACAAACATACGAAAGAAAAATACAACCCCATTGACTTAATGCTGCAGCTTATGAGGACGATCTCTTTGTATTAAGGGGTGGGACTGGGAGAAAAAGGGCCCAGGCCCCGGCAAGGTGTGGCCCAAACAGGATATTGGCATCGTCATGTGAGCATTGACGAACTGGCTGACAACTTTTGACGACTCATTGTGCTCTCTTTTCTACAGCTCGTTTCATCCCTTGATTCCTTGGTAATCACACGCGGACGATTCGATCTACAGAAATAGTCGGATGGTGATGGATTGTAGTCGTCCTTATGAGTAGGGGTGTAATCTGTCAGAAAGATAGTTACCATCCACTTCTGGTCGTCATTGTAGTTCGTCTTCCATCTTGAAGACTTGTTGCTCTGTAAGAGATCCGTATGCTTTCTTGCCCTATGGTGTCTCCGGCTTGTCTAGAAAGGATTAGTTACCAAACATTGAGACAGCGTAGTTTCATATTATAAACACTTTTATTCATCCTTGCATAGAAACATCAACTTTACAAGAATGAATAGTTATTAATCAAAGGTGCATCCACGTGTCCATGATGTGATACAGATGAAATAATCGACATAGCACAAAAATTGAGCGAAAGAGTGGAAGAAGAACAAAGAGGAGCACGGTCTTTTTATACCTTGGACCTGTGTACACCTACGAGGTGTAACCAGGTCCAAGTGACCATGGTCCTAAAGGTATTAATCCACTACTTTAGATTTAAGTATAGAAAGAGGGAGGGCCAGAGATAAGTCACTCACCCACGAGGCTAGCATTCTTGTGGGATCATGGCTCACTGGGTGTTACAGTCAGCTGTGTATAACTGGGTCAACCCTCTGTACGACAGTACAGAAGGATGACAAAGTTTCATGCCATTCCGAGTAAAAATAAGCTAGCCAGGATTGCTCCTGGGCTTATCGTTTCAATATTATATTGTTTTGTATGCTGCACATTACCATCATTGTATTATGGCTAGTACACACCTGGATGCTTTGTTGCGATACATTGTTGCGGGCCTGCTCCAATTCAATGTTGCGGGGCAGAATCGCAACTGATGCAATTCAAGCCCGCAACATTGTTCCATTTCCAAACCTACACTCAAGTTTCTCTTCATCCTTCTGGCTTTCACCATGTACGTATAACCAACGGAAGCGGGCCTTGCAATGTGGGCCTACATGGTGATTCATAAAGAGGGCCGCAAATAAAATAGAAACGGTTGTGGGCACACAAGCTCTTCTCAGCCAAGAGCACATTCGGTTTAAGCCTTTTGGACATTTTCTAAATTTCATTTCTTTTATTTGCCTTTGTAGTCAGAAAACTATAACTTCCCACAAATACAATTTATACAGAAGGTCCTCAATTAGTTTAACAGTATTTCAATGGTCCACATCTTTTTTTTAAGTCTAGTCTTTAAGAATTAAAAGCAAACAGAGCTCTTTGACTTTTTGTTTTTCAAAAAGCGTCCACACTATGAAATGTTTCGCAACAATGTTTAAAATATTTTCCATTTCGATGAGACTCAAGAAACATAAATTTATGTGAACTGATGGGATTCAGCCCCGAAACATTTCAACATTGTTGTGGGTCTGAATCGCAACCGGCGCGATTCAGACCCGCAACAATGTATTGCAGCAAAGCATTCCTGGTGTATACTATATATAGCCATTATGAGAATAATGTTTGTTTGGTGAAAAAATGCCAACATGTCGAGTTCAGCTTAATTTAATTTAATTTTCGAATTTTAATTGGGTTAGTACGCCATCTAGTAGCATGTGTGCTTCATTCATGTTTGTAGGCCTATATATTTTTCGAATGTGGGTGCGCTCTGCTCGTTTTCTCTTGTTTTTTTCTCCCCCCCCCCCCCCCTTTTTTTTTTCTAAATCTCATTGAGTAAATTCTCGTAAAAGACAAACATAACTCGGAAACGAGATTCGACTAGAAATTTTAAATGTGTTATATAATGGTATAGGCCTATATATAGGTAGTCTATATGAATTGTACGTGGAAGTCGAACATGAGAAGAATTCAATTTGGATTCAGTTTTGGTCACAGAAAAACACTTAATTTAAGAGCCTAGTTGCAACATTGGTTTATGTAGTCTTGTTTTTAGACCTTTGTTGCGCAAACGTTGGTGCGCGTGCATATATACAAACGTGCGTGCCGTGTACACACGTTTGCTGAAAGACGTTATCGTATAAGGGTGGGTATTCACAAAGAGAGCGAGCACGAGCAAACATCCGCAAGTGCTCGCCGACGTTTGCTCGTGTTCAATTAAAATGTCTCCTCTGTGACCATATCGGAGCGAATATGTTCTTGTTCGCAATTGATTCATGGTTTACAGCGAGCAAATCAGCAAGAGCAAACATTTGCAAGTGTTCGCCGATGTTTGCTCGTGTTCCCTTAAAATGCTCACCGTTGCCACCCTTGCGGCCGGCCATACAGGAGCGATTATCACTCATGATTGGGAGCAATCCCCCCTGCCACATGGCTTTCAAGCTGATTGCAGGTGTATCTAATTGAATTGAATTGAATTATGTTCTTATTCGCAGTTGACCCATTGTTTACAGCGAGCACTTGAACCGCACTGCACAACAGGCAATTCAACAATAAAATAATCTCCGTCTACACTAAACGAGCAGGAACAAGTCTTTTCTTTGATGTACCGACATCCACGGGATTATTTTTGCGAGCGAATGTTTTTTGTCGCTCGCTAACCGGTACTCACCAGACGATCAATAAATGAGAATGCTCGCTCGCTCTTGTTTTCTCTTTTGGTGAATAACCCACTCAAAGAGAATTAATTTTCAACAAACAGCACCTTCTAAGCGGCGCAAGGCCCCTAAAGAAACGTGTACACATAGGCCTACATTTAAACACGTGCACACAGTGGTCTGTAAACATGCGAGCATTTGCATGCCTAATGCAACAGTATGTATATGGGTTTACATAAGAAGTTTAAAATAAACTTAAGAGGCTACATCGCAAAATTACTTCGAAAAATCTCCGCAAAGAGCGCTGGTATCGTCTTTCTATTGAGCCCATGTTAAAAAACGTTAATTTTTAAAATACACAGTCGCGGCAATATGTTTATTTTTCATATTTAAAGTTGTCCAATATTAAGTTTTCAAAGTGCAATGTGCACCTTAAATATATGCTGATCGAGTGATAGAATGACAAAAAATTGGTTAATTCGGTTCTATTTTTAAAAACTATTTCAAAATGGCGAATTTCTAACTTTTTTATGTTAATGTAAACTCCATTGAGTAAGAAAAACACAACAACAAAAATGTTCATAAAATTACCTAAAAATAATTTTGAGAAAAAAAATCTATAAAGTAAACCGCAGCCAAGCCAACACATTGGTGCACGTGCTGATTTTTTTTGATTTTGTTTTTAAGTTATTTTTAGATATTTTTTTATAAACATTTTAATGGTTTTTTGTGTTTTTCTTACACCAAGAGTTAAAAATTTGCGCTTTTGAACATTTTTAAAAAAAAAAAAATAGAAACACACTTTCCAATTTTTTGATGATCTATCACTAAATAAACATATAGTTAAAGTGCACTTTGCACTTTGAATCATCAAAATTGAACAACTTTAAATATGAAAAATAAACATGTTTATTTTAAAAATGAACGTTTTTTTTTTTAAACTTTGGGTCTATGGGTTCAATATAAAAACGATGCTAGCGCTCTTTGTGGAGATTTTTCGAAGTAATTTTGCGATGTGTTAACGCAAATTGAAATATCGAAGAATTTTTTTTTACTGGATTCGGAAACATATTAATGCAACAAAGGTCTATGGGATTCGTTGAATCTCTTTTTGTTTCTTTCATTTTTACTCTCTTTTTTTGCCGCCAATGTCTTTTTATTGACGTTGCAAACATTTACACATTTACTTTTGTTAGTGGTATTGAAAAATGTCTTTGCAAGAATCAGCTCATAATGCGAGTTTGTTCTTGAGAGTTGACATTCTGACAGTATGAGGAAGTGCTCTCTCTCTCTCTCTTATTTTGCGACCGAATCCTGCTTCACACGAACCACTTTGTGGCGCCACATAATGTGGTCGTTTTCTCTCAAAAGGAGTGTTCACAAAAGCCACAATTGTTTTTTTAACCACAGTAGCAATGAGTGGCTGAGTCCAACCACAAGTGGCGACCACCTTTCCACGTGTCAGTCTCCCGCAGTGACAGCGGGCCAATGTTTTCAATGGTGGTCCGTGTGAAGCAACTCACATCATCCACTTTGTAGCAACAGAAAAAGGCTATAATTTTCAGACATTAAGGATTTGTTTTTCTTTTTTTAGAAACTAGAAGGGTAGTTCAATGACATACGGTATTTTCATGTCGATACAAACATATTCATTTTCAAATACACTGCGTATTAAGGTGGCTGAATAGATATTTATTTATTTTTTTTCCCTCCCAGATGGCGCGCCTGTAGTGGCTATTATTCTCTGTAAAAGGTCTTTTCCTTCACCTGAAATGTTGAGAAAATTTATATTTTTCAAGCGAACGTTTTTTAATTTTTTACAATTGTAACAGTGTAGAGCCCCAATTACGGGACTCAGGTCTAGATCGTCATAGTGTGGGGTTGATACAGCCTTACGTTCAGAGTGTATGTGATTTAGGCCTGACTCCGAATGGTGCCCGGGCCGTTCCCTGTATTTCCTGTAAACGCAGTTGGCGAGAAGAGAATGAATGATAAGGCCGGGCGCAAGTTGAGACGCAGTTCGTTGAGGTGAGGTGACTCACCGTGAGTTGCTGTGAAACACAGAAATGAATATAACAGCTAATGTTCGTACGCAGGGTGAAGTGACGCAGTTTCTGCGTGCCGTGAGGTGCCGAAGGTCTGTGCTCGTGCCACAGTTTTCACGTGGCCACTCACCCTGCGTGATCTGCATCACCCTGCGGGCTCAACTTGCACCTTGCCTAACAGGCGAGACGAATGCAGATTGTCGAGTTACGTGTTTAATGCATACAATCATATAAATTACATAACCATTAAATGAGTTAGGGCCTACTTCATATTTTGTTATCAGAGAATGGACACGGACCTTTATACCTAGGGCCTGTGTGCACCTACACAGGTGCACCCACACAGGTTCACCCATACCCCAGGGAACCCGGAACCAGGGTGTGACTTACACTTTGGTGTCTTATATGGTAAAGAGAAGGGCAGAAACGCAGCACTTGGGGTATGAGGGACCCCAAGGCTGTTGTAATAAGGCGAAGCCGATATAGAAGGTGTTGTTACACAGCTCGAAAAAGGCGATAGTAGTTTTTCATGAAATGTCAATGGAAAACCCAAAAACAGGTCATTTTTTCAAACTGCTATAAAAAGTTTATTTTTAAGATGTTGGCCATTAAAAAATTTTTAGTAAACTCTTCTACCATTCTAGTTTTGAAAATAATTGGACTTCTTTGGATCGTAGTGTTGTTTCTAAAATAAAACGTTTGCTTGACGTTTTTGCGTCCACATTTTACAAATACTTCTATGGAGCATAGTATTAGCCTAGTGGCGTAGCTAGAATTTGTGCCGTCCTAGGTGGTCCTTGAGTTTGCCCACCCCTCTCTCATGAGAAACACAACACAATACACGTCAGTTTGCACAACCAGGATTCTGTTCTGGGATGGGCCAAATGATATTATCAATAGGCCAGTGATTGAAATGGTTTATATAATTATATATATACTAGTGGGGTAACCCGTCATAAATGATGGGAGCAAAATTCACAGGCAATTGTGCCCAGCATTAGAATTTCTTTTCCTCCGCCCTTTTATGACGTCAGACCAAGTAACAAACCCAATTAGAAATTGATGACATTCATAAAAGAGCGGAGCACAAGAAATTCTAATGCTGGGCACAATTGCCTGTGATAAATTCTAGTTTAATTTTGCTACTATTATCCCCTCCCTTTTTTATATTTGAAAGAGAAAATGAGTTTTTCATTTTCTCTGGTGTGCACGCACACAGACCTGGCATAATTATTATTATTATTATTATTATATATATAATATCCAAGGTCTGTGTATGTATGTGTGTATATGTGTGTGTGTGTGTGTGTGTGTAGTAACAAAACCATTGAAGCACGTCGGAATTAATATAAATTTGAATAAAGGAACCGGTTTTTTTTTCTCAAGGTCAACTATATGTTGAACTCTTCCTTTGGAAAGTGTAGAAGGGGGGAGAGAGAGAAAAGTGGGAGGGGGTGAGGGGAAAAGGTTGGAAAGTATAGAAGGGGAGAGAGAGAGAAAAGTGGGAGGGGGTGAGGGGAAAAGGTTGGAAAGTGTAGAAGGGGAGAGAGAGAGATAGAAAAGTGGGAGGGGGTGACTGAAATTGAAATAAAAGGAGTAAAAAAGAAAAAAACGACGCGCATGCGCACAATTGCCTGTGAATTTTGCTCCCGTCATTTATGACGGGTTACCCCACTAGTTATATATATAATATCCCAGGTCTGTATATGTATGTATGCCTGTGTGTGTGGAGTAACATCGGAATTTATATAAATTTGAATAAGTGAACTGTTTTTTTTCTCAAGGTCAACTATATGTTGAACTCTTCCCATCCAAGAACCCCATGATATTAACATGGAGAGGGGAAAAGGTTGGAAAGTGTAGAGGGGGAGAGAGAGGGAGAGAGAGAGAAACGTGGAGGGGGAAAAAGTGGGAGGGGGTGACTGAAATTGAAATGAAAGAAGTAAAAAAGGAACAAACGACGCGCATGCGCACAATTGCCTGTGAATTTTGCTCCCGTCATTTATGACGGGTTACCCCACTAGTTTTATATTAATTATGAATTATTGGGCCATCGTAAAAGATTTTTATAAAGCTCCTTCTACTATCCAAACACGAACAAAAATTTTCTTTTCATTGATGCCACCTCCAAAAAAGTACAGCCTAAGGCGGACCGCCCCCCCCCCCCACCCGCCTTGCTACGCTAGTGACTAGACATGTCAATTTGACATGTTCATTTTGACAGAATGATTTTCTTCTTACCTTATTATTTATTGGCAAAAAAAAAATGAGAAATATTTGTTAGTTGATGCAAAAAATTAAATAAGTTCGGATTTCAGCTGAAATATTAATATTGATGATGTGATTACAAAAGTTTCAGATTTCACTTCTTATTGGACTTTAGATTAGTTTTATTGAGCAGAAATTTAATCATTAAATTATCATTTCATATTGGGTGATTTTTTGTTCGTTTGATGTGTGGTAGCGTGGCCGAGTGGTCTAAGGCGCTGGTTTAAGGCACCAGTCTTCTAGGAGGCGTGGGTTCGAATCCCACCGCTGCCAAAGTGGAACTTTTGAATTTTCAAAGTGACTGTTTTTACCTGATCTAAGGTTCTCCTATATAATTAATCATATCCCCTGCCCTTTCTTGTGGTTGGCTTCACGCAGACCGGTTTGTTACTCCACACTGATTACAAATGGGTGTTCACGTGGCCTATGGCAGAGGGACAACAAAGTTCAAATGCAGGATAACTTGTGTACATTTGGTGTCGCATTCAGTTTTCATAAATAATGATGAAAGTAGTTTTAATGTTTTTTTAAAGGGACTCCACGATTGCGGACTATTTATATATTCAATTCAATTCAACTCATATCCCACCTCAGTTAATGTCACTAAAGGCGCATTCACACTAGGCTGGTTTACAAGCCGCTGGTTGCTGGCTATTATGCCGCAGTCACACTAGGCTGGTTTCCCAGCTGCTGGTTGCTGCTGGCTGGTTGTAGCGCTCTAGCAGCATAGTCTGAACTGCTACTAGCAGCTGCTTTCTCCAGCGGGCTAGTGATTTTAACAGCGGCTGGTGAAGTTGGACATGTCCAACTTTAGCAGCTACCAGCTGGTCATGTGATTCCCTTCCTGCTGCTGCCATCTAGTGTGAACTTTTTGTTGCTAGTAGTGGCACTAGTGGTAGTTGAAACTCCACTACTTGGGTTGGTTGTTGTTAGAGTTTGTGTTTTTGCAAGACGGTGATTGGATGACTTGCACTGCTAATACCAGCAGTGACTGGACAAGTGTGAACCCAAAGCAGCTGCTGCTTGCTATTGCTTGCTAATAGCCAGCAGCAACCAGCGGCTTGTAAACCAGCCTAGTGTGACTGCCGCTTTAGCAGCAACAACAAGCAGCAGATGCTTTGGGTTCACACTTGTCCAGTCACTGCTGGTATTAGCAGTGCAAGTCATCCAATCACCATCTTGCAAAAACACAAACTCTAATAACAATCAACCCAAGCAGTGGAGTTTCAACTACCCACTAGTGCCACTACCAGCAACACTGGCTGGTAGCACACTGGTAGCAGCAGGAAGGGAGTCACATGACCAGCTTGTAGCTGCTAAAGTTGGACATGTTCAACTTCACCAGCTGCTGTTAAAATCACTAGCCTGCTGGAGAAAGCAGCTGCTGGTAGCAGTTCACACTATGCTGCTAGGGGGCTACAACCAGTTAGCAGCAACCAGCAGCTGGGAAACCAGCTTAGTGTGAATGCGCCATATGTGACTGGCCAGGTTGCCACTAGAATTTTTATTGGCTGTTACGTTATTCCATTCAATTCAGTTCAACTCAGTACTCCTGCAATCAGCTTAAAAGCCATGTGGCAGGGGGGGGGGGGAATTGCTCCCGATTACAAATGATTACCATTTAGGTAAAACAAGACATCATTGTTAAATTGAAATTGTCCAAACAAAGAAGTATTAACTGGAAGAGAATTTCATTGTCAAAATACCAAAAATATGCATCAGTTCTAGTCATTAATTTTTTTAAGGTTTTTGAATGCCCGCATCTTTCCTTATGAGGATGTGTAATCTATGTCATTAAGTAAGGTAATATAATCATCTGCCAGTAAATGTCCGAAAAGGGCAAGGCTTTGGTCATTTCTTCGGCCTGCTAATGATTCCCATTTTAATTCCTGAAGCATAGAAGATACACTGTCGGTATACACGTATCTTCTTTCACAAATCGTGCATCTCCACGCTGTACCATTTCTATTTTGTGCTTTAAGTTACTTCTAAATGGGCTCCAAATTGGGGGACAATATTTTAATATAGGTCTGACGAAGGCAAAATAATGGACCTCTTTTACATTTTCTTTACAATGTTTAAGAGTGCGTTGGAGAAAATGCAACCTGAGTGACTGCATTCGTTATGTGTTCTTTCCAAAGCATGTCATTTGATAAGGTTAAGCCAAGATATTTGAATTTATCAACATGGGTTAGCTGAACATCCCCCATTGTGTAAACTGCCGTGCAAGGTTACTGTATTCGTGAGACTTAGTCAAGTTTAGTTGCAGATGCCATACATAGCACCACTCTTCAACACTTTTAGGGCAAATGTCCCTTTAGGGCAAATAATTTTAGGGCAAATGTCCCTTTAGGACAAATAATTTTAGGGCAAATGTCCCTTTAGGACAAATGATATTAGAGAAAATGTCCATTTAGGGCAAATAGTTTTAAGGCAAATGGTTTTAGGGCAAATGATATTAGGGAAAATGTCCCTTTAGGGCAAATGGTTTTAGGGCACTTAATCCTTCTGTATACAACAGCAAATAAATGCATTGTACTGCTGCCCCTATCTGCCAGATCGTTTATGAACAGAAGGAAAAGCAGTGGTCCAAGAATGCTATCATATGGTAAAAGACAGACAAGAATATTATTTTTTCTTTTCCTTTCTGAGGAGATTTTTCTGAAAAAAAAAATTCTACATATGTGTTCTTCGCTTAAACCACCACATTGAAAATGTCCTTTATATTCTCTTCACCATCTTGTTCTTCTATTGTATTTTGTTTGTAACATTAGGGTAGTGCATAAAAAAAACTTTTCATTTTGCAACACATTACACGGTGACAGTCAAGTAAAGTCTATTTTGGCTGCCAAATGCAATTTTGTTTGTGAACAAAGTGGTGGTCACCATAGTAACAGCTCAATAAACTTTCTTAAAATGTTTCGTTTGCTTTCTTTTCTTAATTTCCTCTTTTTCTTCCCTTACAAGCAAATACTTTAGTTTATACCGATTTGCTTGGCTAATAGACAGGTGCTAAAGTTATTTGTAGAAAGTCAAAACCTTATATTAAAAATCGCTCCATCTATTAAAGGAGAAATAAACATTTCAGTGGTGTCAATATCATTAATACAATTAAATATTAGGTTGGTAGGAAAATAATTGCGTTTTTTTGTTGTTGTTTTCACAGCTAATAACGAAATTTATGAATTAATACAGTAATTAACTTTATTAATCGAAATAAGCGCCATTAGAATTGACACATTTTTGACAATTAATTAATTAGATTTTTATTTATTCCGGTAGTGTCAAATTCCGGAGTTCTGGAGTTGATAAAATCTCGAAATGCATTTTTTGTTGAAGATATTTGTTTCTTGACAATTTTCAGTTCAGTATCCTAAATTGAAACACAAATAAACAATAAAACCAAAGTTAATATTGCTTAAGAGCCTACAGTGAAAAAAAACTTACAAAAATCTTCGCATGTAGGCGCTTCTGTAGCTGTGACGTCAACATGTGGCAAAAAAATCAATTTTGATACACTTTTATCCGCCATTTTCTCTCTTATCGATGGATAAAAGTGGGTATATTTTAATAACGATTCTTTTTTTGGGTAAATATGCACTACTGAAAAAAGGAAGAGCAACTTTTGATCGACAATGGTGAGTAATTTGAGTAGTATACAATTAGTGGTCAAATTTTAATGTACTATGAAACTTATTGTTAGTGGGAAGTTTGATCCTATAAAATGTATAAACGAAGGAGCGTTTGTCGCCTATGGGATTTAACATGAGCTAAAAAAATACGAGATTTTAAAATGAAATTAAAAATAGAAAAACTAATTATAAATTTGTACCAATGTATCACTAGATGAGCAATATTGTTATGTACATATTGCAATTTGAATTTTGAAAATAACAATTTTCGTTGCAGAAAACAAAACATTTGCCTGAACCATGTATTTTTTAAAATAGGAATTTCTCTTTCTCATTGGTTTCAATGGCTTAGCTGTGGGGCGCCACTAAACGGCGAAAAGTGGAACTATAATTGTCATCTGCTAATATTCAAAATGGCGTCACAATGCACTTCCAAATGATCTTAATACAAACACAAAAACCGCAATTATTTTCCTACCAATGCAATGCTTATTGGCTTCAAATGTAATATAGATGTTACTGTACAGTGTCCATCTGCGAAATCAATGATTCTGTTAATTTTTTAGGCAATCTGCGAAATCAATGATTCCGTAGATTTTTTAGGCAATCTGTGAAATCAATGATTCTGTAGATTTTCTAGGCAACCTGCAAAGCCACCATGCAATTTGCTAGTGATTCTGTAAAATTCAACACATTTTAGGCAATTTGCAGAATTACTAAAACAAACAGACAATCTGCATAAAGACTAAAGCATTAGAAATTGTCCACAATACCTACTCTTTTAGACATTGTGCGTAATGCTTACATTAAACAGGCAATATACAAATACACCGAACAACTAGGCAAAGTGTGATTAAACAACTAAAAATGCAAAAACTTTCAGTCTTTGTAAAGATTGCCTTGGACCACTTGGAAATTTGCAAAAAAAAAAAAAAATACTAGCAGTGTGCACAATAGCGTGCTAAAATTTTAGACAATGTGCAGAATTACTACCTTTTTTGACAATGTGCAGAATTACTAACTTTTTTGACAATGTGCAGAATTACTAACTTTTTTGACAATGTGCAGAATTCCTAACTCTTCAGGTAATGTGCAAACACCCTAACTTTTCAGTCAATGTGCAGAATTCCCGATTAACTAAAGAGCACAGAGAGATTTTGCACACTGCCTGAAAAGTTAGGGATTTATCACATTGTCGGAAGTTAGGAATTTTGCACATTGCCTAAAAAAGGCAATGTGCAAAATTACTAACTCTGATGATTTGTGGAAAAGTGGGGAACGCCCCCGGCACCGTTAGGAATGAAGTCTAGCTCATACGTACTCTTGGCGTAAGGCGGTATTCGCCCCAAAATAAATGCTTTGTTTGGAAAATATCTACTCTCAAATGACAGTATGTAAACCCTTACTGGCGTGCAATGCACTGATAAAATCTGCACGTCAGTAACGGTTTACATATGCATTTTATTTTTACCAGCCAGTGGCGTAGCTAGGATTGGTTGCGCCCCCTATGGCTTAAAACAATACGCCCCATTTGCACCTCCAAAATGCGCCCACCAATCCTCATGCGCGCATACCCCCCCCCCCCCCCTCCGCCACAGTCATGAGGGCTGCGGTCACCAGCTACGCCCCTGTTACTGGCACGTGTAAACCCAGCCTGCTGTACATTTTGTCTCCAATTCAGATAATTTTCACACATTTTAATTTTATTTATCTCTCTACTTCATAACAATGAAAAACACTCTTTGAATAAATTTCATAAGATGTGAATGAGTTCTCTGGAGCCAATTTACTCGTCCTTTTCATGTTAGGATTTTGTTTTGTTTTTACGACCAATAAATTGCATATAAAAAGTTAAAAACTACGGACGGAAATCAACATCATCACCAGGAGATGCTGTTCTAGTGCCAAAACCCGTGTGCCTAGAAGTCCCGATACATTGTCGCTTGTAACTTTGTGGCCGCACAGGCAATTAGAAAACGGGATGAACAGATGTTGGTTCCGCCCTTTTTATGACGAACGGCTCCTTCTAATTGGTTTGTTGTGTGGTTCGACGTTGAAAAGGGCGGAGCATGTGACGTCAGACTACATAACCAACCAATTGGAAGTTGCCGGTCGTCATAAAAAGGGCGGAGCCAACTTCTGTTCGTCCCGATTTCTAATTGCCTGTGACCCAACGTTGGTATTTATGTCAAATGGCTTTAAGGGCAAATGTGTACATATATGAAGCAATCTTTCTGGCAACCGTGAAAAGTTTCTATTGGAACTTTCAAGACATTTTCAAACTTTTATTATTTAATTTTCAATTTTCTATGATCAGATTTTTATTCGACAATGTTTAATTCCGTTTCTAAAGTGCTATCTATAACACCCTTTTCTTTACTACGGAAATAAAGCTAGATGATGAGCTGAAAGAAGCGCAAAAGCAACATTGGTTCATGTTTGTAGTACACATTGTAACATTTCATTGGAAACATTCTACACACATTTATTATCAACTCTTGATTGCTTTCAATATAAAAAGTTCAAGCTTATGTTAGGCCTATAGATGTTTGACAACATTTTGAGGTTTCAAGATTTAGAGGTGGGAGTTGGGGGGGGGGGGGGAAACTCCTATACATTTCATTGGATCCTTGAACATGAAATTCTCCGCACAATTTCTCTATGTGGGCGGTCATTAGCGAACAGGTAGTTCTACCCAGCACTAACTTTTCGTTTGCTCCGCCCTTTTATGAGCTTCATCAATATCTAATTGGTTTGTTACTTGGTCTGATGTCACATGCCCCGCCCTTTACAATTTCTAATTGGTTGATATTTGGTCTGACGCTCATAAAAGGGCGGGGCAAACGAAAAGTTAGTGGTGAGCACCACTGCATGGCATTGGCGATAGTTTTGGTCAATTTGAATTTGGCCAATAGGAAAGCAGTATTTTTTTTCCAATAAAAGTAACTGTAAACATCAGTAATAAAAAAAAAGCTGTGAATACCACCAGGGTTAATAAAATAATTAATTAATTATATATCGGTAATTCGGTTGTGAAACGGGCAATTATGAGGAACGGGCCACTTCTAATTGGTTTGTTATTTGGACTGACGCCACATGCCCCGTCCTTTTCAATTTCTAATTGGTTGATATTTTCGTATGACGCTCATAAAAGGGCGGGGGAAAACGACATTTTTTTTACTGCGCTTACTTGCCTGTCTGCTGCTGCATTTTTCAGCCTTCAGAAATAAGAAAAAAATCAGTTGCAATTAATTCTTTTTAGCAGTAATATGATTTCTAGTTTAATGATTTTTTTTTTCGGAGGAGATCGAGGAGGTAGCTCTAACTTAAATACATTAATGCTAAATGAGATACTGATCTTGTGGTCTCGAATGCTTAGATCTATGCAGTAAAAATCCCATCAGTTGGTTAAAATGATTCTAGATTATTAGCACATTAAAGAAAGCGGATGTGGTAATTATTATTGCAAATGAAATCAGTGAATTTCTTATCACAAGGTAATGCTGCATTCATGAGGTCAAACCATTGGGGTGGCTACACACGATCCATCATGGCCTCATTTTGTACTTTAAGAGGTTATGCAACGAAAAATAACTTCGAAAAATCTTTACTGCCAAAATCTCCTTTCTATTGAGCCCCCCCATAGACCCAAAGTTAAAGAAAAAACTTTCAATTTTTAAAATACACAGTCGTGGCAATATGTTTATTTTTCATATTTAAAGTTGTCCAATTTTGATCGTTCAAAGTGCAATGTGCACTTTAAATATATGTTTATCTAGTGGTAGATAGTCAAAAAATTGGAAAGTGTGCTTCTATTTAAAAAAAATTTCAAAATCGCACATTTTTAACTATGTTAAACGGAATATATACATTTGCCCTAAAACCATTTGCCCTTAAGGGACATTTGCCCTAAAGGGACATTTGCCCTAAAACCATTTGCCCTAAAGGGACAATAGCCCTAAAACCATTTACCATAAAAGAGATTTGCCTTAAAGCCACTTTTTTGGTCTCACTTTTCATAAGGTTTAGTATCTTTCGGTGGAATATGTTTAGTTGAACCAACTTAACCAACTTAAGCACACCGCAGGCGTGCAAAAACGCCAAATGATGTAAGTTTACACTATTGATTAGGGCAAATGTCTCTTTAGGGCAAATAGTTTTAGGGCAAATAGTTTTAGGGCAAATGATTTTAGGGCAAATGATTTTAGGGCAAATGTCCCTTTAGGACAAATGAGATTAGGGAAAATGTTCCTTTAGGGCAAATGGGTTTAGGGCAAATGTCCCTTTAGGGCAAATTATTTTTGGGCAACTGTCCCTTTAGGGCAAATGATTTTAGGGCAACTGTCCCTTTACGAGAAATGATATTAGGGAAAATGTCCCTTTGCGCTTCATGATTCACTTCATGATTCACTTCTCGATTCACTTCTCGATTCACTTCTCGATTCACTGATTCACTGATTCACTTTTTTCATTCACTGATTCACTTTTTCATTCGCAACATTGTATATGAGATTCACTACTAATCTCGTTTCCCTTGATGATGATTGTCCTAAACTGCAATCCAGTGATATTCATAAAGCACTATACATGGGCAGGGCTGACCACTCTAAGAAAATTAGGGAGATTTTTGCTAGGACAGATTCATATTATTGGTCTTTTTTCCCCAAGAGTTATAAGACAATGGAACTCTCTTCCTGAGGAAGTGGTGAATGGGGATAATTTTGTTTTTGTGGGATTGACATTTGTATATTCATTTTGTTTTTATATTTGTGCATGTATATGTGCTTGACAATGCTTAATGCTGCATGTGGACTTTTATGTCCCTCTGCCATAGGCCTATTTGGCTGCTTGCAGAGTACTTTTTGTAATTGTAATTGTATGCTGGTTTGCTGCAAACTAAAGTTTTTGTCTTGTGGGCTACAATTTTTTGTCACTTGAAAACTTTACAAGATTATTCCACACACACATACACACAACCACATATGCATAATATGAATATATGACACTGAAAATTGCAGAAACTTTTTAAAACCTTACAAAGTTCTAAGACTTAAAATAAATTTTACAATGCTATGTTTTGGTGGTTTTAACTTGTAACAGATTTTCAGAATGGTTTCTTGTAGTTTGCAATAGAAAATGCACTTTTACTTTGATGAAAACTTATAAGGAGAAAGGAATATATAGATTGATATTTACAACTTTCATTAAATTTGAAAGCTGAGATGTTTGGATTTCTTCTACACATAGACCTACATGTTATTTTTCTTGTAATTTTTACTCATATTAGATTTTCTTGTACGAATCCATTGCCCTAATCATCAAAAAACTTAATAGGGCCACAATTTACATTTAATGAAGTAAGCAAACAATGAAAGTTCTTTGGAAAACAAAAAAAACTTCCTTTAAAGCTATTCGAATAGCTCCACATTTTTATGCACAGCTTGAAATTGTAATAAACATCAATTAATTGAGTTTGGGCTTATGGAAGGAAAGGTGTCACTTGTGTGACACCCCCCGTGTTTGGGGTGGTTTATTTGATGGGGTTGTTTCGTAAACACTGTCAGTTCATGTTATTCGTAGAGATCGATATCTATATCGATCTCCCTTCTTTCCTTTCTTTTGGTTCCTTGGATAATCTTCTGGCATCCATGTGGCCGAGATGACGTCAGTTGGACTGTCACAACTGATAGAAGAATTTGCCAAATCATGTGATCGACATGCCATCGAAAGAGGCCGTGAACAATCGCATTCAAATTGAGAGGCAAATTCAAATATCAGCTGTTCTTTCTCAACTGGTCATCAACTCGAAAACATTGATTGCTGACTCGAGAAAGGAACAATCTATGAGCCTCTTGAAGTTCTTTTCATACTTTTATTAACTGAAGTTCGTTTACATTTTCTCTGGCTTCGATTCACCTTATTTCGAGGGCCAAGTCGAGTGAGCGTAGGTTAAGGTGCCCCGTTTTATGAGTACGCCCTGGAATCCGGTTGCAGGCGTGTTACACATGTGTGCAGTATGTTTGTTTCTTAAGAGTGTGTCTAGTGATTTTCTGATAGCAATATCAATAGTCAAACTATTAATGGGTTCAGCAACCAATAAGTGCTATTGGTTGTGTGAATTCTTATTTTGAAGGGTAAAATTGCCATCTTAAAATTGTTCCAGAGCCCAGATTCACCTCTATCTTGTTGTTTTGAACAGACGACAATGGAGACATATGAGTGTTACTATATGGTGTTACTAAAACTTGAAGAAATAGTTTCACCATCGTTAAATGAAGATACATTAAAGCACAAAATGCAATAAAAAGTATTGTTCATTACGTGATCACTTTATATAATTTTTGAAAAGGTCTTTCTATTTAAAATAATATTTAAAATCATACGCTTTTTTAACACCACGTTAAATCGCACAGGACCAAAAAAAAAACCTCTCTCACAAAAGTTTGCAGAACTCTCGTTAAAAACGATTTAGAGCAATAACAAAAAAATTAGCACGTAAAATACTGTATAAGCTTCACATTGATTCCTTTTTATAAGCTAAGCAAGTGCAACTATTTTTCTATTAATTTTTACATTACTTCATACCTATATAGGCTGACCATGCGTAACATTTTCAATGGGTCAATATTATTTTTTTTTTAGATTTCCGATTGTCCAGTCAATTTTGTCTCTTTTGATCCAATACTAAAGGATATCCTTTAGTATTGGATCAACCATAAATTCTTATTTATAATCATAACCTATAATCGCATATCAATATCATGGATACCAATAATTTGTATAACCATAGTAATAATGGAGTTTCATTGGTCACAGAATATATCGACATTTTATATATATATTAAGCCAGGTCTGTGTGTGTGTGTGTGTGTGTGGAGATAACACTATACAAAAACCTTGAAGCACGTTGGAATTTATATAAATTTAATTGAATAAATGAACCGCTTTTGTTTCTCAAGGTCAACTATATGTTGCACCCTTCCCATCCAAGAACCCCATGATATTAAATTGAAGAGGGGAAAAGGTTGCAAAGTGTAGAAGGGGGGCAGAAAGAGAGAGAGAGAGAGAGAAACGTTTAGGGTTGAAAAAAAGTGGGAGGGGGTGGCTGAAATTGAAATGAAAGGAGTAAAAAAAGGAAAAAAACGACGCGCATGTGCACAATTGCCTGTGAATTTTGCTCCCGTCATTTATGACTGGTTACCCCACTAGTTTCAAAATATTTGTTTGATACGTGCAACCTTATCTGCCTAGCATTGATCATTGAGCATTGATCATTGAATGGTGGTTTTTTTTCTTAGTCGTCGGTAGTCGCCGCCGCCGCTCGTATTTACTTTCGGTCAGCCTATTCATACCTGAACCTAACCTAAACCGTTCACAAACCATTTTGATACCAAAAACGATCGCAGCGCCTACATTCGGAGAAATTTTGAATTAACTTTAAATGGAGGAATAATACTTTTTCATGCAAAATGTTTGCAAGATGTAAAATTACCATTAACATGATACACATTAATTATGATAAAAGAGGAGGTCTACATTGGTAATAGCTAGCTGCAAGAAATGGGCAAAAAAAGAAAGGAGGATGTGGCCTACACCAAAACGATACTCTTGAGGTCCAAATAGCTACAGGCATCAAGTGAATATTGTTTGAGACCAAGCTGAGTACAAGAAAGGATAGAGAAAACCACAGACACATTAACAAAAAATACTGTCAAGAGTGAAGAGCAGCCACACAAAGTCTAACAATAGTTATTAGAATTGATGTCATGTTAAGAGGCTACATCGCAAAAGTACTTTGAAAAATCTCCACAAAGAGCTCTAGCATCGTTTTTCTATTGAACCCATAGACCCCAATGTTAAAGAAAAAAATGTTATTTTTTAAAATACACACTCGCGGCAATATGTTTATTTATCATATTTAAAGCTGTCCAATATTAAGTTTTCAACTTGCAATGTGCACCTTAAATACAGTATATGCCAATCTAGTGATAGAATGACATAAAATTGGTGTCATTCCATCCATGTTTTTCCATATTTCAAAATCGCGAATTTCTAACTCTTATGTTAAACTCCATTGAGTACGCTCTCATAAGTAAAAAAATGACACCCTTTAAAACGCTCATAAAAAGACCTAAAAATAATTTTGAAAAAAAAAAACAGAAAGAATTCAGCACATGCGCCGATGTGTTGGCTTCTCTGTGGTTTACTTGTGGTTTTTTTAAAAATGATTTTTACTTATTTTTACGAGAAATTTTAATGGATGTTTTTTTCTTACAAGCGCGTTGAGATTTTGAAATATGTTTTAAAAATAGAAAAACACTTACTAATTTTTTGTCATTCCATCACTAGATCGGCATATATTTATAGTGCACATTGCACTTTGAACCATCATAATTGGACAACTTTAAACATGAAAAATAAACATATTGCCCTGACTGTGTATTTTAAAAATTAACGTTTTTTCTTTAACATCGTGTCTATGGGCTCAATATAAAACACGATGCTAGCACTCTTTGTGGAGATTTTTGGAAGTAATTTTTTGACCTAAACAAATTCACCTAAACAAATTTGCCTAAACAAATTTGCCTAAACAAATTCACCTAAAATACCCAAAAACTAAGCACCAAAAACACCCTAAGCGGGTTTAGGTGAATACCTAAACATTTTTCCTAAACCATTTCACCTGAAATATATTTTACCTAAGGTGATTTTAATCTAAATGTTTTCCTTCTAAACTATTTCACCTAAATATATTTCACCCAAACCATTTTTCACCTGTTTACATGAAAAATCTTAAATCCTAATCCAATTCACCCAAAATCTACTTTGCCTAAGTAATTTTCTTCTAAACCATTTCACCTAAGCAAATTTGCCCAAATACAGTTTGCTTAAAATATTTTCATCTAACAACATTTCTTTTAAACCATCATCATCATCATCATCATTTCCTTACCTTATCCCGCAAGCAGCAGGGTCTGCCTTGATGGTTCTAACTCTCCACTCGTTCCGATTTTGCACCAAGCCCCCAGTGAACCCACATGCCACCATATCCCGTTTTACTACCACGTCCCAGATTTGCTTGGGTCTTCATCTACCCCGTTTTATTCCCAGGTCTAAGTTTATTGCTTGCCTCAGCAGCCCATCTTCCCTGCTCCTGAGGACATGCCCAAACCACCGCAGCCTATTTTCCTGCATCTTTTCTACTGTATTTGTTACTCCTACACTACCCCTAATAAAATCATTTCTGATCCTATCTCTTCTGGTCACCCCACTCATAAACCTTAGCATTCTCATCTCAGCTACCTGCATTCTATCCTCATGCACCTTCTTGATTGAAAGCATCTTTCTTCTTTTTAACTGCCATCTGTACCTCCTCAATCCACCACCAAGTTTCTATGTCTAATCGAGACCCCCATACTCGTACTGTCTCTAGTACCTTGTTTCCACAATCACGGATCTGTTGTGCTACCCTTGTCCACAGCTCTCCTGCAGTGCCATCTAAATCCCATGCTTTCTTACCTGCCATTTTCTTAAACTTCCACCTTGTCTGGCAATGCCCACTACCTAATTGCTCTCTTCTCTATGTCTTACTACCTGTTTTTCACCCCTAGGTTTTAGGTCTAACACTACTAGCGTATGTTGTCCCGCTAGGTTTTCACTCGGTATCACTTTACAATCCTTGCACTCGTTTCTATCCTCACACCGAATCATGAAGAGATCAATCTGGGATTCTCCTGCCCTGCTTTTAAAAGTAATCAAATGTTCTTCTTGCTTCTGGAATAGTGTGTTTACTAAAATTAACTTATGTGCCACTGCCGCCTCCAGGATACTCTCCCCTGCTTTATTTTGCTCTCCATAGCCCAACCCACAATGTACCTCTTCATACCCTTCCCTACCTCTACCTACATGTCCATTAAAGTCCCCACTAATTATGACCCGTTCCTTCCTACTCAGGCCCAATATCAGGTCATCAAACTGTTCCGAGAATGCTCGTTTCCTGGCTGTATCTAATCCAACCTGGGGCCATATGCACTAACTACATTAATAACAATGCCACCCCAAACTACCTTTACTACTAACAGCCTACAATTTATCCGCCTAACCTCAACCACACTATGTCTGAGTTCCAGAACATTTCTTTAAAAAAAAACATTTCTTTTAAACCATTTCACTTAAACAAATTTGCCTAAATACACAGTTCATCTAAAATATTTTCATCTAATGACATTTCTTCTAAACCATTTCACCTAAAACATTTTCAGTTAACAACATTTCTTCTAAACCATTTCACCTAAACAAATTCGCCTAAATACAGTTCACCTAAAATATTTTCATCCAAAGACATTTCTTCGAAACCATTTCACCTAAACAAATCCGCCTGAATGTCAAGCCACCAACCACATCAAGAAAAAAATCAATCCTGAAATTTGCTTTTAGGATATCCCATAAAGATAACAGGCAATTAGAAATCGGGACAAACAGAAGTTGGCTCCGCCCTTTTTATGACGACTGGCAACTTCTAATTGGTTTGTTGTGTGGTTCGACGTTGAAAAGGGCGGAGCATGTGACGTCAGACTACATAACCAACCAATTAGAAGTTGCGTTCGTCATAAAAAGGGCGGAACAAACTTCTGTTTGTCCCGATTTCTAATTGCCTGTGAAAGATAGGAGTGACATATAAGTTGTGGGCACCAATGCAACGAACAAACACTATTCAGTCCATTCAAATGAGCATTAAATTATAATATATGTGGAATAAAAGTGGCTTGATTTGTTTCAGTAATAACATGAAGTAAACATTACTTTAGATTCTTTTGAAATATAAGCACAAAAGAAGAAACACTAGAATAACAAAACAAAACAAAAAACACAAGATGTGACTGCAGGTCATGTAATGTACATCTCTAACGACCATAATATGTGTAAAACACTCATAAAAGTGTAGAAAACTACCATCATTTGGCTGTAGTTCATTTTTAGACCTTTGTAGCTCACAAGAGCACACAGGTATCTTTGCCCAGCAGTAAAATTTTGTTGGCGCCACCCTTTTATGAGTGTCATCAATTTCTAATTAGGTTGTAACTTGGTCTGATGTCACATGCCCCGCCCTTTTCAGTTTCTAATTGGTTGATATTTGGTCCAAAGCTCATAAAAGGGCGGGATTAACAAAATTTTACTGCTGGGTAGAGATGCCTGGCTAGCTCATCCAGAAGAAAAATGATCAAAATTTGGATGGATGTTTGGATGAATTCCAGAAATTATAAGGGGGTATCTTTTGAGAATGGTACCAGATATCTGAAAACAACTTCTTGCATGTTGTTTAGTTTCTCAGTCAGCTCGAGAGACATGTGGCAGAGGAGACAATTCTCAGTCATAAGTAGATGTAATTTAGACACGGTTTAGACATCGTTGTCAAATTGAATTCGTCCTAAAACAGAACTATGTGCTGTAAAAGAATTCCATAGTCTAAATACATTTGGAAAGAAAGACTAGGAATATGGCATCAGTTCTAGCTTTTATTCTATTACTAAGCATAGGATGGGCATGTCTAATGATACGGTGGTTTCTAGCAAGAATTCTGTATAACAGCGCTCTGTTCTCTGGAGCTAGCAAGCGTTCAAGATTTGACACCCTTAAACATTGTGAAGAAAATGTAAAAGAAGTCTGTTATTTTACCTTAGTCAGACCTATATTAGAATATTGTTCCCAGTTTGGAGCCCATTTAGAAGTAACTTAAAGCACAAAATAGAAATGGTACAGCGTCCGTCTGGCTGTAAAATTTGTGAAAGGAAGATACGTATATACCGACAGTGTATCTTCTGTAACACCGGTACGGTACAGACTGTACAGCATCCGTCTGGCTGTAAAATTTGTGAAAGGAAGATACGTATATACCAACAGTGTATCTTCTGTAACATCCAGTAACTCCCGTTCCCGCCAAAACCATAGCCTGGGGGGTAAACAACTCCCGCTTGTCCCTCCCTCCTCTCTGACTTACACTTCTGATGCACATTGAAGTGGCGGAGTGATACACTTAGGACCATGGTCACTTGGACTTGGTTATACCTCGTAGGTGTACACAGGTCCAAGGTATAAAAGGACCGTGTTCCTCTTTGTTCCTGGTCCTTGTCTTTGCTCTCTTTTGTATTACGTTGATTATTCCGTAACACATCTTGGGCATGAGGACGCACCTTTGATAACCAATTCATTCTTGTAAACTTGAGTGTTTCCTTACAAGAATGAATAGTGTTTTTAATGGAAATCTGCGTTGTCTTTATGTTCGGTAACTAATAACTTCTCTACAGAGGCCAGAGACACCATAAGGCAGGAGACATACGATCCTGAAGCAGCTACAGCATCTTCAAGAATGGTAATCACCACGCGGGAGGATGCATATCAGCATCGATGGAGAGAAGGATGGCCACTATCCTTCTGCATCGATTTCACCCCCTGCAGGAGGATGATCGTAATCCAACTCCATCCAACTCTTTCTGTAGCTTGAATCTTCTCCGTGCGGGTACCACACGATACAGAGAAGAAACGAGCTATAGAAATCATCGTCATAAGTTGGGTAAAAATATAGAGTCGATGTCAAAAGCTCACACTTCTATGCTTCAGGAACTAAATTGGGAATCATTAGCAGGCCAAAGAAATTACCAAAGCCTTGCCCTTTTCGGACATTTACTGGCAGATGATAATATTGTTCTACTTAATGACTTATTGAATACACATCCTCATAAAGCAAGCATGTCAAACTCGCGGCCCACAGCAAATATCTTTGTGGCCCAGTTAATATAACAGGATATAACAAAAGTTTTAATAAAAATTTCGTACTGTACTTTTTGAAATAAACCTACGTTTCCTGCAGCCCACATAAACTTAGGCCTTGTTTATTCGGCCCGTGTTAGCTTTTGAGTTTGACATGCTTGTCATAAGGGAAGACACGGTGCATTCAAAGACTAAAATAATTAATGGCTAGAACTGATGCATATTTTTGTTTTTTTTTCCCAAATGTTATTAAACTGTGGAATTCTCTTCCAAGTTGATAGTTCTTTGCTAGGACGATTTCAATTTAACAATGATGTCTTGTTTTACCTGAATGACAATCATTTGTGATCTGGGGCAATCCTCCCCCCCTGCCACATGGATTTTAAGCTGACCACAGGTGTACTGAGTTGAATTGAATTGAAGATGGGCAAGTCTTTGCTTTACTCTACTGTTTGCTAGTGATTCCCATTGAAGTCCACCCAATATGAGGATTACACTGTCAGAATACATGTATTATTTACCTTTAACAAATCTCGCAGCCCGCGCTGCTATACCTTTTCTATTTCGTGTATTAGATTAACTTAAAAAGGATTCCAAATTGTGAACAGTATTCTAATAGTGGTCTGACAAGAGAAAAATACATACAACTGTATAAAAGTGAAAGCTTGCCACCGATTATTTAATTATAATTGATTTCCAATCAAGTTTCGAAGATTTGTTCAGTGCAATATAACTCAGGAACGGGACCACCTAAGATGATGAACTAACTTCTAAATTAATCAGAGACGTTCCAAGAATATTTACCCATTTTCTTTATTATTTCATTGAGCAGAACTATTTTTTTATCATCCGAGGTCATGATTTACTAATAGCTGACATGCTCACTCCCTCTCTCTTTTTTGCCTATCTCTTTCTCTCTCTCTCTCGCCTCTCTCTCTCTCTCTCTCTCTCTCTCTCTCTCTCTCTGTCTCTCGCTCTCTCTTTTTCTCTTTCTTTCTGTCTCTCTTTCTCCCTTTTTCTTTCTCTCTTTCTCTTTCTGTCTGACTCTTTCTCTCAATCTCTCTCTCTCCATCTATACCACTCAATCTCTCTGTCTCTTATTTTCACTCTTTCTTCTGCTCTCTCTCTCTTTCGCTCTCTCTTTTACCATCTAGTCCACTGAATCTCTCTCCCTCTCTCTTTATTCACTCTCTTTCTCTCTCTCTCTTTCTCTGTCTCTTTCTCTCAATCTCTCTCTCCTTCAATCTCTCTCCTTCTCTCTATATCTCTCTATCTATACGACTCAATTTCTCTTTCTCTTATTTTCACTCTTTCTTCCTCTCTCTCTCGCTCTCTCTTTTTCCATCTATTCCACTGACTCTCTCTCTCTCTACATAGATTTCTTTCTCGCTTTCTCGCTGTCTTTCACTTGATTTCTTGCACTGTTTCTCTCCTACATTCATGCTTTCTCTCTTTTTTGCTCAATCTTTCACACTCACTTTCTCCTGCTTTCTTTCTCTCTTTCTCTAACATGCTCTCTCTCGCTTTCTTGCGCTCTCTCTTTCTTTCGCACTCTCTCGCTCACGCTTTCTTTTTCGCACTCTTTTGCTCACGCTTCCTTTTTTGCACTCTCTCGCTCACGCTTTTGTTCACTCTTGCTGTCTCACTCGCTCTCGCTTTCTTTTGCTTTAGTTTTCTTGTTTAATCTTGCTGTCTTTCTCTCGCTTTTTATGTGCGGATGATCTCGAAAACTACACATTGTAATGTTAATTTGGTAGGCTGTATAAGAATTATCAATTGTTAATTCGTCTACCTAATTTTTGGGAAAAAAATCATCTTTTTACACTTGAGCCAATCAACAGGCCAAACGTTCAAAAATATAAATGCCATATGAAAATATCACTGGCATTTAATATTTGCAACAAAGGTCTATAATGTGCCTTGAATCTGTTTTTTTTTCTCTCTTTGAGTTACTACTGTTATATGACATCATTTTAGTATTCATGTTTTGTAATGCATTTTTTTGTATATTTGACTGGCACATTATGCATATAAAATGTCTTCATCACAATGTTTTTTGAGGGAGTGTTCATTGTAGGCTCTTCTTGGAAGGCGCATCCATCAAGCTATCGTCAATAAACATACAAACCCTAAAAATGGAGCCCAATAAATAAACCAAACAGATGTTCTTTTCCACAAATAGCAGTAATTTACATGTGGTTTAGTAGTGTTGTAGAAATACTGAGCAAACAAAACACCTTTCTATCAAGTATTTTAAGCTTGAGATTCCGAACATGTAATGCAAATTTTTAAAACTTGCTTACTGCTGTTGTCAAAATACACACTTGTATGCTGGTTTTATGCATTAGGGCAATTTTTTATCCTCTTTAGGCCTTGTTACCACTGGGGGAAAATTTTCACCGTGCAAAAAATCCAACTATTGAAAAATAACAGTGTTTACTATGGAGAAGTGAGGTAATGCGCATGTCTATTATGTGATATGCCTGAACTGCTGCCAGGCATGTTTGTGTCTTCTGTTGTGCATAGCTCCGCACTTTTTTCATATTTCTGTGACCTGCCTGGATATCCAGGTCTGCTTCTTGACCTGGACGTCGGGCTCGGAGCCACACCTCCAGCTCTCGGCGTGGTACCTGTGCTGCCTGGCATGTCTCCTCTATTACTGTCCTTTACGGGTCTCCTATTCCCACATTTTAAAGGGTAGTGATGACTTCTGACGCCCACTAGAGGTGATTCCAATGACTCACACGACACTGGTTGCATAACTGACTTTTATAAAAAATGATTAATTACTTTTGATTACAAACATAAAGAACTAACTTTTCAGATAAGCTCAACTCACTAAGTGGAGGCCGATATTCCACATTTGGAATATTCTTCGAAGGACTTAGAAACTTTTTTTGCGTACAATTTGCATTACACTACTGCTGAGGAGGAAAAACTCTTTTTCGCACTTTTTTGCCTTCTGTTCTCCTGAGGTTACCTTGCGTGCCTGTTTTATTTTTTGGCCATTGGGAGGGGCTATTGCCGACCAGGGTCCACCCATAGGTCGACCCGACCAATGGTGAACCCTGGTTCCAAATCATTTATTTAACCTAGGTTTGAGCGTGGGGCTAGAGGCTCATTTCATCCTAATCCTGCAGTCCGGCAAACCTCACAAGAAATTTTTCTTTTTTTGACGCAGTGCTGGTTACTCATTCATTGATGCTTCTCAGGAGCTTCTTATGGCACCCGAATGCATTATTTGCTAGAAGGCCTTTACTTGACTGCAGCTGGTATGTGTCTGTTTGCTGATGATGCCATTATTTATAGAGAAATTAAAAGTAATAAAGATGTTGAAATTCTTCAAAATGATCTTAATCTAATAACAGATTGGTGCTCTCAATGGCATCTACAGCTGAACTACAGTAAATGCGAAGTGTCTCCCATAAGCATAATCCAAAGACCAGACCTGATTTAGTGTTGCTGTTTATCAGGAAAATCTCTTTTGTATTTTGTGGGGTACCCAACGGAAAAATAGATCTGCCCGAGAAGAACAGTTGTAGGGGCTACTGAGTCGGGTATTTACTCCTCTTGTGTGCATTTCATCTGAATACAACCGATTATCAAAGTAAGTTATTTTTGTTTTCTTATTCATAACATACTGTTCATATTTTAATTAAGACATTAGAAATATTTTTAAAAACTAATTTTCGCAAATGGTAATAAGTGTTAATGATGTCAGCGCCTCTATAACATCCGATATTTATATCGACCCATAGTTATAATAGCCCATTTATCGCCCCATTGACGTCCGTGGCGCTTCTAAAGTCTCTTAAAAGGTGGGACTTGGAGGAAAGGGCCCAGGCCCCAGTGAGGTGCAAACCAAACAAGGATGTTGGTATCCATGTGGCTTTAAAGAGAGAAATCAACTGTGTTGTAATTAGGTCAACTCTCTGTACAACTGTACAGAAGAATGACAAAGTTCTGCACCACTCCACAAAAAAGTGAGCCAGGATCGCTCCTGGACTGATCGTTTCAATATTTCAAACAGTTTTTGATTGACACAATATACTGCACAAACGTTCAATACATCCTTCAGATGATCAATAATATTGTGTGCAGTATCAAATATTGTGCAATTTTATTGATCGTTTAGGAGCAGCTTTAGATTATCTATAAAAAGATACCAAATTGGTGAACAATTATTATATATATAATATCCCAGGTCTGTGTGTATATGTGTGTGTGTGTGTGTGGAGTAACACAAATGAAGAAATGAACAGCTTTTTTTTCTCAAGGTCAACTATATGTTGCACCCTTCCTATCCAAGAACCCCATGATATTAAATTGGAGAGGGGAAAAGGTTGGAAAGTGTAGAAGGGGGAGAGAGAGAGAAACGTGGAGGGTTGAAAAAAAGTGAGAGGGGGTAGCTGAAATTGAAATGCAAGGAGTAAAAAAAGAACAAACGACGCGCATGCGCACACCAGAGAAAATGAAAAACTCATTTTCTCTTTCAAATATAAAAAGGGGAGGGGATAATAGTAGCAAAATTAAACTACAGTTTATCACAGGCAATTGTGCCCAGCATTAGAATTTCTTTTGCTCAGGTGTTTTATGAACGTCATCAATTTCTAATTGGTTTGTTACTTGGTCTGACGTCATAAAAGGGCGGAGGAAAAGAAATTCTAAGGCAGGACACAATTGCCTGTGAATTTGGCTCCCGTCATTTATGACGGGTTACCCCACTAGTATTCTAATATTTCTCTTTTAAAGAATATAAAAACTGAATGAAAATCAAATTAATAAGAGTTTTAATTGTAATAATTAATTTTTAGAACTCAAAATTTGATTTTGCTGCAATGTTTGACAAAAAAAGAAAATCGAAAACAAATTTTGATTTGAATTTCTAGTAAATCCCATTTGGAGTGTTTCATAACTGTTTTAAAAAGAGGGTCATGTACGTTTTTAGAGGTAGTTTCTTAGAACATGTATAAAAATAAGATGTAATGTAAAAGTTATTCTCTCTCTGAAAAAAACAAACAATAAAATGGGTGTGCGTGTTTTGATTACTCGCGTTTCTCTCTCTCTCTCTCTCTCTGTCTCTCTCTCTCTCTCTCTGTCTCTCTCTCCCTCTCTCTCTGTGTCTCTCTCTCCCTCTCTCTCTGTCTCTGTGTCTTCTTTTTCTCCCTCTCCCTTTTTCTCTCTCTCCTTTCTCCTTTCTCCTCTTTCTCTCTGTCGCTCTCTCTGTGTCTTCTCTCTCTCTCCCTCGCCCTCTCCCTTTCTCTCTCTCCCTTTCTCTCCCTTTCTCTCTCTCTCTCTCCTGTCTCCCCTCTTTCTCTCTCTCGCTCTCTCTCTTTCTCTCTCTGTGTCTTCTCTCTCCCTCTCCCTTTCTCCCTTTCTCTCCTTTCTCCTCGCTTTCTCTCTCAGTCTCTCTCTCTCTCTTCCCCTCCCTTTCTCTCTTCCCACACAAAACACACCTTGTTCAATCCAACAACTTCTTTGAATTTGCAATAAAGAGATTTAATACGTTTGGACGTTGTTATTACTTTGAGTATGTATGAAGCTCTCTCTCTCTCACGCTTACATATGAACAATTTCAACTACAAAATATTTTCTACAATAGCCATAAAAATCTCAAATGTTTTCCACTATTGTAGTTGTTAAAACTAAGACAAATTTAAGAACATGACAACCCTCAGACAAAATGTATCGTTAGTGTTTTTGTTCAGTGCAGAGAGAAAGAGATCTGCATGGTTATCGAATTTGCAACTGGTTAAAAATAAACTTGTAAAGATGGTGTTTAGACGAAAATTAGATGTTCGCAAACCGCCCGGGAACTGTCCGAGAGCTGCTCGCAGACTGTTCTAGAACTAGTGGGGTAACCCGTCATAAATGACGGGAGCAAAATTCACAGGCAATTGTGCACATGCGCGTCGTTTTTTTTACTTTTTTTACTCCTTTCATTTCAATTTCAGTCACCCCCTCCCGCTTTTCCCCCTTCACGTTTCTCTCTCTCTCTCTCTGCCCCCTTCTACACTTTGCAACCTTTTCCCCTCTCCAGTTTAATATCATGGGATTCTTGGATGGGAAGGGTGCACCATATAGTTGACCTTGAGAAACAAAAGCGGTTCATTGTACAGTGTTATCTCCACACACACACAGACCTGGCTTAATATATATATATATATATATATATATATATATATATATATATATATATATATATATATATATATATATGTTTCGCGAGCTTGATTTGTCCGCGCCGTCAAGAGCTAACGTTGTACGGGGTCGCAAAATTACCTCTAGAACTGTTCGCGAGCTCCTGTCTAAACAGGGTTCCAGTTCTGGTTCTTGGTCTGACGTCATAAAAGGGCGGAGGAAAAGAAATTCTAATGCTGGGCACAAATGCCTGTGAATTTTGCTCCCGTCATTTATGACGGGTTACCCCACTAGTTTTAAAATAAATTTGAAGAGCCTACTATAGATACAATTTTTAATACACAAGTTCTCTGATTGTAGGCGCTGTTACCTGTTTTTAGTATAAAAATGGGTTTTGAATGGTTTTTGTAAAAGACTACAGAAAGCTCTGTCTGTTGAGACTTCTTGGTGTCTGGATGGCCTTATTTAAGATACTAAAAATTGGCACACAGAATTGAAGAACAATTCTGAGAACTCTGACAAATGTCTCGATTTCAGAGAAAAATCACTGAAATCACCTTCCAAATAAAAAAAATGTTGAGAGACCTGGTCAGTCATTGGTCAGTTTGACTCATGGTTGGTCTCTGGGTCTCAATAGCTCTTCCCTGGAGAAAGTAATTAAAAAGAGATGCACGAGGTGAGCTCGAGGAGGCTGGAGAGACGAGATTTGCTTGAGTAGCATCAGTAGAGATTTTGAGAAAAAGGAAAATCAAAATTGTACTTTGTGAAAACAAACAGAAAAATGACTAATTAAAAAGTATTTTAATCAACTAAAAGTGTTTCTATTTCTTACAAATTCTACACTTTGCAGCTTACATCACAGTAAGGCAACAATAGAGACCCTCAAAGTTCTTTGAAATTTTCTATTGTTTATCATGACAAAGAAGACAATAATCAGTGTTCCTTACAGAGGACTGTAATAGAGTTAAAGACCCACCCACCATAATGCTTTAAGCCTCTTCCACCTCGTTCAAGTCCACAACTGAAATTAGAAAAGTGCGAAGAAAGTGCACCTCAAAATAGCAAAAAACAAAGTGCGAAAAATGCGCACCTGAAAATAGCAAGAAAAGTGCGAAGAAAGCACACCTGAAAATAGAAAAATAGTCCAAAGAAAGTGCACCTGAAAATAGAAAAATAGAGGGACCTTACAGAGAACTAACCATTCCCTTGGGCTAAAGTGAGACCAGACTCCTTAGAATAAGCCAAGCTGGCAGCTCCGAGGTTGTCACAATAAAGCTGCCTTAAATCATGCAGTTTAGTAGTTTAAATGAAGGTAGACCTAATTATGTTTTAATGGTGTGGGTCATTTGCCCTAAAGACACTTGCCCTACAGACACTTGCCCTAAAGCCATTTACCTTAAAGGAACATTTGCCCTAAATCATTTGCCCTAGAGATATTTGCCCTAAAGGGACATTTGCCCTAACACCATTTGCCCTAGAGATATTTGCCCTAAAGGGACCATTTGCATTAAAACCACTTGCCCTAAAGCCACTTGCCCTAATCAGTAGTGTCAATTTACGTCATTTCGTGTTTATTGCATGCCTGCGGCGTGACCCTAAACACTAAGACACTAAACTTTATGATAGGAGAGAACAAAAAAGTGGTTTTAGGGCAGATATCTTTTATGGCAAATGGTTTTAAGGCATATTTCCCTTTAGGGCAAATGGTTTTACAGCAAATGTCCCTTTAGGACAAATGGCTTTAGAGCAAATGTCCCTTTGGGGCAAATGTCTCTTTAGGGCAAATGTCTATAGGGCAAATGGTTTTAGGGCAAATGCCTCTTAGGGGCAATTGATTTTAGGGCAAATGGCTTTAGGGCAAGTGTCTTTAGGGACAATGTCTAAATCCCATGTTTTTTAACTATGAAAACCTGATCGTTATCTAATAAAAACTAATGCAGGTTTGTTAAATAAGAATCTTCCTAATTTTCACTTTTTTTTACTCTTCTGCAAAAATAGTTTACAACTTAAGAGCTACATTTAGCATTATTTTTTTTTGAAGGTAACCATTTAGGAAGATCTTATTATCTAGTTTTGTGTACAATACTAATTTATCTCCTGTGGTCTTTCAGGAACCAGTAATAAGGAAGGCAGCTGCTTGTGACTGAGCACATTTTCTTATTTTTAATTAGAAAGCTTTGAAACTTAATCTGTCTGTTACCTTCTTATTATTGTCTGTAAATTTTAGGTTGTGTGTGTGTGTGTTGCTTTACAAAAGCAATCTTTTTTTTTCTCAAGCAAAATTTACCTAATTTCTACTTTTCATTCTTAATTTAATTGGGAAAGAATTGGAACAGAAACACTTTCACTTCGCCATCATTTTTTGGAGATAATTGGAGACAAGAAAACAATGGCCATTGCACCAGATTTTCTTATTTTCATATAGCCTAATCAACCCTTGAAGAGGTTTCTAGGCAAAGCAAGAACACACACATTACTTTTTTTGTTAGAAAGGCCTGATTCACATCAAGCTGACAAAACAGAAACTCGGTGTTTCAAAACAAATTGGCGACACAGTTATGTAACAGTGTGGAGCACCTGTTACGAGACTCGAATCTAGGTCCTCTTAGTTTGGGGGCGGATACCGCCTTGCACCAAGAGTAGTAGGTTTGATTCAGACTTGATTTCTAACGGTGCCGAGGTCGTTCCCTTTGGTATTTCCTTTGGATGCAGTTGACTGGAAAAGAATAAATGTAGAAGGCGATACAATTAATGCAGATTGTCGTATTGTACACAATCTTTTAAATACAACAAACAGAAAAAAGTTACGAACTGTCTCATTGCTCAGTCACTGAACCATTGAAAGAGTTATTTCATAGTTTCAATATCATGGAATGGACCCTGAATCATCTATCAAAACACGGACCTTTATACTTAGGAACTGTGTGCACCTAGACATTTGCAGAAAAAAGACATTTGCCCTAATCAGTAGTGTAAATTTATATCAGTTGGTGTTTTTTCCGAAAGACACTAAACCGTACGAAAAGAGAAAAAAGTGGCTTTAGGGCAAATGTTTTTTAATGCAAATGGTTTTAGGGCAAATGTCCCTTTAGGCAATCGTTTTTAGGGCAAATGTTTTTTTAGGGCAAATGGTTTTAGGGCAAATGTCCTTTTAGGGCAAATGGTTTTAGGGAAAATGTTTTTTTAGGGCAAATTACTTTATGGCAAGTGTCTTTAGGCAAGTGTCTATATACCCTTGAAAATGAATTTAAAATACATGTAATTGAACAGTCAATTAAAAGTAATAGGAAATACATGTATTTGAATAGTGAATTACAAGTAATGTGAGGTGACAACACAGGCAAAAGGCTTAAATATCGATATATCGATATTTTTCGAGTAGAGGAGTATAATTTTTATTGCATTAGTTCCTATTCATGTTGTTTGGTGGTGCATCTATCTGAAATTGCAAGTTTCTACCAAATACCGATTCATTTTGAAGTTTTTTTTAATTAAGAAGGTACTTTTAAAAAAATAAACATCATTTTTACAATTCATAATTTTAAGTAGAAATTTCTAGAGGTAATTGTGAGTGTTGACGACTCCTTTGACTAATTGAGCAACTTATTATGCTCTCTTTTCTTTAACTGGTTTCTTCCCTGGGTCGCGTGGTGACCACACGGAGAAGATTCGAGTTCTAGAAGTAGTCGGATGGTGATGGATTGTAGTCATCCTTCTGTGTAGGAATGTAATCTGGCAGAAGGATGGTTACAATCCACTTCTAGTCGCCATAGTTGTTCATCTTCCTCTTGGTTGGAGGATCTGCTGCTCTGTAGGGATCCATATGCTTTCTTGCCCTATGGTGTCTCCAGCTTGTCTAGAGAAGGATTAGTTTCAGAACAGTAGGGCAACACAATTTCATATTGTAAACACTTTGTTCATTCTTGCACAGAAACAGTAAAGTTACAAGAATGAATTCTATTAATTAAAGGTGCGTCCACGTGCCCATGATGTGATACAGATATAGTAATCGACGTAGTACAAAAGTAGAGCGAAAGAGTGGACCAAGAACAAAGAGGAGCATGGTCCTTTTATACCTTGGACCTGTGCACACCTACGAAGTGTAACCAGGTCCAACTGACCATGGTCTTAAGAGGTATTAATCTGCCACTTAAATTTAAATATAGAACAACTGGAGGGACAGAGATGAGTCACTCACCCCCCTCCAGGCTAGTGTTTTGGCGGGATCCTGAGTTACAGGGTGTTATATAATGGTCTCTTTAAACTTAATTTCGTACGAAATTTTGCAAACTCTCTTATTATTTCCATTTTTATCATTATTATTTTAAATTCAAAATTAAATAGAGCAAAGCTATTGCCAACGACCTGTTTCAGGAAGGGCTGTGTAGTTGTTACATAATTGTTCGACTCTGACTCCTGTAATTTGAAATTTGTAATTCGACTCCAACTCCGACTCCATTACGACTCTGAGTCCGACAAACAAATAATAAATTGAAAGTGATTTATTTTCAATTTTGTTTTTGTTTTTCAAAATTTATTCAAAAATAAATTTGTACATTGTAATCGAATTTCATTTAAATTGTAATTGGTTCTTAAAAATAGCACGGCTTCAATTTTGTCCGATTTCATCAATGCTCTCAAATCAGATTTTAGAATTCCAAGAGCAGAAAATAATCTCAGAGTAGGTCAATATTGCATCTTTAAGACTCAATTTTGATGACAGGCAATTAGAAATCGGGACAAACAGAAGTTGGCTCCGCCCTTTTTATGACGACTGGCAACTTCTAATTGGTTTGTTGTGTGGTTCGACGTTGAAAAGGGCGGAGCATGTGACGTCAGACTACATAAACAACCAATTAGAAGTTGCGTTTGTCATAAAAAGGGCGGAGCCAACTTCTGTATGTCCCGATTTCTAATTGCCTGTATTTTGATGTTCGGTCAATCATTTTTCTTTTGGAGTCGTTTACTTTATACCGACTGCGACTCCTACCAAAAATGAACGACTCCACCGACTCCGACTTTACAGCCTTAGTTTCAGGGCGAACTTTTTTTGATTTTAGGCCATAATAATTCCATTGAAGCCAAAAATTAGGTCAACTGGGAGATTTATTCTTATTGTAGGGATCTATAATCTGATGAATTTAATGTAATTTACTTGGAAGGTGGTAGGAAAAGACGTTTGGAGGATGTGTGTGTGTGTCAAGATGAAGGAAAAGATTTAAGACACCCTCCCCCCCCCCCCCCCCCCACACATACACAAATAACTATGGATGACAGAAGCAGTAAAAAAAGAACACAGCATTGCATAGGAAAGAAAATTAGGATCTTGTAACGGTTGGCAGGTAATTGGATAGGACATAAAATATGTTTGGGTTTGGCATTAAAAGAAGGAACATTTTTAGAAGGGCAACTATTTTCACCTTACAAACCCTTCCCCCCCCCCCCCCCCTCTTCCTCCTCCTGCATAGGATATTCCCTGTTGTATGTGTGGGCTCTCTCTCTATTGAAAGCACTGAACTGAAGAAGGGGGGGGGGGAAGGGTCTGCAACAATGAATTAGGTTTGTGGATTTTAACTAGTGGAGGGCGCTTACACTTCATTAACGTTTACTTTCTTCAGTTGGCACTGATGAAGTCTTTTTTTTTTCATGTGTGATATGGGTTGCTTATATGTTTTAAAGTGCAGTCTTTATAATATGCACAATATAATGTAGTGTATAGGTTGCAATAGAAGGAAAGAGAGAGCAAAAAAAAAACGTTGCATGCATAATGAGATTGTAAGTTTGCATCCTTGCATTTTGTACAGTTTTGGACCTTTGCTGCTCTGAATGAGCACTAAAGGTCTGTAGGATACTACAGATTAAAAGGGGTCGAATTAGGAGTTAGCCCCTTACCTCTCTACAGGCTACTCAAACAAATTCGAGTAGTTAGTATAGTGTAAATAAATGTGAATTTTTAAGCTTGCAAGTGTTATACCTAGTACACACCTGATTTAAATGCATTTAAAAATGTGTTCTACAGAGCCCTGTGAAGGGCAAACAAACAATATGTCGAGTTCAAGTTATTCAGTTAGTAATCTGAAAATATTGAGTTAATACTTAATTATAATATATAAACTATTGACAAAATATTGATTTAATATTTCAATTTAAAAGATTAATAATAAAAGTCAATTTTTATTTGGTTCATGTCCTTAACTGGATTCCGTATAATTCACCTAAACACATTTAATTTGAATTCATTTAACTCATGTGTGTACAAGGTATTAGCTTAAAATCAAAAACTACTATATTCTCTTTAGTAGGTATTGCTGATAGGCTTATAGCAGTGTACAACTTTTTGTAAATGTTGCAAATTGCACGACGGGTTTACTAGTGTGAATAATTTGAACAATACATGAAAACTACTAAATTAATGTGCAATAAGGAAAACAGTGGAAAAAAGTAGAATTTCAAAATTTATAACTTTTTTAATTTTAATTTCTAAATGTTTGGCACTCCTGTTTGTTGGCGCCCGGAGATTAAATTTCCCCCATCCTCCTCGTTGTTGCGCCACTGTGTGTATCCTAAAATTGTCAAGAGGCTACATTGTAAAATTACTCTGAGAAATCTCTATAAAGAGCGCTAGCATCATTTTTATATTAAGCCCACATACCCAATGGTAAAAGAAACAAGGGATTCAAGAAACCCTATAGACCTCCATTGCTTTAATGTATGCTTTCATATATCAAATAACCAACTTTCTTTCATTGTTACATGTGTATGCACATGTACACGTGCACGCATGTGTACGCAAATGTATGCACATGAACACACGTGCACGCATGTGTATGCACATGTACACACGTGAGCGCATGTGTATGCGTACACACATGCGTGCATGCATACACACACGTACACACGTGCGTGCATGTGTTTGCACATGTACACACATGGCCCCATTGATCTCTTCGGCCAGGCTCCACTTCGGTTGTGGACTCGTACAACTGCTCCAGGGTTCCCCCCACAATGATTGGTTGTAACACTCCAGGTACTTTTTGGTGCGACAGTTTCGTTCATTGACAGTTGTGGCACGAGCTAACGTAGTCGGCGACATCGGCCTTCATTGTTTTCCAGTAGAATCTCTTTTGGATTCTCTTCATCGTGTTGGTGAAACCGAAATGTCCGGCCTCAGGCACATCATGGAGCATCTCGAGAATCCCAATTCTCAGTTAGTACTGGCACGCTCTTTTCATACTTGATATGGTACAAAATGTCATCCACTATCGCAAATTTCTTGTGATAGGGATGCAGCCGATCTTTCTGCAGTGATTCTTTGATGAGGAGAAGTTCTTCATTAAGGGATTGCTCCCGTTCCCACTGGAAATCATTGTAGATGGTAAAGATGTGAAGATCTTCGAGAGCTTCCATCTCTCCATTTTTCTGCTTCCATTTAGCAGGAACGTTGCTCTCATAACGTGAAACACAGTCTCCGTCCACGTGTGTTTTACCTTTTTTGTAAACTACTTCATAATCATATGGTTGTAGTTTCATCTGCCATTTACCCAATCGGATATTGAGATTCTATGCTGTCTTTAAATAACAAAGGGCCTTATGATCGGTAAATACTTTGAAAACGTACTGTTAAAAACGTACGATCTGGCTTTTTCTATGCCATAAACGATTGCAAGACATTCTTTTTCAGTCGTTCCATAGTTTCTTTCTGCTCCCTGGAGTGTTCAGCTGTAATACCCTAGAACTCCAGGTTTATCTCCTCTTTTTGATACTTATAGATTATGACACCAATCTGGTAGTCACAAGAATCTGTATGCAAGGCAATTCCTGCCTCCAGATCATACAAAGTTAGAATCGGAGCAGAGCAAAGATCCTTTTTCAGACTGTTGAAAGCGACCTCGCAGTCATCAGTCCATTTGAAGTTTAGTTCCTTCTTGACGAGGGCTTGCATCAGTCTAGCGATCTTGGAGTAGTTCTTGATGAAACGGTTGTAATAGCAGCCATTCCAAGGAAGCTTCTCACATCAGTCACGTTTTTAGGTGCAGGAAATTCTTGGATGGTCTGCACCTTCTCTTCGTCTGGCCGAATACCAAAGGCACTGATCTTGTGGCCAAGGTAGTTGATTTCACCTTCTCTAAAGAAGCATTTACTCGGTTGAAGGCTTAAATTGGTGTTCCGTATGAGCATCAAGATATCTTTCAATCTTTGGCAGAACTCTTCGAAGTTTTTCGCGAAGATAACTATGTCATCAAAGTAAACCAGGCAGGTTTCCACTTATACCCTGCCAGCAAAAAATCAAGAGCATGCTGCATCGTTGCAAGTGCGTTTATCAACCCAAACGGCATTCTGTTAAATTTGTAGAGGCCATTTGTGCATACGAAAGCCATTTTCTCTCTGTCACTTTCTTCCAAGAGAAATTGCCAGTAACCTGATATTAAATCCAAGGTCGCAAATATCGTGACTCCAGAAAGTGAATTGAAAGCATCGTCAATCCATGGCAACAGATATTAGTCAGGTTTGGTCTGAGCATTGAGTTTTCTATAATCAATACAAACCCAATGTTGCCCATTCTTCTTCTTGACAATCACCACCAGACTTGCGGATGGACTTTTGGATGGGCTCACGATGCCGGCATCCAACATATCACGTAGTGTCAACTTCATGATCTCTCTTTGAGCAGGTGAAATACACCAGAGCGGTTCTTGAACCGGCGGGTTTTCGCCCATGTAAATCACCTGTTTTGTTAAATTTGTCTCTTTCAAGTCGGAGGTCTTGAAGGCAAAAATATCTCTGAATTCTCCGAGAAGCTTCCGAATAGCCATTTTCTCTTCTCTTGGATGATTCGGATTGATATTAAGACTTTCTTGAAATTCTACATAGTCCTTAGCTGTCATCTTGTCACTCTGAGCTTCAATTTCATAAATTGAGGGGCCCACATGCACATCAAGAGATGTGTTTGTTGAGAGGCTTCAGAAGATGCTGCTTCCACTTTAGTCGGGTATCGGCTTGGTGTTCCTCCTCTTCGGCGCACTTCTCTTCCTCCTGGAGTCGCTTCTTTTTGGCAAAGGCTCTCAGCTTGTCCTCCTTCTCTTGCTTATGGGCACTTCGGAGAATATGGCATTCTTCATGTAGTTCCCGAGCTTCCGCTCATTCTTTGGCGAGATGGTAAAGTCGATGTTTCTTTTGGAGTTGCTGGGAAAACCATGCGGTTATTCTGTTGCTATTCATCATTATTTATCATGTATTGTGACAATAAAATAATGTTTCGAAAATTTTGTTTCAAAAATTGTTTTCACAATTGAAATACGATACTGCTTTGTGTTTTTCAACACTCTTCGAGGGCAAAACGATGTAGCAAGTTTTGTAAACTCCCCGCACCTCCACCATATATTGTGACGGACCATTTTCCCCAGGTAGAACCTGCTCTTTTTAAATGGTACGAGTGAGTTTTCACTCGTATTAAAGGTGATTGGCTAAGTCACCAATTCTACCAGCCTGGGGGGTCTAGACCAATATAACATCTATTTAGTGTCATCACTAGTCTCTGGCTAAGACTCTCACAGTCTTGAGGATCTTTTGTCTCTGTATCTCTTGGACTTGCATCCATAAATCTGCCCCTGAACATAGTATGAATATACTTGCGACTCGGTGTTGCAGGTTTGCACCTGTTGGAGAACTTGGAGTGCCCAAATGGTGAAGAGCTGCAACGAAATGATGAATTTGCACAATCGCGGAATTTAAGTTAAGAATAATTAAACACCACTGTTATGCATGCGCACATGTGTGTACGTGTGCATACGCATGTGCACATGTGTGTACGTGTGCATACGCATGCCCACACATGTGCACGTGTGCTTACGCATGCGCACACGTGTGTATGTGTGCGTACGCATGCATACATGTGTGTACATGTGTATACGCATGTACACATGTATGTACATGTGTATACGCATGTACACACGTGTGTACATGTGCGTATGCATGCGTGCATGTGTGTACATGTGCGTATGCATGCGTGCATGTGTGTACATGTGCGTACGAATGCGTGCACGTGTGTACATGTGCGTACGAATGCGTGCACATGTGTACACGTGCATACGAATGCATGCACGTGTACACGTGCGTACGAATGCGTGCACGTGTGTACACGTGCGTACACATGCACGCACGTGGGTACATGTGCGTATGCATGCATGCACAATTGTACATGTGCGTATGCATGCATGCATGCACATTTGTACATGTGCGTATGCATGCACGCACGTGTGTACATGTGCATATGCATGCACGCACGTGTGTACATGTGCGTACGAATGCATGCACATGCGTACGAATGCATGCATGTGGGTACATGTGTGTGTATGCATGCATGCACATTTGTACATGTGCGTACACATGCACGCATGTGGGTACATGTGTGTATGCATGCATGCACGTGTGTACATGTGCGTACACATGTGTGCAAGTGTGTGCATGTGCATACACATTGTAACACCCTGTAAATCGTGATCCCGCCAAAACCATAGCCTGGGGGGTAAACAACTCTCAACCGTCCCTCCCTCCTCTCTGACTCACCTTTCTGACTAATGCCCAAGCGGCGGATTGATACGTAAAGGACCATGGTCACTTGGACCTGGTTACACCTCGCAGGTGTACACAGGTCCAAGGTATAAAAGGACCATGTTCCTCTTTGTTCCTCAGTTCTTTCCTTTGCCTGTTTTTGCGATACATTCCAAATCATGGGCCTGAGGATTTCCAGTTAGTATATTACTATTCACCCTTGTATCTGTACTTCTTACAAGGAATGAATAAAAGTGTTGTAACAAGAAGTAGCGTTGTCTCTATGTCTTTATGTTAATAACTTCTCTTCAGAGGCCGGAGGTTTCATAGGGCAGGAGCTATACGATTCTCAGCAGCTACAACATCTTCTCTAGTCGGAATACCGATGGAGAAGATGTATATCAGCATCAACCGGAAGAGAGAGAGATGGCCGCCACTCTCCTGCATCGATTACACCCCCATGCAGAAGAGTGACTACAATCTATCTCCATCCAGCTCTCTCTACAGCTCGGATCTTCTCTGTGCAGGTGTCATACTGCTCAGAGAAGAAACGAAAAGTAGAAAATGTCATCTAAAGGTTGGTAATAAAATATTGGTTGATGTCAAAAGCTCACATTTGGTGGAGGCGCCGGGTATAGCTCCATCTGCCTTCTCCGACCTGTAAACAGAAGCCGTCCTTTGTCCTAAGTCTCGTGATTGTGCCTCACGGGGCTTCGTCCGTCCTTTCTATGTTGGAGCCACGTATGGAGACCCTCGATAGCGTCAAAGTCAACCGCGTGGCGCCTGTCTGTAAAACCGCGTATGGAGACCCTCGATCACGTCAAAGTCAACCGCGCGGCGTCCTTTGTGTTGGAACCACGTGTGGAGACCCTCGATAGCGTCAAAGTCAACCACGTGGCGCCGTTTGTAAAACCGCGTATGGAGGCCCTCGATCACGTCAAAGCCAACCGCGCGGCGTCCTTTGTGTTGGAACCACGTATGGAGGCCCTCGATAGCGTCAAAGCCAACCGCGTGGCGCCTTTTTATGTTGGGACCATGTATGGAGGCCCTCGATCACGTCAAAGCCAACCGCATGGTATCGTTTTTGTGGAATCGCGAAAGAGACTTGTGGCTACACACACCACGTGTCGACCGCGCGATTCTGTGTCCTGTCCTTAGAGACACATGTTAAAGGAACTGCTGCATCGACATCCATCAAGCACGTGGGCAACACCTTGGTAGTAGTTCTTTGACACATGTGTTTCCGTCCGTGTTTTTGTATTTTATGTTTCCATTACAATCACCCACTGTCACCTTCACTCTTCTTTAATTTTCAAAGTAAAACCCACACCACGTGGGCAACACTTTAAACAAATTCTTCTTACTCTCCGAGAGGAGTTTGCAGTCTCATTATGAGATGAGCAAACAAATCTCATCTACTAATCTATCCACATATTAATAGGCTTTTAAAGGACGTGTGTGTCTTTTAAAATGTCCTATTATCTTCACTCTTCATCTTTAATTTTCAAGCAAGATTCTTCCTAACTCTATTTCATTGTTAGGGGGCTTACAAGCTTAAAACACACTTTTTCTAGCCACGTGGGACTTTCTTGTCCCCCCTTTTCTTTGTTCTTTGTTTTTACACTTGTGTTTCCCTTGGGACCCTCTATGTCCCAAGTCATGTTCTTCAATTTCTTCATCATCATCACCTCAATGCATCATCACATGAACTTTCTCCATTGGACAGCACTGAAGCCCGGCCGCCATCTTGGATCGACCGGACACTCTTCAAAAAAGCGCCAACGGAGCGGTTTTTCGCTCCATGTGACTCATTGTTGTACCTTCTCTCATCTTTTTGTGTTCTCTTCTCTTTCCTCCTCTTCCAGAGGGTTGCACTCACGCAAACCCCCTGGCGGAGTTCCTCTTGTTAGAGAAAACTTCTCTTTTTCTTTGAATTTTCTCTCTTTTTGTGTCTTTCTCCTGGCCACCATAAAAACGTGCCCCGGAGGAACTTTTCAATCATCAATTTTTGGACATTGCAATAAACTGACCGGAAGTGGCCACCACAGCGCCACCTACGGACTTCTTCATTCTACTCAACATAGATCCTCACTGGGCACTGACTCTGTCTTTTTCATCCAGAGCCATCCAGCAGTGAGGACTCAAAATTTCTTCAGTCTGAACATTTCTTTTGGTTCACCAAGCATTTAGCTTGTTGAACACACTTCAATTTCTACACTGTTTTACTGTTTTAATAAAACTAAATTAAAACTTTTGATGTGCGGGCACCGCACCTAAGTTTTAAACTTTCCAAGTAAAACAGCTTTCTTTTCTAGCTTCTTTGGAGAGTTCAGCCATCTTGAACTTCTCCTTTGTTTGTGCATTTAAAAAGTTCAGCCATCTTGAACTTTTTATTCTTGTGTGTTCTTTACACACACACTCTTCATTTCTCATTCACTTTCCGCAGTGCAATTTCGATTGGGTGGTGTACCACGCTCGAGGTTGTATTGTACATCTGCTGTTTCTTTAGTGAGGTTTTTGGAATTCTCATAACCTCCACGTGGTCGCCAAATACCACGTGTCGAGAGAGATCCTTCTAAAATCTGACACTCAATAAAGAACTCACGACGCTACACCAGTTGGGAACCAAAACTCGTCACACGCCCAACTGAGAACACGATCAATACGATACAACCATCACCACACTAACGGAGTGAACGGCCACTTCGTTATACACGTCACAAGCTTAGGTAATCTATCGTTACTCAGTGTATAAGAGTACGATAGTGTCGGTTGCCGACAAGCACTAAATTACCAACGCGCAGTGACATCACCGACCTACAACTTCACGAACTGAACGAGTCCCATCATACTGGAACCCGAAAGTATAGCTCAGAGTGTACTCGAGAACCCTCGGAGCTGCACACAACGACTTGGACTTCGCCGGACTCGTTCATCACCGCACATTCACATTACACAAGCCACATCATTAATCATGGCTGCCTCACACGACAATACGGGGTCCCTGTCTGATCACCAGGGTTCACACGAAGATCTGTTGGAAGTACCCGTGACTACTGATGTGACACCACCGCCGCGGCCGACTGGGGCCGAGTTTGACCACCTGTCACAACAAGTGGCTGCACTCTCGACTCGTATGTCTCAGTTTATAGACGACCGATTCACACCAAATCGACCGACTACACCACGGCGGACAACACGCACACACCGACTTCGCGACGATGACTCGGACGCCTCTTCAGCCCCCTATGTTGGCTACAGAGAGCGTCACGATCGTTACGAAAGACATTACGCACCGCACACACGTCATCTACCGCGTAACCCTGACTGGCAACCACAAGGGCAGTCAGATGATCCGCGTCACAGAGATGAGCGTGCGGAAATACCGATTATGACACGTGCTGATTCTCCTCACTCACTTGTCCGGGCTGCACGTAGCGGTCGCCGCTCGACACCCCCGGAACAACAGCCTCACCAAGGAGCGACACAAGGCACTTCAGTTTACGCGCCACGGTTTCCACCGCAAGGGGTAGGTCTGATGCCGGCTGGAATGCCAAACGTCCAGGATGGCATCTATCGACCAACCCCCAGAGAACCCTCCGTGGAAGAGTTCAATAAGAAATACAGCGGTCGCCACCCTGCCGACTCAATCCAAAAATTCAACGGATTGACAGGTTTCCGTCCCTTCCTGGAAGAATTCGAGGAAGTGGCACACCTGTACGGTTGGCAAGACCACCACAAGGAGGAATACATCACGGGGTGTTTCACTGGGGCCGCACGTACGTGGCTGAGTAAACTGAGGTATGAGCTTCAGGACATTCCTTGGCCAGCACTGAGAGTACAGATGGTAGATACGTTCGGGAAGCCGAACGAACTGGCCATCTTGGAGAAAAAGTACACAGAGATGCTCCAGAAGGAAGGTGAGAGTACACAAGCTTTCATCTGGGAGTTTATGATACTCGGCGACCGAGTTTACCCGCAACTTGACGATCAGCTGCGTATAAGCCAGTTGCGCCGCGCTCTACATCCCACCATACAGAACGCCGCGCATCACGCATCTACGACGTCGTTCAAGGACTTCGCAAACGCCGTCCTCAATATGGAGGTGGTCTTGCTGTCCTTGGATGAATGGCCGACGGAACCAAAACCCGCAGCTGATTCACAGTCGGGTAAAGGAGCATCGAAGACCGACCAGGAGCCGGCGGCAGCCGCCAGCCCTAAAGACAAACCACACCGGTCTAGGCATGATAAAAAGCCTAGTCAGACTGCTGCCACCAATTCAAACCGACACTCTGCAGCGGACCCCCAACCAGAGACCACTCGCACGTTCGACAAGAGTAAGTCGACGTGTTATAATTGTGGCAAACTGGGGCATTTCGTCCGTGAGTGTCGGCAACCAAAGAAGAAGGTTGCAATCAAGCAGTTTGGGGAGCCGGTTACCGACTATGACATCAAAGGAGAGGTGCCTGAAACGGATATCATCACCGAAGACGGCATTGAGTTTGCTCTGATACGAGTGGCAGGACAAATCCGCCGGATTCCTCTTCCAGCAGCGGACTCAGCCGCCGGGGCACCTACTCCTGATACACCCGACAACGACAGCTCTGACGACTCTGAGGATATACCAGTCAAGGTGCTCGACCGGGCTCCTGCACATAAATGGACCCCGGACGAGCTAATCGTTTGGCAGGACACGCTCGACGTCCTTAAACAATCCATCAAGGAGATTGGGTGCCGTGAAAATAAAACAATAGCCATCATGGCTCCCGGAACCCAATCGCCGACGAAGGGCCACTCCTGCTGCCGAAGACTAATGACAACGGTGTATGAGCAGCTGGTAAGCAGCTGTTCACCTCAAGAAGTCGGAGACTACGATGCCAGCGACAAGAACCCACGCATCGCCGTCACGATCAACGGAAAGTGTATACGAATGCTCGCGGACACCGGAGCTACGGGCAGCGTTATCACCATTGAACTCGCGCAGGAACACAAGTTCGAAATCGAGCCTGTGTTAATCCCACCCAACATTCAGGGTGTGGGAGGCCAAAGGATCACCGTGGTGGGACGACTCGCCGCGACGGTCCAGCTGGGCCCCCACGCTGTGCGAGGGCACTTACTAGTGATTACCGGCCGGCACGAAGCCATCTTAGGCCGAGATCTAGGCCGGGCTCTGCACTTAGCTGTGTCCATGACAACAAATAAAGTATACGTGGAGGACGACCTCTTCGAGTCCACACTCCGACAGAAATGCATCGAAGCACACATCGGATGGGCTCTGGGAGAAACTTCCGTAGAGGCCCCTGGCAAATCTGCCAGCACCTCTAGGGAAAACCTCGAAACTCCACCCCGTAAGTGACGACGGAAGCAACGGCCACCCACGCTGTCAAGAAACCAAACGCGACGAAAATAAAACAATAATTCACCAGTGTTTATTTCATGACTATGGAAATAAACACCAGCAACCATCAAATATCAACAATAGAAGAGCGATAGGAATTTGAGAATTGTTGTGTTGAGAAACAACTGAGGACAGTTGTCAAGAGGTGGGGGAGGGGATAAAAGGAACCCCCCAACGAATAAACAACCCCACAGCATCAACAACCCCTCTAAACACTCTCAAATAACTCCCAAAACTCTACAAAATTCACACAACTTTAATTTTTGAAACACTTCTAAACTTTTCAAAATGGCCGCCAATATTTACATATTGGCAACCATTTCAAACATGCAATAAACTACACCGGAACCACGTGGCCTTCACAAACAACTGTCAACCACGTGGTGCACCTGAGAAAAACGCCGAAGGCCAGTCAAGGACGTTCAGAAGAAAAAATCAAGAGCCATAAAAGGGTCAGCAAAAGGAAAACACCGTGCTCCCCTTTATTATGGACGGACGTCATTGACCATGCTGTTGACAGTAGAAGGATAGAAACTTCAAAGAGACAATTGCTCTGGGGGCCAGACCAATGCACTGGGACTTCAAAGAAAAAAAAAACAAACAACAAAAACTGCTGGCCATAAACAAATAAAAAAGGAAGAAAATCAGTTTTGAGGATTTTGTGAGAGCGGACACCTTCAATTAAAAAATAAAATTGAAGAACCTGTCACCCTCTCAATTAAGATCGAATTGGGGGACACCAACTCCTGTCCCACTCCTCCCTAAAAATTATAACAAACAGCAAGGTACATTAGTAACCTTGCTGACCTATTCTTTCCAAAAAAAAAAAAAAAGGCATTAAGGAAAAGAAGGGGAGAAAGTTAATGGGCAACTTCACACCTCGGTGTGAAATAAAATAACGGCCCTTCTCCCTCGAGATTCCTTAGTCCTTTTGTTTATCTAAAAATAATAAACAGGACCGACTCTGATAAGAATTAGATCAACACCTCTCACATCTAATGTCGGTGGGACAACCCCCACCCCCAATAAATAAAGTCGTGAAGAAACCAATTGGAGTAAGGTGTCTTATTCTAAAAGGGGCCGGCCCTTCTAACTTTTAAAATTAAATAAGAAAAATGACCAAACTTGGTCAATTACCACTCGATTTGCTCTCTTCAAAGAAGCACTCGTTTTTGTTCATCTCTTTATGCTCGATCTTCTTCAATCATCAAATCTTCAATCTACTTCTGTGCCAAGTTCCAAATTTTAATTTCGAACTTCTTCAGTTTTTGTTGTCAATCCGAAGCTTGAGTGCCACCTTCAAGCCTTTGAACTCACGTGCAGTGCATCAGACTTCAGAACTTTTTGGATCTCTTGGAATAATAACAGAGTGATCGGGGACCGATTTCTGTTATTATTTGGAAGTAATCACCAGCAGCGGGACTTTTGAAAAAGTAAGAACTTTTAAAACTCTTAAGAAATATGCCAGGTAGAGGCTCATGGAGAGGAGGCAGAATGATGTCTGCCTCTTCTAGTGAAGATGAGACGGAGAGTGGAACGGCGGGGACCGCTGAACCCCTCTCTCAATCTACCTGCCAGCTACAAAGGGCGGGCGCCGCCAGTGCGCCAATAACGAGAAGAGAGTCGCCAAACATAATAGATAGGCGCCGCACCTCCTCCGAACCGGAGAATTTCCACCGGCGTGGGGAGAAGCGCCTAAAAGCAAGCTTCAAGCGACCTGCCAATGTCGGGCGCGAAGGGAAGCCTGCTGCTCCAAGCAGCATCGTCCCCTTCGACGTCACGACATCAAAACACTACTGGGAGGAGCGGGAAGACCGCATCGATATCAACCTCATGGCATGGGGGGTTAACCAGGCGTTCCGCGATAGCATCGCGCCTGGTCAACCCATTCCGGGTGAAGCTGAAGCAAGAGGGAAGCGTGGGGGGGCGGATCTGTGCCTTCCCCCCTCGAAGACCTCCACTTGGAGATGCAGAGGGAGGCTGCCCTTCGCCAGGCAGCCAGAGATAAAAAGGAAGGTGAGGACAATCTGGCGTACCTCCGTGCGGTTTGCGCCCGCCTTGTCGAGCTGGGCTTACCGTGTACGGCGCAACTCCCGAAGGAGGAGCTCCTGCGAATCGAGGCCCGACTCCAAGAAGCCGCCCGAGTTACGTCGTCAGCTACGTCATCATCTCCATCCTCAAACTCGCCAGCAACCCTGACAACTGGCCTCTCCACATCTCCTTCTCCACCCATAACGCCACCAGAGCCTTTCCAACACTGCTCACCGGTGCCGTCAATCACTCCGCCACCTCCTCCTCATACACCATTATCGTCACCACCAACCTCCCGATGTGCCATGTCTCCACGCAGCGAGGCCGCCACACCGACTCCGACTCCAAAGTTACCTTCCATAGTGGTGGTTCCCCAACCTGTTCGTGTTCAGGTTCCCACTGGGGCTCGCCCCAAGGAGCCTCAACAGTCCTACAGGGGCCACCACTCTTCTCGAGACTCTCTTCAACGGCCACAACCACGTCGCTCTTCGCCACGTGGTTCCCATCTTTCGCCCCGATGCCGACCCGACGGAAGAAGTCAGCAGGAACAACGTGGTTCCTCTGGACGCGGCCTTCCGCCACGTAATAACTTCGACCCAAGGGTCAGGCAAGATCTACAGGATCACCGAGTCCAACTGGACCGCGACCATCGCTACGAAACTCGGGGCCCTCCTACTCGGGTCCCGCATCACTCTCCTCCTCCGCCACCTCCGGGCCGCCCTTCTGGACGACCTACGCCTACACCTTTGATGCCGCCACCTTCCGCCGAGCGTGCCGCGTTCTTGAAAAAACAGAAGGCCATCACAAACCTTCTGCAAGACGTCATGCAACAGGGAGGTGACCCCATGGAAGCACTGGGCCGTGCACCAGGAAGTGCCAAGCCACTGGAGGCGCTGAGCAGGAAGTCAGCATCGAAGCGACTACGTCAGCGGGCCCGCGATATGGCCCGGTCCGCCTTGCGCCATGCCAGGCCTATCGCGGGCGCATCAGTTTCTCTGGAACCTGCGGCTCCAACACCAGCCCGACCAGCCGCACCGCCCACGGTACCCCATGCCGGGGCTACTCTGGGGCGGTTACCGCTGGATCATCCGTTCCGTGCAGCCACCTCCGGCGAGAGGTTGCTCAACAATCGGTGGGTCACTTGGCAGCGCGAAGTGCGCTCTGCCAACACCCTTTACGTAGGACACTTCTCTTTGGAGGAAGGGTTTCCCCGTCTGGACCTCCCTCCCCGGGAGCGATATGTCGTGGGACTCTCCCGCCTAACAAGTGTCCTCATCACCATCGTCTTCCCAAGAAGACGGATTGTTGAAACCACCAGTTTCGCCGGAGATGCCATCGATGAAGCCACGGAGGCCCTTTTGGGAGCTTTCGTCAACTCCGTCTTTAGACTGCCAGCTGGACAGATGTTCCGCACCAGTCGTCACTACATTCCGGAACCGGATCCTCGTTACCGAATCGCCATCTTATGGGACGCCGCTTGGGCTACGCTGTACAACAAGCGATCCTCCCGTAAGATTATCGGGGACCGGGACATCTTCAATATCTTCCACCGGGATCTACCTGACGACCAGGGACAATGGCTGTCTGCCGCATCCAGCTACCGATGAGGCCAGGTCCGGCGGGATTACCCCCGTACGGTTCATGGACCCAGGATCCTCCCCACCCTCCGCAGCAGGGATAGCTGCGTGCCACATGTACTCATGTGGTCGCCACCCATCCGGGTGGCATTATCGAAAAATTTATAAAAAATAAAATACGTTGCAACTGTCCTGTCTCTTTAAAATTTCAATAGCGGCTCGCCACTCAGCGAGCATTAATTATCTTTGTTTTATGTTTTCAGCCTTTTTCAATTTTTAGGGGCGCTGACACTTCGGTGCCAGTGCCTTTCCATAACCACCTCTGTACACGGTAAGTCCTCAGCCACCCATGTCTCCCCGCTGCGTAACTTGAGAACCTTCCACCCTTGGCTGGAGTACGAGGACGTACTCCAAGCAAAGTTGGAGGGTATGTAACACCCTGTAAATCGTGATCCCGCCAAAACCATAGCCTGGGGGGTAAACAACTCTCAACCGTCCCTCCCTCCTCTCTGACTCACCTTTCTGACTAATGCCCAAGCGGCGGATTGATACGTAAAGGACCATGGTCACTTGGACCTGGTTACACCTCGCAGGTGTACACAGGTCCAAGGTATAAAAGGACCATGTTCCTCTTTGTTCCTCAGTTCTTTCCTTTGCCTGTTTTTGCGATACATTCCAAATCATGGGCCTGAGGATTTCCAGTTAGTATATTACTATTCACCCTTGTATCTGTACTTCTTACAAGGAATGAATAAAAGTGTTGTAACAAGAAGTAGCGTTGTCTCTATGTCTTTATGTTAATAACTTCTCTTCAGAGGCCGGAGGTTTCATAGGGCAGGAGCTATACGATTCTCAGCAGCTACAACATCTTCTCTAGTCGGAATACCGATGGAGAAGATGTATATCAGCATCAACCGGAAGAGAGAGAGATGGCCGCCACTCTCCTGCATCGATTACACCCCCATGCAGAAGAGTGACTACAATCTATCTCCATCCAGCTCTCTCTACAGCTCGGATCTTCTCTGTGCAGGTGTCATACTGCTCAGAGAAGAAACGAAAAGTAGAAAATGTCATCTAAAGGTTGGTAATAAAATATTGGTTGATGTCAAAAGCTCACAACATGCACGCACATGTGTACATTTGCGTACACATGCACGCACGTATGTACATGTGCATAGTGCATACACATGTAACAATGAAAGAAAGTTGGTTCTTTGATATATGAAAGCATATATTAAAGCAATGGAAGTCTATAGGGTTCTTTGAATCCCTTGTTTTAAATTATTGTTAATGTATTTTTACCAACATTTTAATGGATGTTTTTTCGGGACTGGCTCACTACAACTAACTGGGTCACTACAGCTACGAGGCTCACTACAGCTTCTAGGGTCACTACAGCTACCAAAAAATATAGGCTTTTTTATTTATCAATACGTTTAGTTTAGATTACATTCGGTTCAGTTAGGTTTCACTATTTTCGATTAGGTTTCATTAAGCTCGGTAAGGTTCGGATAGGTTTGGTTAGGAATGGATCGGTATGGATCGGTAAGGTTCGGTTAGGTTTGGTTAGGATCGGTTAGGTTCGGTTAGGTTTGGTTAGGATCGGTTAGGTTCGGTTAGGTTTGGTTAGGATCGGTTAGGTTTGGTTAGGATCGGTTAGGTTTGGTTAGGATCGGTTAGGTTTGGTTAGGATCGGTTAGGTTAGGTTCGGTTAGGTTAGGTAAGGTTAGGTAAGGTTCGGTAAGGTTTCATTATGTAAGGTTCGGTTAGGTTAGGGGGAAAGGGTTATTTTTTAGCTGTAGTGACGAGAAAGTGATAAAAAAAGGTCTATATTTTGTCCTCCTATTTTTTGGTAGCTGTAGTGTCCCTTTTGATGAACAAAAGGTCTATTAATTTTTTTGGTAGCTGTAGTGACCCAAGTAACGGTTCTCCCCCTAGTAGCGCTTGTGAGCCTTGGTAGCTGTAGTGACCCCCAACCGTTTTTTCTTATTTGGGCGTACTCAATTGAGTTTAACATGAGAGTTAGAAATTCGTGACTTTGAAATAGTTTATAGGATCATGCAAGAAAAGAGACAAAAAAGGATGTCTGTATGTTCATATCTCCATATGTCCGTATGTCCGTATGTCTGTATGTCCGGAACCCCGAGTTTGTGGGTCAAAGAACTGAAGAATGGAATGAGATAAAGACATGCAGTATTTTTCATTTGATTCAGTGGGTCAATATGAGACTCCTGACGTATAATCAGAAATTTTACCTAGAAATTATTTTTTTATGAATTTTTTAGAAACAAATTTTGAGTTTTTGGTCATAATTTTTTGTGGGTCAAACAATTTGAAAACGGGGCCACCTACAACAAAATGTCATCAGACCTAAATTGATGTACACATTCTGACGATGAAACTGGAATAAATTGAAATTTTAGAGTGATCTGATATATGAAATTTTGATTTTTCAAAATCGTAATTTTTTTTAAAAAAATCGAGATTCTTCCTCTTTCCAGTTGTAGCATTTGAAAGGGGGACTATTTCTATTATTTAGGATGGGTGTTCCTTTCTATGTTATGTTATTATTTTTGTATATTAAAATACATGTGAAGTATTCTCATTTTACAAAATTGGACAACTTTAAATACGAAAAATAAACATATTGCCGTGACTGTGTATTTTAAAAATTAACGTTTTTTCTTTAACTTTGGGTCTATGGGCTTAATATAAAAACGGTGCTAGCGCTCTTTGTGGTGATTTTTCAAAGTAATTTTGTGATTTAGCCTTTCAGATCGAGTGAATAACTCGAATTGTACCCACACAAAAAAACAGATTCTATCAAGTCGAGAAGGGTCTATCACAATAGTGACTGATTTTGATTTTATTTATGATGAAACCGAAAACTACGGTTTTTTGGAGACATTTTTGCGGTTTCGGGTTTTACCCCAGTTTTCTGTTTCGAATAAACCGAAATTTCAATCTTTACTTAAATGCTGTTTCTTTTTTTGTTGTTGCACGTATGCATGCCTGAGTGCAAGAAGACGTCTTTTTTTTTTGGGGGGGGGGGGGGGGGGGTTATTTAAAACAGTTTTGAAAAGTAAAGCTTTCAAGTGTTCTGCTTGAATGGCAAATTTACAACAATGATAAAACTTGATTCAAGAGGGGGGATATGGGAGTTGTGATTACTGTTTAATAATAAGCAAAAACTAAAGAGAAGATAAAAAAGAGACGTTCTGTTTCATTTGTTTGCTTAATTTTTCTACAAATATAATAACTACATTATATCCATCTATAAGATTATTGTGAATGTCTTTTCTATGTGTCTACATAGTCGCCTCATTAATCCCTTATATATCTTTCACAAAACATCGACCAAAGAAAGTCTCACTAACAACGCCACTTATTATTGATGCTCAAGATTTTTTTTTCTCTCTCATTCTTATAATTTTCGCATCATCTTTGTTAAAACCGACGTTATCTAATTAAACCAATCAAAGGGGATTTACATAAGACAAGGCCTCTATACTGTATGGGCACTAATTGACTTTGCGATCACTTTTTTTAAATTTATTCATTAATAAATCCTGAAAATTTTCATCTTCCTCTCTCTCTCTCTCTCTCTCTCTCTCTCTCTCGTTCTCTGTGTCTCTCTCAATGTTTCTCAAGATTTTTGTTTTCCTTACACAATCAAAAATGAAAGTCTCTCCACATCCCCTTTCTAAAGGCAACATCTGTGTTTAAACAAACCCCAATGATGGGATGTGATACATTTTTTAGGCTCTGAAGATGATTAATAAAGTTATAAAGTTAATACGTCAGCCTAGTTTTGTTAATTTTAGAATAATGTTTACTTTTACACCTTAATAAGAGCTTGATACAGCGTTTAATTCAAAAATGCTTCGAAGGTGGGCGCTGCAGTCGTTTTTGATTTAAAAATGGTTTATAAACCTTTTTTTTTTTTCTCCAGGTTTGAAGTCACGTAATAATTAATTGAAAAAATAATTTCATGTCTTAAACTTATCTAAAGGAAACATCGTGAAGCTAATAGATTAATGCAAGTGCTAATTTTGTTGTTATTGTTCTAAGTCATTTTAACTAAGGGGTTTTCAAATATTTGTGTAACGGTTTTTTTCCCTATGGGATTTAACATGTAGTTAAAAAACGTAACATTTTAAACGTTATTTAAAAATAGCAGGACCTTTTCAAATTTTTTGAAAAGGAATCAACGTGAAGCCAATAGATTAATGCACGTGGTTAATTTTTTGTTATTGTTCTAAATTGTTTTTGATGGAAGTTCTTCAGATGTTTGTGGGACGGTTTTTACACCTTTATTGTATAGGTTTCTATAAGGGATGTGAATAAAATGAGGAAAAGGCTACGAAGCCCCAGTCAGGACCCTTTCAAAATTGGACTGCTGGACAAGGAGTCCAGCAGAGCAAATAACAAAACACCTAGAGAACAAAGAGATTGATGAAAGATGGCCATCTTGGCCACCAGTAGCATATCACACATATCCTCACAGCTTCAGAGTCTAAACACACTGCCCAGTATACAATGGCACAACCCATTATATACCCTCCAGGCTGCTCCACCTGGGGGTTGACAGTGACCCTGGCTGGCCTTTTTGTCATCTGCTGGGAAGCCTACTACAGGTGCCTAGCAGATGACACCAGGAGTTTAGTCTGCTCTCAAAAGGAGCAAAACTGGGTCGTCACATATATTATCTCGTTATATTGAGATATTATTGCCATATAGTAAGATAATTAAAAACTAAACAGCTACCAAAAATATATAACCCTTTCTCCTTAACCTAACTGAGCCTTACCTAATGAAACCTAACCAAACCTTACCAAACGAAACCTAACCAAACCTTACCAAACGAAACCTAACCGAACCTTACCTAACGAAACCTAATGAACCTTACCTAACAAAACCTAACCGAACCATACCTAACGAAACCTAACCGAACCTTACCTAACCAAACCGAACCTAACCTAACCGAACCGAACCGAACCTAACCTAACCGAACGGAACCGAACCTAACCTAACCTAACCGAACCTAACCGAACAGAACCTAACCGAACAGAACCTAACCGAACAGAACCTAACCGAACAGAACCTAACCGAACAGAACCTAACCGAACAGAACCTAACCGAACAGAACCTAACCGAACAGAACCTAACCGAACAGAACCTAACCGAACAGAACCTAACCGAACAGAACCTAACCGAACAGAACCTAACCGAACCGAACCTTACCGAACCTAACCTAATGAAACCTAACCCAACCGAACCGAATCTAACCTAAACTAAACGTATTGATAAAAAAGGACTATATTTTTTGGTAGCTGTAATGACCCTTGGTAGCTGTAGTGACCCTTTTGATGAAAAAAAGGTTATATTTATTTGGTAGCTGTAGTGACCCTGGTAGCTGTAGTAACCCAGGTAGCTGTAGTGAGCCAGCCCCGTTTTTTCAGCTGGAAAGCAAAACATCAACTCTTTAATTTCCAAAGGTTAGAAATATATGCTGTGAAGGGTAATATGGAAAAGTGCAATAAGGACAAATATAGAAGGGTCACTGACCTTAGCAAGAAAAGGGTGAAATGTTGTTTTAAAAGAAGGCCCTAACACGGAAGTAAATTGGGAGCATTATCAGAAATCAAAGCAACAAATATATTTATTAATTGAAATTGTTACAAATTTAATTTTCTCTACAGTTTTCTATAATCAATGTTCGAGAGGCGTTTACGCTTTAAAACCCACTTTAAATGTCCTACGTATGAATGATTCGTAATTCGTATTTTTTAAGGGACTGGCTCACTACAGCTACCTGGGTCACTACAGCTACCAGGCTCACTACAGCTACTTGGGTCACTACAGCTACCAAAAAAATATATAGACCTTTTTTTCATCAAAAGGGTCACTACAGCTACCAAGGGTCATTACAGCTACCAAAAACTATAGTCCTTTTTTATCAATACGTTCAGTTTCGGTTAGGTTTCATTAGGTTTGGTTAGGTTTCATTAGGTAAGGTTTGGTTAGGTTTCATTACGTAAGGTTTGGTTAGGTTTGGTTTGGTTTGGTTGGGTTCGGTTACGTTCGCTTATTTTCGGTTAGGTTCGGTTCGGTTGGATTAGGTTGGGTTTGGTTTCATTAGGTAAGATTCGGTAAGGTTTGGTTTCATTAGGTAAGGTTCGGTTAGGTTTCATTAGGTAAGGTTCAGAAGAAAGGGTTGTATTTTTTTGGTAGCTGTAGTGACTAGAAAGTGATGAACACTACAGCAACCAAGGCTCACAAGCGCTACTAAGGGGAGAACAGCTACTTGGGTCACTACAGCTACCAAAAAAATTAATAGACCTTTTGTTCATCAAAAGGGTCACTACAGCTACCAAAAAATAGGGGGACAAAATATAGACCTTTTTTTTATCACTTTTTCGTCACTACAGCTAAAAAATAACCCTTTCTCCCTAAAATAACGGAACCTTACCTAATAAAACCTTACCTAACCGAACTTTACCTAACCGAACCTTAACGATCCTAACCAAAAAGTACCTATACTAACCGAACCTAACCGATCCTAACCAAACCTAACCGATCCTAACCAAACCTAACCGATCCTAACCAAACCTAACCGAACCTAACCGATCCTAACCAAACCTAACCGAACCTAACCGATCCTAACCAAACCTAACCGAACCTAACCGATCCTAACCAAACCTAACCGAACCTAACCGATCCTAACCAAACCTAACCGAACCTAACCGATCCTAACCAAACCTAACCGATCCTAACCGAACCTTACTGAACATAATGAAACCTAACTGAACCGAATGTAATATAAACTAAACATATTGATAAATAAACAGGCCTAAATTTTTTGGTAGCTGTAGTGACCCTCGGTAGCTGTAGTGACCCTTTTGATGAAATAAAGGTCTATATTTTCTTTTTGGTAGCTGTAGTGACCCTAGTAGCTGTAGTGAGCCAGTCCCATATATATTTGTCAACTATCACAGATGTGATAAAATCACATACATTAATAATATTAAATATAGAAAACATATATGGATGCAATTCACAAAGTTATTTTATGCTTGAAAACATTTTTTTTTTTTTTTGTAATTTGTTTAAAAACGCTTTCCGCTTTCTCAGTGTCTATTTTTTCCACCTAATAAAATGTTCATTTGAACACAGGTGCATATTTGATTGTATTCCGGGTTTACGCCTTAAAACAAACAATTACGATGTTTATGGGTTGAAAACACGCTCAATTTGAAATAGACGCATGTACTGTTAAAGGGGGGATGAATAGATATTTATTTTGTTTTTGTCCCTCCGGATGGCGCCTCTTCAGTGGCTAATCAGTATGCGAGCCAGAATGAGATATAGACATTTGCCTATAGACACTTGCCCTAAAGTCATTTGATCTAAAACAAATTTTTTGTTCTCTCTCTCTTCATATGGTTTAGTGTTTTTCAGTGAAGTATGTGAAATAGGTGCTGCGCACGCTGCAAGCGCACAAAAAATGCCAAATGACATATTTAAGACTACTGAGTAGGACAAATGCCCCTTTAGGGCCAATGGTTTTAGGGCAAATGTCCCTTAAAGGCAAATAGTTTTAGGACAAATATCCCTTTAGGGCAAGTGGTTTTAGGGCAATGTCCCTTTAGGGCAAGGGGTTTTAGGACAAATGTCCTTTCAAGGCAAATGGTTTTAGAACAAATGTCCTTTCAAAGCAAATGGTTTTAGGACAAATGTCCTTTTAGGACAAATGGTTTTAGGGCAAGTGTCTTTAGGGCAAATGTCACAAACCCGCTCCAGAGATGTTTTTTTTCCAAAATTTGGATGCAAAAACGTCAAATGAACATTTGTTTAGTAACAACAATATGACAAAATTCAAGTTCTTTTCGAAACTAGAAGGGTAAAAGATTATGCAGAAAGTTTTTTCATTGCATGGAATATTTTAAAATATAAACATTTTATAGCTGATGGAAAATGACCCATTTTTGGTTTTTCAAATTGTCATAAAAAGTTTATTTTGAAAGATATGTCAATCATATCATCTTTAAAAAACTTAGCATTATTGCCAAACTGTTCTAGTTCCTACGGAGCCCTGTAAAGGACGTGCGAGATTTTTTTTTTAAATCTCGACATTTCGACTTTAATTTCTACATTTCGACTTTAATCTCCACACATCGACTTTAATTTCTACATTTCGACTTTAATCTCCACATTTCGACTTTAATCTCGAAATTTCGACTTTTTCCAGAATCTCGACCAGAACCTCTTGCTGCAACAAGAGGGCGCTTGCAATAATTTTATTATTAGAGTATGGTGCGCGCAACATGGCATAATTAACATGGCCGAATAAAAGAGATTAAAAATCGAAATGTCGAGAATAAAGTCGAAATTTCGAGAATAAAGTCAAAATTTCGAGATTAAAGTCAAAATTTGGAGATCGAAATTTCGAGATTCTGAAAAAAGTGCAACTGTCGAGATTTAAAAAAAAAAATCTCGCATGTCCTTTACAGGGCTCCGTAAGTTCCAGAATTTTTTTTTTCTCGTAATATTTCTCATGAAAAACATTTTTAAAAAACATAAATTTTCTCAAAACTGCGTGGCCACTTCGGTGGCGCCGTCCTGAGAGACGAAAACCAAAATAAACATCTATTCAGTGATGGTAATTTTTTGTTTTTGTTGTAATTTCTATTATTTGTGAATGTGTGTCACAAATGTGTTTAGTTGACTGTGATATGATGTGTGTATATTATTATTATTTTTTTTTTCTCCTTTGGAATTACGCTTTTTTTTTTGCGTGTTGTGTGTGTCTGTATAGAAGAAATGTGTCTCTTGGTGTTTGTGTATATTTGTTTTTGTGCGTGCAAGTGGCTGATTGCTCTCTGTGAGTCTGTTAATGTCAACATAACTATTGCCATTGAATTGATTAACGTAATACACAGAGTATTGTATTAAACGGTGGACGCACGCAAGATATTATGAAGGGGGGAAATGATGAGGGCCATAAAACCACATTCATGAGATTGTATCTGAATACATTTTCAGCTACATCAACATATTTATTTATTGTTACTGTCAATCTGCGGAATCAGTCAATCTGCATATTGCCTAGGCAATCTTCAAAACTACCAACCTGCTAGTAGATCTGCAAAAATTCAACACATTTTAATTATTGAATTTTTCAGATTCACTAGCAGGTTGGTTATTTTGCAGATTGCCTAACAAATCTGCAGACAAACTGATTCCGCGCGTTTGAAATGTAGGCATTGTATATAATGCCTAGGATATCTATAGAATTCTAAATGGGGCGTCAAAGTATGAAATGCTGAATATTTCACACACTTCCTAGCCGTTCTATGTAATGCCAGAAAACGATACCGGCAAAGTATAAAATATTTCCGCCAATGACGGTTTTTATTGTTACATACCGTAACCTTATGTAACCTAATCTGACCTAATTTAACCTAACCTAACCTAATTTACAGTAATACCTAGTAACACACCTGATAATTTAAATGCATTTAAATAATAAACGTGTTCTACAGAGCCCTGTGAAGGACAAACAATGTCGAATTCAATATATTCATTAATCTGAAAATATTGAGTTAATACTTAAATATAATTTATATAAACTATTGACAAAAAATATTGATTTAGTATTTCAATTTAAAATGTTAATAATAAAGTCAATTTTTATTTGGTTCATGTCCTTAACTGGATTCCGTATAATTCACCTAAACACATTTAATTTGAATTCATTTAACTCATGTGTGTACAAGGTATAACCTTCATGACTCTTTCCACACTTTGCCTAAATATTACTTGTCGTTCTGTATAATGCCTAGGTATTATGTACATTACAATGCCTAGGGAAAATATATTGTATGATAAAATGGCACAAACATTTCATACTTTGTCTAAAAACGTCACGCATTCTATACATTTCCTAGGTATTATATACAATGCCTGCATTTCACACATTGCCGATAACATATACATAGTGACTGAAAATTTAATAGCCACCAAAGACCCCTAATTACACATTTTTTGTTGCTTTACAGATAAATTTAAAAAAAGTGTTTTTAAAAGATTTTTATGTAAAAATTTTATCAATTATCTTAATTTCATTGAACATTGTTAAATCAGTTAGAGAGACCCTTTACCTCTAGAAATGTCTTATCAAAATATTGTAAAGACTTGCCCATCTGCCAATACCGGAACCAGGATGTGACTTAAAGTTTTGGGGTCTTAGAGAGTGAAGAAAAGAAGTGGAAGGACGTCACTTGGGCCTCAAGGGACCCCAAGATGGGTCATCCCAGAAGGATGAAATGCAGGGTGTTACAGGTCTCTTAATTTCTTTTTTTAAATAATAATCAAGCACTATTTTTATTAATTCTAATGTGACATCCCCAGGGTTGCTATCTTGGCACACACTGAGAATCTTCCATCACTGTTTATACAGCTGACTCAACTACGGTGAGAGCTCTGAATATGGAGCCATTCCATGCCATAGTTGAGTGTAGCCATTAATGAGCACCATGCTGGTTAACAGCTGGAATTCCTTCTCATTTACACCGCATGACCACAATTAAAATATTTCTCACACATTGCATCATAGTCTTGTTAACAGCCTATAGATACAGTGTTTATAATACAAAACTTCTCCGAATGTAGGCGCTACGATCCGTTTTGGTATAAAAATGGTTTTAAATGGTCCAGGTATGAAGTCACATCAAAATTAATAGAAAAATAATTACACGTGCTAAGCTTATAAAAAAGAATCACCGTGAAGCTTATAGATTAATGGCACGTGCTATTGTTTTGTTATTGCATTAAATCATTTTTAATGAGAGTTCTTCAAACGTTTGTGGGACGGTTTTTTGCTCCTATGGAATATAACACAGAGTTAAAAAATGTATGATTTTAAACGTTATTTAAAAATAGAAGGACCTTTTCAAAACTTATATAAAGCGATCACTTAATGAACAATACTTTCTATTGCATTTTGCGCTTTAATGTATCTTTATTCAACGATTGTGAGGCTATTTCTTGAAATTTTATTAACTCCATATAGTAACACGCATACGTCTCACTGTCGTCGTCTGCTCAAAACAACAAGATGGCGGTGTATCAAAGCTCTTAATCTCATTTAGGTCAGCAGCTCAAGTGTGCTGGCGCAAAATGCAGATGCTTTTGGGCTGATAAAAAGAAATTGTCAATTTTTAATTGCGTTGTTTTGTTTGGCGGGAAAATTAAATCTCACCTACACATGAAACATTTTTAAAGTGGCATTGCAAGCGCTTTATCAAAGCTTCAATGTTTAGTTGCAAACTGACGTGCTTATTTTGTAAGCATATATATATATATATATATATATATATATATATATATATATATATATATACATTATGTCGGTCTCTTTGTTCGCCTACAGTGATTAGTATGATTACATGTTAATGTGTCCTTTTGGCTATGGTTTTTTTTATCATATGGGAATAAAAGCACGTCACCTTTCTAAAAGAGACAAGTTTGATGGAAATATATATTTACACAAGCTGAGATGAGAGAAAAATAAAGAGAGAGACCTTTCCACGGTTTTGATATTATGCCTATAAGGCTATCATGTTTTGTTTTGTTTTTTGTTCTGCTTTGTTTCAAAACTGCTTACAAAGCTTCACAAAATGCGAATGACTTCTAATGCTAAAATGCATCTACAGAAGGCTTATAGTGAGCATGTCTGTAGGCAATGACATACATTATTAATATTAGGTACATATTGCGGGCCATAGAAATGTGCTTTCTACAGAAAATGATGTTAAAAGGTGTCATGGCCAAAGCGCCTAAAAGCCTCTTTTCCATATTACAAAATCTTTACTTGTGTTGATTGTTGGTTGGTTAGGCCTAAATGTGGGATTCTGGATCTTTAAGAGGGTACATCACAAAATTACTTCAAAACAAATGTCCACAAAGAGGGCTAGCATCGTTTTTATATTGAGCCCATAGCCCCAATGTTAAAGAAAACAAGGTATTCAAGGAACCCTATAGACCTCCATGCTTTCATGCTTTCATGCTTCTATGCTTTCATATATCAAACAACTAATTTTCTTTCCTTGTTACATGTAAACGCATGTGCACGCATGTGTATGCACGTGTACGCACATGTGCGCATGTGTATGCACATGTACACACGTGTGCGCATGTGTATGCACGTGTACACACGTGTGCGCATGTGTACACACGTGTGCGCATGTGTACGCACATGTACACACGTGCACGCATGTGATGCACATGCGTTATTTATGTGTAATAATATAATGAGAATACGTCACATGTATTTTAATATACAAAAATAATAACATAACATAGAAAGAACACCCCTCCTAAATAATAGGAATAGTTTCCCTTTCAAATGCTACAACTGGAAAGAGGAAGAATCTCGATTTTTTTTTTTAAAATGACGTTTTTAAAAAATCGAAATTTCATATATCAGATCACTCAAAAACTCAAAATTTGTTTCTAAAAAAAAAACAAAAAAAATGACCCATGGGTAAAAGTTTCTGATTTTTTGTCAGGAGCACCATATTGATCTACTGCATCAAATAAAATATACTGCATGTCTTTATCTCATTCTGTTCTTGAGTTGTTCGACCCACAAACTCGGGGTTCCAGACATACGAACATACAGACATCCTTTTTTGTCCCTTTTCTTGCATGATCGTATATGCCTCCATTACTCTAAAAAGCAAAGGAGGTCAAAAACGTTACTTTTTAAAATACACAGTGGCGGCAAAATGTTTATTTTCATATTTAAAGTTTTCCAATTTTGATGGTACAAAATGCAATGTGCACCTTAAATATATGATGATTTAGTGATAGAACGTCAAAAAGTTGGAAAGTGTGCTTCTATTTAAAATAATATTTAAAAATCGCGAAGTTTTAACTATGTTAAACTTCATTCAGTAAGAAAAACACAGCCATTAAAAAGTTCATAAAAATATCTTAAAACTAGTGGGGTAACCCATCATAAATGACGGGAGAAAAATTCACTGGCAATTGTGCCCAGCATTAGAATTTCTTTTCCTCCGCCCTTTTATGCCGTCAGACCAAGTAACAAACCCAACAACCCAATTCATAAAAGGCTTCTCCCCTTTTTTATATTTGAAAGAGAAAATGAGTTTCATTTTCTCTGGTGTGCGCATGCGTGTCGTTTTTTTTCCTTTTTTTACTCCATTCATTTCAATTTCCGTCACCCCCTTCCACTTTTCTCTCCCCCTCTACACTTTCCAACCTTTTCCCCCTCTCCAATTTAATATCATGGGGTTCTTGGATGGCAAGGGTGCAACGTATAGTTGACCTTGAGAAAAAAAACGGTTCATTTAAATTTAAATTTAAATTTATATAAATTCCGACGTGGTTCAAGGGTTAAAATGTTACTCACATGAAAATTACAGACCTGGCTTAATATATATATACTATTGGGGTAACCCGTCATAAATGACGGGAGCAAAATTCACAGGTAATTGTGCGCATGCGCGTCGTTTTTTCCTTTTTTACTCCTTTCATTTCAATTTCAGTCACCCCCTCCCACTTTTCTCTCTCTCTCCCCCTTCTACACTTTCCAAAGGAAGAGTTCAACATATAGTTGACCTTGAGAAAAAAACGGTTCATTTATTCAAATTTATATAAATTCCGACGTGCTTCAATGGTTTTGTTACTCCACACACACACACACACAGACCTGGGATATTATATATATATATATATATATATATATATATATATATATATATATATATATATTCAAGGGACCCTATAGACATCCATTGCTTTAATATATGCTTTCATATATCAAATAACCAACTTTCTTTCATTGTTATGCACATGTACACACGTGTGTGCATGTGTATGCACTTGTGCACACATGCACACATTTATATGTAGATAAACACACGTATGTACTCACGTACATGACATAGTTACATGTGATGCGCATGCATCATTCATGTGTGTATAACTCACCTCTTCCCTTGATCGCATGGTGACCACACGGAGAAAATGCGAGTTACAGAAGTAGTCAGATGGTGATAGATTGTAGTTATCCTCCTGTATAGGAGTGTAATCTAGCAGAAGGATGGTTACCATCCACTTCTGGTCACCATTGTTATTCATCTTCCTCTTGGTTGGAAGATCTGCTGCACCGTAGGGATCCGTATTCTTTCTTGCCGTATGGTGTTTCCGGCTAGGGCTGAGCCGGTTCTGCATTTTGGAATAACCGGTTACTATCCTCCGGTTAACCGGTACCATAACCGGTTCTGTCTCAAATGCCGGTTATTAAACAAAAACCGGTTATTTTGCGTTTAACCGGTTATTTGATGCTCGGCTGAGATATCAATTAGTTATCTACTCGATGTGCATCAATTTGATGCACGTGTTTTGATAGACTGTCTGAACTCTGAGGACGTGAAAATGGCGTCAAAGGCTAAGGATGCCGAGAATGAGAGGAAAAAGGTTAAATCAGTGTTTAGCGAAACCTCAACCGGCGAATGGAAGTGTAATTTTTGCTCCAAGTCTCTGTCGGCAAAAGGAGGGAACACTTCTAATCTCTGGAGGCACGTCACTCGTCAGCATCCCATTCAAGCAAAAACGTAAGGATTAGATATCTAATTTGCTTGTTGCAGCCTCTAAGACGATAACCAACCACAGGCTTCTCAGTCGCCGCTCATGAAGAAGTATGGCTGTCTCCAGGAAAAACAGGTCGACAGACAACCAAGCAATCGCCAGATTCATCTTTCTCTAGGATTGCTTAAATATTTGTGCATTTTAACCGAAATAAATATGTTTTTGGAAATCGGCGGTTTTTTTCTGAAACCGGTTATTTCTTTATTTATAACCGGTTATTTTTTTGCCAAGCAGTAACCGGTTAAAACCGGTTATTCCCAGAACCGGCCTAGCCCTATTTCCAGCTTGTCTAGAGAAGGATTAGTTTCAATACAGTAGACAACGCAGTTTCATATTGTAAACACTTTATTCATTCTTGCATAGAAACATCAACGTTACAAGAATGAATGTTTGATATTAAAGGTGCGTCCACGGGCCCATGATGTGATACAGATATAAGAATCGGCATAGTACAAAAGTTGAGCGAAAGAGTGGACGAAGAACAAAGAGGAGCATGGTCTTTTTATACCTTGGACCTACACCTATGAGATGTAACCAGGTCCAAGTGACTATGGTCCTAAGAATATCAATCCGCCACTTGAGTATTAATTAGAAAGAGAGAGGGAGGGACAAGTATGAATTTTTTACCCCCCAGGCTATGGTTTTGGTGGGATCATAATTGAGAGAGTAACAATTTTATTAATTTAGTATTGTCTTTTTAATTATTTTATATTTGATTTTTAATTTCTGATATCGTTAGTTAAAAAAAATAAATTCATGAAAAAATGAATTAAATTCAAATATTTTACAACTAAATATTTTCTAAATTTTCGCGTAAACACGAAACTCTAGGGTTCCACCGTTTAAATAACATGCAATCAAAACATATTATTGTGTATAAGTGCCTGTATAGAATACTAAACCAGTATTCTACAAGGGCAAAATAAAGCGCACATGTGAGGCAATAAATTTAAACTAAGAAATAAGCACATGTGTGAGGCTATGAATTTAAAATAAGAAATAAAGTTTTGTTTATTAATTCAGAACAATTGAAATTGAAATAAAATTCCAATGTGAGCTTTTGGCTACGACCTTATAATTTCCAAAAACTTATGATGATGTTTTCTATAACTCGTTTCTTCTCCTGATCGCGCGGTGACCGCACGAAGAAGATTCGATTTATAGAAATTGTCAGATGGTGATCGATTGTGATCATCCTTCTGTGCAGGGGTGTAGTCTTTGCAGAAGGATGGTGATCATCACTCCTGGTCGTCACTGATGTTACCAGAAGATGTTGTGGCTCCTCCAGGATCTGTATGTCTCCTTGCCTTGTGGTGTCTCCGGCTTGCCTAGAGAAGGATTAGTTTCCAGACAGATACACAACGCAGTTTCTCATTATAAACACTTTATTCATTCTTGCTCAGAAACATTAAGAGTACAAGAATGAATTGTTATATTAAAGGTGTGTCCTCGAGCCCATGATGTGGTACGGATATAAATCTTCGTAATACAAAAGTCAAGCAAGTAAGGACAGTGAACAAAAAGGAACATGGTCCTTTTATACCTTGGACGTGTGTACACCTACAAGGTGTAACCAGGTCCAAGTGACCATGGTCCTGAGAGTATCAATCCGCCACTTCAATATGAGTCAGAAGTATTAGTCAGAGAGGGAGAGAGGGACAAGCAGGAGTTGTTTACCCCCATGCTATGGTTTTGGCAGGATCACGAGTGACTAGGTGTTACACAAAGAACCCAATATAACTAAAAGAGGTTCCCCTTCAGCTAGCTTTTGGAAGACCAAAACCACACAAAAACTTGGTAAATTGTTTAGTTATGACAGATGGCAAAACAATCACTTGATAAAACAAGAGATTCAAGGAACCCTATAGACCTCCATTGCTTTAATATGTGCTTTCATATATTAAATAGCCAACTTTCTTTCATTGTTACATGTGTATGCACGTGTATACAATTGTGCACATGTGTAGGCACATGTAGATACATGTGCACGTGTATGCATATCTACAGACATATGCATGTGTACACAAGTGTATGCACATGTACACACATGTGTACGCACGTGTATGCACATGTGCACGCACGTGTATGCACATGCGCACATGTGTACGCACGTGTATGCATGTGTACGCACATATACACACATGTATGTGGACATTTATGCACATGTGTGCTTGTGTATGCACACTTACACACATGCGTACATGTGTACGCACATTTACACATTCGCACGAATGTGTATGCACATTTACACACGTCTGCACATGTGTATGCACAAGTACACACGTGCTCGCGTACACAGTTGCACGTACACACATGCATCAGAAAGTGTGCATCATTTTAGGTCTGATGACATTTTGTTGTAGGTGGCACCGTTTTTGAGTTGTTCGATCCACAAAAAACTATGGCCAAAAACTCAAAATATGTTTCTAAAAAATTCATAAAAAAATAACCCATGGGTAAAATGTTCTGATTGTTTGTCAGGAGCATCATATTGAACCACTGAATCAAATAAAATATACTGCAGGTCTTTATCTCATTCCGTTCTTGAGTTGTTCTACCCACAATCTTGGGGTTCCTGTTTTGCTTTCTTTTCTTGCATGATCCTATAAAGCAAACCACAGTGAAGCTAATACATTGGCGCACGAGTAAAAAATTCGCGATTTTGAAATATTTTTTTAAAAAAAATAGCAGCACACTTTCCAATTTTGTGACGTTCTATCACTAAATCATAATTTATTTAAAGTGCACATTGCACAATAAACCAACAAAATTGGACAACTTTAAATATGAAAAATAAACATATTGTCCACGACTGTGTATTTTAAATAATTAACGTTTTTTCTTTAACATCGGGTCTATGGGCTCAATAGAAAAACGATGCTAGTGCTCTTTGTGGAGATTTCTCGAAGTAATTTTGTGATCTAGCTTCTTAAGAGATCACATAAAAGGTTTTTTTTGGTCAAATGCCAAGCAGCAAGATGTGGATATATTTATAGAAAGAGGTGGATTAAATGATGTTGTGAATCTTTGCTAATAGCTTGGGTTCTGTAGTCACTTTGATAAGGGTTCAAACAAATTGCCACAAGTCAGACTTCATCTTTGCAAACATTTTAGTACAACTTTGCTATGGGATAAATACAAGCTCTATCTTTCTTTCTCACACGCGCGCGCACACACACACTCACGCACTCTACATACATGCACGCATGCATTCTAGAAATCCCAGTGGTGTAACTACTGCCCTTGATGATCCTGCACGTCTCCAGGGTTCCAGCATTGAGGTTAAAAGCAGGGTGTTTCAAACGTTTCCGCATTATTTTGGTAACAGTGTATCAAACAAATTTCCTAATGACATGATTAGATGTATACTTCTTTATACAAAATAGTGTTAAGAGGCTAGAGCCCAATAATCACTTCGAAAAATTTCCACGAAGTACGCTATTATTGTTTTATATTGAGCCCATAGACCCAATGTTAAAGAAAAAATGTTCATTTTTGAAATGCACAGTGGCGGCTTTATGTTTATTTTATTTATTTTAAAGTTGTCCAATTTTGATTGTTCAAACTGCAATAGTGTACCAACCCGACCCGGGTTGCCAACAATACCCCCAGAAGTTTCCCTGAAACTTATCGGTCCTGACTCCGATTAAGGGGCAGGATCGCAGCCGTGGTTGCCCCTCTCGAACCATTGGGTAGTGCCGGCTACCAGGGAGTCTCCCTCACCACATGTTGACAGATGAAGTACTGTAATAGGATAAAAGGCCCACCCGCCATAAGGCTTTAGGCCTGTGCCACCTCTGTGGAAACCTCCTGAAAGTATAAAACGCCTAGCGCAAATGCACACATAGAAAATAACGAACATAGAAAAGATGCCCCTAACGAGGGTTGTCCGCCTGAAAGTAGAAAGATGCCCCTAACGAGGGTTGTCTGCCTGAAAGTAGAAAGATGCCCCTAACGAGGGTTGTCTGCCTGAAAGTAGAAAGATGCCCCTAACGAGGGTTGTCTGCCTGAAAGTAGAAAGATGCCCCTAACGAGGGTTGTCTGCCTGAAAGTAGAAAGATGCCCCTAACGAGGGTTGTCCGCCTGAAAGTAGAAAGATGCCCCTAACGAGGGTTGTCCGCCTGAAAGTAGAAAGATGCCCCTAACGAGGGTTGTCCGCCTGAAAGTAGAAAGATGCCCCTAACGAGGGTTATCCGCCTGAAAGTAGAAAGATGCCCCTAACGAGGGTTGTCTGCCTGTAAGTAGAAAACGTCTAGCCCGAGGGTCATGGGTGCAAGAACGCAAATTACCGGCTGGCCCAAAGATGGATTAGAAGTGGCAGAATCCTCTCCGGACCCCACCCTCCCCACAGTCGACTCCCCAGAAAACAGATACGACACAGTGTACAGATGAAAATAATCTTCAATAACACTTATGGTCACTAGGCCAGCAGAAGAAACCATTACACAACACAACTCAAAATAGAAACAAATGACACGGTGGCCATTGACCTGGAGGCCGACCTGGCCTCCAGCATGAAGGTGTTGTCTTGCACGATGTCCACTATACGCTGTCCTAAATAACTAGTGGGGTAACCCGTCATAAATGACGGGAGCAAAATTCACAGGCAATTGTGCGCATGCACGTCGTTTTTTTCTTTTTTTAATCCTTTCATTTCGATTTCAGTTTCCCCTTCCCACTTTTCCCCCTCCACGTTTCTCTCTCATTCTCCCTACACTTTCCAACCTTTTCTCCCCCTCTCCTATTTAATATCATGGTCATATAGTTGACCTTGAGAAAAAAAAAGCGGTTCATTCATTTAAATTTTTGTAAATTCCGACGTGCTTCAAGGTTTTTTGTGACACACACAGAGCCACACACACAGACACAGACCCAGGTGCACAAAAAATGCAAAATGACAAATTTACACTACTGATTAGGGCACATGTCTTTTTAGGGCAAGTGATTTTATGGAAAATGTTTTTTGAGGGCAAGTGGATTTAGGGAAAATGTCCTTTTAGGGCAAATGGTTTTAGGAAAAATGTTCCTTTAGGGCAAATGGATTTAAGAAAAATGTCCCTTTAGGGAAAATGTTCTTTTAGGGCAAATGGTTTTAAGGAAAGTGTCCCTTTAGGGCAAATGGTTTTAGGGCAAGTGTTTTTAGAGCAAATGGTTTTAGGACAAATGTCTATAGGGCAAATTTTCTTTTAGGGCAAATGGCTTTAGGGCAAGTGTTTTTAGGGCAAATTTTCCTTTAGGGCAAATGGCTTTAGGGCAAGTGTTTTAGGGCAAATGTCCCACACCCATTGCTTATGGAGAAATATCATACATTCCAAATGCATGGTTTTGGGAAATACATTTTAGATTGAAAATGCAAAGTTTAGGGCATTACATTTTTACATTGAAAAGACATTATTTTGTAGAATGCAGTAAGTTCACAATGCCCCTGTAGCCCATGATGCCCACAATGCTCCTGGAGCTCACAATGCTCACAATGCTTCCGAAGCCCTCAGTGCCCCAGAGCCTTTGGTGTGCCTATTCCCCTATAACCACAAACACTGCAATGTTCTCTAATACAGGAAATTGCAAAACATAATTTGGCGTACCTCTCTTTAGGCACATGGAATGGGTGCAGATTAAACTGTAACAACCCACCAGTTGTCCAATACTTTTGTAAGCTGCGCCCCAAACCTTACCCGACTCGTACTTCCAGGCGGGACCAATCACAGGATGTCTAGCGGTGAACTTGCTGGCAACAAGACATTTCTATGACAGAGTCGCATGCCATTTCTACTGTCGAATGATGGTAGTACCAAATGACGAAATGCAGGTGCCCTCACGCAAACGAAGGGAACCAGCCCAAACTATCTTGGGGGTTAGTAGGGGGCAAACGTAGATTGCCACCCACCACTCACACAACCCCCTAAGTAAAGACCCAAGACAAATAGAAATTTATGAATAAAAGTAGTTTATTCAACTTTACACTTACTATTAAGATGGATTGTAATAATATTTGCAGCATCTCAGCAGAAATATCAAGTTTTACACAATAAAACAATGTGGTTGCCAAGATGGCTGACTGCCAACTTGGCAAGCCACAAGCAAACAAAAAACAAAGACTTGAAATGACCGGAACAGAGCCTCCGGCTGCAAGTCTTTCAGGGTCCATCAACTGCCAGGAGACCACCTGAGTATAAAACACTTCTCACCTTTGCTATAACTCCATAATAAAGGGAGAGGCCTAGACTGGACACGTTATGGTGGCTTCACCATTTGCTAACCAAGGAAATGAGGGGGCACCACTTTGAATTTGTTTGCAGTCACTATTTTGGTAGTGAATGCCAAACCAGGTTGTCACAAAACCTTTTTCAAATGAAGCCAGAACAATGCTGACTAATCCGCCTTTTCAACATTGCTTCTTTCCAAGGAATGGCCGCACTTAGAGGCCTTCTTGTCAGGGTAACCAACTCCGCAAATCAATTATATACATGTATGCTAATTCGTCTTTTAGAATCTCTCTCTCTATCGTAATGTTTGTCAACGGTAATTTTGACTCTTAATGTGTTAGTTAATACTAGCTAACCTCTTAGGCTAAAAACGAAGCCAAGATTATCCTCCTAAGGTGGTGAGTGACCATGGCAACCCTCACAGCTAATTTGTCTCAAGATTAAAGTCTTATCCGAAGAGTAAGCGAGAGCATCCAGAGATGACCATGCCCTTTTAGAATTTTTCAGTACCAAAATCTTGCTGGCCACGTGACACCAATATCCTCTCCGTATACGTCACCAATGACAGAGAATGTGGGTGCGATGTCTTTTGACATTCAGCACGCTTAACTGCCAGTGGATCAACAATCAGAAAGACTGAAAATCACAAAAAGGGATATATGCCAATGAACCGACCTTTTGGTTGTCCTTCTCTCATCCAACGATCTTATTTTTTTATAAAACAAACGATAAAAAATAAATCAAACAACTAATATTGCAGGGAAACCCGAGGGTATGGGCAGGAGAATACGGGATCCAACAATATAAATTATCATCACTGCCCTCACTAGAATAATTAAGGCTCGGGTTTTTATGCAACCTGGGGTCTAGCTATTTGCTAGTGCTCCTAGCTAGCGCAGGAGGTTTTTTTTTGGGGGGGGGGGTGCAAAAAACAAAATGAAAGTCTTATGTATTTTCAAAAATAATTGAATAAATTAAGCAAGTGATTCCGAATTACTTGCTTAATTTATTCAGTTATTTTCGAAAATAAATCGACTTTCATTTAAAAAAAATTCACTTTTAAAAACTACATAGTTGCACCAGTAAATCTTCATAGAGATCAATGGGCACGGCGACATTGATACCTCATATATGAATTCACACATAGCCCATCTAATGGCAACATTTGTAATAAAACCTAGCTACGCCACTGTATGTAATAATAAAGTAAATGTTTCTCAACTTGTGGCCCCAAGTGCCAATTGTGAAATCATCATCATCATCATCATCATCATCAATTATCATCATTAGAGCAACTTGCAATTATGTTTTTTTCTAATCAAAAACACTGGTTAGAGGCTAGAACGTTCTAGTTGACAACTAATAGCAATCAGACATTTAAATTATAAAAACAACAACAACATAATTGCAGTTGCTCTAATGATGATGATTACTTCACAATTGGCACTTGTGGCCACAGATTGAGAAACATTTTGCTTGATATTGTATAAAAATCCGACGGCTAATATTAATCTTGTGTAAATAAATGCTCAATAAGAAACAGTGCATTGCAGAAAAAAACAAAGTTTAGAAAAAGGTTTGGTGATGTTGTTGTGTCAGTATTGAAGCACTTTATATGGATTATGTGACAAGTGCACGCATCGTGTGGAACCAGCCTTTGTTAATTTTTTTTTTTTTTTTTTTTTTGATAGAAAAGAGCACTTTAATTAAATCCATAGTAATATTGTTTTATGTATTTTTATTATTGCTGTCTACTAGAATTGTATTCACAAATGGAGAATTTTTCTTTGGTGTGATCAATGATCTATTAATATAAACAATTGATTCTCTGAAGAGGAGGAGCACGTCGAATTTGAGCTTTATGTTTGTTTAGATTACAACTTTTTGTCTGCGTCAAAAATAAATTGATCCATGTGCAAACGATCAAAAATCAGTTGTTAGAAATTAAATTTGGCGCCACCTATACCAATCCATACTTTAACCTAATAAATCTACCTGAAAGGTATTATTGCTTTTTTTTTCTTTCAAATATAAAACCCCCAGTCCTCTTTTGTCACAAGAATAGAGAGAGAGAGAGAGAGAGAGAGAGAGAGAGAGAGAGATAGAATCGATTATTTCAAGGGACTTGCAACAGCAATAAAAAAAAAAAAGATTTGTATTTGTGGTACTTGAAAAGGTCATGTTCAGAAATGCCAACGAATAATCTGAACAGAATAGAACAGAACAAAGCTTTCTTAAATTAATTAGTAATTATCTGTTTTGCATAATCATGAAAAATCCAACGTCTAATGAAGATTTGTCCATTTAAATGCGCCTGGTTCACACTTATTTCATTTTGGGTCAGATTTATGAATGAATCAATGTTTATACAGAGGTGTAACTAGGGCGAGGCTAGTAAAACACCTGTTTTGGGTGCAAAAGTTTAGGAGCGCAAAGTGACTATAATGATAATACTAAATGGGAGCCAGTCTCATTCTTGCCTCGGGCGCAAAGCTTAGGAATGCCAGAATAGGGGCGTAGAGTCGCTTTAATGATAATAATAATAGGGCGCCAGTCTTATTCTTGCCTCGGGTGCAGAGCTTGGGAATGCAGGAATAAGGGCGCAGAGTAGCTTGAATGATAATATTAAAGGGGTGCCAGTTCAGTGGTGGATCCATGATTTTTTCACGAGAAGCCGGTTACGTGCCTGAATCATGGCAGTGCACAGCACCGCCGTGTACCACACCCCCTACATGGAACAGACTAATTGTAGGTCACTAGGTAACCTACACTTTAGAGCTTTTTTATATTGGCAATTAGGTGGAGTTATGTTAAATTAAGCTTGTTGCAGTCGGGTTCGGGGTGCAGGCCCCATGAATGTAAAAGTGTAGGTAACTGAGTGACCCAAAGTTCTTCTCCAAATAGCTATCTAGAAAGTGTAGGTCAAGTAGTGACCTACGATTAATCTGTCCCGGGTGTGGAACATTTGCCCTAAAGACCCCTGTCATACAGATACTTGCCCTAAAACCATTTGCAATAGAGACATTGCCTTAAAGACACTTGCCCTAAAATCATTTGCCCTAAAGGGACGTTTGCTCTAAAACCACTTGTACTAAAAGGACGTTTGTCCTAATAAGTAGTCTTAAATTTATTTGGCGTTTTTCCATGCCTGCGGCATGCAGAACCTATTTAACATACTCTATCATAAGACAAAACCGTATGCAAAGAGAGAACAAAAAGTGGTTTTAGGGCAAATGTCCCTTTTAGAGCAAATGTTCTTTTAGTGCAAATGGTTTTAGGACAAATGTGTCTTTAGGGCAAGTGTCTTAAGGCCAACCATTTTTTTAGGGCAAATGGTTTCAGGGCAAGTAAATTTAGGGCAAATATTCCTTTAGAGCACATCCCTTTAGGGCAAATATTCCTTTAGGGCAAATATCCCTTTAGAGGAAATATCCCTTTAGGGCAAATATCCCTTAAGGGCAGATATCCCTTTAGGGCAAATGGCTTTATGGCAAATGTCTTTAAAGCAAATGGCTTTATGGCAACTGTCTTTAAGGCAAATGGCTTTATGGCAACTGTCCTTAGGGCAAATGTTTAAATCCCGTTTGTCCCCACCTACATGTATATAACATACTCCACATGTTATATTGTAGTTGTGGTTAGCCATCGATGTTTGTTTTATGATGACATACATCACATCAGGGCCATCACTACTCACTTCGTCCCACCCATCCTCTTTTTCTCCCATTCCTGTTCTCTTTCGGCAGGGCAAAGCTCAGGGATGCAGAAACATGGGCGCAAATTTTATTTTTGCCTTGGGCGCAAAATTAACTTGTTATTGCTCTTGTGTTTTTATGAATGTCGTTAAATTTCCATCGAACAATTGATGGAATGGGTTGGAGTGAATAATGACTATTGATGAAAATCAATGATGGATAAGAAGATTCATTAGTTGCATTGTTTTTGAACAGCGCTTCTGCAGCAGAGGTGTTCATTTCTTTTGTAGGATAGGCCGCTCTTGGTTTGCGTCCATTTGGCACAAAGCAATTAATTCCTCTTTAACACTTTGAGATTATTTTTTCGTATTTTCTCAATAGCAGATTCAAAGCCTGTTCTCATCTATAAAAATAAAGTGATTAAAAATGTGAGCTTTTTATTTTCTGTAATAAAGGAATGTTTTTGGAGTTTGTTTCTAGAACTTTTTGTTGAAAATGTTTTAGATTTTGTCTGCTGAACGTTTTGAAATCAGATTTCAAATCATACGAACGAGTTCTCTAACACTGATGACTTTAGTTTTTTGTTTTTTTTCTTGTATTTTAGATTTTTTTCGATATTTCGATTTTTTTATTTTTCAATATATCGTTAAAAATCGACTTTAAATCAAAGTTGTTTGAACACAGAGTTAGTGACCCCATATTGGATAAGTATTGATTAATGTTCTTTATGTGAACACAGTAACGACCCGGCTTGTTCGTCACAATACCCTGGGCAGTTTTACCAAAAAACCTATGTGGTGCCGGCCAACCTGAGTCTCCCTTGTCGAATATCGCCGGAATAATGCCCGGTGAACAGGTTGAGAAACCCATGGTAAATCTCACCATGGAGCCGATGGGAAGAACCGGCCGACAAGCCGAAACAAGACAGATACAGGACGGTGGTGTTCCCCTACAAAACCCCCACCCTCCCCGTGGTAACTTCTCCGAAACAAACACACACGGACACAGTGATGTAGATAAAAATATAAATAGTAATTTATTCAATACACTTACTCAGTAGTATTATACAGTAATCCCTGCTGGACATCTTGTCCAGCAGACAATCAAAGAAACAAACAATTAAACAATCAATGATGACATGAAAGGCCTTCCTGACCTCTACCTCCATGATGTTGCAGCTTCTAGGGTCTACTGCCCCCCAGGCTGCTTCACCTGGGTGAAAACAGTGACCCTATCTGACCTCTCTCATTACTTAAATGAGAGGTCCTGCTGGAGTGCCTACTATAGCAGCCTAGCAGACGGCATCAAGACTTTAGTCGGCTCCTTCTACTACAGGAAGTAGACAGACTGGGTCATCACAACACCTCTCGAATTCGCAATTAAATTTGTAAAATGAAGAGAAGCATGAGTGTTTTAGAAACTAGAAGGGTAGCTCAATTGTGACAGACCCTTCTCGACTTGATAAAATCTGTTTATTTTGGGTATCAGTCGAGGTATTTGTTGGGTTGGAAAGTGATTGACTAGTTCACTTATTCTATCTGGTCCGAGAGGACTAGGCCAATATAATAACTTCCTAACACCTTCACTAGTCCTTAAATGTACTTCCACAGTTTTGAGGATCTTTTGTTGTCGGTTATTCTGTCAGGCTTGTGCCCGATAAATTACCTCTGAAGATCGGATTTACTGCTTTTCCTTGTAGTTGTCAGGTTTGCACCTGACCATCGTCCTGTTGGTGATGATGAGGTGGAAAGCTGTAATGATGATGAAGAGCACAATCGCAAAAATAATTAATTAAATAGATTCACCACTGATTTAAATTGCACAAATAATTTTGGTTTATTCCGGTTATAAATGTAAAAATTCGAACTGATGAAGTTAAACATAAAATAAGACATAAAATCCAGCATAAATTCAGTGTAAAACAACATCTTGATTTTATGAAAAATACAACACTTTATATACTCTGAGAATATATAAAATATAGCTTGGCAGACTCTCAAAGCACCTTTTCAATTGGTCAGTTAGGGAATTTGGGCCAAATTAGCCAAAGTTGCTGACATCAGCTTTTGATGAGCAGGTGTGAAAAGCAAAAACAAAAGCAAAATCAAATTAAAAGTTCAAACCCAATCAAGGGGAATTGAATACAATGAGCAGAGGGGTGACTCACTTCTTATCAACAGTAATATGAGTCAAACGGCACCAACAGTTCCCGATGTCCCAGAAGCTAAACAGGGCCCAACAAAAGTAAAAACGGGGTTAAAAACAAAAAAACGTACAAGAGCCTGAAACAGCTCACAATGACTTAAGAGTCTAGATACACCTCCATCTTGTTGTTTTGCTCTAAATCCCCAACATTAAAACCATTTCCTCTTAAGGGACATTTGTCCTAAAACAACTTGCCCTAAAAGCACATTTGTCCTAAAACAACTTGCCCTAAAACCACTTCTTTTCTCTTTTCATACAGTTGAGTGTCTTTTGTTTGTAGTATATATTAAATAGGTTCTGCATGCTGCATGCAGGCACACAAATAATGCCAAATGATGTTTAGACTGCTGATTAGGGCAAACATCCTTTTATGGCAAGTTTTATTTAAGACAAATGTCTCTTTAGGGCAAATGGTTTTGGGGCAAATGTCCCTTTTAGGGCAAATGTCTTTAAGGCAATTGTCTACATGGTAAATGTCTATTTAGGGCAAATGGCTTTAGGGCAAATGGCTTTAGGGCAGCTGTCTGTAGGTCAAGTCTTTAGGGCAAATGTCACAAATCCCTCACTAAAATGTGTATCTGTTTATATCTGCAACAATGCAACATATTGTAGTGAAAGAACAATGCATATTTTCATGTACCTGTTAACAGCCTCATGCCTCATGAGTCTGAGTGGAAACAATGCTTTACTGTAGGACACTTTGTTCTATCAGTAGGCCTAATTTGAACTTTGGGCAAATGTAAAACCATTCAAAGACTTTTTTTTTGTTGATGTGTGTCTGAAATTGTCTGTATATTTGTGACTATATTTTCCAGAAGTGCCAGCTGAATGCAACCCACTGATTCCAAAATGTGTTTTTTTTTAAAAATATCTTTCAGATAAGTTTCCGCGAAACATATGGTGCTCTTTAATTCGCCAACGATTCTAAACACATGGTTCCTAACAAAAATAGTTTTTTTGGATGTTTCTAGTGTTGCTTGCTTAAATGACATTCACTTGTAGCAAAACCAAGTGGCAAGAGAGGCTATATATTTTTTTATAGCCAAGATACAAATGATGATTCTCTCTCTCTCTCTCTCTCTCTCTCTCTCTCTCTCTCTCTCTCTCTCTCTCTCTCTCTCTCTCTCTCTCTCTCTCTCATCACTTCCTCCCTCCTCCTCCCCCTCACCACCTATTGTCATCTGCCTATAAAATAGGCTTTTTGCAGGTATATGCTATATGCTTTTGGGCACCTGATTCTCCAGAGGTTTTCTCCTGTTTTTCCAAAAAAAAAAACAGAATCAAAACCACAGAGTTAAGCTTAGTAGGGTATTTTTTTATCCGCAAGAAACGTTGACACGTTTATGCAGCTTTTATATGTCCATAGTTATATATGTACATGAGCCTTTGGGCTCAACATAGGAAAAAAAATTACATTCTATTGCATTTTATAGATGGAAAGAGAATAAGAAACAAAATACTAAAGTTCCCCCCCCCCCTTTAAAAATATTCAACGAAATAACCCTCATTTCTATACATTTACAGACATTATTATTGCAAACGATTTTATTTTGCAGTTTAAGCACACACACACACAGACCAACAACAGCAAGATAAACACGAAAGTGTTTCTGTGTTGTAGTCTATGAAAACAGGCAAGTGTGCCCAGCACTAGCTTTTCATTTGTCCCGCCCTTTTATGAGGGTCATCAATTTCTAATTGGGGTAGTTACTTTGGTCTGATGTCACATGCTCCGCCCTTTTCAATTTCTAATTGGTTGATATTTGGTCTGATGCTCAGAAAAAGGCGGGGCAAACAAAAAGCTAGTGCTGGGCACACTTGCCTGTGTCTATGAATGCTACATGTGTATTTTAGACAGGCATCTCTGCCCAGCACTATCTTTTCATTTGCTCCGACCTTTTATGAGCGTCAGACCAAATATTAACCAATTAGAAATTGAAAAGGTCGGGGCCATGTGACGCTCATAAAAGGGTGGGGCAAACAAAATGTTAGTGCTGGGCAGAGATGCCTGTGTATTTTAGTGGTGTGTGATATTTGTCCTACAGACAGTTGGCCTAAAGCCATTTGCTCTAAAGATAAGTTTACCCTAAGGGGAAGTTTGCCATAAAGACACTTGCCATAAAAACATTTTCCCTAAAGGGACATTTGCCCTAAAACCATTTGCCCTAAAAACACTTGCCCTACAGACAGTTGCCCTAAAGCCATTTGCCCTAAAAATAAATTGCATTAAATGGACATTTGCCTTTAAACTGCTTGCTCTAAACGGACATTTGCCCTAATCGGCAGTCTAAATGCCATATGGCAGCATACAGACCCTATTTAACGTACTCCACCGAAAGCCACTAAACTGTATGAAAAGAGCGAACAAAAAGTGGTTTTAGGGCAAATGTTTCTTTAGGGCAAGTGGCTTTAGGGCAAATGTAGCTTTATGGCAAGTGGTTTTATTGTAGATGTTTCTTTAGGGCAAATGGTTTTATGGCAAGTTTATGCAGGTCAATCATCCTTTTAGGGCATTTGTAATTAGGACAAATGGCTTTATGGGATGTGTCTTTAGGACAAATGTCTTTATCCCCTATATATTAGTATGGGCAGCTCTCCATAGTGAGACATTTCCCCCCACTATTTCGACTCCTCCACTTTCTTGAAATGTTGTTCCAAATCTTGCATACAGTGTGGTGTAGTCGTGCTGGAGCTCAGAGGAGCAGTGCCCCACAGTACTGTTTCATTTTCGTTGAATTAACTTTTGCTTTGGGTATGTTTTTATTTTCACTGAAAAATGTGATATTTAAAAATACTGTCATTTTGATGGCTCTCATTGCTCAGAAAATTTAAAAATAAAAGGGAAACCCATAGAAAAATTAGGAAAATTTCGTCGCTTGCAGAATGTATTCCATGATCCTGCACCATACAATAATTGTAATTCCATTAAGTTTGTTTGTTTTTAACTCAGGAAAAACGCAGACAATTCAGAACACTCAGCCACATCTTGAGTGGGATATAGACATTTGCCCTATAGTCACTTGCCCTAAAGGCACTTGCCAAAAGCCAATTTGCCTAAATCCACTTGGCCTAAAACAGTTTGCCCTGAAGGGACATTTGTCCTAAAAAGACACTTGCCCTAAACGGACATTTGCCCTAAAATAACTGTTTTCTCTTTTGATCGGCAGCTGCTCTAGGGGTCTTGGTGCTGCTTTGCAAAGTCAAATGTGGTGCCATAATATGGGGATGCAAAATACAACAAATACACGCCTACTGCTATCTAGTGGTAACATGTCACATTATGACAGACCTTGTAACTTCATCAATAGTCACCATTTTTTTATATCAAAATTATTAATTTAATGGCCCCCTACAGAGCAGCACCTCTATGCTTTGTATCGTTTGCTTACCATGTTGAGCTGGCTCTGCTTTTCATATGGTTTAGTGTCTTTCGGTGGAGTATGTTAAATCGGTGCTGCATGCTGCAGGCACACAAAAAACACGAAATGACATAATTAGACTACTGATTAGGACAAAAATCCCTTCAGGGCAAGTGGTCTTAGGGCAAATGTTGCTTTAGGGCAAATGGTTTTAGGGCAAGTGTTATTAGAGCAACTGTCTCTTTAGGGCAAATGGCTTTATGGTTATTGTTTGTAAGGCAAATGTCACACACCCGTTTACTGTATGTGTGATCCATCCCTAAGATAAGTTTTTTCTTGAATAACAAAAATAGAATTCAAAACAACTGTTGTGAAATAAAAGCAACTAAAACCATTTGTTCCAAACTCATTGTTTCTCTTGAAACCATAATACATTTAATTAGCTTCCAGCATTTAATACGTTTGGAATGTTTTTTTTTGCACGACTTAATAAAAGTAGATGAGGAAATCAGTAAAACAAATTTCTCTTAAAATTAGCTTATATTTAGCTTCTTTCTTACTTGGCATAATTACAACATTTTCTTAAAAGCAAAAGAAGAAGAAAAAAAAAAACGTTAATTTATATGGTGTTAAATTACTGTGACTTATTTTCATATTTCTAATCTCCCATTGATTGTTATTTAAGTAATAATAATTATTTATGTAACATTTTAAGAATAAAATGTGAGAAGATTAAACTAAATAAATAAATAATGTTGAATTCTGCAGTGTTTTTTTTAGAAAGTAATAATATTTTTTTAAAAAAAATGAATTACATAAATGTGATTAATTTGTCTTTCTTTTTTTATTTGTGATAATTAGGGCTCGGATTTTGATGCAAAATCAACCGGAATGTTTCTCAATAGGTGGCCCAAGTGCCAATTGTGAAGTGACAATCTCGTTTAGATAATAACAAAACAATTGTTTTTTTTTTCTAATTAAAAACAACGGTTAGAGGCTAGAAATCTAGTTGACAACTGACAGTAACCAGCCATCTAGCCTCTCTACCCAGCTTTTTTTTTATCAGAAATAACATAATTGCAGTTGCTCTAATGATGATTACTTCACAGTTGGCTCTTGGGCCACAAATTGAGAAACATTCCGGTTGATAGTGCATCAAAATCCAAGCCCTACTGATAATGATAGAATTTTATCTTCAGGTTAACTGTATAGATATTTATTTTGTTTTTGTCCCACCAGATGGCGCTACTACGGTGGCTATTATGATCTATAGGGAATATACACATTTGACCCTAAAGACACTTACCCTAAAAACACATCCCCTAAAGTCATTTGCCCTAATGCCATTTGCCCTCAGGAGATGATTGCCCTAAAGGGATGTTTGCACCCTAAAACCATTTGCCCTTAAAGGATGTTTACTCTAAAATTATTTGCCCTAAAGGGATGTTTGCTCTAAAACAATTTGCCCTAAAGGAACATTTGCCCTAAAACCATTTGCCCTAAAACCACTTGCCCTAAATGGACATTTTCACTAAAACTATGTGCAAAAGAGAAACCTACCTATTTTTGAAATATTAAATTAATATTTAAAATATTGCTGCTACAAGAGGGCGCTTGCAATAATCTAATTATTAGAGTATGGTGCGCACAACATGGCTTAATTAAAATGGCTGAATAAAAGAGATTAAAAGTCGACATGTCGAGAATAAAGTCGACATGTCGAGATTTGGGAAAAAAGTCGACATGTCAAGAAGAATGTCGACATGTAGAGTTTTAAAAAAAATCTCACATGTACTTTACAGGGGTCCATACACACACACACACATACACACTAACTAACGTATGAAAACAATAGACTGCAAACATAGAGAGAGAGAAAAAAAAGCTAAATCATCGCTGCAAAACTAAAGCCAACCACAGTTGCAGACAAGAACAAATAAATCTCATATTTCGTGCTAATAATTGTGATCTTCAGAAAAATCCAGATCGCATTTCTTTTATTAAGAAACGAAAGCAAAAAAAAAAACACAGGAATCTGAGGATCGAATTTCTATTATAAAAAGTAATGAAAGTAGAGTTTGCTTTTGTCTCGCTTTAATTGCTACATGATGTGTCAATAAATATTAGAACACTCATCATTCTTTGTAGAGTTTAGCAGAATCTTGAAATCTAATAAAAAAAAAACGACTATCAAGATGCGTTTCAAAAATAATTTGCATCAGGCTTTCTTATGAGAACGTCTTATGATAATCCATAGGATCTGATTAAATTAAATTTAACTTTGTAATCGTATGAGGTCGATTCACACCATACGTATCACATGATTACAGTCGAAAGATGGCTGTGATAAAATAGCATTTTTTTGCTGGAACCTGGCATTCATACTAACAAGTGACTTATTTCAGAAGGGTGTGGGACATTTGCCCTAAAGCCACTTGCCATGTGGATACTTGCTCTAAAGCCATTTGCCCTAAAGGGATGTTTGTCCCATAGACACGCCCTAAAAATATCTGCTCTAAAACCATTTGCCCTAAAGGGACATTTGCCCGAAAACCATTTTTCCTAATGGGATGTTTGCCCTAAAACCATTCGCCCTAAAGAGGCAAATGTGCCTATACGGCAAATGTGCCTTTATGGCAAGTGGATTTAGGGCAAGTGGATTTAGGACAAGTGGATTTAGGGCAAATGTTTTTTTGGGCAAATGGCTTTATGGCAAGTGTCCATAGGGCTAGTGTCTTTAGGGCAAGTGTTTTTAGGGAAAATGTCTTTTTTTTTGGTATATGGCTTTAGGACATTTGTCTCTATCCCATTTGTGAAAACTTCTTAAGAGACAAACTGGGTGCTAGCCCAGCTATTTTTGGCTGTGACGTTGCTAAGGTGACTGATATTGGTTTCGTTAGTGTGCCCATGGGCAAGATCATGTCAAAATATTATACAATGCACTTTATATGTTATCAACTTATCACATGCATAGGCAACGTCAACATAACGGCATGTTAGACATTCTCAAAGTCTGAACGTTTGACCGTCATCTCTGCCCGCAAACATACACTGCAGAAAACTGGCGCTCATAAGTTTTGCCAGTAAACTTAACGTGATTCAACTGCAAAATCGACGTGACCGTAACCTTGATGTTATGTATAGTGTGAATCGGCCTGAATGTAAGCCCTAAAAACACAGTTGCCCTAAAATGACACGCCTTGGAAATATTTGTCCTAAAAAGACATTTGTTAAGTGGCATGCAGAACCTATTAAACATACTCCACTTATGGCAAATGCTTCTACTAGTGCAAGTGGTTTTGGGGCAAGTGATTTCAGGACAAACATTCCTTTAGAGCAAGTGATTTTAGGGGAAATCTCTTTTTTGGGCGAGTGACCATCAAACTGCTAATGAATCTGCAAAATTCAATACATTTTAGGTGTTGGTTGTTTTGCACATTGGCTAGGCAATCTGTAGATTACCAGTAACATACACAACGTTTTGAAAATGCATGCTTCAAATAACAACCACTTATGATAGGAAATTATTCTCCCTGCCACAAAGTTGAATTGAATTGTATTTAGATTTATTTTTGTCAAAATTTATGATTATTGCATTTTTAAAAAAAAAATTTTGAGGGAAAATATTTTTGCTATTTTGACATAAAAAACAAAGGAAAAAAAGAAAACAATGAAGAAAGAAATGCTTTTCTACGGAGCCCTGTAAAAGACATGCGAGATTTTTTTACATTATACTAATACTAATACTAATAAGAGATTAAAAGTCGAAATGTCGAGATTCTGGAAAAAAGTCGAAATTGCGAGATTAAAGTCGAAATTTCGAGATTAAAGTTGAAATGTCGAGATTAAAGTTGAAATGTCGAGATTAAAGTCGAAATGTCGAGATTAAAGTCGAAATGTCGAGATTAAAGTGGAAATGTCGAGATTCTGGAAAAAGTGGAAATGTCGAGATTTTTAAAAAAAATCTCGCATGTCTTTTACAGGGCTCCGTACTTTTCTAAAAATACAGTAATGAATTTTTTTCACATAATATATTTGTATTTAAACATAGAAATCTACTATTATTTTCTATCAAAATGCTTTTAGTGCTTTTGAATTGCCTTATTGATTAGAAATATTTGTAACAATAACAAACACATTGTGTGTGTTTAATTGGAAACAGTTTTGTTTTGTGTGTCACAGCGTGTGTATGCTTTGAAAGAATGTGCATGTTTGTATTTGCTAAAAAAAAACTCTTTATTTGTAGCCATTAACAATTGGAAATTTGCAATTGTGTCTTTTAAATAGGATAATACATGTAAATTTCCACGCCTTCACTGTCATACCTGTAATTTAAAATAATGACTGGTGCATCAACCAAGGCACACAAATTACAAATTTGTGTTGCGTTCAGTTTAGTTACTTGTTAAAACATTGGCACAAAAAACACCTTTAGGTTGTCATGTAACATGGCTACAAATTATAGTTTAGAGCAAAAAAAAAAATAGGATAGACAACTTTTATGCCACACAAACACACCTCCTACTTTTCTTTCTTTCAATATTTACTATAACAACAAAAACAAAAGACAATTTGGGTGTTTGAAGAAATCTTAAGAGCCTTTTGATGAGATCTCTCAATGTTGTAAGTCCAGTATGGACAACGGAATTGCTTTGTTAAAAATAGACAGATCTTCAGAAAATGCGTGGGAGTTATTGGAGGGAGGGGGATGGGGTGGGGAGAGGAGAGGAGAGGGATGGGGTGGGGAGAGGAGAGAAAAATAGTGATGGTTGTGTACAGGGTGGCCACAATGTGCTGCTACCAGGTTGGGAAATAATCATGATTTTTTGTTCCAAAAAGTCGGATTGTTTTTTATTTAAATTGTGATTTAAATCATTATTTAGAAAAAGTAGTACTTTACATTGGGATATAGACATTTGCCCTATAGACACTTGCCCTAAAGGAACATTTTCTCTAAAACCATTTGTCCTAAAGATGCTTGCCCTATGGACACTTGCCCTGAAGTCATTTGTCCTAAAACCATTTGCCTTGAAGTCATTTGTCCTAAAACCATTTGCCCTGAAGGGACATTTTCCCTAAAACCAGTTGCCCTAAACCATTTGTCCTAAAGACACTTGCCCTATGGACACTTGCGCTGAAGTCACTTGTCCTAAAACCATTTGCCCTAAAGGGACATTTGCAATAAAACCATTTGCCCTAAGGGGACATTTGCAATAAAACTATTTGCCCTAAAACCATTTTCCCTAAATTACATTTGCCCTAAAACCACTTTTTGTTCTCTTTTCATATGGTTTAGTGTCTGTTGGTTGCCCTTCTAATTTCTAAAAACCCTTTCTATTTTCTCTTCATTTTGGTCTGCAGTGAAAGTCAGAATAATCAAAGAGTTCGAACTGGCATAGAGTAACATGACATTGTAGCCAGTCTGTAGAAAGTGTATGCGTGTGTCATATGCCGTACGTGCAAACAGAGACAGAGACAGAGAAAGAGAGAGAGAGAGAGCTAGCTAGCTATAGACACCATCAGGAAGACCAGCTGTAGCTAAAGATAAACTTATAAAGCGGTCGATAAATTGATAATGTATAAAAGTTAGAAAGGTAACAATGCGAGCCAAGGAACATCTTTTGCATTCTTTGTCAGCCACTTAAATCAGCCTTCTTTATGTTAATGTACAATATACATTATTAAATGTGGGGATCTCAAGAGTTAGCTAAATAAAGCATAAAATAAATACATCAACCTCCTCCTCCTCCTCCTCCCCCACACTCTCAGTAATAAACTTTTAAAACTGTCAGACTTTTATTATTCTATAGTGGAGGCGCTGATCGGAACGCCAAATGAAACAAACGCCAAAGTGAACAAGCGCCACATTGAATAAGAAAAAATCGGGCCTTGTTTCCACTGGGGCGAAAATTTGAACTTTTTTGAAAATTTCAACTAGTGAAAAAGTAGAACAAATGTGGGTTCAGCCTATGATAGTGAATTTGGGGGGGGGAGCACGTGTGTTTCCATGTTTCACCAGCTGAAATTTTCACCCACAATGAAAAAAAAAAATGGCGTAATGTTGGCTTTAGAAATATTTATTTTGTTTTTACCCTCTGTTTTTACCCTGTCCAGTAGTTTTGCGAAAAGTTATATTTTTCAAGTGAACGTTTTTCAGAAGAAACATTACGAAAAAACAAAATTCAACGTGCTTTAGAAACTAGAATAGTTAGTAACGTTGTTAAAAGTATTTTCATGATGATATCTTTAAAAAATAAACTTTTTATGACGGTTTGAAAAAAAAAAAGAAAACAATGGAAGAAAAAAACCCAAAACGGGTCATTTTTTTAAATATATTCTCATCAAAACACGTTTAGCTCAATCTTCTGTCATTTTAGTTTTGAAAACTATTTGAATTTTTTTTGTATAACTCAAGGGGGAGGGGACGGCACTGAATAAAATCATGTACGAGATTCACTATGATTTACAAAGATTCACTGAGATTCACAACAGATCGTATGTATGGAAAGCCATTTTACTGTTTTATCCGCATTTTTACTGGAGTCTTAAAATAGAAAGATTTTAAAAACTAAAATGCATTGCCATGCCGTACGAGATTCACCTCCACTGTCTGCCCCCTTGGTATAACTGATGTGCAATTCCATTTAAATTTATTTTGTTGAACTTTTTCATGAAATTTATGAAAAGTTGTGAAAATATATTGAAAAGTTGTAAAATTAATTGAAATCCATGAAATGAAAGAAGATAATCGCGTCAATTTAGATTAACTTTACATACTAAATGGTATATAGGATTATTTCTCACACACTTTGACTAACTGTAGAAAAATTAGACATAGTGTTTGAATGAAGTTACACTGGGAATAAATTCACAAAATTCAATATTAAAAAAAATTCCATTTATTCCAAATGGATTTCAAGAAAATGAAAGAAAAAAAAATACTCCTAGGAACCATTTATTACAATCACCATTTTTTGTTTATGGTTTCAGTACTTGGAAACATGCTTATAAAATAAATGTCACGTTTTTTTTAACTATTTAAAACTTACGTCATGTGAAATATTTCAATGAAATGAAATGTTTCACATATATTTCATGGATGTGGGACAGTTGCCCTAAAGACACTCGCCATATGAACACTTGCCCTAAAGCCATTTGCCCTAAAGGGACATTTTTCCCTTGAATCATTTCCTGTAAAACCATTTGTTCTAAAAGGACATTTGCCCTAGAGACATTTGCCCTAAAGGGACATTTTCCCTAACGAGACATTTGCCTTAATAAGTAATGTACGTTTACATCATTTGGCATTTTTTGTGTGCCTGCGGCATGCAGAACCTATTTAACATACTCAACTGAAAGGCACTAAACCGTATGAAAATGTCCTTTAGTGAAAATGGTTTTAGGGCAAATGTCCCTTTAGAGCAAATGTCTCTTTAGGCAAATGGTTTTAGGGCAAACATTCTTTTAGGGCAACTGGTTTTAAGGCAAATGTCATTTAGGGTGTATTTAGGGCAAATCTCTATACCCTATATTTCATGTGAAATATTTCAATGGCACATCACTACTTATTAATGATTTGCTGAATAATTTGATGGACTGTTTACAAAAGGTGTTGGTGGGAGGAAAATTGGAGGAAAAGGGAGGGGGAGAAGAGGTGAACATTAGGAGATTTTTTCTGACTCTAACCATCACACAATTCAAACAACAATCATTATTATAAGCATAAAACAACACCAAGAGTGCCAAATTAGAAACAAACACATCCAATGCCAATTGAGAGAGAGAAAAAGAAAGAAATTTTAGGGGGGGGGGTCATGGTTATGAGTCCTGATTCCATATGCACCCACCCCTCAGTACAAGCTAATTGGGCCCTAATGGCTCAGTACAAATATAGTCACAAAATAAGATAACGAAGGTGGGAGGTAGGGGAGGGAGGTTTCAATCTGGCAACTTCGCCCTCATTTTGGAAACAGTTCCTATCTATCTAAAACATTCTAGTTTCTATGAAGGGGTTTGTGGTGGAGCTTATCGATTCTTCAATAATAAATGCTGATTAATGGACTCACTGACGCCATCTAGTGATCCCCAAGAGACAGCAACAAAAAAAAATGCATATAACATCTTTTAACTCATGAGAATATGATTATGCTTGATGTAAATTTTGAAGTATGTCATTTTTGGCAATGTTGCCAAGTAGAGATTTTCTTTTATTATCTCAGTTGCAAACTTGATTTTATGTGGCTTCAGTATCAAATAGATTTCTAACTTTTAAACTGATTAGAATAATGAAGTGAATATTAATCCGGTAGCACTGGGCAATGATAATGTCATGCATTATTATTAGGGCTAGGATTATTATGCAGCAAAAATCCTTCAAAATATATGTGTTTTGTGTATAAACACAGAAAATATGCAGTAAACAAATATGACTGAGTTGACGTTTGAGGGTGGGGCAAGTGCCCCTGCTTGTCAGTATCTGTGGGAGCCCATGGGTCAAATCTTAGACCATTACTCTGAAGTAATGGTCTGAGGTCAAACTCACATCTTGCATAGCCTCAAACCTAATCTCAAACCAAGTTTTATTTAAAACTGAAAATGCATTTTTCTGGTTGCCTTACTAACTACTATGAAATTATTCTTTATTAATCAGGAAACTTAGAAATAAAATTTTAAAAAATTATAATTAGCCCTGAAGATGCCCTTTTGGAGACCAGCACTGGGAGCAAACATGACTTGGTTGCATCCGCCTGCTGCCACCTGCTGCTTAAAACATTTCACCCTCTTTGCACCCCCAAAATGCGCCCTCCAAACTTTCTGCGCCCTCCCACAGTTGCGGGGGCTGCGATTTGCCAGCTATGTCTATGCGGACTAGTCTCTGCTACCTTCCTAGTAAAAATACTACTAGATTTACGAGGATTTTGCTTTTATTTTCCTATTCTATGCCCTATTCAAAAACGACAAGTCCTACGAATTGTTTAAAGCAACTGCATACTTCAGGAGAAACCAAGACATCTAACTGACATGGCCACAGGTTAACGCTCAATCGAAGAACCCATCTTTGTAGCTCCTTTCATGCCTTTTTCCGAACTGGATTTTTCGCATCTAAAACTATTTGCCCTAAAACTATTTACCATAAAGGGACATTTGCCCTAAAGGGAGATTTGCCCTATTCAGCAGTCTAAATATGTCATTTTGCATTTTTTGCCAACTGCGGCATGCAGAACCTATTTAACATACTCCACCAAAAGACACTAACCCGTGTGGAGGGTCAGAAACCCATGAGAAAAAAGTGGTGGTAGGGCAAATGTCTTTCTAGGGTAAGTGGTGTTAGGGAAAATGTCATTCTAGGGTAAGTGGTGTTAGGGCAAATGTCCTTCTAGGGTAAGTGGTTTTAGGGCAAATGTCCTTCTAGGATAAGTGGTTTTAGGGGAAATATCACTTTAGGGCAAATGGTTTTAGGGTAAATGTCCCTTTAGTGCACAGGGGTTTTAAGGTAAATGTTATTTTAGGGCAAAAGGGTTTTAAGGTAAATGTCTCTTTAGGAAAAATGGTTTTAGGGCAATTGTCTTTAGGGCAAATGTCTTTATTCCATTAGATATTGACTGATGTCAAAAACAGTCAATATTTGAGAACATTTCTATCTTAAAATAATGTCTGACACACAAGAAAAAATATTTTTATCACAGTATGTATATTTTAGAATGTCATTTTTATTGAAACACAAGAAAGTCCTTATGCGCAATAGGTCTGCACATAAAATGGAAACTTGGGTTTTTTTTGGATTGAATATGTTAGAAGAAGAAGGAAAAAAAAAAGATCAAACAAACTTATGCAAAAAAAACTACTAGACTCTTCGTTGATCTACTATATGTTAATGTTTGCAACAGAATAACTCGATTATATTCTACATAAAAAAACTGACATTGCAGGTCCAATAGCATTTGTGAATTTTCTAAAGGAAAAAACATTTGTACAGGGTGAGCCTAACAAATGCAAGATGAACAATCTCTGAGAAGTTTTATAGCAATAACTAGTGGGGTAAACCTGTCATAAATGACGGGAGCAAAATTCACAGGCAATTGTGCGCATGCGCGTCGTTTGTTCCTTTTTTTACTCCTTTCATTATAATTTCAGTCACCCCCTCCCACTTCACCCCCCCCCCCTCCACGTTTCTCTCTCTCTCCCCCTCTACACTTTCCAATCGTTTCCGCTCTCCACTTCAATATCATGGGGTTCTTGGATGGGAAGAGATCAACATATAGTTGACCTTGAGAAAAAAAAAAGCAGTTCATTTATTTAAATTTATATAAATTCCGACACATCGTTAGTTCCCTCACACACACACACATACACATAGATCTGGAATATTATATATATAATTTTATTCAAATACTTAATAAGCACCTTTGTATTGTTTGGGTTCTTGGATCGGGAGAGCGCAACATAAAGTTGACCATGAGAAAAAAACTGGTTCAATTTAAATTTAAATAAATTCCGACGTGGTTAAACGTTTTTGTTCTTGTTTGTACAGTGTTATACACAGACAAAGCAAAACATATATAAAATAGCGAAAACGTAAAATGTTTTCTTAAGGTGGGTTTACATTAGGGCAACATTAGAAATGTCAATGGTTTGGAACCGGTCAAACTGGTTCGCCAATTACTGGAACTGATAGAACCGGTTCGCCAGTATAGGTCTAACTGATAAGAACTGGTTCAGAACTGCGTAGATTCGGTTCGGTTGTACTTTTTTTCCATCTCTCATTAATGTGCTGTGCAAATCTGCTACTGAAAATTGGGAACCGGTTCTGATCAGTTCGTTGTTGTTGATGAACCAGTTCAAACACTAGAAGATTTGTGCAGCACATTAGACTAATGTGTTGCACAATATTGCTCATTTGCGCATAATCCTCTGCGCAAATCTCCTTATACATATTCAGAACCGGTTCGTCAAGATTGACGAACTAATTTGGATCGGTTTTCAAAAAATACCTAACCGCAAACCGATTAAACCGGTTCTGAACCGAGTAGACACGGTTTGGTTCTACCCGTTGCGACCTCTAGGCAACATACTGTAAATGCTGTAATGTGTTGTACAACATGTGTTGTGTAGCGTGGAGGGGCAACTCGGTGTTTACATTGTGATATGCCTTGGACACAATAAAAGCGTCGAATGCCCTCCAACGCTGGACGAATGATAGTTTGACACACAGTGTAGCAGTGAGACGGATGTTGAGTGTCAGATGCCGAGCATCCAAACGTTCGACACTGAAGGGTATTGGAAGGAATTCTGGCAGGTGTCAGGTTGTTTTTTTGTCTCGCGTTAAAGGGCCCCTTTAACATTGAAATGTGTTCACCCCGCCACTCATGACTCCGCCACACAATCCGTTCAGCGTTTGGAACAAGTTCTGAAGAAACCTACCACTTGGTGTGTGAGCGTTTCTCTTTCAGTGTCTTTCGTGTTGGTTGCCCAATGTTGGAACCAATGTTGGATACATAGTCTGACTTGTTCGTCAATTGCGAACATACAAACCCGTCTTTAGACCAGCTTCACCAAAAACCACTTTGTGGCGCCATGTAAAGTGGTCGTGATTATATAAAGGTTGCCAATGTCACCCTTTTTTCCGCCACAGTGGTTGAGTCTTGCCACACTAGCTGATGAGTGTGAAGCAAGCCACAGCAACCACTTTGGGACATCACAAAGTGGTCAGTGTGAAGCCATTCTAAGTGGTTTGTACTAAAGCTTGCTGCAGCACACAGCTGCATAATAGTTAAGCTAGGCACTGAAAACAAAAAACTAATAAGTTAATGTCTATTTTAGCGCTGTTTGACATTTGCCCTAAAGACACTAAAGCCATTTGTCCTAAAGGGACATTTCCTCTATCGACACTTGCCCTAAAAATATGAAATGTTTTTTTAGTGCAAATGGTTTTAAGGGAAAATGTCTATTTAGGGCAAATGGTTTTAAGAGAAAATGTCTTTTTAGGGCAAATGGTTTTAGGCAAGTGAATTTATTGCAAATGTCTTTTTATGGCAAATGGTTTTAGGGCAAGTGAATTTAGAGCAAATGGTTTTAGGACAAGTGTCTCTAGGGCAAATGGTTTTAGAGCATATGGCCTTTTAGGGCAAGTTTTTTTTATAGCCAATGTCTCTAGGGCAAATGGTTTTAGGTGAAATATTCCTTTAGGGCAAATGGTTTTAAGGGCAAACGTGTTTTTAGGGTAAATGGCTTTTTAGGGCGAGTGTCTTTAGGGCAAATGAATTTAGAGCAAATATTTTTAGGACAAGTGTCTATAGGGAGAATGTTTTTTTAGGGCACATGTCTCTTTAGGGAAAATTGTTTTAGGGCATATGGTCTTTTACGGCAAGTGTCTTTAGAGCAAATGTTATTTTAGGGCAAATGGTTTTAAGGCAAATGTCTATATCCCACATTTTAGACCACCCTGCATGGTATATACATATTACGTGTTGTCACAAAACGTTTACATCAAAACCCATTGATAATGATCTTATTATTAAACTTAATCCCCTTGTGGTATTTTGTGTCAAATGTTTATGTTGATGTAATGTGTATGACCAATATATACAATGTACATGTATGGCTGGCTGGACGATATGCCATTGATGCCATCATTGCTTACATTTGTCACACGTTTCTTACTGCGATAGCCAGATAAGTTACAATTTACAAATATAAAATCAATCACTGTTTTTGTCCAGTAAATTTTCCTTCAGAGGTTATTTTAACCACAGTGAAGAGTTTTGACAGTTTCACTTGCTTAGCAGTGATTGACTCCATTCACGCTAAGCTTTGCGCTCATCTATTAACAGCAATTGTGTTCTTAAAGCCTTGTTTCCACTGGGGTGAAAAGTTGAACATTTTGAAAATTTCAACGGGTGAAAAATACAGGCATTTCGAAATCGGGACGAACTTCAGTGGTCTCTGCCCTTGTTATGACGACCGGCAACTTCTAATTGGTTTGTTGTATGGTTCGACGTTGAAAAGGACGGAGCATGTGACGTCAGACTACATAACCAACCAATTAGAAGTTGCGTTCGTCATAACAAGGGCGGAGCCAACTGAAGTTCTTCCCGATTTCTAAATGTCTGTGTGAAAAATAGAACAACAGCATAGTGAATGGTTGGGGGGCACGTTTTTTCTATTTTTCACCAGTTGAACTTTTCAAAAAAGTTCAACTATTGAAAAATAACAGTGTTTCCTATGGCGAAATGTGTTAATGCATTTCTATTAGTAGGAGAAAATAAATTCGATATACGGTGACTAACAGCAGAACAAACGTGGCCCCGCTTATTCACTCTAATGTAATGCGTTGGTTCATTGGGTTAGGCCAATTGAAGTGAGAAACCCACATTCGTTCTACCTCTTTAACTAAACCATAAATTGCCGTTTCTCATCAATATTTACATGAAAACGGCGATATTTTTTCTGTAAAACTATGGTTAAATATATCCTACAACTAATTAAAATACAATAATTTACCTGAAATGATGAGAAATTAAATAAAAATCGATGAAAACGAAAACGAAGAGAAAAGAAAAATGGCGACCACAATCGCCTCAAAAAAAACGCAAAAAGTACAAATATTTGCCAAAAAGCAGGTTTAAACAAAAATTGAATCAATTTCATGTTTTTTTCAAACTTTTTATTGGCGAAAATTTGTGCTTTTTGGAATTGAGGGCGTTCTATTGAATGGCTTTTCTCCTATCGGTGATGTTATATTAGCCAGTTACTAATAGAAATGCATTAGAGCTCACTTCTCCCATATAAAAAACACTTGTTATTTTTCAACAGTTGAAAATTTTCACTGAGTACAAATTTTCGCCACAGTGGAAACAAGGCCTTAGGTCTCGTTCCCAGTGGAAACGAGACCTAAGGCCTTGTTTCCACTGGGATGAAAATTTGAACTTTTTTGAAAATTTCATTTGGTCAAAAATAGAACAAATATGGCTCTCGCCTATGATAGTGAATGGACAGAGGACACGTTTCTTCTATTTTTCACCAATTGAAAATTTCAAAAAAAAAAAATTCAAATTTTCACCTTATTGGAAGCAAGGCCTAAGGGTACGTTTCCACTCAGACTCATACGGTTATGTACAGATTATTAAAGTAGGAGATCTCTGCTCTTGGGTGACCATAAAAAATATTTGCAATAATAAACACGAAACACGAAAAAGCCTTTGGTCCCGTCTTGACTTAATCCGGACCCGATTACATGAATCTGCATCATGATTTTGACATTAAACAAAAACCATAAAATGGGTCATTGTCAAACTGCTTTAAAATGTTTATTGTTTAAGATAATTGCGATGAAAAAAACTTTTAACATAATCGTTTACCATTCTAGTTTTGAAAACAATTTGAATTATTTCATAAAGTAGGTTTTAAAAAACGTTCATTTGACATTTTTGAGTCCAAACTTCACACAAACGTCTATGGAGTATAGCAAAAGCCACTGCAATGGCGCCGTAAAGAGGAAAAAGCAAAATGAATATTCATAAAGCGCCTTAATTCTTCAAAAATTGAACAATTGCTATATTTTTTTATTTATTTATTTATGCAAAAAAAGCGCTTAGGAACTGAACATACTTCTATGTGCTTAATATTTAAGCTATCTGGTTAGAAAACGGGAAACTAGTATATTATCAAGGCCCTCATAAAATGGGCGCTCTCTTTGTTCAGAATTTCAAATGAAATTTACAGGTATCTTGTCTGCTAGCAGTGATTGCCTACTGTCAGGGTCGCTACCAGTTTGAGCTAACAGTGATTGCCTGTATTAAGGGATAACACCGAACACGAACGGCTGATTTTCGAAATCTTGGTTATTCTATCTTTCAGAAGAGCAACATTAAGAGATGTTACATCACAAAATTACTTCGAAAAATCTCCGCAAATAGCGCTAGAATCGTTTTTTTTTTTCTTCCTATTGAGCCCATAGACCCAATATTAAGGAAAAACGTCAGTTTTTAAAATATATAGTTGCGGCAATATGTTTATTTTTCATATTTAAAGTTGTCCAATTTTGATGATTCAAAGTGCAATGTGCACTTTAAACATATTTTTACCTAGTGATGGAATGACAAGAAATTGGTAAGTGCGGTTCTATTTTTAAAAAAACTATTTCAAAATCGCAATTTTTAACTCTTCTGTTAAACTCCATTGAGTACGAGCTCGTAAGCAAAAAAAAAATCCATTAAAATACTCGTAAAAATACCTAAAATAATTTTTAACGATAATTTTACGATTATTTTAATGAATGTTTTTTCTTATTTGGGCATACTCAATGGAGTTTAACATAAGAGTTAGAAATTCGCGATTTTTAAAGTTTTTTTAAAAATAGAACCGCACTTACCAATTTTTTGTCATTCTATCACTCGATCAGCATATATTTAAGGTGCACACATTGCACTTTGAAAACTTAATATTGGACAAATTTAAAAAACGTTTCATACAAGCGTATACTCACAATGAGTACGCACTCGTAAACAAAAAAACAGTCATTAAAATGCTCGTAAAAATAACTGAAAATAATTTTAAAAACCACAATTAAACCATAGTGAAGCCAACACAGGCGCACGTGCTGATTTTTTTGATTTTTTTAAAATTATTTTTACGTATTTACGTATTATTTTTACGTATATTTTTACGAACATTTTAATGGATGTTTTATTTTTGTCTTATTTGGGCGTACTCAATGGAGTTTAACATAAGAGTTAAAAATTTGCGATTTTGAAATACGTTTTAAAAATATAACCGCACTTACCAATTTTTTGTCATTCTATCACTCGATCAGCATATATTTAAGGTGCACACATTGCACTTTGAAAACTTAATATTGAACAACTTTAATTATACAAAAATAAACATATCGCCGCGACTGTATTTTAAAAATTAACATTTTTTTTTTCTTTAACAGATTGCCTCGGCAATCTGCAAAACAACCAACCTGCTAGTGAATCTTCAAAATTCAAAACACCTAAAATGTATTGACTTTTGCAGATTCGCTAGCAAATATTAATTGTTTTCCAGATTGCCTAGGCGCATCTGCAGAAGGACTGATTCCGCAGATTGACAGTAACATATACTGTATACATATTCAAAAAAAAATCATTGACTTTATTAACTTATCACCTGTTAACGTGAGATGTTATTTCCATAGCTATAAAAGAAAAACTAAGATATATTGCCTATAAGTATGTAATAAAATGTGGATTAGTTTGCCAATGCATCCTCAGTGTACCATTGTATTGAACCCCCCATGGAATTATCACTTTATTAAGACTATATAATACACACACACACACACACAGCTGCATTTGAATAGCATAACAAAACCCATTAAAACGGGTTTATAGAAGTCTCTTGACACAAAAACGACGTCGGAGACCAACTAAATTATAACCCTCATTATATAGAAATATATATAAAAAAAATCCTCTGAAATCTTAATAATTGTATGGGGTTTTTTTTTATGCCACGTTCTATAGGGACACACAGACACCACATCTTTCTAAAAAAAAAAAAGATCATTATTGGTGATAAAATAACACCCATTAAAGGACTATGGTGGTGGAGGTGGTAGTGGAGGAGGAGGAGGTGGCGGAGAGAGGTGGAGATAGAACAAAAAAAAAATGATGGAGGATTGTTTTGAGCTATAGAAACTATAGAGATTAACGCCTCAGCTAACTCTTTATTTACGAACCAATACGCCTTCCTATCACATTTATTTGCCAGTTTTCTGTCTTAAAGAAGAGTCTATAAAGGCCCCCCTCCCCATCTATCATCCATTCTTCTCTTGTTTAGAGAGTAGAACACACCCATTGGTTTCACCTCACAACCCCACCTTTTGTTCACAGACACGAATCTTCCCACCTCCGCCTTCCAAATTTTTGCTCTTTTCGTTCTCTTATAATAATAATAATAATAATATTAATAATAATAATAATAATAATAATAATTATATATATAATATCCCAGGTCTGTGTATGTGTGTGTGTGTGGAGTAACAAAACCATTGAAGCACGTCGGAATTTATATAAATTTGAATAAATGAACCGTTTTTTTTTTCTCAAGGTCAACTATATGTTGAACTCTTCCTTTGGAAAGTGTAGAAGGGGGAGAGAGAGAAAAGTGGGAGGGGTTAGGGGAAGAGGTTGGAAAGTGTAGAAGGGGAGTGAGAAAAAAGTGGGGGGGTGACTGAAATTGAAATGAAAGGAGTAAAAAAAGGAAAAAACGACGTGCATGCGCACAATTGCCTGTGAATTTTGCTCCCGTCATTTATGACGGGTTACCCCACTAGTTTTATATATATTAAGCTTTGTCTGTCTATGTATAACGCTGTACAAACAAGGGCCAAAATGTTTAAGCACGTCGAAATTTATTTAAATGAACCGGTTTTTTTTTTCAAGATCAAGGCAAATTATACTTCCTGACAACCCACTAGTAATAATAATAATAATTATATATATAATATCCCAGTTCTGTGTGTGTGTGTGTGTGTGTGTGTGGAGTAACAAAACCATTGAAGCACGTTGGAATTCATATAAATTTGATTAAATGAACCGTTTTTTTTCTCAAGGTCAACTATATGTTGAACTCTTCCTTTGGAAAGTGTAGAAGGGGGGGAGAGAAAGAAAAGTGGGAGGGGTGACTGAAATTGAAATGAAAAGAGTAAAAAAGGATAAAACGACGCGCATGCGCACAATTGCCTGTGAATTTTGCTCCCGTCATTTATGACGGGTTACCCCACTAGTTATATATATATTAAGCCAGGTCTGTGATTCCTTTACATGTGAGTAACGTTTTAACCTGTGAACCACGTCGGAATTTATATGAATTTAAATGAATAATAAATGAACCGTTTTTTTTTCTCAAGGTCAACTATATGTTGCACCCTTCCCATCCAAGAACCCCGTGATATTAAATTGGAGAGGTGAAAAGGTTGGAAAGTGTAGAGGGGGGAAACAGAAAAATGGGAGGGGGTGACGGAAATTGAAATGAAAGGAGTAAAAAAAGGAAAAAACGATGCGCATGCGCACACAAGAGAAAATGAAACGTTCATTTTCTCTTTCAAATATAAAAAGGGGAGGGGATAATAGTATCAAAATTAAACTAGAATTTTTTTTGCTCCGCCCTTATGAATTCGGTTGTTGGGTTTGTTACTTGGTCTGACGGCATAAAAGGGCGGAGGAAAAGAAATTCTAATGCTGGGCACAATTGCCTGTGAATTTTGCACCCGTCATTTATGACGGGTTACCCCACTAGTAATAAATAATAATAATAATGACGATAATAATAACTAGAGATGGGACGAATCCTAAATTTTCTCGAATCCGAATGTGAAGACGAAAAAAGCGCGAAGATTCGAGTTTTCGAATCTCGAATAGTTTTCAAGATTCGCGGATTCTAATGTCCCATCCCTGGCAATAACAAAGGATTCAAGGAACCTTATAGACCTCCATTGCTTTAATATACGCTTTTATATATCAAACAACCAATTTTCTTTCATTGTGTATGCACATGTACACACACACGCACATGTAATAATACGCATAAATAATAATAATAATTATATATCTCCTTCCTTACTTCCCTGAGGCACATCGGAATTTATATAAATTTAAATAAATGAACCGCTTTTTTTTCTCAAGGTCAACATAATGTTGCATTCTCGCGATCCATGAACCCCATGATATTAAATTGGAGAGGGGGAAAGGTTGGCAAAGGTAGCAGGAGAAAGAGAAACGTGGAGGGGGAAACTGAAATTAAAATGAAAGGAGTACAAAAAGGAACAAACGACGCGCATGCGCACACCAGAAAAAATGAAAAGCGCATTTTCTCTTTCAAATATAAAAAAGGGGAGGGGATAATAGTAGCAAAATTAAACTAGAATTTATCACAGGCAGTTGTGCCCAGCATTAGAATTTCTTTTATGAACGTCATCAATTTCTAATTGGATTTGTTACATGGTCTGACGTCATAAAAGGGGCGGAGGAAAAGAAATTCGAATGCTGGGCACAATTGCCTGTGAATTTGGCTCCCGTCATTTATGACGGGTTATCCCACTAGTAATAATACTAATATAATAATAATAATAATAATAATAAAAACTGTATTTTCTTTCTCTTCCTTCATTTTATTATTTCACATTGTAAGTCTATGCAGTTTACCTCTATAATTTAAATCACAATGGAACTTTTGTCTCACCAACACAAAATACATGCATACAGACAAATTATAGGAAAGTGCACCACCACTCGCAAATCACTCAATAAGGGGTGACCCCAGAAGGAAGCGTGCATTTATCATGCATTTTCACCTTGACCTGCAAAAATAATCGCATTTTTTTTAGTTTGTTCTTCTTCACGTTATTAATTGGAAGAATTACATATACGACATTTCAATTGATGTTTTGCACCGCCATCTTGTTTTTTGAGCAGACGACAAGCAGACACATGAGCGTTACAATATGGTGTTACTAAATTTGCAAGAAATAGTCTCACAATCATTCAATGAAGATACATTAAAGCACAAAATGCAAAAGAAAGTATTGTTCATTTTAAGTGCTAGCTTTAAATACACACAAAGGAAGCACGCACAAACCCATAAAAAGGAAGCATGCACACACAGAAACGAAGCACGCACACACGCAAAGGAAGCACGCACACACAAATGAAACACGACATATGCACACGAAGGAAGCATACACACGCACACAGTATGCACGCACCCAAACAAAGGAATCACGCACACACACAAAGAAAGCACGCACAAACACATAGAAAGGAAACACTCACAAACACACAGGAAAAAAGCACGCATGCACGCACCCACACAAATTAAGCATGCACAAACACATAAAAAGGAAGCCCGCACAAACACGCAAACAAGAAGCTCGTACACACGGGAAGGAAGCACGCACAAACCCGCAAAAAGTAAGCACACACGCACAGAGAGGAAGCATGCACAAACACAAAAATGAAGCACACATACACAAACGAAACACGACATATGCACGGAAAGGATACATGCACACACACACACAAAGGCAGCATGCACGCACGCACCCACACGAAGAAAGCACGCACATACACACAAACACACCTACAAAAAGGAAGCATGCACGCACGCACCCACACAAAGGAAACACGCACAAAGAGAAAGGAAGCACACATACACAAACACACCCACAACAAGGAAGCATGCACGCACGCACCCACACAAAGGAAGCACGCACGCACCCACACAAAGGAAGCACGCACACCGAGAAAGGAAGCACACATACACAAACACACCCACAAAAAAGGAAGCATGCACGCACGCACCCACACAAAGGAAGCACGCACGCACGCCCCCACACAAAGGAATCACGCACACAGAGAAAGGAAGCACGCACGCACGCCCCCACACAAAGGAATCACGCACACAGAGAAAGGAAGCACACATACAAACACACCCACAAAAAAGGAAGCATGCACGCACGCACCCACACAAAGGAAGCACGCACACAGAGAAAGGAAGCACGCACCCACACAAAGGAAACACGCACACAGAGAAAGGAAGCACACATACACAAACACACCCACAAAAAGGAAGCATGCACGCACACAGAGAAAGGAAGCACACAAACAAATTCACCCACAAAAAGGCAGCATGCACGCACGCACCCACACAAAGGAAACACGCACACAGAGAAAGGAAGCACACATACACAAACACACCCACAAAAAGGAAGCATGCACGCACACAGAGAAAGGAAGCACACAAACAAATTCACCCACAAAAAAGGAAGCATGCACGCACGCACACACAAACTCAGTGATCACGCACACAAAGATTTAAAAAAACCCACTCATTTCACCCCATTTACAAACTCTGAAATCAAACACAAACACACATCATATAGTAAACCTATATAAAAAGGGAGGACAAAATATGGGCACACAGAGATTGACCACACACACACCATTGGTGACAACAAAACTAACACCTGGCTTTTTGCATCAAGATGAGATTAGAAGGTTTCTACAGGGTGGGGGTGGAAGTTGTCATTTTGCCAAACTTTTTTCTTCTCTCCACTTTCTCTTTTTCTCTCTCATTAGTGTTTGGCACGCAACACTTTTTTTTTCTCTCTTATATATATTTCCGAATCGTTTTCTCGCCTTTTTTGTTGTTCTTTTATTTTTTTATTTTCTCTGGTGGTCACCAAGGTAAATAATTCGTCATCTCACAAAACGCAGTTGTCTGAGATGAACAAAAGAAGTCCCTTATTCAGTGTGTGTCTTGTGTTTTCTTTTACTTCATCATTTTTACAAAATCGAGAAAATAAAATATATATATATGAGGGGAAGTCAAAATGTTAGTGGCCTAGTATTCTAGAAGAATTTTTTTATTGGCATGAAATTTTATTAATTTTAAAGCCGCTATTACACTAGCTACATCCAATGCAATTCAACGTGCAATGCAACCTGTGGTGTGACTTGCAACTAGAACTTTGTAATAAACTTCTATGTATCACATTATGCAACCTAGTTGCAGATCAAATTTTCAAAACTTGGTTTATGTCAAGGGACCGACACATTCGGGTGAATCTCGTACGGTATCGGAAGCCATTTTACTTTCAATCCGTGTTTTACTGAATTTTAAAATTTCAATTCTATTCTGGATATCCAAGTAAAATGCAGCTAAAATGTAAAATGACTTTAGATCCACACGATCTGCTGCGAATCTTAGTGAAAATCGTACATGATTTTCTTCAATGTCTGCCCCCTTGGTTTGTGTCTTTATTGTGATCAACTAACATGAAAGTTCATAAACTGGAAGTCATAATACCGGGAATTCGTTCAATGTTACGTATGTCATTTCCGGCAAATGGCCTGATTGGTTGTTTGTCAGAAAGTTTACTTGAAAAGTCTCTCAAAGTTGAACCTGTTCAACTCGGTGAGACTGAGTTTGACACTAGTTGAAAGGAAAATTTTATCAAGTTGCATGTCATATCACACTATCAACTTTGAAGTTGCATGTCACATTGCACGTTTTCAGGGCCGTGCCGTGCTATGAGGTGTCCTGGCGGCATGCGGCCGGACTGCTTTCAATAGTTCATTACCTGAGCAGTTCCTTCGATGCGTATGCTTCTGGCATCCAGACTGTGCAGCCGGCATCTCTCTTGTGTGGCTGGAGTCTCTACTGCTTGGGTAAAAAACTATTGAAAGCAGTCCGGCCGCAGGCTGCCAGGGCGCAGACACCATCCGCAAACGCGCCGGAAGAGTCACAACTTAAAGGAGGTGAATTACAGGCTGTCACAACATTGACCAAATTCCAAGCCAATTGAAAAATTCCTTCCATGCACGGCCAGTACTTTTTGAATTTCCCTGCTATATTTATATATAGACAGAAATGTTTGTGGTCATGCTTCATGAGAATCATAACAAATAAGAAAAGAATCTCTTTCTGTTTCCTGGACACTCTCTCTCTCTCTCTCTCTCTCTCTCTCTCTTACTTTCTCTCTCTCTCTCTTACTTTCTCTCTCTCTCTCTCTCTCTTACTTTCTCTCTCTCTCTCTCTTACTTTCTCTATCTCTCTCTCTTACTTTCTCTCTCTCTGTCTCTCTCTCTCTCTCTTACTTTCTCTCTCTCTATCTCTCTCTCTCTCTCTTACTTTTTCTCTTACTTTCTCTCTCTCGTTCTCTCTATCTCTTACTTTCTCTCTATCTATCTATCTCTCTCTCTATCTATCTCTCTCTCGTTCTCTCTCTCTCTATCTATCTCTCTCTCTATCTATCTCTCTATCTATCTCTCTCTCGTTCTCTCTCTCTCTCTATCTATCTCTCTCTCTTTCTCTTTCTCTCTCTATCTTTCTCCACATAGAAAATTGAACAATCATCATAACCAACAACAAAAATATAACCAACAGAATCTATCTTGAGTACAAGTGACCACCCCCTCCTTCCTCTCCAACTCTTCTTCCTCCTCTTTCTAAACTGGACATTTAGTGAAAGAAAAAAATGTTGCTGATAAAAGCTTTCAGCCAAATATTGAACAATTTCACACATCATACATACATACACACAAACACACGATTGCACATCATACATACATACATACATACAATTGTAAGGCAGAGTAAGAAATTTCATTAGTGAACAAACTAACTTCTGTGTATGTTTCATTTCTTTTCGATTGTCTTTTTGTGGTAAACTTTTTTTTTCTACAAACAAACAAAAAAGAACAATATATTAGAAGAAGAATTTTCTTAAAGCTGACACGTTTGAGTATATTAACTTTTATTAGTTGTGTCATTGGTACCTATTGCAGCTCACATTTTCAATGTATTATGAATTTATGATACTGCACAGCTACACTAGAGTGAGAACAGTCAGAACACTACACCAGTTTGGTAATGGGATATAGACATTAGCCCTAAAGACCCTTGCCCTACAGAGACTTTCCCTAAAGCCATTTGTCCTGAACCTATTTGCAATAAAAGAACATTTGCCCTAAAGAGACATTTGCCCTAATACCATTTATCCTAAAAACATTTGCCCTAAAACCATTTGCCCTAAACCATTTTCTTCTTCTCTCTTTTCATACAGTTTAGTGTCTCTTTGGGGTATGTTAAATAGGTTCTGCGTGCCGCAGGCATGCAAAAAACGCCAAATGACATAAATTTACAGTACTGATTAGGGCAAATGTTCTTTTAGGGCAAGTAATTTTATGGCAAATGTCTTTTTAGGGCAAATGTCCCTATAGGACAAATGGTTTTATGGCGAATGGTTTAGGGCAAATGGTTTTAGGTTGTGTCTTTAGGGCAAATGTCCCTTTAGGGCAAATTCTTTTAGGGCGTGTCTATAGGGCAAATGTCCTTTTAGGGCAAATGGCTCTAGGGCAAATGTCCCACACCCCTAGTGCTAGCATTGTTAGCATAAGTTGTGATCAAGGCAACGCCTGTGTAAAATCAATGGTGCGCTAAACGCGACCACTTTATCTGGCGCCACAAAGTGGTCTGTGTGAAGCCGACAATACAGCAACGTTGTCATTATTATTTTTTCTTGTCAGTGCTTTGCTATTAAAACTATTTTTTAAATAATTTCTTCCAATTTGTTTCACGTTCTCTTGACACAGGCCTAGCTATAAGTTTCTCTTTCCATGTTTTCTCCAACAACCATCAACACGCTAAATTGCCATTTGTTCTTTATGTAATTTGGAAGCATTTTCAAATTTTTACGAGCATTTGAATGGTTAGCATAAGTATATATGGCAAGTCATATTACAGCCTTCATCAATTCACGTCAAAGATTTGATCAAATTACAATCATTTGTCAACAGATGGAATAATTCAAAAGACACAAAAGGAAAGAGTTTTTTTGGGGAAGGGGATGAAGGAGGCGGGGGGGGGGGGGGATTTTTATCCCAACCCAAAACTCCACCTTTTGCTATTTCTATCTCTCTTTATTTTATTTTTTATCTTGAAATCCCTCCAGATGACGCATAAATCATAAAATAAAAGAGTCCTTCAAAATTTCAAAGAAATATATATATATATATATATATATATATATATATATATATACACTACAACATTTATGGTATTTTACATGGGGTTTGTGAAATAATACTGCCAAATAAAATGTTGTATTATATACTTAAGCAAGGGCCTCCTCACTATTGAGTTTTTCAAAAAAAAATAATAAGCTGCTTTTGAGTAAGCTCGTACAAAGTATGGGAATCTAGCAGTTAAGAGACTAGATAGGCCTCCATCTTGTTGTTTTGCGTAGACGACAACAAGACAAATGAGTGTTACTATATGGTGTTAAGCCGCTATTATACACTAGCAGCTTTTAATGTAATAAAATGTGCAATGTGACATGCAACTTCAATGTTTATAGTGTGACATGACATGCAACTTGATAAAACTTTCCTTTTAACTAGTGTCAAACTCAGTTTCATTGAGCTGCGCATGTTCAACTTTGAGAGACTTTTCAAGTAAACTTTCTGACAAACAACCAATCAGGCTGTTTGCCGGAAATGACATATGGTAACATTGAACGAATTTCCGGTTTCATGACTTCCGGTTTATGAACTTCCTGTTAGTTGATCACAATATGGACACAAACCAAAGGGGCAGACATTGAAGAAAATCATGTACGATTTTCACTATAAAGGCCGCTTTATACTTCATTCTTTTCTGTTCAGTCTGTTCCGTTTCCATTCTGTTCTTTCTGTTGGGGGTCATATACTTAAAAAAGCAGTTCAAATGTCCATTCCGTTGGCATAAAAGGAATGAACAGAATGGATAGAACTTTGCTGAACTTTGACGGGAAATCTGTTCATGGTAGCCAATCAGAATAACGTAGGACGTCATAAGCCACACCTTATCCTGTTTATTGTCCACTTCCTATTATGGGATGGAGACCTGTGATGCCAGTTTCTCTTATTTTATTAAATAATTATGTTGCCAGTTTCCCTATCCTATTTTTCCCTAAGATTTGCCCTATGTGTTTCTTATTGGTCAGTTGTTCATCCTGTTCAGTTTAGTCATTGATAGTATATGAGCTTTCCTTTGACATGAACTGAATGAACTGAACGGACAGAACGGAAAGTAACGGAATGGAATAAAAAGAATGAAGTATAAGGCGCCTTAAGATTCACAGCAGATTGTGTGGATGGAAAGTCATTTTACATTTTAGCTGCATTTTACTTGGATATCCAGAATAGAATTGAAATTTTAAAATTCAGTAAAATGCGGATTAAAAGTAAAATGGCTTCCGATACCGTACGAGATTCACCCGAATGTGTCGGCCCCTTGACAGAAACGAAGTTTTGAAAACTTGATTGAGAACTAGGTTGCATAGTGTGATACAGTAGTTTATTACAAAGTTCTAGTTGCAAGTCACATCACAATTTGCATTGAAATTTGCAAGTTGAATTGCATTGGAGGTTGCTAGTGTAATACCGGCTTTACTAAACTTGCAAGAAATACTCTAGCAATCTTTCAATGAAGATACAGTAAAGAGCAAAATGCAATAAAAAGTATTGTTCTTTAAGTGCTTGATTTATATGAATTTTGAAAAGGTCCTTCTATTTTTTTTAAAAAAAGGTTCAAAATTGTTCGTTTTTTTAACTCCATGTTAAATCCCATTGGACCAAAGAACCGTCTCAAAAACATTTGAAAAACTCTCGTAAAAACGATTTAGAACAATAACAAAAGAATTAGCACGTGCTTTCATGTATGGGCTTCACATTGTTTCTTTTATTATAAATTTTGAAAAGTTCCTTCTATTTTTTTAATAACGTATAAAATCGTACGTTTTTTAACTCCATGTTAAGTTCCATAGGACCAAAAAACCATCCCACAAACATTTGAAGAACTCCCATTAAAAACGACTTAGAACAATAACAAATAAATTAGCACGTGCATTAATGTATTGGCTTCACGATGTTTCCTTTTTATAAGCTTAGTACGTGAAATTATTTTTCTATTCATTTCAAGGGAACATGAGCAAACATCGGCGAGCACTTGCAAATGTTTTTTCTTGCTGAGTTGCTCGCTAGTAAATAATGAATCAACTGAGAACAAGAACATGTTCGCTTCAGTATGGCCACAAAGTCAGCATTTCTAGGGTACATTAGCAAACATCGGCGATCACTTGCATATGTTTGCGCCTGCTGAGTTGCTCGCTCTTTTGGTGAATACCCACCCTTAATAGGCAAACAAGCGGCCATTTTTTTTTCCTTTCTGAAAAAAAGGAAGAAAATAAGCTCTGGCTGGAAAACTTTTTCAGTTAGAGCGAAACGGATTTCAGATTCTGAAAGCACGTACTAAGTTCTACCTATAAACCAAAGGTTTCGTTTGGATGGTTGGTAGTTTTTTTACGGAACAATATTTTTTTACTTTTTTACTACATCAAGAACAACGAGCTTCTCCATCAGTTTGAATATAAAACAGAACTTTTCTATTTTGGACAATACAAAGTGTTCCAAAAAATGTACACACACTTTCTTTCTAAATAACTGACAAGTTGTTTATTTTTTAAATTTTCATTTAATAGTTTATAACTTTTGAGTTAATTTTACTATTAAAAGTCTCCATATCAAAATTACTTTGACAAGCACAAAGAGCGCTAGCATCGTTTTTCTATTGAATCCATAGACCGATGTTAAAAACAAAACGTTAATTTTTAAAATACACAGTCGCGGTGGCAATATTTGTCATATTTAAATTTGTCCAATTTTGATGGTTCAAAGTACAATGTGCACCTTAAATATATGCTAATCTAGTGATAGAATGACAAAAAATTTGTAAGTGTCTATTTTTATGCATATTTAAAAATCGCGAATTTCTAACTCTTATGTTAAACTTCATTGAGCACACGCTCCTAAGCAAAAAAACATCCATTAAAATGCTCAAAACCAGAAATTCGCGATTTTGAAATAGTTTTTAAAAATTATATATATAATATCCCAGGTCTGTGTATCTGTCTGTCTGTCTTTCTGTCTGAAATAACGCTGTACAACCATTGAAGCACATTGGAATTTATATAAATTTAAATAAATGAAGAAATGAACAGCTTTTTTTTTTTTCTCAAGGTCAACTATATGTTGCACGCTTCCCATCCAAGAACCCCATGATATTAAATTGGAGAGGGGGGAAAGGTTGGATGGAAAGTGTAGAAGGGGGGGGGGGGGGCGAGAGAGAAACGTGGAGGGAGGAAAAGTGGGAGGGGGTGACTGAAATTGAAATGAAATTAGTAAAAAAAAAAAAAAAAAAACGACGCGCATGCGCACACCAGAGAAAATGAAAAACACATTTTCTATTTCACATATAAAAAGGGGAGGGGATAATAGTAGCAAAATTAAACTACAGTTTATCACAGGCAATTGTGCCATAAAAACAATTAACCCTAATGGAACATTTTCCTTAAAACCATTTACCCTAATAGAACATTTGCCCTAAAACCATTTGCCCTAAAACTATTTGCCCTCAAGGAACACTTGCCCTAAAACCATTTACCCTAAAACTATTTACCCTAATAGAACATTTGCTCTAAAACAACTTGCAATAAAACCACTTGCCCTTAAAAACATTTGCCCTAAAACTATTTGCCCTCAAAGAACATATGCCCTAAAACCAATTACTGTATATTTAGACTACTCATTAGGGGAACATCTCCTTAGGGCAAATGTTTTTTTAGGGCAAATGTCCCTTTAGGGCAAATGTCCCTTTAGGGCAAATGTCCCTTTAGGGCAAATGTCCCTTTAGGGCAAATGTCCCCTTAGGGCAAATGTCTTTTTAGGGCAAATGTCTTTTTAGGGCAAATGTCTTTTTAGGGCAAATGTCTTTTTAGGGCAAATGTATTTTTAGGGCAAATGTCTTTTTAGGGCAAATGTCTTTTTAGGGCAAATGTCTTTTTAGGGCAATATCTCCCTTTAGGGCAATATCTCCCTTTAGGGCAATATCTCCCTTTAGGGCAATATCTCCCTTTAGGGCAATATCTCCCTTTAGGGCAATATCTCCCTTTAGGGCAATATCTCCCTTTAGGGCAAATGTTTCTTTAGGGTAAATTGTTTTAGGACAAAAACTTAATCAGATTGAAATTTAAATGAACTGCTTTTTTCTCATGGTCAACTTTATGTTGCACTCTCCCGATCCAAGAATCCAAACAATAGTAAGGACAGGCAAGTAAAGACAGTAAAATACAGTCGTTTTCCCCGCCTTTTTATGAGGGCCAGCAACTTTTAATTATTTTGTTATGTCGTCTGATGTCACATGCCCCATTCTTTTCAATTTTGAATTGGTTGTTATTTGGTCTGACGTCACATGCCCCGTTTTTTTCAATTTCCAATTGGTTGATATTTGGTCTGACAGTCATAAAGGGGCGGGGCACACGACTGTATCTCCCTGTCTTCACATACCTGTAACAATATTAAGGTGCTTATAAAAAACACAAGTGGTCAAGGCGAATTGCTTCATGACAACCGGACAGTCACACAAAAAGAAACTAGATGCTCCCGTCATTTATGACGGGTTACCCCACTAGTAAAAAAATACTTACTAATTTTTTGTAATTCTATCACTAGATCAGAATATATTTACGGTGCACATTGCACTTTGAACCATCAAAATTGGATAACTTTAAATATGAAAAATAAGCTGCTAGCAGAGTACTAATTGTAATTGGAATTGTTGACATCTCTAAATCACATGCGAAATTACTTTTTAAACACCCTGTATTTCTGTACATCACAATTGCATTATATATCTACATAGAGAGGACATGTTTTTTTATTTTATTTATGTACACCGCATCGGTTTTGTAACCCAAAGGAGTACCCTTATTCCTCACTAAATTCCACATCACTGCAGTATATTATTTTTGAAGAGAAAGATAGAAAGAGAGAGAAGAAATATCTGATAATGTCATGTTTATGTGATGCCCCCCCCCCCAAAAAAAAAACCATGAATGAGTATATAAGAAGCAATGCATTACATATGGTAAAATAAAACTAAAGCTCTTCAAAATGGAAGGTTTTTATTTATAGACCCTCTTTAGGTCTTTTCTGGGTCCCGCGAATGCAGTTGGGATTCGACAGTGTTGCCAAATGCAGCAGATATTTCCAGAAAGTTCATAAAAGGTGCTAATGAAACACCCTGTATAATCTTGTTGTTGGGTTTATATCAATGGGGTTTTATATTTTCTGGTTTTGACAATGCATTTTCTATGCTGCACTTGGACTCTTGTCCCTCTGCCATAGGCCTTTATGGCTGCTTGCAGAGTAATTTTTCAAATTCAAAATCTATTGGACTCTTCATTATTTTGAATTTTAGGTGCAAAAGAAAGAGATAACTGAATTCGGTTCTAGAAAACAGGCAGTTCTGCTCAGCACTAACTTTTCGTTTGCCTCGCCCTTTTATAAGCGTCATCAATTTCTAATTGGTTAGTTACTTAGTCAGATGTCACATGCCCCGCCCTTTTCAATTTCTAATTGGTTGATATTTGGTCTGACGCTCTTAAAAGGCCGGAGCAAACGCAAAGTTAGTGCTGTGCAGAACTGCCTGTTTTCTAGAAACTAATAGGAGAAGCTTAACTGAGGACAGTTTCATATGTGAGTTATGTGAGTTTGAAAATGATATAAGTGTATAAATTTAAGCGGACGAAAGCTCAGCAGGAAATAGAAAGTTTCTTTTGAAAGATATCAAATTTGAAAATACTCCTACTCTTCTAGTTTCTAAAACTTTTTCTAGTTTCTCGTAATTTTACTCATGAACGACATACTGGTTAAAGTTCGAGAATAAGCTGTTTGGAAGGCATCTTAAGTGGCATCATTATTAAGAAGCTAGATCGCAAAATTACTTCGAGAAATCTCCACAAAGAGCGCTAGCATCGTTTTTCTATTGAGCCCATAGACCCGATGTTAAAGAAAAAAACGTTACTTTTTAAAATACACAGTTAATATGGCAATATTATTCACGGCAATATGTTTATTTTTCATATTTAAAGTTGTCCAATATTAAGTTTTCAAAGTGCAATGTGCACCTTAAATATATGCTGACCTAGTGATAGAATGACAAAAAATTGGTAAGTGTCTTTCTATTTTTTATACATATTTCAAAATCGCCAATTTTTAACTCTTATCTGTATGCACTCGTAAGAAGAAAAAAAAAACATCCATTAAAATGTTTGTAAAAATGCCTAAAAATAATTTTAAAAAACACACAAATAAACCATAGTGAAGCCAACACATTGGCGCACGTGCTGCTTTTTCCTGTATTTTTCAAAAAACTATTTTTAGGTATTTTTACGAGCATTTTAAATTTTTAATGGATGTTATGTACTCAATGGAGTTTAACATAAGTTAAAAATTCACGATTTTGAATTGTGTTTTAAAAATAGAAAGACACTTACCAATGTTTTGTCATTCTATCACTAGATCAGCATATATTTAAGGTGCACCGCTAGGTGGCACTAATGTCTGTAAAGCCCTGTTTACACCGCCAAACAATAGTGGCAGCACACATGAGGCTAACTTAAGGCCTGCTTCACACTGACCACTTTGTGGCGCTACATAAAGTAATTATTTTGAGTATACCGTTGATTACATAGGGGGCGTTAATGCGAGCGACAGTGCACCACAGTGGCGATGAGGTGGTTGTGTCCTGTCCACAAGTGGCGACCACCACTTTTTATTGTCAGTGATGACCGAGGTCATACTAGTAGTTTCAATGGTGGCCTGCGGGGAAAGCACATCTTGTCAACTACACAAGCAATTAGAAATCGGGACAAACAGAAATTGGCTCCGGCTTTTTTAGGACGACCGACAACTTCTAATTGGTTTGTTGTGTGGGTTGACGTTGAAAAGGGCGGAGCATGTGACGTCAGACTACATAACCAACCAATCAGAAGTTGCCGGACGTCATAAAAAGGGCGGAGCCAACTTCTGTTTGTTCCGATTTCTAATTGCCTGTGTCAACCACTTTGTAGCACCACCAAGTAGCGCCACAAAGTGGTCTGTGCGAAGCAGGCTTTAAACTTTTTCTTTTCAAACCTTACAGCTGGCAACACTGAGAAGAAAAAAAAAAGCAGAAATTTATTCTTTTTAGCAATTTTTTTCTTCTTCTTGTCTTTTTATCTCTTGAATTTCTTATCTAATAAATGTTCTTTAGTTGCATTCGTTATTTTTGTGCCCCCAAAAACGAAGGTATGAGCCTTCAAAGAATCAACGAAGACATATACCGCATACGACCTGATTCTAAAAGCTGATAAAAACACTTTTCTTTCCTTTTTTTTTATATTTTCAAAAAAAAAAATTGCACCTATTTTGCATTAAATTGAAGAAGTGCATTGGGTTTTTTTGTTGTCTGCACCTCAAATACACTGTATGTATTGTATGCAGCACAGGCAAGTGTGCGCAGCAGTAAAAATTTTGTTGGCCCACCCTTTTATGAGCGTCATCAATTTCTAATTGGTTTATTACTTGGTCTGATGTTACATGCCCCGCCTTTTTTCAATGTTTAAACGGTTGAATTTTGGTTTGACGCTCATAAAAGGGCGGAGCCAACAATATTTTACTGCTGGGCACACTTGCCTATGCATGCAGCACCCTGACACCCAGAAAACCATATTTTTTTTTTGCCCTCACAACCAATGTCCACAAACGCATTTATTAAAACGGGACTAGCAAACAAAGAAATAGTACAATTGTTGATAGTGTAAATATAGGCCTAAAGTTTTATATTTATTATTTATGTATTTACATAAAAAACACTATACAATATAAGGTTGCATTTTTTTATTATTATTATTAAAAATGCACATGTACAGTATGTGTGGAATAGAAGAACTAAAAGAACACAATGACAACGAAATGTGTTTCTTTGTGGTTTCTCGACCAATAATAACAATCCACAAATCCTAAAATGTCACAGATTTGTTTTCTGTCAGTGTGTTTGTACCACTGACAAGTCCAGTAAACAGGCAATTCTGGCCAACACTAAAGCCTAGTACACACGTGGATTCTTTGTTGCGATACACTGTTGCGGGGCAGAATCGCAACTGACCTGATTCAGACCCGCAACATTGTTCCGTGTCCACACCTACACCCAGTTTTCTCTCCGTTATTACGGCTTTCACCATGTAAATATCACCAGCGGAAGTGGCCCTTGCAATGTGCTCTCGGCTGAGAAGAGCTTGTGTGCCCACCACCGTTTTCTACTTTATGAATAGTAGAAACGGTGGTGGGCACACAAGCTCTTCTCGGCTGTGAGCACATTCGGTTTAAGCCTTTTGGGCACCCTGAGATTGGAACATGGGGCAGGATTTCTAAATTTCATTTTTATTTATTTGCCTTTGTAGCCAGAAGACCATAACTTCCTACAAACACAATTTATACAGAAGGTCCTCAATTAGTTTAACAGTATTTTCAGTGGTTCATATCTTTTTTAAGTCTAGTACTAGACTAAAAACTGACGTGGACCACTGAAAAAAACTCAAAGGGCTCAGTTTGCTTTTAATTATTAAAGAAGTTTTTAATAATTAAAAGCAAACTGAGCCCTTTAAGTATTTTTCATGTTTCAAATTAAGACATCCTGGTCACATCCACACTGAAATTTTCCGCAACAATCTTTAAATCTGTTTCCCATTTCAATGGAACTCAAGAAACATGAATCTGAGCTGATGCGTTCTCAGCCTCGAAACATTTCAACATTGTTGCGGGTCTGAATCGCAACTGTCGTGATTCACCGCTACAACAATGTATCGCAACAAAGAATCCAAGTGTGTACTAGCCATATAAGAAGAAGGCCGTCTCCGTGAGATGTAGTGTAATGTAGCAAAATGCTGATCAACCAAGGGGGCTAAGCCACAAGCAATTAGAAATCGGGACAAACAGAAGTTGGCTCCGCACTTTTTATGACGAACTCAACTTCTACTTGGTTGGTTATGTAGTCTGACGTCACATGCTCCGCCCTTTTCAACGTCGAGCCACACAACAAACCAATTAGAAGTTGCCGGTCGTCATAAAAAGAGGGCAGAGCCAACTTCTGTTTGTCCCGATTTCTAATTGCCTGTGGCTGAGCCCAGCTGACCTTAGACTAAAGTAAGAGCTGACATTGAACAGAATCAACGTACGGGATTCACTAAGATTCAACAAGATTCACAGCAGATTGTATGTATGAAAAAGTCATTTTACTCTCATCCGCGTTTTACTGGATACCCAGAATAGAATAAAAATCTGACAATCCAGTAAAATCGCCGATAAAATGAAAAATGGCTTGCCAATTTGCCCTACCGTACGAGATTCACCCCCAATATCAACCCCCTTTTGATCAACATAATTTTTATAAAGGTAAATTAACTCCTTGTTAGTGAGTGAATAATCCTAAAATGAGTGAAGAATCGTCTGCTTTTTGAAGCTACTTTGGTGAATCTAGTACGGCATGGCAAGCCGTTTTACTGGATTTTCAGATTTTAATTATTTTCTCGGAATCAAGTAAAACGCGGATAAAACAGTAAAATGGCGTCCCACAAATACAATCTGTTGTGAATCTTTGTAAATCTTAGTGAATCTCGTAAATGATTTGTTTTCCATGTCGGCCCCCTTGGGCAAGCTGCAGTATTTTTGCAGTAAGGGGGCGACATTGGGGGTGACTCTCACACGCCCTGTAATTGTATTAAGGGGCCAATATTAAAGAAAATCATGTACGAGATTCACTAAGATTTACAAAGATTCACAACAGATTGTATTTATTGAACGCCATTTTACTTTTTTATCCGCGTTCTACTCGATTCCCTGAATAGTTAAAATCTGAAAATACAGTAAAACGCAGATAAAAAATAAAATGGCTTGCCTACTTGGGCTTGCCATACAGAACGAGATTCGCCATCCAATGTCGGCCCCCTTGAATCGTATAGTAACTGAAGGGCTAAGTACACAGGCAAGTGTGCTCAGTAAGATGCAGTCGTTTTCCCCGCTCTTTTATGAGGAACGGCAACTTCTAATTAATTTGTTATTTGGTTTGACGTCACATGCCCCGCCCTTTTAAATTTCTAATTGGTTGATATCTGGTCTGACACTCATAAAAGAGCGCGGAAACAACTGCATCTTACTGAGCACACTTGCCTGTCTAAGTACAGCTTGCGCCATCTATTGGCAACACTTGGGTTTGGCTCTTAGTTGATTTGCTTCTGTATATTTATCTTGATGCTGATTTATTAACTTTTAATTGCATGGAATGATATTGATTATTTCAAATTGAAATGGCCTCCGTAATAATATTAGATCTGTATGAAAAGTATCAAAAGATTGTGAAGGAAAACGTTCAGTTTGTTGGCGAAATTGAAGTCGCGTTGAAATGGATGTCGTATTTTATTTCAGGTAATCGAATCGGTGACGGTAATCCGTTTAGACGATGTAGAAGGGTTGACGGAGCATGCGCCATAGGAGCTGCTAAAAGACAGTGGAACCAAGATGTCTCAGCAGTTTATCCCAGGAATGTCATGTTTCACAATGAAAGACAGGCATTTAGAAATCGGGACGAACACAAGTTGGCTCCGCCCTTTTTATGATGACGGGCAACTTCTAATTGGTTTGTTGTGTGGTTCGACGTTGAAAAGGGCGGAGCATGTGACGTCAGACTACATAGCCAACTAATTAGAAGTTTCGTTCGTCATAAAAAGGTCGGAGCCAACTTGTGTTCGTCCCGATTTCTAAATGCCTGTCAATGAAAGGGTTCTCCATAGTCACATGACAAGCCCGCCCATTGACAATAGCTTTGGTCAATCTGAATTTGCCAATAGGAATGCTTTACTTTATTTTTGCAGTGCATAAAACCCGCTGTTCAGAATCCGTTATTCTAATACTGCATTCCTATTGGCCAATTCAAATTGACCAAATCTATTGCCAATGACCGCCACGTGACAAGTACCCTGCGTCATGTTGGTCCCAAGGTTGTTGCAGGTGCTCCAGCTACCCCTATTAATGGGCTAAGGTTATACCTCGATTTCGTATGTGTTCTAAAAAAAATTATACTTATTACGGAACTGGCGTTAACCAGGTCATTACTGAAGTCAGTGCCAATGTAAAGAGGCTTTTGTTTTACAAAGCAATAGTTTGGTCAGTTACGTTATAGCTAGGTGAATCGCTTTAACTTACCTCTTAGAATGATACCCTCGATATAACGTAACGTATGACTAGTATCCTAGTCCTATTTATGCAAACTTAGAGACGGCAAGGGTAGATCCAAACCATTTCTACTCGGTTCGGAACTGGTTTAATCGGATAGCAGTTGGCGATTTTTTGAAAACCGGTTCTGATCAATTCGTAGAGCTTCACGAATCGGTTCCCAAATGCAATATGAAATTTGTGCAGGGGTTGCAATGGGTAGAACCAAACCGAATCGACTCGGTTTATCAGTTCGACCTATACGGGCAAACCGGTTCTATCAGTTCCAGTAATTGTCGAACCGATCTACTGGTTCTGAATCGTTGACATCTCTATGTGAACTTAAGAAATTTGAGTTTGTGTTATGTTGTACTTAGGCCTGGTCACGTATTCAAATACAGTCATGCCTCGTTTAACGATACGATTGTGTTTCTGTAAATTGTGTTGTTAAGTTGGGTCTAAAAGCACGGATAAACCAAAATTAGATGTTCGTGAATTGTTCCGAGAGCTGCTCGCAAGCGAGCATAACGTCTACACCCAAAAAAACAAGCATGTTCACATGGCGAACAGCGCTGGAGATATTGTTTGTTATAGTTTGTCAGGGGTTCACATTTTGTTAAAGATGTCATCAATCTACGAAAATCTAATAATTGTAATAACTATCAACTGGCGCAACGAGTTGACTCACATCTAGACTGGGTTCTCTGTTTGACAGATGTTCGAGATCGAACCCTTGGATGTACCGCTTCAAGAGCGAACTCTGCATCGCTTCCCGTCTAAACTGGTTTTCGTTTCTGTTTGAGAACAGGTCTCAAACTGTTCTTGAACGGTTCACGAGCAATGATGAGCTTGGTTTATCCGCGCCTTAAGGAGTGAAATCGAGAGAAACTCGAAAGTGTTTCCGAAACTAGAAGGGTAGCTTTAAGAAGCTATCTGCATGTGTAAGTTGAAGAAAACAACCATTAGATGGCGCCAACATCTCCACTAATTCATATTTCCTATAGAAGTAGTGTATTTAAAAAACTGAGATTAGGATGATGCAATATCTGGTATAGTCGTTTAGCATGTGTGTTAAACATGTGTTTAACAAGTGTGTTTGGTTTTCGTTTGCACTCTAGCTTTTAACACAGTTGTTTTCGAAACCTAATTTCAGGTGCAGTAATCAATCAATATATACCTTGAATCCAGTGTAATCCACTGATAGTTTTGCAAAACCTAGGTATGATTCCTTCTAGTTTCAAAGAAAGTTTGAGAATAGCCTTACATGTTAATTTCCATAGACGAGCAGTTCGTTTCTAATTGTCTATGGAAATTAGCATGTAGGCTATTTTCAAACCTTTTTTTTAAGGAATCATAACTAGGTTTTGCAAAAGTATCAGTGGATTCACAGTATATTTGAGTGTTTATTACTCTTTAAATAACGTTTCAAAAATAAATGTACGCGAAAAGAACGACTAAACGAAAACAGAACACACCATGTTAAACGGCTACACCAAATCTTTCTCATTAGGGCTCAGATTTGTATGCAAATACCTAGCAAATATTTCTCAATTTGTGTTCCAAGTGCCAACTGTGTACTAATCATCATCATCATCATCAGGAAATCTTTGTTGCGATACATTGGTGCGGGGCTGAATGGCATCAGTTGCGATTCGGACTTGCAACAATGTTGAAATGTTTCGGGGCTGAATCGCGTCAGCTCAGATTCATGTTTCTTGACTCCCATCGAATTTAATCTCTGAAGGATTAAACACCGGAAGTATTTATCACTTTGCTTTGCTGACTTAAAAGTGCTGATGATCCAAGGTTTGTTGCTGTATGGCACCGAGCATCGGCCAGCCGAGCCCAAATCTGGCCACCCGTGGTCTTATGTGGTTTGCAGCGGCCCAATTTGGGCAATGTTGAACGTCGGTAAAGGGATTGATTTCCCTGGGGATTATACCCCTGGAGAATTTATGACTTTTATCATCTAAAGGGCGATGACGGTCTCTGGTCGGTTGATGTACGGCATCGGGGGTCGGCAACCCGTGCCCAAATCCGGTCCCCGTTTTTTTTCCCAGGGAGCAATGGGGCCGAACTTGGGTACTCGTGTTCCATAGAACCTCCCGTTAAAGTTGACTGTAGGTAGTTTACACCTTCAGGGAGTAAACCTGGCGTACTTGATCATTTACAACCGCCATCTTTTCTAGAAACGCACTCCAAATTTGAATGCGATATGTCAACCAGTTTGTTTTTAACAGCCAATCGAAGCAGTCGATGTACGCTTCACGTGAAAAATGGAGAATAACAAAGTTCGTGCGGTGCTTTTAATATTGGTTGCGTTTAAACCGTTCTTCGCCAAGTATTTTAATCACGGCACGAACTTCGTATTCTGCATTTTTCACGTGAAGCTTACATCGACGGCTTCGATTCGCCGTCAAAAACAAACTGTTTGACATATCGCACTCAAATCTCGAGTCTGTTTCTAGCAAAGATGATGGTTGGAAATGTAACTGAAGTAATTCATGTCGATGGCAGCGACATCTAAACTCGATATTCCGAGAACTTTCTGAACCATTCTCGTAAATAAAAAGATGGTGATGAATTACTGCCGCGATTTTCGCACAAATGAAAGTGAAAATGAGTTAATTTTGACTTTTATTACAGGACGTGGAAAAGGAACTTCTTCAATTGTAGCGGAATTGGCGTATTCGGCATCGAATGTATTGTCTTTGTTGAACGACAGCATAATTAGAAAAGCTGTAAACGAACTAAAACAAAATGGTGGTCGAAAACAGGACGAAGAGCCGAAAGTAGAAGACGAAATTTAAGCAAATCCTTTCTATCCATCGATTGAAACGTTAATTTGGTTTCTTTTTTGTTTTACATAGTTTAGTTTCGTAGACGACGATAGCCTCCGTTTTGTGCTCACTCTGATCGAATATCTTGAGGTTTTTGCCGAAATAACGAGTAGTCGAATGTGGGGACCGGGAGGAAAATGGTTCATCATTGCGATCATTCAACTGTGCAAGTAAGTTATAGTGTAATCATTGTAGAGGGATGCCAGCCAATAGTGGGCAGTCTAGTAATGATTAGATCTTACGCCATCTATTGGTAAGCATCTTTTAAGAATCTTTTAATATGTGGCGCCACGATAGTGGTCGTTCTCGTGTCTCATTGGTCATCTTATCGTGGTGATTCTATACAATTTGTGGAAGCCACTTAAAGAGACCATTACCTCTAGACATTTCTACTTAAAATTATGAATTAATTGTAAAAATAATGTTTATTTTTTTAAAAGTACCTTCTTAGTTAAAAAGAAAACTTCAAACTGAATCGGTATTTGGTAGAGACTTGCAATTTCAGATAGATGCGCCTCCAAACAACATGAATCGGAACTAAAACAATAAAAAGTATACTCCGCTACTCGAAAAATATCGATATATCGATATTAAAGCCTTTTGCCTGTGTTGTCGCCTCACATTACTTTTAATTCCCTATTCAAATACATGTATTTCCTATTCATTTCAAATTACAATGGATTTAATATTGGAATTATCCCCACCTGCGCCACGTGGCTCTCGAGTTAATGTGAAAGTTGTATTTAGTTTAAAATGAGTAGGGAATACATGTATTTGATTAAGGAATTATTGGAAATTTGAAGTGACAAAATTTGCCAGTAAATTGAGGGGGGAGGGACTTTCGTTTTTAGAAATTTAAAATGGCGTTGTTTGGTGACTTCATTTTTAAGTTTTTTTTGTAATTTTAATGTCTTATTTTTAATTTTAAAAATTATTTTAGCAATCGCTGGGTAGGTCTAGACGATATTTCAACAAAAAATCCTGGGGGTAATGGTCTCTAAAGTAACTTAATAGATAGTCATTTTGCTTTACCCCCCCCCCCCCCCCAGACGGCGCCACTGCAGTGGCTGATGCTATATGCTCCATAGACGTTTTTTTTTTGTAAAATTTGGACACAAAAACGTCAAGCAAATGCGGCATCTATGACGACAAAAACAAAATAAGTATTTAAAAAGCCACCTTAACACAAAATGGAAAGGATCGAAATATTTTTTTCATGTTTACCGAATTTCGATTTTATAACGTATTTATCGTAAAACCAAACGCTGCAAACTTTTTTTTTTAATATTTTAAACTTGTATTTTGGACTACGCGGGCTTGGTGAGGTAACTCGTCAACAAGTTCAAGTTATGTGGACGAACATGCGAGCAGCAATACAAGTAGTACAAGTAACGCAAACCAGGAGCTCATCTGGGTCCGCTTGGTGTCAGTACATCAAAGAGGTACTGGTCAACACTTGGAAGTCAAACCACAGTCTAGCGATATATGTATTGCATTGTATTCGAGGTTTTTTTTCTCCGAGGGTTATACGACAATGGAATGCTCTTCCTAAACAGGCTATTGATGGTATCATGGGTTTAAATTTTCATGACTGCATTTATATTTTTTTTGTAGTTATTATATATTGACAATGCATCTTGCAGTACTTGGATCTTAAGATCCCTCTGCCATAGGCCAATTACCGACTGCTTGCAGAGTATTTTTTGTAATTGTAATTGTCTGGCAGTACTCGTGGCGTTTCTCCCAGCGATGAGTGCATTATAATAAAACTTGCACTGGTAATCAAAACTTCGTCGCCGGTCATTGGATCCGCACGAGTGAAAGCCTCTCGAGTAACTGAACTCTCAACCGTCAGTTGACACGAGCCCGAGCCCAAAAAGACAACAAGGGCACAAGCCTGAGCACGAGTAGTACGAACGCACCCTAAGAGCATATACACGCCAGAGTTTCACGTACCGTGAAACACGGTTAATTTTGCGGTTCCAAACGTTGCTAAAATGGCGCTAGCAACCGTCATGACGATTCCTTAATACCTGAAGAACATGTTAAGGAATTCACTCAATTTTTCTTAAAAATAAAAGATGTTCCTAATGCTTAGTACAGACCGATTGATAATCGCTAGAAACATTGTTGAGGGTGATGTTTCTTGTCGATTAGAGTCGTCCTTGTCCAAGTATCCGGGAGCTTAAATCAAAGAGTGTTGCTTATTTCTTTTGTTTCCCACTCCAAACAAAAAACATTGCTCAGTCTGTACCTTGAAGCGTACAAGTGACGAAGGATTTCATTGGGAACAGTTAATGAAACTAGTGAAATTCATTTCGTTGGGATTTATTATTTCATGCAAGCGAACAACAGGTACTGAGTTCGGTTTGTATGTGCAACGTCACTGGTCGCATGTATATAGCTACAAGTCGCCGTGTACGACAAAGATGTTGTCGAGTCGCGGTTTACGTGTGTCCGACAATTGTCGACCAGTCTGTACTAGGCTTAAAGAATCGAAAGGTCTCTTAGCATTGTGGATCTTTTCAAGGTCAATGGGCTTCAGCAAATTAGCATAATTCACAAAATTCTGTAAAATGAAAACCCTTTTAAATATTGCAGTATATTTCTGGCCACAACATTCAAGAATAGATTGCAACTTCTATTATCGTTAAAAATTCAGTTTAAAGACACTCGCAGTAGTGGACTGCCAAAAGTTGTCAATGTCGACGACTCGTGGCTTTCTTGCAGTTGACAATGTATTGCTATGAAAAGCATTTGGATCTTTACACACGAGCACTGATGTGCTGCGGTCTATACCCAACACAGACGCCAGCGATTCTTGTTTTCACACAGACCACTAGTCAACCACATGTCGCTTCTCTAAACAGGGCAACATTAACAAAAGTATTTTCTCTTCAGAGTAAATTATTGTCGGAATGGCTACTGTGCACTGTGCACAACGGCTACTTTTTGCAGTTCATTCAGTTATATTAGGACCACTTTTTGCGGTTCATTCAAGTACATTAGGACCACTTTTTGCAGTTCATTCAATTACATTAGGACCACTTTTTGCAGTTCATTCAATTACATTAGGACCACTTTTTGCAGTTCATTCAATTACATTAGGACCACTTTTCAACCACTATCAGTCGACTAGAGGTGGTCAATTTCGGCCATATGCAGATCACTTTTTTGCTGTTCATCTCGACCACTAAAAAGTCTCTTATTTCAATTTTTGTCGATTTTCAGAACCGTTCTTCGGTTGGTTCTCTTTTTGAGATACGGAAACAACATTCTTTGTTCTCCTCTTGTGTCTCCGATGACTGTCTCCGAGAGGAAGAATATGTTCGAACAGCTTTCGACGAAACAAATGACGGAAGACGAGTCGAAGGCGAAGGATGACGACAAAAGGGTACAGATGACATTCACTTTGAAGCGATCGGGACGTATTCTTCGCACTGTTTCTTCAGGTATATGTCTTAAAATTTAATTCAAACATTTCATTTAAAGTGTTTTATTAAGGCGGTATTAAAGCAGGGTGGAACAAAATTATGATTTTTATTTAAATCACGATTTAAATCAAGTTATTTGAAACAATCCACCAGGATGTGATTAGTTGGTGGCGTAAATTCGTGAGTTTTGTAGTCCTGGCACATATGATCGGGTTGAGACAGGGCTGGAAAGAAGGCCGTCACTTGGTAGAGGTATTGCGCCATTAAATTCAGTGCGTCAGTTCGTACAACAGCTTGCCATGCGGTGCCTTGGCCCTGCCACCAGGCGCGATTGATAGGCATGTTTGTTATTCCAGATTGGATCGAAGATTAGAGAAAGGGGAGGTGTTTCATTAATCATTAACAAATGGAACCCCCTTAATTAGCCACGTCCCGATCAAGTTTGTTCTAGACGACCTAGAGATTGGGATTTCGGTTTATCCGAAACCAGAAACCGCAAAACCGTTTCTGAAAACCGCGGTTTTCGGTTTTAACAAAAATAAAATCCATATCAATCCCTAGCACTAAAACAGGAATTTGCAATGTTTAAAAAGTGTCAAAAAACGAAGAGACTTGGTCATGTTTACGCAGCACTTTTATCATAAAACCAACGGCAACATATGCCAAAAGCACATTTTTGCCGAGTAGTAATTTAAGTACAAAACTTCGTCTACGATTATCTGATAAATCAGTAAATGCTTTTGTTTTCCTAAAAGGTTCTTACCTACAAAAATTATGACTACTTAAAAAAAATTTCAAATTTTAAAATTTAAGGGGGAAAAATACAAAACCGAAAAACCGTGGGTAACCGCGGTTTTCAAAAATGAAACCCGAAAAACCAGGGTTTTCGAAAATCGCGATTTCTCCAAACTTTAAGACGACAGAGCGAATGCCTCGCTCGGAACACGGACGTTTCCCCGACACATGTGGTTTCGGCACGGTCATGTGTCCAAGGACCGTTGGCATATCCTTCCTACTTAGAAAGACTATTTTGAAATTTGAAGTGACTAAATGCTGAGCAATGTGCCTTCAGAGAAGGTCAAGCGGCTCTAAAAATTATTTAAATGAATGTGAATTTGTTTTACTTAGCACCTCCTGTGCTTGGAAGGACTTGGAAACTTCCTTCTATGGGCATGACAAACTGTAATAGGGAACAACCAGATATTCAAGGGGAAGTTTCTACAGAGTTGAAGCAGCTTCAGGTATTTGCAGAAGCATTGCATACAGTTCGACCTATCCTCCATTGTATCCTTTATTTGAATTGAAATTAGATCAAATTTACGTTAGTTTATCTTTAAATGTGAAAGATTATTCTTTGACTTGTCGTCTGAAGTATTTTCGATGCTTTCGTTTGGTTCTGCTTCGTGGATGCAGTGGTTGCTGTCACTTGGAATGGACGTTACAAGGTTTGTAGTTAGAGGTGGCAACGAGTAGAACCGAACCGTTGCTACTCGGCTTGGAACCTATTTAATCGGTTTGTGGTTTGCGATTTTTTTGGAAACCGGTTCTGATCAGTTTGTGGATCTCGATGAACCGATTGAACTGGTTCCCAATGCACAGATGCGCAGTATTGCACAGATTTGCGGAGCACATTAATCTAGTGTGCTGCACAAATCTGCTAATGTGTTTGAACCAGTTCGTCAAGATGAACGAATTGATATTAACCGGTTACCAATATGCGTTAGCAGATTTGCGCAGCACATTAGTCAGAGGTGGCGAAGGGTAGACCCGAACCGAATCTACTTGGTTCGGACCCAGTTCTTATCATTTCGACCTATACTCGTGAACTGGCGCTATCGGTTCCAGTAAATGGACATTTGCTTATACTGTTGTGGTATTGTTTTTAAAATGATTGTTTTCTTCTTCTAATTAGTCTGAAGTTAATGGGGGATCAAAGATTGCTAAATGTGAAGGAACAACGAGAAATGCGTTTTCGAAAGGTGGCACTCTTGTATTACTTGCTTAGGTCACCATTCTACGAGAAGTTGTCGAAGTAAGTAAGCCTTTTTTACAGGTTCAATTAGAGCGTATGTTGTGTCATTTTTATTTGTCACCGTGTTAATTTTAAGTTGTTTACTCAGGGCTGACTCGTAGTGTTTTACACACCCTTAGGTGAGCTTTAAAATGTGTGCCCTTGCGCCCTATTTGAGATTCAAAATTTGCGCCTCAGGTGTATTCTGTACCATCCAATCGTCTTACCTATCCATCACCCTGCTTTCCAACAAGCTTAACTTGTCTCACTCATTCATCTGTTTATGCATTCTAAGTGCCAGAACGGTGCACAAAAATAATAGGGCGCAAAAATGCCAGGAGGGGAGGGAGGGAGAAAAATACTACTTAAAAAGGCTATTACCGACAGAAATTTCTTGCCAAAATATGGCCGAAACTTACCCAATGATTACGAAAACGATTTTTAAAATTAAAAATTATATATATATATTAAGCCAGGTCTGTGTGTGTGTGTGTGTGGTTAACCCTGTACAATTTATATAAATTTAAATGAATAAATGAACCGCTTTTTTTCTCAAGGTCAACTATATGTTGCACACTTCCCATCCAAGAACCCCATGATATTAAATTGGAGAGGGGAAAAGGTTGGAAAGTGTAGAAGGGGGGAGAGAAACGTGGAGGGGGAAAAAGGGGAGGGGTAACTGAAATTGAAATGAAAGGAGTAAAAAAGGAACAAACGACGCGCATGCGCACACCAGAGAAAATGAAAAACTCATTTTCTCTTTCAAATATAAAAAGGGGAGGGGATAATAGTAGCAAAATTAAACTACAGTTTATCACAGGCAATTGTGCCCAGCGTTAGAATGTCTTGTGCTCCGCCCTTTTATGAACGTCATCAATTTCTAATTGGGTTTGTTACTTGGTCTGACGTCATAAAAGGGCGGAGGAAAAGAAATTCTAATGCTGGGCACAATTGCCTGTGAATTTTGCTCCCGTCATTTATGACGGGTTACCCCACTAGTTTCTTTAATATAGTTAAAAAAAATAAAAATCAATTGACTTCATTTAAATGAACTTTATCAGAAGGATGCGACAGCAAAAGGCAGGCGTTGGCAGTAAAAAATAACACCCAAAAATCTCTATCTACTCAGATGCTGATGTTGTCACCTCACATTACTTTTATTTCCCTATTCAAATCCATGTATTCCCCCCTATTTATATTAAAGTACTATATTGTGACGGACCCTTCCTCGTTGGGTAAAATCTGCTTCTTTTAGGGTACAGGACGAGTTTTGAGCTCGTACCACAGGTGGTTGGCGTTGTCACCTATTCTGCCTGATCTGGGAAGACTATGCCATTATAATACCTTACTAACGTCCTTACTACAGTATTGATGAAAGGGACTCACGGCTTTGGGAATCTTTTGTAGTTCGTATTCCTTCAGGCTTGTGCCCGACAAATCTCTTTTGAAGATGGGATTAACCGCTTCCCTATTGTTATCTTGATTCAGGTTTTCACCTGGTCTTTGTTCTGGAATGATTACCTGGTGGAAAGCTGGAACTGACGTGATCGTTTTGAAACTAGCAAAAATAAAGTAAACCAAAGTTCTTCATAAGAAGTTACGAAAACGCTTCAGAAATATTCCTTACAAATCGGCAGTGGCATAGCAAGAGTTTGTGCCGCCCTGAGCTGTCCTTGCGTTTGCCACCCCTTTCTCATGAAAAACACATTACACATCAGTGGCGCAACCAGGGTTCTGGTCTGCGAGGGGCTAATCGATATTACCAATGCCCAGTGATTGAAATGGTTTATAGAATTTTATATTTATTATGAAAATATTAAATAAACCAGTTCCCCGATAGTAATTACTTATTAAACATCAATTATCAATTTTCCAGAGTTAAAAAAATACTGCTGGAGTGCAGGATACATTCTGCGAGTGCAGCGAGCGACAGAAATTTCATAATTTCTTCTAGGGTTCCTGTTTATATTTATTTCCTGCATTTTAGGCAGACCCTTCTACAATCCTGACAGGAAAAAAACATTTCTTTTCGTTGGTGCCGCCCCCAAAAAAGTGCCGCCTGGGGCGGATCGCCCCTCCCCACTCTTGCTACACTACTGCAAATCGGGCATACATTCTTCCTGTTGAAGCTTGCTTGAAAAATGCAAAATTTTCTGGCTTTATATACCCTTGAAAACAGTACAAGAATTAAGCCCCAGCCTACAGGATTCTCGGATCACATTCACGGGATTGGGTTCCGTAAGCATGTTGGGGCTTGCATGGACCAAATCCACGACATAGTCTTCTCACTCCTAAATGTGACCCAAGGAATAAGTAAACAATTTTGGATTAAAAATACATAAACGCACTCAAGTGCAAATGAATACAATGGGCAGCAGGGGCGATTCATATCGTTATCAGCGATATTTGGGTCAAATGACAGAAGCAGTGCCGGGTGATCTAAAAGCTAAGCATCTACCGGGCTAAACAAAAGCGAAAATAATGCCAAAGCAGCAACAAAAAAACGCTAAGGGCCTGGTTCGTCCTTGGCTGCACACCCAAGGACGAACCAGGCCCTTAGCGTGTATAGTTTCAGGCTTGAAATTATTATTTATAGTAGTTTATAATTTGTTTTCAGAGAAACACTGGAAAAAGTCCTTGGAGAAGTGTCATGTACAGTACCACTCGCTCGATATATTTGTAGTAAGTGATGCTTGTGTGTTAAGTACCAGTTTTGATGGAAAGCATTTTTGGCTAACAAATTTATTTCGTATTTATTTTGTAGAACCTCTACTAGACTATTTGCCAGCTTGGCAAGAAGTTTACTTTTACTCTTGGGGTGCATAAAGCACGGGACGCAAGCTGTGCATTTGTTGAAACTTTTCTTTAATGACAAATTGTAACATTTGTTATTATCTTTGTGGCAAATTTTTGGTGATAGGTGATGGGTTTTTGTGATATTTAAAAGCATTGTATTCGAAATGGAAACAAGTTGCTGCACAGACCATTTTAAGCTACAGTACATGCGTGATAATCTGATACCATTTAAACCAGCCTAATGTTGGAGAACTTGAAATGTTGTATTGCTGGAAATAAGAAAAAACTACTCTAATGGTAAACTACACGTATTTCTGGTTTGTTGGGGGCAGCATGAAAGGGATAAAATGTCGGATTGCTGAGACTGCAATGTACGAAATGTTGGATAATACAGACATCTGAATCTGAATATGAATAAATACTCTGCAAGCAGCTCAATTGGCCTATGGCAGAGGGACTTCATAGTCCAAATGCAGCATAATAATGCATTGTCAATAATCCTAACCTGATTTTATGTAACACCCACCTAACTTTCTAAAACATCTATAATTTCCCAATGCACAACATCCTCTGGAAGCAAATTCCATTGTCGAACGACCCGTGGAACAAAAGACCAATAATATGAGTCTGTACGAGCAAAAATCTCCCTAATCTTCTTACATCCCACCCCTTCCCAAATAATTAACCTTGCTTTTAGACATGCTTGGAAGCCAGTCAGAGGTGTAAAACCTACCTTTTACTGTCGAAAAAGCGTCTGACCCGGCATGGGGATGGGCAACCCCGGGCCCACTTGTGACCTACCGTAGTCATATGTGGACCGACCGTGGTCAAAGGTGACCACGGGTGCCATAGGTTGGGTAACGGTAAAAAGAGTTACGCCTCGGGGGAGTAAACCCCTGACAAAATTATGACTTGGTTACTGGGTGTGTCAATCTGTCAAACATGGTATTATCAAGCTTGTACTGTAATTTATATTGGTAAGAAGCAACATTTTGTAAAAAAAAAATATATTTTATGAATATAATTGAATTGTTTCAGAAGGTTTCTAACAGCAAATTATAAAAGATAAGAAGTCCAAAGGCCTCGTTAAGAGCTCAATGAAAAGAACTCTGAAAAAATATTTCAAAAACATAAATTCCACAAAATGGAACTCAGAAAATAATTCACAGCCTATAAACAAAAGCAATTCTGTAAATCCCTACCCTGCCGTCTGCACATGTTCACCCTGACCATTGCAGTGTTACATTTCCCTAGATTCCCTATTGTATTTCTGAGCTTTTTTTTTTCATAGTACTCAGAAATAATGATAAAAACATTATTTCAGGTAGTCAGATTTTCCACTTTGAAATGGCACTTTTCGAAAGAAAAAACTTCCAAAAACTGTCATTTCTGAGTGTTTCATTGAGCTCTAGCAAGACCTTAACACAATTTTTATGGATTTACATTTTTAACACGTTCTACAACACTATGACAATGTTAGGCAGGGAAATCGGGGTTGTTGGTAACATGGGGAGGTTTGGCATATTCCTAATATCTGCTAGTCAGAGCCAGATTTGCTTCGTTTACGCCCTAGGCAGAAAATATTATATCCCCATAGGAAACAAATTAAATATAAAAATTGGTATATTATACGAGGGTCATATCTCAAAAGTCAGTTTTCGTATTTTTTATTCGGAGTGAAATCGTGCAAGCGGTTAAACCGAGGTTCGAACCGAGGTTAAGGAACTTTCGTTTGGGTGTAGTGGCAACACCACTACAACTAGCCTTTCTGTGATGTGACAAATTTCATCACATAGTGAGGCAACAATATAATTATGTAATTTCTTGTCTGAGAAGATTCTCACTAAAGCCGCATTCACACTAGACTGGTTGCTGCTGGCTGGTTGTAGCCCTCTAGCATCAAAGTGTGTACCACTACTAGCAGCTGCTTTCACCAACAGGAGAGGGATTTTGATAGTGAGTGGTGAAGTTGAGCATGTCTAACTTTAGCAGCTACCAGCCAGTACAATGACTCCCTTCCCGCTGCTACTAGCACACCATCAGCTTAGGGCAAACCCTCTACTAGCTATAATAGCATGTAGTTGAAACTCCACGTGGTTGGGTTTCTTTTGTTTTGCCTTTTCTGTGTTTTGCAAGTTATGGGTTCTATGGCTTTAGTGATTTAAAACAATCATAAAAAGATAAAATTATCACCTACTATTTGATTTTGTGTTGCACGTGAAAAAAAAAACCCGTGTAAAATGTAAATTTTGTCAGAGTTGTTAATATTAATTTAATAACCAAGCCACTTTGTACCGGTCCGAAAATGGTATCATCGCCACACGAAATAGCACATTTGTGGCTTTTACACATAGTCTTTCCTGCACTTCCGAGAGCACATGTTTTTATCACTAAAATCTATCCACATTCATTCGCACACGACAGCATGCCATCTTATAGGTGTGTGCAAAAGAAGGGACATTTAAAGCCCAAACATGCCTGCATTAAAACAAAACAAGAGTGTTTGTATGGCGCATGTGTAATTTGCACAGTTTTATATGGAGCATGCAGTTTAGTTGTAACTAATATCATGTACAGAGGTTCAAATCTACTAACAATGGTACAGCATGAGGTGTTAAAAGCAACAAACGCAATTGCCTACGTAACTGCAACATGCTTTACTGTTACCGTGCACTGTCTTGACTCACTTTTTCGTGTGTGAAAGTGTGCACACCACCTACAGTAAGTGCACAAGAAAGTTTTTTTAAAAGCAATCTCTGCTTTAAAAAAATATAAATTCCGATTCTAATACCAATAAATTGAATGTTTTTGATTTTGATTTCAACTCCAATACTTTTTCAAAAAAATGTTTTCGATAACAATTTCAATTCAAATACCAAAAAATTATCGATTAAATTCCGATTCCAATTCTAATACTAATACCCATCCAAGGTGTAAAGACCACTAATGTGAGGGGATGCAGCTCAAAACCAGTAACCATATATAGGCCATACCCCTCACAAGTTCATCACATCCTAGAAGAGATCAGAGGATGTGGTTTCTTTCCTCCATAAGTTCACGAATTAAATCATAACTTTAGTTATGTGTACAATCAAGAAGTACAGTAATTCAAAGTGCATTAAGAACTAGAAGACAAATTTTGACCTTAATATGGCTGACAAGTGCCACTTTGGGTATGAAGAGATCTGTTATTTGGGCCATGTCATTGAACCTGATGGTGTGAAACCAGACCCAATGAAGATTGTGCCTGATAGTTTTCCCACACCAAAAAATTTGACAAGTGTGAAGCTTCTTCGGACTTGCCGGATACTACCGGTGGTATTTCTCGTATTGCATTACCCATGCAAAACCTGGTCAAATAGTCTGATCAGGAGGAGGATTATTAATATATTTTTTGTAGAAGAAATCCAGGATGACCTGTTGCACTTCCAAGATGGTGAGGATGAAATTGTTGATGATGAATTGTTTTGGAAACTGGTGGAATTGAGGGAGGCTGTGGGAATTTTCTCAGGAAGCCCTTATTTTTTCCAGTCTGCTCTAGCAGTAAAGAAAAATTGGATCGTGCAGTCATCTATACATATATACAGGAATGGTCAATCCCTGTTCCATGAATAATTTGGAAGTTGCTTCTACCTCAAAGCATGATGCTGAAATTCAGGTAAGCCAGAGTGTGAGTGATAATGGATCCCTCACACTCAAGTATTTTTCTTCTCCAATCAAAGCAACAGTTGACAGTGAGGGAACTTTTGCCTCCCACCTGTGCAAATCTCAAATGCCAGTTTTGTTTTATTTAATTTAAATAAACTTTTCTTTAAGAAATAAAGAAAATAACATCTTTGTTTTATCATGAAACATAATATATAAAGTTCCTTCTGGGCCTTTGCATTATTTGGACTTCAGTTGTCCATTACTAAATTTTCAAAGTGCAATAGAGTTTAACATAAGAGTTAGAAATTCGCGATTTTGAAATAGTTTTTAAAAATAGAACCGCACTTACCAGTTTTTTTGTCATTCTATCACTCGATCAGCATATATTTAAGGTGCACATTGCACTTTGGAAACTTAATATTGGACAACTTTAAATATGAAAAATAAACATTGCCACGACTGTGTTTTAAAAATTAATATTTTTTTAACATTGGGTCTATGGGCTCAATAGATAAACAATGCTTGCGCTCTTTGCAGAGATTTTTTCGAAGTAATTTAGTGATGTAGCCTCTTAATAGAAAGTACTGCTTTTTTCTAAGTCGTGGTTTAAATTTAAAAAAAATTCCCATTTTTATTCATAATTTTTTTTCTACACTGAAAAATGACCTAATTTGAAAAAGATGAAAAATTTTTTTCCATATAAAAAGTTTATTTTGAAAGGTGTAAAATATGAAAATATGAGTTATCTTTCTAGTTTCTAAACTACTTTCAAGTTTCTCTTGATTTCGCATCTGAAAACCGAAAAAAATAATTACAACACTTTTTTTAAAAAAAACTAGTCGAAAAATTTCAAAATGTGTTTTAAAAAATTGTAACAGATTATATAAATATTTTTTCACCAGTGGGGTGGGGTAACCCGTCATAAATGACAGGAGCAAAATTCACAGGCAATTGCGCCCAGCATTAGAATTTCTTTTACTCCGCCCTTTTATGACGTCAGGCCAAGTAACAAACCAATTAGAAATTGATGACGTTCATAAAAGGGCATGAGCAATAGATAAACTAGTTTAATTTTGCTACTATTATCCTCTCCACTTTTTATATTTGAAAGAGAAAATGAGTTTTTCATTTTCTCTGGTGTGCGTCGTTTGTTCCTTTTTTTACTCCTTTCATTATAATTTCAGTCATCCCCTCCCACTTCCCCCCCCCCCCCTCCAAGTGTCTCTCTCCCCCCTTTACACTTTCCAACCTTTTCCCCTTTCCAATTTAATATCATGGGGTTATTGGATGGGAAGGGTGCAACATATAGTTGACCTTGAGAAAAAAAAAGCAGTTTATTTATTCAAATTTATGTAAATTCCGACGTGTTTCAAGGTTTGTACAGCGTAATTATCACAGACTGCTAGATTGTTTGTTTTGCATAGAAGAGTAATGTGATGGCCCTGACGGGTATTTGTGTTTTAAATTATAAAATGTATACTTAATATAATACAATATGTAGATTTCCAACAAAAAATGCATGAATGTTGTCAGACATATATATCTTTTTTGTTTCATTTCATGTAAATAAGGGTTTCTTTAAGAAATAAAGAAAATAACGTGTTAGTTCGAACATGGAACTTAATATATAAACGTCCTTCTATGTCTTAACAATATGGCCGACAAGCCACACCCCTGCATTTCCACCCCCAAATCTTGGCTTCACTCAAGAACAGAGTGGAAGTAGCAAATGTTGTCTCTCCTTATTCTAACTTCCTTGGGTGGTGCACAGCTGGTGGAAGTAGTAAATGTAAAGACAGGGAGATACAGTTGTTTCCCCCACCCCCTTCCTTTTATGAGCGTCAGATCAAATATCAACCAATTGGAAATTGAAAAGGGCGGGGCATGTGACTTCAGAACACATAACACACCATTTAGAAGTTGCCAATCCTCAAAAAAAAAGGGGGCTGAGCAAACGACTGTGTCTTACTGTCTTTACTTGCCTGTGTAAATGTTGTCGCCCCTTTCTCTCAGATTTTAACTGAAGTATTAAGTACAGTTTGCGCTATCTATTGGCCACACTTGGCACGATATGCTTCATAGGAATAGCTCTCAGTCTCAATCTTGCCTCTGGCTTCATAGGGCGCATACTTGCGTCAGCCTCTGTTGATGTTGGAGTGTGAGGTCTTACGATTACGTCACATTAGGCGCGTCATCGCTGCAACCTTATGTCTTCGCGATTGAGCGGTCTTTCTTGATTTTTACTAGATCCTAGTGTCAAAACCTCGCGTTGGACGCGCGCATGCGTGATAGAAGTTGTCCACGTTTTCTGTTGGTTTTGGGTTGAATTCGATGGCGACGGATGGTGTGATATTATTTTAAGTTGTCGAGTTCCTTTTTTTTGGGGCGTTTTCTCTTGTGATAAGTGAAGTTTATTGGAATATTTCAAAATGGGTATGTTGTAGATATCTTTCAGTGTGGTTTTCACTCATTTTCATTTAATAATTTGTCTTTAAAAATGTAAAATGTCTTCGTGGAAAACAGAAACCGGAAAAATTGTGTCGGTGTTTTCCGTACACTTTGAATATTAAGGCTTACTGAGGTTCTAATGGTATTTGCGTGTAGAGCGCTTTACGAAGCGTATTATTTGACAATATTTTAGATGTTTATTAATACAATTAAATGCGATTCTTAAGGTAAAAGGCTGGCATTAGTGACAGTTAAGAGCATAGTTATGGTTTTGCTTCTTGATTTTCTCCCTTGATGCTCATTGAGTCATTGACACATTGCGTCATCTATTGGCGTTGGTTGCAGCTGACGTTAGTCTAAAAAGCTGTAGTAGATGGGAGGTGTGCGTGCGCCTTAGCATATGGATTGGCTGCGGCGGCGACAACCGGCGTCTAAGAAAAAACCAACCTCGGGCTCGAATCCTGGCGAGGGCATGGATGTTTGTGTTGCCTGCTTTGAATTTGATTTGACTTGTATTGAATATTGACTTGGATTGGACAATATCACTTGTGTTTGATACTGACTTGTATTTGAAATTTGCTTTTATATTGAATTGTATTGTATGTGCCTGAAATAACCTCGATGTAGATGGAGACGTTAAGCAACTAATAAACAAACATACTTATCAATAGGGTCACCGGTTTCATGCCCTAAAAATCAATGAAATATGCATGCAAATATGCTGTCATAAATCCTAAAATATGCCCACAAAATATGCACTATTGGATATCATTTGCACAATAATTTTTTTTGGGATTGACATACACAACAAAAAACATTCTCAATTTTTCAAATTTAAAATTATGCAGATTGTTATTTAGTAGAGCTTTATACACAGGCATTTAGAAATCGGGACGAACACAAGTTGGCTCCGCCCTTTTTATGACGACCGGAACTTCTAATTGGTTTGTTGTGTGGTTGGACGTTGAAAAGGGCGGAGCATGTGACGTCAGACTACATAACCAACCAATTAGAAGTTGCGTTCGTCATAAAAAGGTCAGGGGCCAACTTGTGTTGTCCCCAATTTCTAAATGCCTGTGCTTTATACTTCGAGAAAGTACGTTCTACATCACAAGATGTGACTGGTACCGCTTAGAACGAGCAATATCAGAAATAGACAAACTGATATCTTCATTAAGATTTTCACCATTCAAAACTGCACAAATCTTCTGGAGCTCTTTATAGCCTTTATTTTTCTCTAATACAGTGGTCAATTTCTTTGTTGCTTCTTTAGAAGTATTTCCAGTAGCACATTTTAAATTGTCTTGCAGATCTTGAATGACTGAAAATTTGTTCAGTTTCTTGAACTAAAATAGAAAAATCCTAATTTTTCTAGAAAAAGAAAGCCTTAACATGTAAAATTCCCAAAATATGCTTGCAAAATACAAATACCCTTAAATATGCAATTATATGCAAAATAAAGCTAGTGTTATTCGACTTCATATCACATGAATCGTGCTTAAATCTGACACAGCATGAAATATAAAGCAGCAAAAAGAATATGCATTTTCATAAAACCGTTGACCCTACTTATCAAACAGGCAATTAGAAATTGGGACATACAGAAGTACAGGCAATTAGAAATTGGGACATACAGAAGATAATACAATGATAAGTGCTGCGTTATCAGATTTTCTCGAAGCAGGGATCTACTAGTTTATCAATACAGTATCAGGTCTAATCTGCTTCCTTCTGTGGATTCATATAAGTATTTGGGTATAATGGTTAATAGTAAGTTATCTTGGAGACCTCACATTAGGCAGGTAGTTTCAAAAAGCTATGCGGATGCTACGTTTCAGTCAGAGGGTTTTAAAAGGGTGTCCCAGTAATGTAAAATGTATAGCCTATAAATCATTAGTGCACCCACATCTTGAGTACTGCAGTACTGTGTGGAGTCCTCATACTGCTGATCTAATTCATGCGATTGAGATGGTACAATGCAGAGCAGCAAGGCTTGTTTCAGGAAAATATGATCCACTAGCAAGTGTAACTGGTATTTTTGTGGAACTGGGATGGGATCAGTTAGCAGTTAGGAGGTCTGACTTCAGCATTAATATGTTGAAAAAAATGTTACTGGGGTGTTGTCCTAAGCCTGTGTTGAGTTCTTTGAGCAAGGCTAATTATTTGGGTAGGGGTGATCACTCTAGGAAGATTAGGGAGATTTTTGCTCGTACAGACTCATATTATTGGTCTTTTGTTCCACGGGTCATTCGACAATGGAATTTGCTTCCAGAGGATGTTGTGCATGGGGAAGTATATGTTTTGGAAAGTTAGGTGGATGTTACATAAATCAGGTTAGGATTATTGACAATGCATTATTTATGCTGCATTTGGACTATGAAGTCCCTCTGCCACAGGCCAATTGAGCTGCTTGCAGAGTATTTATTCAAATTCAAATTCAAATACACGCAATTAGAAATCGGGACATACAGAAGTACACGCAGTTAGAAATCGGGACATACAGAGTTACAGGCAATTAGTAATCTGGACATACAGAAGTACAGGCAATTTGAAATCGGGACATACAGAAGTACAGGCAATTAGAAATCGGGACATACAGAAGTACACGCAATTAGAAATCGGGACATACAGAATTACAGGCAATTAGAAATCGGGACATACAGAAGTACAGGCAAGTAGAAATCGGGACATACAGAAGTACAGGCAATTTGAAATCGGGACATACAGAAGTACAGGCAATTTGAAATCGGGACATACAGAAGTACAGGCAATTTGAAATCGGGACATAGAGAAGTACAGGCAATTTGAAATTGGGACATACAGAAGTACAGGCAATTAGAAATCGGGACATACAGAAGTACAGGCAATTAGAAATCGGGACATACAGAAGTACAGGCAATTAGAAATCGGGACATACAGAAGTACAGGCAATTAGAAATCGGGACATACAGAAGTACAGGCAATTAGAAATCGGGACATACAGAAGTACAGGCAATTAGAAATCGGGACATACAAAAGTACAGGCAATTAGAAATCGGGACATACAGAAGTACAGGCAATTTGAAATCGGGACATACAGAAGTACAGGCAATTTGAAATCGGGACATACAGAAGTACAGGCAATTTGAAATTGGGACATAGAGAAGTACAGGCAATTTGAAATTGGGACATAGAGAAGTACAGGCAATTAGAAATCGGGACATACAGAAGTACAGGCAATTAGAAATCGGGACATACAGAAGTACAGGCAATTAGAAATCGGGACATACAGAAGTACAGGCAATTAGAAATCGGGACATACAAAAGTACAGGCAATTAGAAATCGGGACATACAAAAGTACAGGCAATTAGAAATCGGGACATACAAAAGTACAGGCAATTAGAAATCGGGACATACAGAAGTACAGGCAATTAGAAATCAGGCAATTAGAAATCAGGACAAAGAGAAGTTGGCTCCGCCCTTTTTATGACGACCGGCAACTTCTAATTGGTTTGTTGTGTGGTTGGACGTTGAAAAGGGCGGAGCATGTGACGTCAGACTACATAACCAACCAATTAGAAGTTGCGTTCGTCATAAAAATGGCGGACCCAACGTCTGTTTGTTCCGATTTCTAATTGCCTTTCTTTTTTTGGTTTAAACCTGGTTTTTTTTTTTTTTTTCTTTAAACCATAAAACCAGAAAACCAAAGAAGCGCAAAAGTCGTAGAATTGTCGAAAGTTTGTCTTGAAACACTTGATTTTTTTTGTTTGTTTTGTCAGCTTGAGTTCGAGGCAAAAACGCGAGAAAAGCCGATTTTGAAAACAAAAACAAAACCGAAACAACTGTCAGCAGTTACTCAAAACAAAACCACAACAAATGAAACATGGAATAGTTTGTGAAATTGCAGACAAAACCAAAGAAACGCAAAAGTTGCAGAAATGTTTTAGAATTGTTGGAAAGTTTGTGTTGAAACACTTGAGTTTTTGTTTTGTTTGTGTTTTGTCAGCTTGAGTTCGAGGCAAAAACACGAGAAAAGCCGATTTTGAAAACCAAAACAAAACCGAAACAACTGTCAGCAATTACTCATAAGAAATTTGAGAGACAACACGAACAAATTGGGTTTTATTTTTCTTTCCAAAGAGTTTCTTCTGAGTTGAAGAAATGTTGCGTAGTACTGAGACAAAACACGAACCTTTTCGTGTTTTACCGTCTTGCGGCGGGACATGGAATAGTTTGTGAAATTGCAGACAAAACCAAAGAAACACAAAAGTCGCAGAAATGTTTTAGAATTGTTGGAAAGTTTGTGTTGAAACACTTGAGTTTCTGTTTTGTTTGTGTTTTGTCAGCTTCAGTTTGAGACAAAAACGCCAGAAAAGCCGACTTTGAAAACAAAAACAAAACCGAAACAACGGTCAGCAGTTACTCAAAACAAAACCACAACAAATGAAACATGGAATAGTGTGTGAAATTGCAGACAAAACAAAAAAAAGTCGCAGAAATGTTTTAGAATTGTCGCCAGTTTGCCTCGAAACGCTGGATTGTCTTGTTTGTTAGCTTGATGTGGATCGGCCTGAGAGTTAATTTCATTTTATTTGGTTCTGAAAAGTAAAATACGGAACGGGAAACGAAATATCTAAAGTGGCGGTTTTTTCTTTTTTTTTGTTCGATTTCAGGTGGTCTCATGAGTTACTTTCGTAACCTTCTCGGCAGCCGCGAAATGCGAATTCTCATTCTCGGCTTAGACGGAGCAGGAAAGACGACGATTCTTTATCGGTTGCAAGTCGGAGAAGTCGTAACAACAATTCCAAGTATATCCCAAATGCGTTTGTTATAACTTATAATAACATTGCATATTATTTGTGTTTAAACGAGTTTCTCCTCTTTTTTTTCGTGTCTTCTTTTCAAGCTATTGGTTTCAATGTAGAACAAGTAACTTACAAGAATCTGAAGTTCCAAGTGTGGGATTTGGGAGGACAAACGAGCATCAGGTTTGCGTTCTTTTTCTTGTCTTTTTTGTCTTTTAGTTAAAATTTTGTTTGTTGTAGGCCGTATTGGAGATGTTACTATTCAAATACGGATGCTATAATATACGTCGTCGACAGTGCTGACAAAGATAGGATCGGAATTTCAAAACAAGAACTGATCTCCATGCTGGAAGTAAGTCTAAATTCGGCGTCGGACGTAAGTTTTTGGTTTTATTGCGCAAAGTACTAGTAGTGTGGTTTGGAAAGTTCTCGGAATCGGGTATAGGCATAGATGTCGCTGCGTATACGAGGTGGTAACGGGTAGAACCGAACCGTTTCTACTTGGTTCCGAACAGGTTTAATCTGTTCGCGATTTTTTTTTTTTTTGGAAACTGGTTCTGATCAGTTCGTCGATCTTGACGAACTGGTTTCTAATATGCATTAGCAGATTTGTGCAGCACGTTAGTTAGAGGTGGCAAAGGGTAGAACCGGACAGAATGTACTCGGTTCGGAACTGGTTCAACCTATACTGGCGAACCAGTTCTATTAGTTCTAGTAGTTAGCGAATCGGTTCCACTGGTTCCGAACAGTGGACATCGTTAGCTGCAATCGGCATGATGTTTGTTACTAGAAATGCACTCAAAATTTCAGTGCGATATGCCAGGTTGTCAAGTTGCATAAGGACAGCTATAGAAACAACAACAAAACCCTATTTCTTTGTGTTGTGTCACAAATTTGTTGTGGTTTTGTCTCGAGTTGTCTACTACTACTCGAGTATTGTTTCAGGATTTTGTTTTCAAAAGCAGCTTTTTCTGGCATTTTTGTTGTCTTTTTGCCCGATCCATATATGGCTGGTAAAGCTGTCAATTTTACGAGCCATATATGGATCGGGCTTAACAAAAGATTCGGTTAACACGAAAAATATTCCGGTTCATTCAATTTCATGTTAAATGGTTTCCATTGTATGAGGGAGGTTCAAGTGTAACCGAGACTTATATTTTTTACAACAGAACTAGAAATGATAGAAATACAAACTCAATGGTTATTTGGTCACCAACAGCTTAACTAAATGTCACGTCACTGTCGTATCAATGATGCAAAGCATTCTGGGTAAAAAGAAGATGGCGGCCCCTATGCTACCATTGAACCTTAGACTGTTGCTTTACGTAACTTACTTACGTAAAGTAATAGTCTAAGATTGAACGCAGGACAGTGAATTATTAAATTTCTACAGAAAGGAAAACGTTTCAGCTACTGACATTTATCGGAGAATTAAATGACAGTATGGAGATGAATCTCTTTCAAGGTCATCTGTGTTTGCTTGGGCCGAAAAATTCCAGTATGGACGAGAACATGTCGTTAACACGTCACACAAAGCGAACCCATCAACGGCCGTCAACAAAAGTTGTGTTTTTCAGCGGAAAGAAACGAGAACGAGATTCATCCCTATACTGTTGTTTAATTCTCCGATAAATTTTAGCAGCTGAAACGGTTTCTTTAATTATAAATTTGATAATGATTCACTGTTTACCCAGAATGCATTGCATTATTGATATGACAGTGAAGTGTCATTTAAGCCTCGTTTTCACGATATCTCTTTCATGAGAGTAGCTGTAATGAAAGATGTGATAGTTCACTCTCACGATAGCTACTGCCTACATGTCTTGAAGTAACGCAATAGTGCTGTCATGACATTGTGACGTCTACTTCACAGATATCATTGAGTCAACAACAGTGTTGCCTTTCTCTCTCTCTCTAGAAACCAAATTTCCCTACAAAATGGATATTTCCATACAAGCGGTCACTCAACAAATATTACTATTGCGACTACTATCAACTATCTAGTCAAACGAGATAGTGTGATAGTGCTATCGCAACAATGCGATAGTGACTATCTTGTGGTCTTGACGGGGAGGGGGGGTGTGCGTGCACGTGTACGTGTGTGTGGTTAGCGCTGTACAATTTATATAAATTTAAATGAATAAATGAACCGCTTTTTTTTTTCTCAAGGTCAACTATATGTTGCACACTCCCCATCCAAGAACCCCATGATATTAAATTGGAGAGGGGGGGAAAGGTTGGAAAGTGTAGAAGTTGAGGGGGGAGAGAAACGTGGAGGGAGAAAAAGTGGGAGGGGGTGACTGAAATTGAAATGAAAGGAGTAAAAAAAGGAACAAACGACGCGCATAATAGTAGATAATAGTAGCAAAATTAAACTACAGTTTATCACGGGCAATTGTGCCCAGCATTAGAATTTCTTTTGCTCAGCCCTTTTTTGAACGTCATCACTCATCAATTTCTAATTGGTTTGTTACTTGGTCTGACGTCATAAAAGGGGCGGAGGAAAAGAAATTCTAACGCTGGACACAATTGCCTGTGAATTTTGCTCCCGTCATTTATGACCGGTTACCCCACTAGTTATGATATACACATTGAGAAATACCATTTTTTAAATAAGCGCCGCTATGATAAACAAATTTATGAGCCCTAATCAGTCAATTCTTCGTAGATGTGAGCACATATCAATGTCCGCGTTTGCCATTGATTCGTTCAATATTATTGTCTCTCGGTTGCATAGGAAGAAGAATTGAAAAAGGCCATTTTAGTCGTCCTAGCAAATAAACAGGACATTTCTGGTGCATTAACCGTTGCCGAAGTTCATCAGGCTTTAGGATTAGACGCTCTCAAGACGAGGACGTTTCAAATTTTCAAGACGTCCGCCATCAAAGGAGAAGGATTAGATCAAGCTATGGACTGGTGAGTAGTTGAACGACCATTCGCCATAACTATATTTGTTTTTTTTTCTTCCCGTTTTTATTGTCTCGTTTTAGTTGGTTTTACTTTGTTTTGTTAAGGCTTTTGTCCACATTTATAAACATGTGTTTTCTTTGTCAGTTGGAAGCGAGGGGAAAAGTGTCGACTATGCAGGAAACACTATTTAGTTGATTCTCAAATACCTTTTTGATAATGTTCCTATTGTATACTCGGTCAAGCAACTATGTCATGTAACCCTCACCTTAAGAGGCTACATAACAAAATTACTTCAAAAAATCTCCGCAAAGAGCGCTAGCATCGTTTTTCTATTAAACCCATAGACCCAATGTTAAAGAAAAAATGTTAGTTTTTAAAATACACAGTCGCGGCGGCAATATTTTTATTTATTTATATGGTACTATCTTGTTCGGAAATAATTATTTAACAACAGTTGTAAAACGCTGATAACAACAAAAACCAAAAATCAGCGTTTTAAAACTGGTTGTAAAACGATTATTTCCGAACAGATTGTCACAAAAAAAGGGTTCGCTCGTTTCGTTTATTCATCAAGTTTCGAAAAGACAATGAGTTTTGTTTAAGAAATGTTTTTAAAAACCTACATACTGATACTGGTAAATTTGCTCCTTGAATTGTTTTTTTCACCGTACAACTCAATGAGGGTCTCCACGTGAAGACACGTGGCGATGGCTACGCCGCTCTAGCAGGACGATTTATATGTAAAAAACTAGAGGTGGGACGAAACCTAAAAGGTTCTCGAATCGCCAGAATCTCGAGTCCTTCATATAAAAATCCTATGTTATTCATTAAGAAGATACGAATAAATGAAATAAAATATTATCTACAGTACTGCACGTGCTAAATTAACGAGAGTTCTGCAAACGTGTGTGGGACGCTTTTTTTGGTCCTTATGGCTTTTAACGTGGAGATATAAAAAATGTACAATTTTAAGCACTATTTAAAAATAGCAGGACCTTTTCAAAATTTATACGAAGCGAGCACTTAATGAACAATACTTTCTATTGCATTTTGCGCTTTAATGTATCTGCATTGAACGATTGCGAGACTATTGCTTGCAATTTTAGTAACAGCCATATAGTAACACTCATATGTTGGCTCAAAACGACAAGATGGAGGTCTAGCTAGGTTCTTAATTAACATATTTGTTATTAGCATATTGCTACTTATCAATGCTTTTGCTATTTTTTTTTCGGTGTAAAGGCCGCATTAAGCATCATTATCAATGATGGGATATTCGAATCCTGAAAAATATTCGAGATTTGAAAACTCGAATCTTCATGCTTTTTTTCGTCTTTCGAATCTTTCGAATCGTAACCAAAAAAAAAAACTGTTAAAAACCTTGTTAAAATTAGTTTGAACTCCATTGACGTCCAATAAAAGCGTTCACAAACAAAAAAACGGCGATTGTTGCAATTCCTGTGGTACACGGGTCGCCAATATCACCTTGTAGCGACCCAGAATGTCACACTCATCATCATCATTTCCTGCACCTTTTCCCGCAGTATGCAGGGTCGTCCTTACGGGTTCTGTCTCTCCAGTCAGTAAGAACCATCATCCATATTTTGGCGAATCTTTACGCGACCGGCTGCCAACCTGACATCGACCCTCCTTTTTAAACCCGGGCTAGAGACCGGCATTGGTGGGGTTCGGTTTCGGTCTGCTCTGAGTATTTTACTTCTACAGTACGCTCCATAACTGGCGAACATTCCGCCAATCGCCACTTGGGGAGGAACCCGATGGAGGACCAGCAACCCCGCACGGGCTTAAGTGTCGCACTGCTTATTATTAATAATTTAATATTTAATGTCATTTGAATTTATCTGTATCTTTTTAATTCGAGAACCTTTTAGGATTCGGAATCGAGAAAATTTAGGATTCGTCTCAACCTCTAATCATTATATTTTTCAGCTTGCGGAGAAACCTTCAAAACGAATTAATAAGCATAAGTCGAGAACTTAGCGTATTCGGTAGTTTTTTTTTTTTGGTTCAAAACTGTTGATACTTTTTCCCCGCAAATTAGTTATCTACTGTTAACATCTGTAATGTTTCGTTTGATTGTTTTACAGGTTATCTGGAGCACTGCAAAATAACAAGTGATCTTTGTTTGGATGAGTACAAACGGATATATTGCATCATTATCGATGACAAATTATTAGAAAAGGTAAAATAAAGAAATACGATGATGGGGTGAGCAACGTTGCATTTGAATGAGAGCGGGAGATGATGATGATGATGTGCTTCTTGGGTAAGTGGGTTGAAGCACGTTCGGTCGAGGTTCACCGTTTTGCAGCATCACCTTAATATTATTATAAAAGTTATTTATTTGTCACTTAATTCGTCACCATAAATTTAATGGATATCTCAGCAAGGAAGCAGATTGGTTGATTTTTTTTATATGTATGTGTATGTATATTCAGTGTGGTCTCGCAAGAACCCGTTCTTTTTACGATTTGAAGAAACAATATATAATGTATATTATATCGAAAAAACCTAATGAACAAATGTTTTGAAAATAACTTAAAAAGTAGCCGTAATTTAGATGGTTTTAAGTAGAAGTATGACGAATCCTAAATTTTCTCAAATCCGAATCCTAAAAGGTTCTCGAATCTCTCATATAAGAATCCTATATTATTCATTAAAAAGATACAAATGGGTGTGACATTTGCCCTATAGGGCCATTTGCCCTAAAGGGACATTTGCCCTAAAACCATTTGCCCAATAATATATAATAATATCAAATATATATCAAAAATATATATCAAATATATATAATAATATCAATAATATCGATCGGCCCCTCCCAGACCAGAATCTTGGTTGCAGCACTGATACGTATTGTGTTGTGTTTTGCGTGAGGGGGGGGGGCGGCAAACTGAAGGACCGCCCAGGGCGGCACAAACTCTAACTATGCCACTGCATTTAGCCATCCGTGACTGAAGTTAAAGATAGATGTTGCAGTCCAGATGTGCCGGTCTAGTCAATCCACACTAGTTAAAGGATTTAGACAGCAGGCAGTTTACATCCAATGGTCAAAAAAGATCTTAGAGCTGGAACGTACTGACCGGGGCAGCAAGGTTGCAAATGCCACTTATGCCCATGTTGCCTGTGGTGCAGGTAGCATGCGTTTTGTTTAAGAATATGTCTTTCGAAAACTATAACAATTACACTTTTGTAAATTACAAAAGTGCAAAGTTCAATATGGTTGTTAACAAACAGCGTAAATTACAATTTATAATTTAAGCTGTTTGTTAACAACATATTGAAATAACCGTGTACAAGACTAGAACTACACTAATACCTCGCTTTACGGCCGAGGTACGTTCCGAGTTGGCTGTAAAGTAAAATGCCATATAACGAATCATCTATTTTGGTAAAAATTCCATACAAATTCCATAGGATTCGTTAGATTTTCTTAGAAAAATTTAGAAATTCACTTAAGTTTTTAGTTGAAAATACAATTTTTTGTTTTCTATTTCATTTAAAAATAACAAGTTTCATTATATATGTATGTGTAAAAACAAAAATACGAGGGTGAGTTAAAAATTATCCGCACTCCGGTTTTCTGGGTTTCTCAAGGGCCCGTATTGGAACACTAACAGGAAAAAAAGGTTCAACAAACAACAGTGCTCGTTACGGTGAGATGCTCACGGAAAAGCTGAAGCCTAAACTTCGGATTAAACGTAGAGGACTGCTATCCAAGGGCGTTGTGATCTTGCATGACAATGCACGTCCGCACACACTTCTTTCTTTCGTTTTGAGGTGTTAAAGCACCCTTCCTATAGTCCTGGTCTTGCTCCATCGGACTTTCACCTTTTTGGTCAACTGAAAGCAGGCCTTCGAGAAACAAAGTAAATTAACCGAAATATTTCATCTAAATAAATTTTCTGAAATATTTCAACAAAATAAATTTCATGAAATATTTCAACAAAATAAATTTCATGAAATATTTCAACAAAATAAATTTCATGAAATATTTCAACAAAATAAATTTCATGAAATATTTCAACAAAATAAATTTCATGAAATATTTCAACAAAATAAATTTCATGAAATATTTCAACTGAATAAATTTCATGAAATATTTCAACTGAATAAATTTCATGAAATATTTCAACAAAATAAATTTCATGAAATATTTCAACAAAATAAATTTCATGAAATATTTCAACAAAATAAATTTCATGAAATATTTCAACTGAATAAATTTCATGAAATATTTCAACTGAATAAATTTCATGAAATATTTCAACAAAATAAATTTCATGAAATATTTCAACAAAATAAATTTCATGAAATATTTCAACAAAATAAATTTCATGAAATATTTCAACAAAATAAATTTTCTGAAATATTTCAACAAAATAAATTTCATGAAATATTTCAACAAAATAAATTTCATGAAATATTTCAACAAAATAAATTTCATGAAATATTTCAACAAAATAAATTTCATGAAATATTTCAACAAAATAAATTTCATGAAATATTTCAACAAAATAAATTTCATGAAATATTTCAACTGAATAAATTTCATGAAATATTTCAACTGAATAAATTTCATGAAATATTTCAACAAAATAAATTTCATGAAATATTTCAACAAAATAAATTTCATGAAATATTTCAACAAAATAAATTTCATGAAATATTTCAACAAAATAAATTTCATGAAATATTTCAACAAAATAAATTTCATGAAATATTTCAACAAAATAAATTTCATGAAATATTTCAACTGAATAAATGTCATGAAATATTTTAACTGAATTAATTTCATGAAATATTTCAACAAAATAAATTTCATGAAATATTTCATCTAAATAAATTTCATGAAATATTTCAACTGAATAAATTTCATGAAATATTTCAACTGAATAAATTTCATGAAATATTTCAACTGAATAAATTTCATGAAATATTTCAACTGAATAAATTTCATGAAATATTTCAACAAAATAAATTTCATGAAATATTTCAACAAAATTAATTTCATGAAATATTTCAACAAAATTAATTTCATGAAATATTTCAACAAAATAAATTTCATGAAATATTTCCTCTAAATAAATTTCATGAAATATTTCAACTGAATAAATTTCATGAAATATTTCAACAAAATTAATTTCCTGAAATATTTCAACAAAATAAATTTCATGAAATATTTCAACAAAATAAATGTAATGAAATATTTCAACTGAATAAATGTCATGAAATATTTCAACTGAATAAATGTCATGAAATATTTCAACTGAATAAATTTCCTGAAATATTTCAACAAAATAAATTTCCTGAAATATTTCAACAAAATAAATTTCCTGAAATATTTCAACAAAATAAATGTCATGAAATATTTCAACAAAATAAATGTCATGAAATATTTCAACTGAATAAATGTCATGAAATATTTTAACTGAATAAATGTCATGAAATATTTTAACTGAATTAATGTCATGAAATATTTCATCTAAATAAATTTCATGAAATATTTCAACTGAATAAATTTCATGAAATATTTCAACTGAATAAATGTCATGAAATATTTTAACTGAATAAATGTCATGAAATATTTTAACTGAATTAATGTCATGAAATATTTCAACTGAATTAATGTCATGAAATATTTCATCTAAATAAATTTCATGAAATATTTCAACTGAATAAATTTCATGAAATATTTCAACAAAATAAATTTCATGAAATATTTCAACAAAATAAATTTCATGAAATATTTCAACTGAATAAATTTCATGAAATATTTCAACAAAATAAATTTCATGAAATATTTCAACAAAATAAATTTCATGAAATATTTCAACTGAATAAATGTCATGAAATATTTCAACTGAATAAATGTCATGAAATATTTTAACTGAATAAATGTCATGAAATATTTTAACTGAATTAATGTCATGAAATATTTTAACTGAATTAATGTCATGAAATATTTCAACTAAATAAATTTCATGAAATATTTCAACTAAATAAATTTCATGAAATATTTCAACTGAATAAATTTCATGAAATATTTCAACTGAATAAATTTCATGAAATATTTCAACTGAATAAATTTCATGAAATATTTCAACAAAATAAATTTCATGAAATATTTCAACAAAATAAATTTCATGAAATATTTCAACAAAATAAATTTCATGAAATATTTCAACAAAATAAATTTCATGAAATATTTCAACAAAATAAATTTCATGAAATATTTCAACAAAATAAATTTCATGAAATATTTCAACTGAATTAAATGTCATGAAATATTTCAACTGAATTAAATGTCATGAAATATTTCAACTGAATAAATTTCATGAAATATTTCAACAAAATAAATTTCCTGAAATATTTCAACAAAATAAATTTCATGAAATATTTCAACAAAATAAATGTCATGAAATATTTCAACTGAATAAATGTCATGAAATATTTCAACTGAATAAATGTCATGAAATATTTCAACTGAATAAATTTCCTGAAATATTTCAACAAAATAAATTTCCTGAAATATTTCAACAAAATAAATGTCATGAAATATTTCAACAAAATAAATGTCATGAAATATTTCAACAAAATAAATGTCGTGAAATTTGCCCATCACTAATTCTTTTTTAAGAAGGACGTGTTTTTATTCTGAGCCAAACTAAAAGTGCATTAACTATAAGAAATATACAGGGAAACATTTCATTGCTAATCTGGCTTCCATTTGCAAGGAAGGTTTTATACTTGAGGTGGGACGAATCCTAAATTTTCTCGAATCCGAATCCTAAAAGGTTCTCGAATCCTATTAAATATTAAATTATAAATAATAATAAAAAACAGTTAATAAACGCTTCTATTGGACGTCAATGGAGTTAAAACTAATTTTACCAAAGTTTTAACAGATTTTTTTTTAGGTTAGGATTCGAAAGATGAAAAAAGCGTGAAGATTCGAGTTTTCGAATCTCGAATATTTTTCAAGATTCAAGGATTCGAATGTCCCATGTCTATTTTATACTTTTTACCGTTATAAAACATTGATTGACTTTCTCGTCTACAATCTCCTAAATTTGTTTAAATAAGGTTTAAAATGTATGTTTTTTAAGTAAAAAGGCAACAACAAAAAGTTTTAACTTGTTGAAGTTTAATCTTGAGAACATTGAATCAATTATTTCTTTTCTTGTCTTCAACTTCTTTATTTGTGACTAGTCATAATATGGTGATGGATTTACAGTCGTATATTCAAGCCTGTGTTTTGCGTATATCTAAACAATAGGAGTGAACTTGAATAAAAGAGCCTAAAATTAACTATTTTTTTATTCTGTACAAAATTTAGTTAAAATGTTTTTTTTTCTTATAACAAAGAAGATTAATAACATGGATTGGAAAAATATCAAAACTGGGTCATCGAACATGGTCTTAGGGTAAGGGTAAATTTTTTTATAAGCTGTTGACATAATAATAATTAGGGCTCGGATTTTGATCAACCGAAATGAAAAGTGCCAATTGTGAAGTAACAATCTCGTTTAGATAAAAAAAATTGTTCTTTCTAATTAAAACACCTGGTTAGAGGTTAGAACTCTAGTTGACAACTGATAGCAACCATTCATCTAGCCTCTCTAACCAGCCTTTTTTTATTAGAAAAAGCATAATTGCAGTTGCTCTAATGATGATGATGATAATGATTACTTCACAAATGGCACTTGGGCCACAAATTGAGAAACATTCCTGTTGATAGTACATCGAAATCCGAGCCCTAATAACAACAATAATAATAATAATAATAATAGTTATAATAATAATAGTAATAATAATAATAGTTATAATAGTAATAATAATAGACAGTTAGTCCTTGTTTCGAATGTGGCGAAAATTTGAACTTGGTGAAAATTTAAACTGTTGAAAACTTAACTGTTTCCTATGGAGAAAATGTGTTAATGCATTTCTATTAGTAAGAAAAAGAAATTCGATATACGGCGACTAATAACAAAACAAACGTGGTTCCCGCTTGTTCACTATTATGGTTTGGTTCATTAGGCCAATTGAAGTGAGAAAAACCACATTTGCTGTACCTATTTAAGTAAACCATAAATTGCCGTTTCTCATCAATATTTACATCAAAACGGCGATATTTTCTCTGTAAAACTATAGTGAAATATATCCTTCAACTAATTAAAATACATTAATTTACCTGAAATCATGAGAAAAATCGATGAAAAAAAAACTCACTGAAAAAGAAGAAAAAAGAAAGATGGCGACCAGAACGCCCTCAAAAACCGCAAAAAGTACAAATATTCACCCAAAAGAAGGGTTAAAGTAAAGTTGAATCGATTCCAACTTTTTTTTCAACCTCTATTTTGGCGAATATTTGTGCTTTTTTTGGAATTGAGGGCTTTCTATTGAATGGCTTTTCTCGCCTATTTGTGATGTTATATGAGCCAACCAATAGAAATGCATTAGCTCACTTCTCCTATAGGAAACACTTATTTTTCAACAGTTGAAAATTTTACACTGCGAAAATTTTCGCTCCAATGGAAACAAGGCCTTAGAGAAATGTCGTACAAAATTATTTTGTTTAGGAAATGATAGATTTTGTGACGTCAATTCCGCCTCATTTCATTGTAAAATAAAGATTTCGTACGGAATGATCACTAAAATTACGAAATTATTGATTTATTTCGTAGATAATTTCGTATAAAAATTAAATAAACGCTCATACGCAGAAGCATTGTAACGCCGTTTGAAAAATTTGAAAACGACGCGATTTTTTCACTGCTTTGATGGAAAACGATGACGATTCTAAACAGGCAATTAGAAAACGGGATGAACAGAAGTTGGCTCCGCCCTTTTTATGACGAACGCAACTTCTAATTGGTTGGTTATGTAGTCTGACGTCACATGCTCTGCCCTATTCAACGTGCAACCACACAACAAACCAATTAGAAGTTGTCGTTCGTCATAAAATGGGAGGAGCCAACTTCTGTTCGTCCCGTTTTTTAATTGCCTGTCGATTCTAATGGAATAACCTTCCCAAATGGAAGGTTTCCGATTATGGTAAGAATAATAAGTGCAGAGAACAATAAAAGTTAACAAATCGACGTTTAGCAGCAATTAGTCAAAAATGACCACACAAATCGCCGTATGACGACAACGTTTTTGTGTTGCTTCGCTAACTAAAAGTACGAAATCGAAACGTAAACGGAATCACGGTAGGTAGGGGGCCCCGCCAAAGATCCTGGACTGCCGGCCCGCTTCTGGATGTGGATGCCATGGTGAAATTGAAATGAAAGGAATAAAAAAAGAACAAACGACGCGCATGTGCACATCAGACAAAATGAAAATCTCATTTTCTCTTTCAAATATAAAAAGGGGAGGGGATAATAGTAGCAAAACGTCATCAATTTCTAATTGGGTGTGTTACTTGGTCTGACGTCATAAAAGGGCGGAGGAAAAGAAATTCTAATGTTGGGCACAATTGCCTGTGAATTTTGCTCCCGTCATTTATGACGGGTTACCCCACTAGTTACATTATATGGATAGAACTTCAACATGATAACAATTAACTACTGTTTGATGCTGCATACAGCAGGCTCACAAGCTGAGTACAAAAGAAAAAACACCTGTCGAAACTTTGAGGGAAAAAGAAAAGACATTTCAAGGAGTTGTAAATTTAAATATCACTATGTTGATTATCCTTTACATTGTGAGTATACGCTTGTATGAAAAGTTTTTTAAAGTTGTCCAATATTAAGTTTTCAAAGTGCAATGTGCACCTTAAATATATGCTGATTGAGTGATAGAATGACAAAAAATTGGTAAGTGCGGTTCTATTTTTAAAAAAAACTTTAAAAATCGCGAATTTCTAACTCTTATGTTAAACTCCATTGAGTATGCCCAAATAAGAAAAAACATTCATTAAAATAATCGTAAAAATAAGTAAAAATAATTTAAAAAAAAAACAGAGAGATAACCAGCACTGTGTTGGTTTGACTGTGGTTTTTTAAAATTATTTTAGGTATTTTTACGAGCATTTTAATGGATTTTTTTGCTTACGAGGTCGTACTCAATGGAGTTTAACATAAAGAGTTAAAAATTCGCGATTTTGAAATAGTTTTTTTAAAAATATAACTGCACTTACCAATTTTTTGACATTCTATTACTCGATAAGCATATATTTAAGGCACACATTGCACGTTGAAAACTTAATATTGGACAACTTTAAATATGAAAAATAAACATATTGCCGCGACTGTGTGCATTTTAAAAACTGACATTTTTTCTTTAACATTGGGTCTCTATGCCAGGCTCAATAGCATATTACTTCGAAATATCTCCGCAATGAGCGCTAGCATCGTTTTGATGCTAGCGCTCATTGCGGAGATTTTTCGAAGTAATATTGCAATGTAGCCTCTTAAACCTCTGAATAGTTGAAATCCTAGACACTTCAGCATGCTTGTCTTGCGGTGAAACACTTTCACCGTGCACTGGCACAAGCTACTGGCGGTTTTGGAGCGGCGGTTTTCTCCCCGGATTTCCCCTTTCCGTGGTAAACTGCCCAAGAGATAGACACGGACACAGGTGTAGAGAATAGAAATAAATGGTATAATCTAATAACAGTAATGCCGCAGTCACACTAGGCTGGTTTCCCAGCCGCTGGTTGCTGCTGGCTGGTTGTAGCACTCTAGTAGCATAGTCTGAACTGCTACTAGCAGCTGCTTTCTCCAGCGGACTAGTGATTTTAACAGCGGCTGGTGAAGTTGGACATGTCCAACTTTAGCAGCTACCAGCTGGTCATGTGACTCCCTTCCTGCTGCTGCCATCTAGTGTGAACTTTTTGTTGCTAGTAGTGGCACTAGTGGTAGTTGAAACTCCACTGCTTGGGTTGGTTGTTGTTAGAGTTTGTGTTTTTGCAAGATGGTCATTGGATGACTTGCACTGCTAATACCAGCAGTGACTGGACAAGTGTGAACCCAAAGCAGCTGCTGCTTGCTGTTGCTGCTAATAGCCAGCAGCAACCAGCAGCTTGTAAACCAGCCTAGTGTGACTGCGCCTTTAAGGTGCACACTATTTACATAAACATCTGGCCAATTCGGCCAGCAGGATCCCATTATACAATGTAAAAAACACAAAAACAACGACAATCTGGTTATTTCCACTCTTGGTCCACTACACACTACCCGCATTAATGGCTGGCCTGGCCATTATATACCCCCAGGCAACTCCACCTGGGGGACAGTGGTACCATCTGACCTCTCACACATTGAACCCAGTGGTGAAGGACCTGCTGGCTCCAATATGGCATCTTACTCTTAAGCAGCCTAGCAGGCCACCACCAGGAATTTGTCTGCTCCTTCAAATTACCAGGAGACAGACCAGGTCGTCACTATGCTGCTTTTGATAAATGATCTCTCTGCCACAGGCCTTCTAGGCTGCTTGCAGAGTAATTATTCAAAATTATTCAAATTAGCCATCTCACATTGTGACTAGAGTTGGAGGTGGAGGCTAGCTAATTGATGATTATATTGGAGGGCTGAATGTGCCAGAGCTTAGTGCTATGGACAAAAGTGACATTCTTCACTTGCCAGCATAGTCCAAGCCCATTAACTTAGAAGCATTGGTATTTTCCACTTCCAGTCATTGTTGTGCAAGATGCATTCATGTTAGATGAACACAGTCTAATAAATAGGGCTTGGATTTTTATGCAATATCAAGCAAATGTTTCTCAATCTGTGGCCCAAGAGCCAACTGTGAAGTAACAATCTCATGTTTTAGATCAACCAATAATTATGGTTAGAGGCTAGAGTTCCAGTTGACAACTGATAGTAATCAAACATCTAGCAGCTAACAAGCCTTTTTCATTCAAAAAAGTAGCCTTGCAGTTGCTCTAATGATGATGATAATCGCTTTACAATTGGCACTTGTGCCACTCATTGAGAAATATTTGTTTTGATATTTGCATAAAAATCCGAGCCCTGCAAATAAAATAATTTTCAAACATTAGTAATATCATAATATGTTTAAAATGACTTCTAGAAAATGTCCAAGAGCTGGCATGGAAGACATCCTCCTCCCTCCAGCAGTTTCCAAATAAAGATTTGTTTGAAAAACATGTGGCGCACATATTCACAATGAATGGAATGTGCTGCCTTTCTACTGCTTTATGTTGGCTCCAGCTGTTATTTTCTGACTACCTGCAGGCTGCTACTGCTGCTGCTGCTGCCTCCTTTAAAACCCGATTCATTGTGACAAATATCTCATAAATATAAAACATACAATAGAACCAAAATTAGGCTCAGAAACAGTTTTTGAAGCAAAGTTTGCTCTTTTTTTTTACACCTTTTATTAGACTCAAGGATAAGAAAATAGAAAAAGTTCATGTTTTAAGTTGACTTTGGCAACCAAAGACAAAAAGAAAATCCCTTTTTGTAACAACCCCTATGACCCTGCTCACCACACAGACATACATGTATATAAACTAAGGCTGCTCTACACGATGCGAGCGAGAAACGTTTGCTAAAAAATAAAACTTTTCCTAAACCGCACGGGTAGAGGAAGGAAGAGGCCTCCTATAGAAAATCATAGCCACGTAAACGCGCCATCTGGAGGGCTAAAACAAAATAAGTATCTATTCAGCCTCCTTAAGGCTATTTTCATGTTGATATTTTTCAAAATGAACGTTTTATTTGGCATAAGTTCTGAAAGTTACTTCATTTTCAAACTCTCATATTTCAAACATACTCTTAAGTGATTGAGTGGCTACCCTTCTAGTTTTTAAATCACATACAAGTTTCTTTTCCTTTTGCACTTGTGGGAAGAAAATAATCAAGAGTTGTTTACAGTCTGTGGGGTAGTTAGGTTTGGTTGCGCCCCCCTCCCCACCACTCCCTAATGTAGCTTAAAATATTGCGCCCCGATTGTACCTCCCAAAAATGTGCCCTCAAAACCTCCTGCGCCTCCCCCTCCCGCAATCGCGTGGGCCGTGGGTCCCCAACTACGCCCCTGTTTACACTTAAACCACTTTAAATTGTTTATGGAGATGGGATCGTACATTGGAGCTACATGCAAAAAAGTTGAAAGGTGTGTGTGACATTTGCCCTAAAGACACTTGCCCTACGGACATTTAATTGCCCTAAAGACACTTGCCCTACGGACATTTAATTGAACTAAAGACACTTGCCCTAAAAACGTTTCCCCTAAAGGGATATTTGTCTAAAAATGCTTGCCCTAAAAACATTTGACCTAAAGGGGCATTTGTCTAAAAAACATTTGCCCTAAAAGGACAATTGCCTTAAAATCATTTGTCTTAAAGGAATATTTGCCCTAAAACCACTTGCCCTGAAAGGATGTTTGCCCTAATCAGTAGTCTAAATTTAAGTCATTTGGCATTTTTTTCGCACCTGTGGTGCGAAGAACCTATTTAACATATTCCACCAAAAGGCACTAATATGGTTTCGTGACCCGCAGAAGAGTGGACAAAAGTTTTTTTAGGGCAAATGTCTTTTAGGGCAAATGCCCTTTTAAGGCAAGTGTCTTTAGGGCAAATGTTCCTTTAGGGTAAATGGTTTTAGGGCAAGTGTCCTTAGAAGAAGTGTCTATAGGGGCAAATGTCTCTATTCCAGTTGAAAGGTGAAAATTATGTGGCAACTGCACACATCGTATTAATCAGGGTGACAGTCACAATACCCACACACCTTTCAAGAAGGAAATGTTATTTATATTTATAAATCATGAAGATACAAGATAAGAAAACAATAGTGTAATAGGGGGTGTAGTTTTTTTTTGGTCATAATTTTAATCATATTTATCACAGTGTAGGAGAAAAGACATAAGAGTGTGTGTGGCCCACACACATAGTACACGATGTCATGTCTACAACTTAACCCAAACAATAATAGGTTAACTCTCGTAGGTGGTTCTATAGATATTTATTGTTTTCATCCTTTCCAGATGGCGCCACTTGCAATTGCTATTGTGTTCAACGGGAAGTCTCTTCCTAATCCACCTGCGGTTTTGAGAAAAATTATATTTTTCAAGCGAACGTGCGAAAGCAAAAGATCAAAGTGTTTTAAAAACTTTTGTCATGATTGATATCTTTCAAATAAGCTTTTTGTGACAAGTTTGAACTTCGAAAAATAGGCGAAAATAGTTTTTCCAATAGAAAAACCTAAAAAAACGAGTCATTTTCAAACTTAGCCACTGCAATGGCGCCGTCGGGAGGGTCAAAATAAAAAATAAATAGGGATGGGCCATTCGAATCCTCGAATCCCGCGAAATCTTGAAAAATATTCGAGTTTCGAAAAGTCGAATGTTTGCGCTTTTTTTTCGTCTTTCGAATCTTTCGAACCCTAACCTAAAAAAATGTTAAAAACTTTGGTAAAATTAATTTTAACTCCATTGACGTTCAGTAGAAACGTTCACTGACTAGCGTAGCCAGAGGGAGGGAGGGGGGGGGGCGGTCCGCCTAATTATGCCATGTTGCGCGCACCATACTCTAATAATTAAATTATTGCAAGCATCCTCTTGTAGCAGCAATAATTTAATTATTAGAGTATGGTGCGCACAACATTCCAGGTTAAAAGAGGTTAAACATTGACATGTCGAGATTCTAAAAAAAATTGAAATGTTGAGATTCTGGAAAAAGTCGAAATTTCGAGATTAAAGTCGAAATTTCAAGATTAAAGTTCGTCGAAATGTTGAAATTTAAAAAAAAAAAACTCCCCTGTCCTTTACAGGGCTCCGTACAAACACAATATAATTACAATTATTTTGAAAACAATTGAGAGTTTCAATTGCAGTAAACAAAAACCGCAATTATTTTCCTACCAAACTAATACTTTGTTCAATTGTTGCACAACAAAGTGGTTCGTGTGAAACCGGCCTAAGCATTTAAAAATGTTTTTTGATGCGCATGCTCACAGGATAAGAATAAGACCACATTTGGTGTTTGAGACATACTTTTTTTTATTATTATTTAGTTTTAAACTTTCAAGAAAGAAAAGAGCAAAAAGAGGAAAGAAGTCACTTAGAGAGGGAAAGAAAGAGAGAGAGAAAGCGAGAAAAACGGTTTTTCCATTGAACCGGTTGGAAGTTTCTCCTTAAATTGTTAATTTACATAAACGTGATCATAGCTTCTTGTTTTTGATGAACTATTCAAACAGGGAAATTCTTTTTATTGTATGTTATTTCATCAGAATGAATGCAATCAAGATGCAATAATTATTGTGCGTGAGTGTGACGTCATCGTTAAAGCTGGATGAGAATGATTTCTCATAAAAGAAACAATGGGGTTTTTTTTTCTCGTATGAAGAGGATGCATTGAAATTTATTTAAAAAAAGATTGGTTTCTTTTGTTTTAATTTCAAATTTTTACAGGTTTAATTTTTTTTTCTCCAAATGGATAAACTGACAGAAATTCGACTGTTGACACTTTGGAAACATAGATCAGTTTGTGTTTTGCTTTTGTTGTTAATAACATTTTGGAATGTTAATTGTGTTGTGTTTGTGGTGAGTGACAATCAAGTTGAGAGAAACTACATGCTGGATGTGTCTAAGGATGTTGTTAGTGTTGCAGCCGGCAACGAGAGCTCAACTGTCAGTTCCAATGGTAGTGCTGTTGGAAAATTAACTAACAAGACTCGTCGTAGTTCTCGTAAAGAGACCGATTTGCAACAGGAGGAATATGCAATGTTGGCTCGAGAGAATGTTTTACAGATGAGGAGTGATAGCATTCGATGTGCGACACCCAGGCCTAGAGTGAGTGGTTCTTCGTTTTCTCAAAATGAGTGTAACGAGTTTTTGATTTGATTTGAAAAAATAATCTGCAAGTAGCCATAAAGGCCTATGGCAGAGGGACAAGAGTCCAAGTGCAGCATAGAAAATGCATTGTCAAAACCAAAAAATATAAAACCCCATTGATATAAACCCAACAACGGATTCTCGTTACATATTCATTTTTGTAGTTAATTGTATATTGACAATGCATCTAGCAGCACTAGGATCTTAATGTCCCTCTGCCATAGGCCAACCGGCTGCTTTCAGAGTAGTTTTTGTAATTGTAAATGTTATTTGTCACGCGGGCTAGCCAAAGGGCAGCTCGGGAAATGCTAGAAAAGCCGGTAAACAGTTGGACCGGTTGTTCTTTTTTTTCAAAAAAATATTGCAAATCCGGTATAAAATGCCAGGGCCAAATTATTTTCTCAGCACGCCACGAGTCTATATAAACAGAAGAGAGGCGTTTTCTATTTGACCTCTCGGTATACGAGGGGCCACCTAGAAAAACAACTCTCTTTGTCAGCTTATATAGACTCGAAAATCGTATAACATAAGAGTATGCCAGAGGCGTGCTGGCCATATGGCAGTGCAAGAAAATACCAGAAGGGCTGGTATTCAGTTGGGCGGGTTGTTCTTTTTTCAAAAAAATATTGCCAATACAGTATAGAATCAAACGCGGGATTCAAGGAACCCTATAGACCTCCATTGCTTTAATATATCAATAATCACTTTTTTTCGTTTTTACGTGTGTGTGCATGAGTACGCACATGAACACACGTGCTTCCATGAGTCCGCTCGTGAACACACGTGCTTCCATGAGTCCGCTCGTGAACACACGTGCATGCATGAGTACACACATGAACAAACGTGCGCACATGAGTACACACATGTACACACATGCATACATGTGTATGCACATCTCGACCATTCACATTCAACCCACAAAAAATTATGACCAAAAACTCAAAATTTGTTTCTAAAAAATTAATAAAAAATAACCCCTGGGTAAAATTTTCTGCTTTTTTGTCAGGAGCATCATATTGACCCACGGAATCAAATAAAAAATACTGCATGTCTTTATCTCATTCCGTTCTTGAGTTGTTTGACCCACCAAATCGGGGTTCCGGACACACACAGACACAGACATACAGACATCCTTTTTGCCCCTTTTCTTGCAGGATCCTACTGTATATACCTCCATTGCTCTAAAGGGCAATGGAGGTCAAAAACAGTGGGTCGTTATTTTTCTTGTCTCTGTACAACTGTGTGTAGCTGGGTGTTTGTTGCATACGGGTTTTCGGGTTTACCGAGTTTTCGGTTAGCCCACGCATATCCTAATTTCAGGATGGCCAGCTAGACAATTTTATAATTTTGCTTACTAGTATGTGTGTAACAACCCATCTGGTTGCTATAATACTTTGTAAGTAGTTTCCCCAATGCTTACCCTACAACGTTCTTCCGGTGGAGACAAATCACGGGATGTCTGGCAGTGAACCTGCTGGCAACAGGACGGCATGATGACGGAGTCGCACGTCGCGTCGCGAAGGATGGTGGCAACAGCTGACGAACTACCGGTACACTTTCGCGGTCGAGGGAGACCGGTCCAAACCGTCCCGGGATGTTGGATAGTGCGGACAAAGGAACGCGCTCACCAAACAAACAACTCCCTAAGTAAAGACCTAAAGACAAAGTGCAATAAATAAAATAATTATAATTTATTCATCAACTTACTATTACTATAGTAAGATGAATACTGTGTATTTACAAAAGGGCTTGGCCAGAGGTGAAACACAAGTTATGCAAATAAAACAATGGTGGAAAAGATGGCCGAAGTGCCCACCCTTGGTAAACAGACAATTAGAAAACGGGACGAACAGAAGTTGGCTCCGCCCTTTTATGACGAACGTAACATCTGTAACGACCCGACTTGGTCGCTACAATACCTACGGCAAATTCGAACCAACTTACCGTCGCTTGACCTCCTTGGGACGGGTCGAAGCGCTGGCCAGCCCTCCTCTTGTACCCGTCCGTGCCACGGGTAGCGCCGGTCGGAGGTCACGTCCCTCGCCGCACGTCGTCGGACGAAAGACCGCCGAACAAGACGAGGTAGATTCACGGTAGATCCCCGATGGATCCTACCGTGGCACCGCGCGCGAAGCACCGGCCGACATGCCGAAACACATGACGGAATAGGACGGTGATGATGACGGCGTTTCCCCACCAAAACCCCCACCCTCCCCGCGGTAACTTCCCCACAATGTATTATTAAAGTAAATAATAAATGAAAGACACGGACACAGTGGTTGAGAGAGTGAAAATAAATATATAATTTATTCAGCAATAGAATAAATAAAACACTCACTATAAAAGGCAATATCTGCTGGTAATTGTACCAGCAGAGAGCCAACAAAGAGATGCACAAACGATGAACAAAAGATAAGTCTCCTGGCTATTGTTGCCAGGAGGAGAGGTCATTCACCTCCATCCACAAAATTGGAGTGGCAGCCATCTTGCCACTTGTAGAAGAACAATGACGAGAGCACACAATCACATCCACCAAGAACAAGGGTTCTCATTCCACTGTCCAGTATACAATGGCCGCCGCCATTATATACACCCCCAGGCTGCTCCACCTGGGGGAGGACAGGGACCCTTGCTGGCCATTTTGTCGTCTGCCTGGCACTCAATTTAGCAAGTGCCTAGCAGACGACATGGGATTTAGTTCTGCACCACAAAGGAGCAGAACTGGGTCGTCACAATCCTCTCAACTTCCCTGATCCGCCCCGGGATCAGGTCGGCTGAGCCAGCAAGGATTGCGCCCATGACCCCCACTCAGTTTCAGACTGATTTCTTCGGTGGTGGATTCATCGGAGCCACCATCCACTCCGACATCCACCGACGTATCCACCACGAACACATCCGGGTGTTTCTCCACCCGAGACCGACATCGAAATCAGTCCCCCTGAGTCTTAACACCTCTTGCTGTCGAAACACTTCGACGGCAAGTGTGTCAAGTTGCGGACTCTGACGAAGAGTCCGACTTGTAAGAAGGTCTACGAGGGCGGCCGCGGGATCGGACACGCTACCTCGTAGAGGGTGGGTTACATATTCCCCCACCATTCCTTCCAAGTCGCAGCCAAGGAGACGCTGGACGTATGGGGCCGCGAGCTGGGCTACATGAACAAGTCCAGCTCCTGTCCCCACCACGTCTAGAACAGCGAAGCATCTCCTTACCGGGTTGACGACCAGCAACACCGGATAGTCTGTACTGCCAAATGCCAGCACATAACGCATGGCAAATGACGGCAACGACGGCGTCCACGGAACTGGGAGTGGCTCTCCCAGACGATAGTATCCGTGGTATTGGTACCCCTCCATTCCCGGCTGGTCCTGCCACAGACCAAGCCGGTTATTCAGAAAGACCTCTCCTTCTGAATACGGAGGCTCCGCACCAAAGCGTCGACCCTCGCCCTCGGGCTCAGGAGACTTGGCTCTATCTTCCGGTCCTAGGGCCGCAAAGACCCCATCATCGGGACCCGGAGAGAAGGGTGTTCTTCCTACGGAAGGCACGGGACCACGTTTGGCGGGAACGTCATTTTTCCCCGCCGGGCTACTCCCACCGCTAGGTAACGGTGAGCTGACCCGGTGGAGAGTTCCCACCGACCGGACTAACAAGTTCGGTACCGCCACCACCTTCGGGGAGGATGACGGTATACCGAGAACAACGTCTCGCATTGACCGATCATCCATCCGCGCCGTCCTGCTATGACGGGTATGGTGCGGTTGGCTCCCGGCCGACACGGCCGCACCGTGTCGGGACTCCTCCTCCTCGGTCCCGATACTTCCACCACCACCAGTCCCCTGGGACCCACGGGTGGAAGCTTTCGGACCTCCCTTCTTCTCATGATGGGCCTTCTTGCCCTTCTTTTTCTTCTTTTTCTTTTTCTTCTTGTCATGAGAAGAAGGTTCACCATGCTGTGAGCTGGACGCACCAAGGCTCGCAGACTTACCGGGCCGGTCAGTCTTAGGAGGGTGGTTAGCCCCCTTCGATTGACCGGACTTACTAGTCGCAGACGTTCTAGCCGAAGCTGTACTAGCCTTTGAACTAGCTCCCGTAGCCGAACCGACGGTCGAGGATGCTCGTGTCGCCACGAAGCGTCCCTTTCCATCCCGGGGAAGATCTCTCTTCTCCGGGGCAAGGGTCGGCTGACCCTTGCCACCAACAGGTTTAACTGTCGCACCTTGGTGAGGTGCCTTGGCAGCTTGTATCGCCCCCCTCTGGGCGATACGCTGTTGGCCAGCGGCCGTGGTGGCACTCGGAATAGGAGTGGCACCAACTCCGACGGGAGGTTCCCCTGTACTGAGCGGGTTCCTGGCATCAGCGTCCCGCAGGGGCGGAAACTGAGAGGCCTGGAGCTCAAACTCCCGACGGCGTGCAGCCTTCTTGTCCCGCAGGACAAGGGCAGCACATCTGGCCGCTTGTGCCTGGTGGTACCGCAAGCGGTCCTCCTGGCTCCACTTTCCTTTGGGAAAGCCGGCCGGACCTCCACGAGAGGTCTTAGCCTTCTTTCCCACCGGATTACTGGCCAAAGGTGGGGTGAAGGGGCGGGGACGTTTCTGTCCCTGACCACCACCACCACTGGCACGAGTGCTCTTCCTCGGAGCGGGAGGAGAAGGCTGATTGGCCTTCTTTTCCGCTCTTCGGTCCCTCTTGGGAGTTGCAGACTGCCAGCTTGAACAGCCAGCCTCCGCTTCGGTTGGTCCCGAAACCGGAGGCTGACCAACAGGCCAGGCAGCACCAGCAGCTCCCTCAGGATGAGCTGGCGACACAGGGAGAAGACCCACTGCCGGCGTAAACTTCGCCCAGGCAGCCTTCGTCCTCTCCAACTGTGCCTCCCTCTTCGCCAGGGCTTTCATCCTGGCGGTGTACCGAGCAGCTCCGGACTTCTTTTTGGATTTAGAACCGTCCTTACGGAACTGCTGGGTAGGGTACTCCCCAACGAAGTAGCGTTTCCCATCCGACGCCAGGAAACCACCTGACGCCGATTGGTACTGCGCGGCTTCATCCTGCCTTTCCAGACAGGCCGCTTCCGTCTCCCCAACAGGGTCGACCGGAATTGGACTGCCCTTCCGGGCTGGAGTACTCTCCTGGGATCCGGTCACAGACCGTTTACCCAGGGAGCCTGATCCCCTCCCTTCAGACTCCGATGAGTCCTCTGAAGAGAGGATCCGTTGGCCTCGCCACCGCCTGGAGACGGGCACCACATCATCTTCCATGGTGTCCATCTCCGCCTCCGTGTCAATGACCAGAGTTCCTCCCAAGGAGGCATCTCTGCTTCCCTCAGCCAGGCTAGCCAATTCTAGCCGGCCTTGGTCCGCCGGAGGATCACACTTCGTCAAAGAGGTAGCTGCCAAACCGGTGGCCACCTCTTCGACGGGCGTGCTGGCCCGCACCGGCTCACCAACCGCCGGGATCTCCATGGCTCCCAACCTAATGGTCGCCCTCGGAGAACCCACGGTGGGAGGCGGTGTCAACCGTCCCCAAACAGACCCATAGTATAGAGGGGTCCGAGGGGACGGCTGGGTCACCACAGCATCATCAGCCAATAGCAGACCCAAAGGTCCGCCGTCGGCCAAGTCAGCTATGGCCCGACCCAAAGAATCCGGGGAGCAAGCGGCATCCGACTCCAACAGCTCTGCATCACCCGGATGCAAAGAGCTGAGGGAGGAGGAACCGCTGCCACCCCCGCCAGTTTCGTCCTTCTCCGTCGTGGCTACCTGAAAAAGATAAAAAAATACGGTAAGTATTTGACCTACTACGGTAGGAAACATTTTCCACGGACCAAAAGCGTGAAAGAATGTTTTTCGGCCGGGCAGGCGCCGTGGTACACGGCCAAAGCCGTCCCCAACGGTAATTGCACGGTCGGAACCGGCCAAAAACATTTTTGGTCGGTCCAAATTCCGTAATTTTACGTTCGGTAACTTGGGCGGTGATTTCCACGGTAAATCACCGTAGGAAATCCCGTTTCCACCGTGCATATCCCGTGACCCACGGTAAAAACCGTCCTTCACGGGACTCGCACGGTCGGAATCGGCCAAACAGGTGTTTGGACCGTCCAAACCTGGCACCGATAATTCAGGTTGCTTGGGGTGTGGTTTACACGGAACACTACCGTGCAAAACCACTTTCCGTCCGTTAGAACACCGTGGATCACGGTCGAAACCGTTCTTCACGGTGGTTTCACGGACAGAACCGTGCAAAAACACCTTTTCACCGTCCAAACTCCGTAGAACTTGGTCCTCACCAAGTCCCACGGCGTTCGGGCGGCAAAACACCGTGTCTCACGGCCCCATCAGCGGTAGCATCACCGTCAAAACTATGACGGTGACGCCTCCACCAAAACCACGTGTTCAAGCGGTCAATGACCGCTTGACACACCCAAAAGCAATAAAAGAATACTGCCATCGGGCAGGAAAAGGAAATTCCCCTTCGGGGACTTACTGTTTTCTTTGTATCATCCAAGTGGCCTGAATCTTTGCCGTTTCTTCGGTGAAATAAACGTTTTTTAATCAAATTAGCGGCAAACGACCGTCTAAATTTTAATTTAAAGGCAAGATGGCGTTTAGCCGCTAATTTCACCGGAGGAACGGCTAACAGCGGCGGCTTGGCGGCTAAAACATCATTAGCCGCCTCCATTGCCGTTACCATAGAGATTCTACCGTCGTCTGCCACAATAGGAGCAGATACACGGCATGAATCTTTATGGAAAGACTCAGGAGAGAGATCTTTAGGGGAAATCACTGCTGCAGACCCCTCTTCGAGTTTGCAGCTGGGAATTGTGGATTTCTCCACCCAGCTCCCCCTGAACAACCGCCATCTGTCCGTGACAGACAGGCGGCGCCCAGTCCAGGGGTCACTGCGCTCCCAATCCTTATTTCCCCAATTCAGGTCATCATCCCACAACAGAGAATGACCTGCTCTCTCCCACCAGGACAGGGACTTCCAAAGTCCCTGCACCACCCTGGTGCCTATTGGAGCTCCAGAGGAAGCTTGCATAACCTCAAAGGCCCTGGGTTTCCTCGGACGGAGGTAATACCGGGGCCGAGGTGCTTCCTCTGCCTCAGAGTCAGTTGACTCCACCACCAAGCTAGGCTGGCCAGAAGGTCCTGGAGAGACATCATCCCTCCCTTCACTTCTAGCTGACCCAGACTCAGCATCACTGGTCCCTTCAGAGTTCGATGAGGTTTCAGAGCCACCTAGGCCATCTTCCTCACGAACCCCACATGTGGGAATGTACGGCTTCAAGTTATCCACATGAAACCGGTCCCGCACCTTCCGACCATACCCATCTACGAATTCTATCTCATAGACTAGGTCGGAAACCTGCCGGACCACCGTACCCAGTTCAGCCTTGTAAGCGAAATTCCACTTCTTGGCTTGACCGAGTTTCCCAGCCATATCCCTTATCCAGACCTTATTACCAGGCTGGTATCGGGGTGGCTCCACCCGGCCGGCGTCATACCGACTCTTCTGTTTTCTTTGAGCGGCCGCCAAATTTTGACGAGCACGCTCCTCCACGGCTTGCTGGTCAGGCAAGTCACGGACCGGACCGTTAGGAAGGAGATTGTCAATCCCCAACCTAGGCTCACGACCAAACAACAATTGGTACGGAGACACTTCCGTGCTCTCCTGCACCGCAGTGTTGTAGGCCCACACGGCGGGCCGCAATTTCTCCCACCAATCACGTTGCTCCTTGAGGGGATCAAGGTAACGCTTGATGGTTTCCATCACGGTCTTATTCGTACGCTCCGTAAGCCCATTAGCTTGCGGATGGTACGCCGTCGTGAAGTGCTGCGCTATATTATAGCGCTCCCGGAACTTTCGCAAACTCTTGCTACAGAACTGGGATCCACGATCCGAGATGAGAGTAGTCGGAGTGCCATACACCGACAAGATCTCATCTTTCAGAAACTTGACAACACAAGCGGCCGTAGCCCTTCGTACTGCCTTTGCCACGCCGTACCGGGTGAAGTAATCCACCATAATCAATACATATGTGACTCCACCCACGGACGCGGGAAAAGGCCCAACGAAGTCCATTCCCCAGGCATGAACCGGGTACTCAGGAACTATGGGTTGCAAGAATCCTTGAGCTCTTGCGAACTGTCGTACTCTCTGACACACTAAGCATGACTTAACATACCTAACCAGTAGAAACGAGTACGCATACGTTGGTAGGTCTTGTACACTCCGAAGTGACCAGCTTCGGAGCTATCGTGCAACTTCCGCAAGCAGAAGGCTTGACACGACCTCGGCACAACCAACACAGTTCTAGTGCGATCCTGGATGGATTTGATGGCATACAACAACTTGTCTGCCACCACGAACTTGAACCTTAAGTCCGAGTCGGGGTCGGTGGAGAGCTCACGCTTCACCTTGGAGCACCAACTGTCGTTGGCCTGCTCCATTACCCAATCCACCTCAGACCGGATCCGGTAAATGACCTCACCCACGTCGGCTTCGACGTGTTCAGGCAAAGAAGGATCAACAACTTCATTCACCGGATACCGACTCAGACAGTCAGCATCCTCGTGAAGTTTCCCCTTCTTGAACTGAATCTTATACCGGTACTCCTGCAACTGCATTTGCCAACGCCCCAACCTGCCTTGCAGGTTTTTGGCAGTCTGCAAATGACAGAGCGCATGGTGATCTGTTACGATCACAAAGTCCCGGTTAAAGATGTAAGGTCGGAATTTACCCACGGCAAACATGATCGCCAAGCATTCCTGCTCGGTGACACTATACCGTGTTTCCGGTCCCTTCATGAGACGGCTAGCGTAGGCCAGAACCCGAGGAGCCTTGTCCTCAGGTAACTTCTGGTATACTACGACACCTAGACCGTACCCACTAGCATCGGTGTGAATTAACACCTCACCACGTGGATCATACATGGTGAGCACCGGTGCTTCGGTTAAAAATGCCTTTAACCGTTCGAAAGCTAGACCACACTGCTCCGACCAGTCAAAGGACGCATCCTTTCTGGTCAGATCATGCAGAGGTCTGGCGATCTTGGCAAAGTCCTTGATGAACCTACGGTAGTAGCCGGCCAGTCCAAGAAAACTCCGGACGGCGGTCACCATTGTAGGGACATCGAACTCCTCGACTGCTCTTACGAGTCCCGGGTCCGGAGCAACTCCCTCGGCACTCACGATGTGACCGAGATATTTGACTTTGTCAAAACCGAAGAAACATTTCTTCGGCTGGAGTTTCAGCTCCGCCCCTCGTAACAGTCTCAGGACAGTACTCAAGCGTTCGAGAAACTGCTCAAAGGTGCTCCCAAAGACGATAATATCGTCTAGGTACACCAAGCAGCTCTCCCACTTGTGTCCCGCCAACAAGAGGTCTAACGCTCTTTGCATTGTGGCAGGAGCATTGCAGAGTCCGAAAGGCATTTTTCGGAACTCAAATAGACCTTGAGAGCAAATGAATGCTGTCTTCTCAATGTCTTGCTCCGCCATCCTGACCTGCCAGTAACCACTAGCAAGGTCTAGAGTTGCGAAATACTTCGCTCCAGCAAGTGAATCGAGGGCATCATCGATGCAAGGTAACGGGTACTGATCCGCCTTAGTTTGGGCATTCAGTCGCCGATAGTCCACACAAAAACGAAAGCCACCATCCTTCTTGCGAACAAGCAAGATAGGGCTTGCATAAGGACTATGCGAAGGTTGGATTACCCCTGCATCCAACATCTTCGCTACCTCTTCTCTCTCGATTGCACGAGCCGCCGGAGCGGTTCTTCGCAAACCTTCACGCACAGGAGGTAGCCCACCGGTATCAATAGTGTGCTCGACGAGCGGGGTTTCCCCCAGCTCTGTATAATCGAACGCAAAATGATCCCGGCGTTCTAGCAGGAACTCCCGAAGCTGTGCCGCCTCCTCAGGCTTCAGACTAGGTCCGATTTTAAGGCACTCTTCGAGAGTGGGCTTGACTTCCGCATTGAGGATCCGGCGACCTTTCTTGGTCGCCCCTCTCAACTTAGGCGGAAGCCCCCCTGGTCGACCATCTCCATGAGTGGGGTCTCCCCCTCTCAACTTAGATGGAACGTCCAGTCCCACCACTAGGGCTGCCTCCACAGCTTGAGCTGTCGCCACACCCTCCCCTGTTTCCAGGGCAATGGGTACGTCGGCGACGTTCTCAAGCCAAATGTCGTAAGAGCCTTCTTCTGTGGCTTCGGCAATCCCTGCCACTGCCAACAGACCACGGCCACCTAAGGCTTTACGATGGGGCTCAACGAGAAGCAGCTGTCCAGGGCCAGCATGCTCTATCAAGCTCACGGAAACTACCTTCCGCTCATGAGCTGATAGCCATACGTTCTGCAACAGTCGCAGGGAACAAACTTCCCCGCTCCTAATTGGAGAACTGGTCTCGGCAAGCGTGGGTGACACAATGTCAACCCACCCATCCACCTTTTCAGGCTCCGCAGGCATACCTTCCGGGAACCCGAAAGGAGGGAGTAGCACCGGCTCCACAGAATCGTGAAGCCTCGCCAACGCCTCCAATACGGAGCTCGGAAGTTGTACCGAAGTACCCTGCGCAGCCTGGACGGCCAGTGCGGCATGAAGATCATCTGGATGTGCATTCCAGATGTCTTCCCGGAAATATACTTTCCGGCTCACGACGTCCAACATTAACCCAAACCGGGAAGCCAGGTCAACACCTATTACGGCTTCCCCTTCACCCTCAATGAGGAGAAGATGGGTATGTATGGACCGTCCGTGGATTGACATGTCCACGTACATGACTCCTTCTATCTGGATGGAGTACCCGCTCATGCCCGTCAGGAATGAGGGGAGGCTAACCTCCTGCACCGGTAACTCCATCTCCCGTGCCACCGACATGCTCATTACCGATACTTCGGCACCGGTGTCGACGATCGACTCAACCAGCCGACCATCCATCGACACCAGAACACGCGGTGCCCCACGCAAGTAAGCCCGGCTCTGTAATTCTGGAATGGGCAACCGTCGTTGCCCGACATTACTTCTCTGAGACTCATCCGGTCGTACCGGATGCTCAGGGGCCTGGCTTCCAGTCTCCACACCAGGAGACCCACCAGGCCTGGGCGACAGCATGGGCGCACCAACGCTCGAAGCCCTCGTAATGCCCGTACCGTTCGGACCTTCCTCCCCCTCATCAGGGAAGAAAGGTGCCACCCAGCTCTCCAGCCGGGCAAGCGCAGCTTCCAGTGTGGGGCTTGGCTCCTGAAATACCCACTGGGTAATTTCTGGGTCCGCAGACCTAGCCAGAGGCACCCCTGCGTCATTCAGGATACCAACATATCTGGAGACTGCCCGAAGGTACGCTCCTTCTTTACTTCGCCGGCTTTGCCGGGCACCTGAGTTTTGTAGCATTACCGGTCGACTGCAGCTCAGTTCTGCAGGGACCAGCGCCGGTTTAACGAGGGCGGGCCCTCGTTTCTGGCGACAGGTAGATAGAACATCTGTCCATCAATGACGGTGGACAGATACTCCCGGCCCTGCAGTACCACGGGTGCTAGACCCGGCAGGTACTGCACCACTGGGCTTTCGCCCGGTGGTACTCGAGCAACCTGTCCCTGGGCAACTGCCCTCGGACAGTCCTTCCTAAGGTGACCCATTTGGTTACACCGAAAGCATGGACCTGGTTGCCTACGAGTAGGACCTCCACCTCCAGCCGTTTGGCTGGAACCTGACGGGGCTGCTGTGGACTTATTTCCACCCTGGCTCTGCCGCTTCGTCTTTCTTCCTTTCTGCCCTCCGGTCTTGGCAGTAGCTCCGTCCGATTTGGACGGTGCCGCTGCCTTCGCACCCGAAGAGGTAGAAGTAGACGTAGCAGAGCTCTTGGGCTTTGCCACAGCACCAGAGACCTTAGCCGCAGCCTGGGTCCCTGGTACCGTCAAGGTACGGGCAGGTAACGCTCCCGCCGTAAGCATGTCGGCCTTGACCAACATCGCCTCGGTGGTGAAGTCCCTGACCGTCTCAGCTTTTGATCCCCAGAGAGGTCTGAGGATCTCCGGCTGCAGTTTCTTCTTATACCGGAGGAGTCGACAAGACTCATCCTCACCAGGAGAAACTCGTTCTGCTAGCTCAACAAAGCGCCAGTAGAACGCCTGGAGTGATTCCGCAGGCCCTTGCTTCATGGCCTCGAAACGGTCGAAACAGGCCTGAGCCTGATTCTTCGTCCCAAAGCGGTGAAGCATAGCCTGCCTCAACTCCGGCCAGGTCAGGTTCGGCTTGAACTCCACCAAACAGGCGTAATGTTCCTCAGCCGGACCATCGAGCAGGTACGTAAAGAAACTGCACCTGGCCTCATCCGTCCAGCACTGAGCCCGAGCTTTGGCTTCGAACTGCCGGAGAAAAGGCGTAATGTCCTCTCGTCCATCATACCGTATGAACGAGTGAACTGGGTTAAAAAACCCAAACGCCTGGATCTCCGACGGGACAGCCGGTGCAGGCGTCCACGGCACGGTACTTACCCGCCGTGGTGCCCTGCTCCGGTTCCCCGAAGTCTCAGCATCGGGTTCAGCATCCTCGGGTTCCACCAAGTGGACCCGTGGTCGCTGAACGGGCGGAGGAACTCCCCGACCGCCTCCCGTAGGAGCGGTCCGAGTTCCTCCACCTGGAGGCACCCGCCTGGCCGGAGCCGGCGGCACCTCCCTACCTGCACCTTCCCGGTGCACGGGCGACGGTGTGAACCGAGGTTGCGACCGATGGAGCCGCCCGATCCCCGGGGAAAGATGACCCTGCCATCGCAGTTCATCAATCCCCCTGGCAACCTCACGGAGCTCCTCCTCAGTCATCGACGCCAACCATGACGTCGTGTTCACTGAGGGTGGCCCCGGGGTCCCTACCACTTCTCCCGCTAAGGGATTACCCTCCCGTCCAACCGGACGGGAGGCGGTGGAGGTTAACAGGCCGGCCATAGGCCGTACGCCTGTCCCAGTTGGGGTCGGTGAAACTCCATCACCACCGTCTCCCGGTGCTCCACCGGAGGCAGTGTCCCGACGGTGCGTCCGCACCGTCACAAAGCCTCCAGCCGGAGGTTGGTCCGTAGAAACAATTTCTACGACACCTTCCTCCGTGGAGTCACCGGGTACGTTCCCGCCAACAGCACCCTCAACAGGGTGCCGCCCCTCCGGCCGCCTACCACGGCCGAAGGTGCGGGAACGCAACTCCAACTCTTCCAACAAACTGCTTCCCCGACCAGACATCGGGAAAACAGGGTCTTGGCCGATTTCGTCCGTGCGAACACGGGCAAAACTGGCCACCACTTGTTGGAAGAAACTCTACCGTAAAATACGGTGAATTTACGGACAACAGTCCGCAAAACACCGACAATTAACGATAGAACCGTAAACTACCGCAGTTTCACGGACAAAAGTCCGTGTCCCACGGTCAGATTTACGGTGGAGCTCCTTCTTACCGTTTCCGACCGGTGATATACGGACAACCGTCCGTTATTCACCGTCTATTCGCGGTAAAAAGCTCTTTCACCGTCCTAGAACGGAGATACACGGACAACGGTCCGTAATCTACCGTCCACCAACGGTGAAACTTGACCGTAACCCGGTTTAACCACGGTATCACGGACAAAAGTCCGTGTCCCACGGTATAACACCGGTAAACCTGGCCGCAGACGGGTTTCCGCCGTAGTTCCACGGACAAAAGTCCGTGCCCTATGGCGTACTACCTGTCTACCGGACAAGCTACGGTTAAGTTCCCCTTTTCACCGGGTTCTACCGGTTCCGCACGGTAAATCACCGTGCCACCGGTATACTGACGGTAAAAAGACCGTTATCCCGCGTTCGGACGGTCCTGCACGGTCAACCACCGCGCCCACCGTCCTACTTACGGATAACCTAGGGCTTTCCCCGGTGACCACCGCGGTATCACGGACAACCGTCCGTGTCCCACGGTCCTTCACCGGACTACTACGCCCTAAGCCGCGTTCGGCCGTAGTTCCGTGGACAAATGTCCACGCCCTACCGGCACCACACGACTCCGGTCTTACCGACCGCACAAGAGAGGCTGGTGGTAGCGCTACCCGGCGCCTCCACCAATTGTAACGACCCGACTTGGTCGCTACAATACCTACGGCAAATTCGAACCAACTTACCGTCGCTTGACCTCCTTGGGACGGGTCGAAGCGCTGGCCAGCCCTCCTCTTGTACCCGTCCGTGCCACGGGTAGCGCCGGTCGGAGGTCACGTCCCTCGCCGCACGTCGTCGGACGAAAGACCGCCGAACAAGACGAGGTAGATCCACGGTAGATCCCCGATGGATCCTACCGTGGCACCGTGCGCGAAGCACCGGCCGACATGCCGAAACACATGACGGAATAGGACGGTGATGATGACGGCGTTTCCCCACCGAAACCCCCACCCTCCCCGCGGTAACTTCCCCACAATGTATTATTAAAGTAAATAATAAATGAAAGACACGGACACAGTGGTTGAGAGAGTGAAAATAAATATATAATTTATTCAGCAATAGAATAAATAAAACACTCACTATAAAAGGCAATATCTGCTGGTAATTGTACCAGCAGAGAGCCAACAAAGAGATGCACAAACGATGAACAAAAGATGAGTCTCCTGGCTATTGTTGCCAGGAGGAGAGGTCATTCACCTCCATCCACAAAATTGGAGTGGCAGCCATCTTGCCACTTGTAGAAGAACAATGACGAGAGCACACAATCACATCCACCAAGAACAAGGGTTCTCATTCCACTGTCCAGTATACAATGGCCGCCGCCATTATATACACCCCCAGGCTGCTCCACCTGGGGGAGGACAGGGACCCTTGCTGGCCATTTTGTCATCTGCCTGGCACTCAATTTAGCAAGTGCCTAGCAGACGACATGGGATTTAGTTCTGCACCACAAAGGAGCAGAACTGGGTCGTCACACATCTAATTGGTTGGTTATGTAGACTGACGTCACATGCTCTGCCCTTTTCACTAGCGTTTGCCCATTATAATTAGCAGACCGCATGCGCATTACCATCATATTCAATTCAATTCAATTAAATACACCTGCAATCAGCTCGAAAGCCATGTGGCAGGGAGGGATTGCTCCCAATCACGACTGATTGTCATTATTTAAAAATAAGACATCATCATGAAATTGAAATCGTCCTAACAAAGAACTATTCACAGGAAGAGAATTCCATAGTCTAATAACATTAGGAAGAAAAGACCAAAAATATGCATCAGTCCTAGCCATTAATTCTTTGAAAGTTTTTGAATGCCCAATTCTATCTTTACAAGGATTTCTAGTTAGTAAACCATTAAGCAGGGTAATGTTATCACAAGACAGCAAACGTCCCAGAAGAGTGAGGCTTTGCTCATTTTTTCGGCCTGCTAATGATTCCCATTCTAGCTCTTGGAGCATAGACGATACACTGTCAGTATACCTTTACAAATCTTGCAGCCCTACGCTGCACCATTTCTATTTCTTGTTTTAGATTATTTCTAAATGGGTTCCAAATTGGGGAACAATATTCTAAGATAGGTCTAACTAGGGTAAAGTAACAGACCTTCTTTACATTTTCTTTACAATGTTTAAGGGTGCGTTGGACAAACCGCAGTCTTTGGTTACCTTTGGCAACTGCTTTGGTTATATGATCTTTTCAAAGCATGTCCTTGGACAAGGTTAAGCCAAGATATTTGATGGTATCAACATGGGTTAGCTGAACATCTCCCATTGTGTAATCTGCCATGAACGCTTCTCGCTTTCGGGAAACTCGCATAACATTGCATTTACTCCTATTCAGTTGTAAATGCCACTCAGAGCACCACTCTTCAACACTGTCTAGATCTTTTTGGAGGACTTCACTATCCTCATTATCCCTAATCCTCCTGTAAACAACAGCATCATCTGCAAACAAACGCATCGTACTGTTGCATCTGTCTGCCAGATCGTTTATGAACAGAAGGAAAAGCAGTGGTCCAAGAAAGCTACCCTGAGGTACACCAGATGTTACTTTAGCCCAGTCTGACACAGCACCATCAATTTGGACTCGCTGTTGTCTATTTGATAAGAATGATGATGTCCACGAAATTACTTGTTTATTTAAGTTAAAAGTCTTCATTCTTTTAATTAGTAGTGAATGCTTCACTGTATCAAATGGTTTTGCAAAATCTAAAAATACCAAGTCAATTTCGCCCTTACTATCCAAGCCAGATTGTATGTCTTGGATGAATAGTGCTAGCTGGGTATCACATGATCTGCCTTTTCGAAAACCATGCTGGTTTTCATGAATTAATTTATGGTTTTGTAAATGCTTGATTGTATTAGAATAAATTATATGCTCGAGAGTTTTACTCATACTCATATCGTTTTATATAGGAAAGTGATTGCAGATTTGCGTTAGCAGTGCCATCTATTGATCACCAATGGAAACTGCCGATGAGACATTCACTATAGGTTTGGTTACGTTAGGTTAGGTTAGTTTTCCTATATAAAACGATAAGATGGTAATGCCCATGCGCTCTGCTAATTCTAATGGGCAAACGCTAGTCCCTTTTCAACGTTGAACCACACAAGGATCTTGGCTCCGCCTTTTTTATGATGACGGGCAACTTCTAATTGGTTTGTTGTGTGGTTCGACGTTGAAAAGGGCGGAGCATCTGACGTCAGACTACATAACCTACCAATTAGAAGTTTTGTTCGTCATAAAAAGGGCGGAGCCAACGTCTTTTTGTCCCGATTTCTAATTGCCTGTTCTTGGCAAACCATAAAAACAGCGCAATGAGTGGCTGGAGCAAAGCCTCCCGCTGTCAGTCTTCGAGGGTCCAACCAACTGCCAGGAGACCACCTGAGTATAGACTTATATACCGAGGTGGCGTGACATCATCATAAAACACCTCTCACCTTTGCTATATTACGCAAATATGAAAGAGATTCAGCTGTGTCCTTTGGATCTCTTTGTTAAATTACAAAAACTAAAAACTTAAATTTGTAATCTAATAAAAAGCATAATTTAATTAAAAAAAGTAGTAATTTGATAAAAAAAAATCACTATTTAATAAAAAAACACAATTTATTAAGAAAAATTGTAATTTAATAAAAAAATAACGATTATTATATATTTATATATATATATATATATATATATATATATATAATATATAATATATATATATATATATATATATATATATATATATATATAATATATAATATATATATATATATATATATATATAATATAATATATATATATATATATATATAACAATATCCCAGGTCTGTGTGTGTGTGTGGAGTAACAAAAACTATTGAAGCACGTCGGAATTTATATAAATTTGAATAAATGAAAAATTTTTTTTCTCAAGGTCAACTATATGTTAAACTTTTCCTTTGGAAAGTGTAGAATGGGGGGAGAGAGAGAGAGAAAAGTGGGAGGGGGTGAGGGGAAAAGTTTGGAAAGTGTAGAAGGGGAGAGAGAGAAAAGTGGGAGGGGTGAGGGGAAAAGTTTGGAAAGTGTAGAAGGGGAGAGAGAGAGAAAAGTGGGAGGGGTGAGGGGAAAAGGTTGGAAAGTGTAGAATGGGGAGAGAGAGAGAAAAGTGGGAGAGGATGACTGAAATTGAAATGAAAGGAGTAAAAAAAGGAAAAAACGGCGCGCATGCGCACAATTGCCTGTGAATTTTACTCCTGTCATTTATGACGGGTTACCCCACTAGTTATATATATATATTAAGCCAGGTCTGTGTGTGTGTGGCTGTGTGTGTCACAAAAAACCTTGAAGCACGTTGGATTTTATATAAATTTCAATGAATAAATGAACCACTTTTTTTCTCAAGGTCAACTATATGTTGAACTCTTCCCATCCAAGAACCCCATGATATTAAAATTGGAGAGGGGGGAAAAAGGTTGGAAAGTGTAGAGGGGAGGGGGTGGGAGAGAGAGAAACGTGGAGGGGGAAAAAGTGGGAGGAGGTGACTGAAATTGAAATGAAAGGAGTAAAAAAAGGAAAAAATGATGCGCATGCGCACAATTGCCTGTGAATTCTGCTCCCGTCATTTATGACGGGTTACCCAACTAGTTTATTAAAAAATCACAATTTATTAAAAAATCACAATTTATTAAAAAATCACAATTTAATAAAAAATCACAATTTATTAAAAAAATCAATTTATTAAAAAAATCACAATTTATTAAAACATCACAATTTAATAAAAAAAAATCACAATTTATTAAAAAAATCACAATTTATTAAAAAAATCACAATTTATTAAAAAATCACAATTTAATAAAAAAAATCACAATTTATTAAAAAATCACAATTTAATAAAAAAAATCACAATTTAATAAAAAAAAATCACAATTTATTAAAAAATCACAATTTATTAAAAAATCACAATTTATTAAAAAATCACAATTTAATAAAAAAAATCACAATTTATTAAAAAATCACAATTTAATAAAACAAATCACACTTTAAAGAGGGGATATCATCTAGTAAGTCTAGATGACATTTCAACAAAAAAATCCTGGGGGTAATCCCCAGGATTTTTTTGTTGAAATATCATCTAGACTTACCCAACGATTGCTAAACTAATTTTTAAAATTTAAAATAAGACATGAAAACTATAAAAAAATTAAAAATGAAGTGACTTATTAAGTTTATTAGTCACCAAAGTGACCAAACAACGCCATTTTAAATATCTAAAAACGAAAGTCCCCCCCCCCCCTCAATTTAGTGGTAAATGTTGTGACCTCACATTTTCATAATTCCTTAATCCAATACATGTATTTCCCAGTCATATTAAACTCGAATACAACTTTCACATAAACTCGAGAGCCACGTGGCAGGTGGGATAATTCCAATATTAAATCCATAGTACTTTGAATAGTACTAGGAAATACATGTATTTGAATAGGGAATTAAAAGTAATGTGAGGTGACAACACAGGCAAAAGGCTTAAATATCGATATTTTTCGAGTAGAGGAGTATACTTTTTATTGCTTTAGTTCCGATTCATGTCGTTTGGTGGCGCGTCAATCTGAAATTGCAATTTTCTACCAAATACCGATTCATTTTAAAGTTTATTTTTAAATTAAGAAGGTACTTTTAAAAAAATAAACATCATTTATATTATCGTCTCTTCATAACTTTAAGTAGAAATTTCCATAGGTAATGGTCTCTTTAATAAAAAAATCACAATTTAATAAAAAAAAATCACATTTTAATAAAAAAATCACAATTTAATTAAAAATCACAATTTAATTAAAAATTACAATTTAATAAAAAAATAACAATTTAATAAAAAAATAACAATTTCATCAGAAAATCAAAATTTATTAAGAAAAATCATAATTTAATAAAAAAATCACATCTTAATCGAAAAATCACAATTTAATTAAAAATCACAATTTAATAATAAAAATCACAATTTAATAAAAAAAATCACAATTTAATTAAAAATCACAATTTAATAAAAAAAATCACAATTTAATTAAAAAAATCACATTTTAATAAAAAAAATCACAATTTAATTAAAAATCACAATTTAATAAAAAAATAACAATTTCATCAGAAAATCAAAATTTATTAAGAAAAATCATAATTTAATGAAAAATTCACATCTCAATCGAAAAATCAAAATTTATTAAGAAAAATCATAATTTAATAAAAAAAATCACATCTTAATCGAAAAATCACAATTTAATTAAAAATCACAATTTAATTAAAAATCACAATTTAATAAAAAAAATCACAATTTAATAAAAAAATAATAATTTTATCAAAAAATCAAAATTTATTAAGAAAAATCATAATTTAATAAAAAAAATCACATCTTAATCGAAAAATCACAATTGAATAAAAAATATCACGATTTAATAAAAACAAATCACGATTTTTGATTTAAAATAATTTTCATAATTTTTTCTAACCCTGAAAGCAACACAAAGCTTTGATTTAGAGACACAGAACGTGAATCTGCAGTTAAACCTCAATGTTTTAAGCTTAGCGTAATTTTAAGCAATGTTTTAGAATACGGAAAAGAACGGATCTATAAGTGTATTTTGTTAGAGAAAGGTGGTGACAAAGTAATTTGTTTCTTTGTAAAGTGATTTTGTTTCATTTTTTTTTGTGACATGGATTCCTGTAAGATACATCACTTGGTGTCTGTGTGTTACTTGCAATTCAATGTTCGGGTGGGCACTCGATTACTATTGATTAGATTTGCACGCGCACGCATGCACATGTTCGAAAAAAAAACAGGTGCTTGATGTAATTATCTTGAAATGTGACTGTAATGTGTCTGGAAATACTTTCTACCATAGTATTTGCTTGGTACTTAAAAAAAAATGGTTGTGTGAGAAGAAGGAGGGGATGTGTATGGAGCCCTGCAGAGGACTTTTGCCAATTTTTTTAATCTCGGCATGTCGACTTTATTCACAACATGCCTACTTTTTATAAAACTCTACATGGCGACATTATTCTCGAAATGTCGACTATTTCCAGAATCTCGACATGTCGACTTTAATCTCGACATTTCGACTTTATTCAAGACATGTCGACTTTTTATAAAACTTCACATGGCGACTTTAATCTCGACATGTCGACTTTTTATAAAACTCGGCATGTCGACTTTAATCCCGACATGTCGACTTTAATTTCGACTTGTCGACTTTAATCTCGGCATTTCGACTTTATTCACAACATGTCGACTTTTAATAAAACTCGACATGGCGACTTTAATCTCGAAATGTCGACTTTTTCCAGAATCTCGACACGTTGACCTTTAATCTCGACATTTCAACTTTATTCAAGACATGTCGACTTTTAATAAAACTCGACATGGCGACTTTAATTTCGACATGTCGACTTTTTTTCCAGAATCTCGACACGTCCACTTTATTCTCAACATTTCGACTTTATTCGAAACATTCGACATGATTATAAAAATCGAAATGTCGACTTTTAAATCACTTTTATTCGCCCATGTTAATTATGCCATGTTGCGCGCACCATATACTCTAAGAATTAAATTATTGCAAGCGCCCTCTTGTAGCAGCAATAATTTAATTATTAGTGTATACATCATTCTCTAATAATTAAATTATTGCTGCTACACAAAATGGCGCTTAAAGTCGACATGTCGAGAATAAAGCCAGTATGTCGAGATTGTGGAAAACGTCGACATGTCGAGATGAAAGTCGACATGTCGAGATGAAAGTCGACATGTCGAGATGAAAGTCGACATGTCGAGAATAAAGTCAACATGTTGAGTTTTATAAAAAGTCGACATGTCGAGAACAAAGTCGGTATGTCGAGATTATGGAAAATGTCGACATGTCGAGATGAAAGTCGACATGTCGAGAATAAAGTCGACATGTTGAGATGAAAGTCGACATGTCGAGATTAAAGTCGACATGTCGAGAATAAAGTCGGCATGTGGAGTTTTATAAAAAGTCGACACGTCGAGAATAAAGTCGGTATGTCGAGATTGTGGAAAACGTTGACATGTCGAGATGAAATTCGACATGTCAAGATGAAAGTCGACATGTTTAGTTTTCTAAAAAGTCGACATGTCGAGAATAAAGTCGGTATGTCGAGATTATGGAAAACGAGGACATGTCAAGATGAAAGTCAAAATGTCGAGATTTTAAAAAAAAATCTCGCATGTCCTTTACAGGGCTCCGTACCATAGGGAGGGAATTGGGATCCACTAATAAAAAATGTTAAGAATGAAAAAATAATTTTCTAGTGTCAGTCAGTCAACGTCAAAAGCAACTGTTTTTATGGCGTGCCATTTTCAATTTTTCACCAAGTGACTTGACAGTTTTTAAGTTAGCTTTTTGTGTAAGTAAACAGATATGAAACGGAGTGTGGGATGCTCCTGCAACAGCTAGCTTCTCTGTAGCCTCGAAAACCAAATTAGTACAAAAACACACCTAATTATGGAAATTGAAGTTACTGGCAAGGTGCAAATTTCTAGAAACGACTTTGTTATTAAGTAGAAGAGTTTAAAAGTAAATTGTGTAAAAGTAAAATTCTATGCAATAAAAAATTCAAAAATGTTCAACTTGTTCTGTTTTTTTTTAATTAAAATTATGCATTTTATGCAAATAAAGAAATAAAGCTTTAAACTGCAAGATTTGCAAGAAAATTGTTTTGAATTTGAATGGTCATGTGGCAGAGAGACAAAAGTCCAATTGCAGCATGTGAAATGCATTGTCAAAACTAGAGGTGGGACGAATTCTAAATTTTCTTGAATCCGAATCCTAAAAGGTTCTCGAGTCTCTCGAAACTTTCATATAAAATCCTAAATTATTCATTCAAAAGATACAAATGGGATGCGAGACATTTGCCCTAAAGGGACATGTGCCCTATAGGCACTTACCCTAAACCATTTGCCCTAAAGGCACATTTGCCCCAAAACCATTTGGCGTTTTTTGTACGCCGCAGGCGCGCAAAAACCTATTTAACATACTCCACGGAAAGACACTAAACCGTATGAAAAGAGAGAACCAAAAAGTGGTTTTAGGGCAAATTTTCGTTTAGCACAAATAGTTTTAGGGCAAACGTCCTTTTAGGGCAAATAATTTTAGTGCAAACGTCTTTTTAGGGCACATGGATTTAGGTAAAGTGGATTTAGGGCAAATGTCGTTTTAGGGCAAATAGTTTTAAGGCAAATGTTTGTGGGGCAAGTGTCTATAGGGCAAATGCCAATATCCCAATACAAATAAATGAAATAATACCTTAGACCATGAAGAGGAGTAGGGGTATGGGTACCTTGGGACCAACATAACAAGAGGTACTTGTCACGCGACCGTGGGCAACACTCATTGCGAAACATGACATTCTTGAGATAAACTGCTGAGTCATGTTGGCTCTACTGTCTCCTATGGCTCCTTGCTCCGTCTACCCCTGTACAATGGGCTAAGGTCCCAACCAAGCTCCGAAAGCATTTCTTTCATGCCATCAGTATTTGCCCCAAACAAACCTCCTAGCAGCCCTACATTGAACCGTTTCAACAGAAAAATACATGTTTGTACATACAGGGTGACAATTATTGAGCTATATGAAAAGAAACATTGATAACTTTCGAACCGTTGGCGAGATTCAGTTCAAATTTGGCAGTTGAATGCAGGGCATGATGGGATTTTTTGTGCGCATGCGCACGCTTATTGTTGTTGATTTTTATTTTTCAGTGAAAATGTCAAAATACAGCATTTCTGAGCGGATATCCATCGTCAAGGCCTACTATTCCAGCAATAACAGCCCTAACCTTGTGACTCATTTTGTGGGGCAATATTAAAGACAAAGTTTACACAAAAAACCCCAAAACCATCGCTGAGCTCAAAACTGCCATCCAGAAGGTCATTGAAAGCATCGATGTCCAGACACTTCAGCGAGTTGTGCAGAATTTTGCTATTTGTCTGCACCACATCATAGCCATTGATGGCATGCATATCGAACATGTCATAAACTAAATCCGAATATCTGTAGTTACGTTTACAATTGCATAAAATGTTTGAACTCAATAGCTTTTTGAATAATTAATTTCTTTTATCATATAGCTCAGTAATTGTCACCCTATATCTTGTTGGAGGCATCTTTTGGAATTTCTTTCTTACTTATTTGCATACATTTTTTCGCCTATAAATCCTAGCTCTATTTGTTAAAAAAAATGTTAATAAGTAATGTATTCCAGAGGATATTATTTTGATCCTTTATTTTTTCAAATGGTGTTACGAGTTGGGTTAATGACTTATGGTTGTCAAAACCAGAAATAAGTAAATAATACAAAAACCAATAAGAGCAAAGATATTTTTTAATAAAAATATGGAGAGAGAAAAAAAAAACTTTGAAAAAAGAAATGTAAAACTGTTTTAACAGATGTTAAGAAAATTAACTAAATGACAAACAAGGACAACCATTGAATCGCGCGATAATATAAGTGGAGCACACTGAGCTTTTTGTGGGCAGGATATGAATTATATAGCCTCTCGGGCTCTGGAGGCATCGTGGGCCTTGAAGGCATTGTGGTCTCTGCGGGCATCGTGTGCTCTGGGGTCACCATTGTTAATCGGGGCATCGAAATGTAACATGTCGGATGTAAAAATGCAGTGCCCAAAACTATACATTTTCAATGTAAAGATGTAGAGCCGAAATATTATGCATTTCTCCATAATTAAATACATTGTTTTGAGCATTACGTCTTTTCCATACAAAATACAGTGAACATTTTATACGTTACGTTTTCTCCATAGAAAATACATTGTTTTGGACGTTATGTTTTTTTGCCCTATAGGAAATACATTGTTCTGGGTGTGACATAGATAATCAGTGTTAAGAGGCTACATCGCAAAGTTACTTCTACAGTGGCGCCATCCGGAGAGGAAAAAAACAATATAAATATCTATTCAGCCACCTTCAACTTTTTTTTAAAAAAAAATATTGGCCCTTTTCATAAAAAGGTTGCACATGCCCAAAATAATATCTCCGTTTCTTCCTAACAGTGGGTGGGCTTCTCGACTTATTAAAATTACATATATATTAAGCCCCGTCTATCTTTCTTTCCTTCCGTGTGTCAGTAACGCTGTGCAAACAAGGACAAAAACGTGTAAGCACATCGGAATTTATATAAATTGAAATAAATGAACCGCTTTTTTTCTCAAGGTCAACATTATGTTGCGCTCTCCCCATCCAAGAACATCATGATATTCAATTGGAGAGGAGAAAAGATTGGAATGGGGAGAGGGAGAGAAACGTGGAGGGGAAAAGGGGGAGGGGAAAACTGAACTTTGAAATGAAAGGAGTAAAAAAAGGGACAAACGACGCGCATGCGCACACCAGAGAAAATGAAAAGCTCATTTTCTCTTTCAAATATAAAAAAGGGGAGGGGATAATAGTAGAAAAATTAAACTAGAATTTATCACGGGCAATTGTGCCCAGCATTAGAATTTCTTTTGCGCCTCCCTTTTATGAACGTCATCAATTTCTAATTGGTTTGTTACTTGGTCTGACGTCATAAAAGGGCGGAGGAAAAGAAATTCTATTGCTGGGCACAATTGGCTGTGAATTTGGCTACTGTCATTGATGACGGGTTACCCCACTAGTTATTATACACAGTATATATTAAGCTAAGTCTGTCTGTGTATGTGTAACGCTGTAAAACATTTACAAAAACCTTTAAGCAAACACATGTGAGGGCGGTGGGAGAGAATGGAGAAGGAAACGTCCTTCATTGAGTGACCTTCAGTATTTGAATAAAATAGTTAAACTAGAATGTTCCGTCATGTATGACGGGTTATCACGTCATTTATGACGGGTTACCCCACTAGTGACAAAATAATAATGAATAATATTTCTTGTTTTTATTGCTATTTAAGGTAATTAAAGTCCAGGACGCTCATCCACATGCCTACAAGAGATTTGTTCCAAGTTGTGTGGTCCTTCATCGTTGCGATCGTGAATCTGGATGCTGCGATGATGAGAATAACGTCTGTTCTGTTGTTCAGAAACAACGAACTTTCATGTATTTCTATGTTGTTGCATTGGGAGAACAGGATGGAGTTGCTTCAGTGGGAGTCTATGGACAGGTGGAGAGGTTGAGGTTTACAAACCACACTCGATGTGGTTGCAGAAAACGAAAGATAAACCCCGCCGTAAAAACGCCACCTTTGATCGGAGAGAGTTCGGAAGGTGAAAGCGGTGGAGTTCGGGGCATCCACAATGACATTCTCTCTTTTTCCACTACGTGTTTCTGGTGTTGTTGTTGGTGGTGGTGCTTTCTAACTGCTGTGCCACTGTTGGCACACAATTTGTCATAAGTTTTGACAAGTGAAATGATTTACATACAGTTTATTGTTTTGATGGATTAATAAATATTTATTGGTTTAATTAATATTTCTTTTATTTGTCTAGATCTACTGTCCACAAATTAGAGGGATGTGTGACATTCGCCCTATGGAAACTTGGCCTGAAACAATTTTTCCTATAAACACTTGCCCTAAAAATATTTGGTCTAAGAATATTTGCTCTAAGAATATTTGCTCTAAGAATGTTTGCTCTAAGAATATTTGTCCTAAAGGGACATTTACCCCACAACCATTTGCCCAAAAGGGACATTTGCCCAAAAAGGACATTTGCCCGAAAGGGACATTTACCCTACAACCATTTGCCCAAAGGGACATTTACCCTACAATCATTTGCCCAAAAAGGACATTTGCCCAAAAAGGACACTTGCCCAAAAAGGACATTTGCCCAAAAGGGACATTTGTCCTAAAACCATTTGCTCTAAAGGGACGTTTGTCTTAATCAGTAGTCGAAATATAAGTCATTTGGTGTTTTTTTGTCGGCAAATGCCGCCTGCGCCTGTCGTTTTGGCACCAGTTTTATTTTTTCGAAAAAATCTTTTTTTTATTTTAGTTTTAATTTGTTTAACGTCAGGGATTGTGAATCTTGGTAGACACACAGGCGACTTTTAATTTAAAGTCGCCTATGTGCCAAGCGTCTTACTGTACGGAAAAAAAACTAATTAAGATGAAGTTGGCATTTCGCACGCCAAACTTTCATTGCTCTCTCTCTCTCTCTCTCTCTCTCTCTCTCTCTCTCTCTCTCTCTCTCTCTCTCTCTCTCTTTTCTTAGAATCTTGGTCACAAGTCCGCACTTCATGATTGATAATGTCATCACTGTCATGAACATTAAATATGGCCTACATTTACTACATTAACACAACAGGCAGTTAGAAATAGGTCAAAGCTTCAGTTGGCTCCGCCCTTGTTATGACGACTGGCAACTTGTAATTGACTCGTTATGTAGTCTGACGTTGAAAAGGGCGGAGCATATGACGTCAGACTACATAACCTGCCAATTAGAAGTTGCCGGTCGTCATAAAAAGGGCGGAGCCAACTTGTGTTCGTCCCGAATTCTAAATGCCTGTTGCATATTTTTGACGGTTGTGGACACAAACAGTTAGAAATCGGTCAGAACTTCAGTTGGCTCCGCCCTTGTTATGACGACCGGCAACTTCTAATTGGCAGGTTATGTAGTCTGACGTCACATGCTCCGCCCTTTTCAAACACCCTCTTAAGGTCAGCGCACACGACTGACAGTCTGTCAGATGTTCTAGGCTGACAAAATGCAGGCGCACACGACCGTTAGTTTGTCAGTGTTACCGTGTTTGTGCTTGTGTGTGCTTGTAATCATGCACGGACACCGTACAGTCCCTATGTAAACACCATAAACCGCCCGACTAATTAGTCGTTCGTGTTAGTCGCGTGTTAGTCGTTCGTTTGTGTTTCGTGTGCAAATCGAAAAAAAAAATCGAATTATCGCATAAATCGAAAAAAATCCTAAAAAATCCAAAAAGATAAAAAAAAATCGGAAATAAAAAAAATAAGAAAAAAAATAAGAAAAAAAAACCGAAAAAATCAAAAAATAAAAAAAAAATCGAAAATTACAGAAAAAACAAAACAAATATTTTTCTTTTTCGATTGTTTTCGATTATTCTTTTTCTTTGATATTTCGATTTTTTTGAAAAAAATCATCTTTGAAAATATCTTTTTGATATTTTATATGATATTTATAAAATATCGATATTTCGCCATTTTTCCAGCCCAATTGAACTGAATTTACTGAGGACATTTACGCTTATTACTTATACCTCTTGACTTCCAAGATCCTCATTTAACATTACAATAAGAGAAATATAAAATATTATCACGTTGTCCAGGGGGGGGGGGCACTCCAGGGGAACTAGGAAATTAGGGATTACTTACTTTCGGTAGGACTACAACATTTGTCAGGAATGTCTGCCCTAATTTATGGTGAACCTTTGCCATATGAAATTACTTCCTGTAACTGTTTTTTTTTTATAAGACTGCTTGGTGACAAATTTTGAATGGAAACAGAAAGAGAGAGTGAACACAAAAAAAAAACCCCACGTTATGTTTTTCGACTTGTTCTCCCATTAACTTTTATGTCCTTGTCAAATATCTCAGTATGTCTGTCACCAATGTGTGACTTGACTATTTTGTTCCTTTTTAAGCTCAAATTTCTTGACTCAGAAACATGATGTAAAATTCATTTTAGAATGAAGTGAGTTGCTACATCACAAAATTACTTCAAAAAATCGCCACAAAAGAGCGCTAGCATCGTTTTTATATTCGACCCATAGACCCGATGTTAACGAAAAAAAAATGTTAATTTTTAAAATACACAGTCGCGGCGGCAATATGTTTATTTTTCATATTTAAAATTGTCCAATATTAAATTTTCAAAGTCCAATGTGCACCTTAAATATATGCTGATCGAGTGATAGAGGCATAAAGGCAGTTTAGTTAACCCCAGTTAACTGTGAATATATAACTAGAATTAACTTTTGTAATGGAAACGAGATGTGAGATATTTTTAAAATGAAAACACACCAAAGCACACTTTCTAGCTTCACTGCAGTTAACTATAACCTTGGTTATGGAACTACAGTTATTTTTTTTGTTTGTTTGTAATGGAAACAAGGTATAAATGCAAGGAGTGTTCTAAAAGAACTTTGTTCAAGTTAAGACCTCTGATCTTTGAAAACAAATTATTCCACAATTTCGAACTTCTAAAAATATGCCAGGCATGTCCATTGTCCAAAGCTTCCACACTACAAAGATTAATTATGCGATTGATTTCAAAAAATACTGGAATAATCACCTAAATTCGCCTATACCCGTAGCCTTTTTGACCTCGCCAAATAGTTTACTTACAAATTTGAAAATAACAAAAACTCTCAGGTTGTTGGACAGCATTGCTGTCCTGCAGGGGAATATAGACACTATGTACATGACTAAATTACTTCGAAAAATCTCCGCAAAGAGCGCGAGTATCGTTTTTCTATTGAGCTCATAGACCAAAAATGTTAATTTTTAAAATACACAGTCGTGGCGGCAATATGTTTATTTTTCCTATTTAAAGTTGTTCAGTATTAAGTTTTCAAAGTGCAATCTGCACCTTAAATATATGCTGATCGAGTGATAGAATGAAAAAAAAATTTGGTAAGTGCGGTTCTATTTTTAAAAATTATTTCAAAATCGCGAATTTCTAACTCTTATGTTAAACTCCATTAAGTACGCCCAAATAAGAAAAAAAAAATTCATTAAAATGCTCGCAAAAATACGTAAAAATAATTTAAAAAAACGGGGAAAAATCAGCACGTGTGCCAATGTGTTGACTTCACTGTGGTTTAATTGTGTTTTTTTTAAATTATTTTTAGGGATTTTTACGAGCATTGTAACGGATGTTTTTTTGGCTTATGAGCGCGTAATCAATGGAAACGCGTAAGCATAAACGCGTAAACATAAGAGTTAGTAATTCGCGATTTTGAAATAGTTTTTAAAAAATAGAACCGCACTTACCAATTTTTTGTCATTCTATCACTCGATCAGCATATATTTAAGGCGCACATTGCACTTTGAAAACTTAATATTGGCGAACTTTAAATATGAAAAATAAACATGTTGCCGCCGCGACTGTGTATTTTAGAAATTAATATTTTTTCTTTAACATTTGGTCTATGGGCTCAATAGAAAAAAACGATGCTAGCACTCTTTGCGGAGATTTTTCGAAGTAATTTTGCATTGTAGCCTCTTAAAGCCATTGGCCGTAAAACCATTGCCATCTTTCCTCAGTAGAGTATGTGAAATAGGTCTGCACACCACAGACTCGTAAAAAATGCCGAATGATTAGACTACAGATTAGGGCAAACGTCCCTTTAGGGCAAGTTGTTTGAGGGCAAATGTCTGTTTAGGGCAAATGGTTTTAGGGCAAATGTCTGTTTAGGGCAAATGGTTTTTGGTGAATTGTATAGCGGTGTATAGCGCCCCTGTTACGGGACTCAGGCCTAGGCTTTCTTGGTTTTGGGGCAGGAGTACCCAACCATAGTAACATGTCATACAGAGAACAAGACCGTTAGCCACCGGACCATTGATGAGTTAATACATGTTTCGTGAATCAAAGAATTGACTCAAAACCAATCGAGACATGGACCTTTATACTTTGGGCCAGTATGCACCCATACAGGTGCACTAATGACCAAGGGTAAATGCTTTGATGGGTATCCATCTGCTGATTCTGGAACCAGGATGTGGTTTATACTTTGGGGTCTCCTAAGCAGAGGGAAAGGGGCAGAAATAAGATCACTTTGGGTATCGGTACCCCAAGGCTGTAGCTTGAAAGGGGATGAAAAATACAGGGTGTCACAATTGTTGTATTGGCGTTTTTGGCTTTTTTCTTTAAAAAAAATCTGTTTTTTTTTTTCACAATTCAATGAATCACTAATTTGCACTTTTACTTTTTCACTAATTTAAACTTTCACAATTTTAAAAACTTCACTGGAGATGAGATCCGTCTGTCACGGAATTAACTACTGATCGACTGATTATTTTGTCAACAAAGCATATTTCTAAAATGACACATGAATTTCACCATTGTATGCAAATCATGCATCATCAATGTAGTGCATCTACAATGTGTAAACTATCACTTTGTGGACTGAACAGTCACCAAAATTTTGAAATATGGAACACGGTTGGCATATCTCTGCCCCTAATTATTCCTACATGGTTGCCTATAACCCTACAGTTTGAATTTCATATCACTGTTATTCATGTACTCTTCTGTAACCGATCCTGGACAGGTCATTCGATGATGATCGTTCTTGAATTATGGTGAACAACGAAGCTGTCCATAGTATGTTATGCGGTATATCCAGGTCTCCTGACTTTTCCACATACGAGCTGATCACTTAATTGCCTAACTAGACCCCTCAGCCATATTTTTTTTAGGATTTTTGGCAGTTTTCTGATAAAATTCGACCGAAAACAGACTTGGAGGACAGCGGATGACACACATACGGAAAATTAGCCAAGAAAATCAGTCCAGAAAAGAATTTTGGAAAGAATTTCAAATTCTGGCCAATTTTCTTGCAAGAAAAAAAAGTTGAAACTGGCTCGACTTTTTCTTAGGACAGAATCTTACTTTCAAATTCTGACCAATAGTAGCATAGCACCTCATGACGTCATGAGTCAAAAACCCATCCCACTACCCTGAAAATCCAACATTTCAAACAATATGGCTTCTACCACAGCAAAAAAACGAAGACATCAACATGATCAAATCGAATCTTTATTGGAAGCTGTTAGAAAATACCCGGTTCTTTTTGACCAAAAAGATATTCTTTAAGGACACCACAATTAAAAACACTATTATCCATTTGGTACGAGTTGACAAAAAACATTTTTTATTTAGCGTACTGTATTCCCTTAGCATAAAATAAACTAGGCCTTGTTGCACGTATGTAACAATAGATGGCGCTCATTTTTAGTTTAAATTTCTTGATGCATGTGTAGCCTGCATGATAAGTACAGAAAAGATTTTCGTTTTCTGTTTCTTATTCAGGAGAGATTTTCTTGGTTCATTTTCCGTATGTGCAGAACCGTCTTTACTATAAGGGCACACGGGGCCCGTGCCCAGGGCCCCCGACCTCACGGGGGCCCCGAAAGGCCGATATATTCGCTTACACGAAAAAAAGGAGCTTAAATTTTTTTCTATTTTTAGGTAGATACCTACTAAGAATTACCGTCAACATTTCTAAACTGAAATGTTAATAGGACACCAGATCAGATTTTTAAATTTTTTCTAATTTTTACTATCCAATGGGGCCCCCAATTCTTGTGTGCCCAAGGGCCCCGACATGCCCTAAGACGGCTCTGCGTATGTGTGTCCTGTAGTCACATTTTTTCCGGCGGCATTTCTCTGGTTTTATATTCGGCTTAGTTTCTCAGGTCCCAACGACTAACGACGGCCATTGCATAAAAGTAAAGTTATGTAGAACATGCTCTCAACCACAATTGACCCAGAGGACATTCCCAAATATAATCCTACATTTTTATTAAATAATATTACACGTTTTTTGTCTAAGCTGAAATTATTTTCGGTGGCTAGTTAACGGTTAGCCATAAAATTATTCGGCGGATTTTGGCTCACACGAAATAAATTCGGCACCTAAAATGTTATTGAATTTTACAGATTCACTAGCAGTTTAGGTGGTTTTTGTAGATTGCCTATGCAATCTGCAGATTGATTGATTCCACAGATTGACAGTAAGGCCTTGTTTCACATTGCGGCAAAAATTTTCGCCGTGTAAAAATGTCAACCGTTGAAAACTAACAGTGTAACACATTTCTATAAGTTAGCTAATATAACATCACCGATAGGAGAAAAGCCCTAAATTTCAAAAAGTACAAATATTCGCCAAAAACCTTCTTTTTGGTGAATACTTATGCTTTTTGTGTTTTTTGAGCCGCCATCTTTCTTTTCTCTTGGTTTTTAATCTGTGTTTTTTTTCATCGATTTTTCTTCAATTTCTCGTCATTTCAGGTAAATTAATTTATTTTAATTAGTGGTAGGATATATTTAACTATAGTTTTACAGAAAAAAAAAAGAACACTGTTTCGATGTAAATATTGATGACAAACGGCAATTTATAGTTTAGTTCAAGTGGTAGAGCGAATGTGGTTTTCTCACTTCAATTGGCCTAACATAAGGAACCAAACCATAATGGCGAATAAGCGGGGGGCCACGTTTGTTCTGTTATTAGTCGCCGTATCAAATTTGTTTTTATCTCCTACTAATAATAGAAATGCATTGGCACATTTTCTCCATAGTAAACACTGTTATTTTTCATTTCGCGACAGTGGAAACAAGGCCTTACATACATATTTCCCAACTATTTGTTTGTTGGGAAATTCAATAGAAAAAATTGTGTGTTGACTATTAGCAAATATATTTGTGTTATACTGTTTACTATGTAAAACAAAAATGGAAAAACTAAAAAGGGAAATTGCATGTTTCATTGTTGTTCATGTATACAATTGATTTGTTATTGTTTTACTTTTTTACATAAATTAGGCAGTTGTTTATTTGACAGGCAATTAAAAATCGGGACGAGCAGAAGTTGGCTCCGCCCTTTTTATGACGAACGCAACTTCTAATTGGTTGGTTATGTAGTCAGTCTGACGTCACCTGCTCCGCCCTTTTCAACGTCGAACCACACAACAAACCAATTAGAAGTTCCGGGTTCGTCATAAAAAGGGCGGAGCCAACTTCTGCTCTTCCCGATTTCTAATTGCCTGCGTTTATTTGACAGACGTCTGGAGCCTTACTATAAACAGGGTTCTTTTAATAGGCTACATTACAAAATTACTTAGAAAAATCTCCGCAAAGAACGCTAGCATCGTTTTTCCATTGAACCCATAGACCCGATGTTAAAGAAGAAACATATATGTATTTTAAAAATTAACGTTTTTTCTTTAACATTGGGTCTATGGGCTCAATAGAAAAACGATGCTAGCGCTCTTTGCGGAGATTTTTCGAAGTAATTTTGTGATGTAGCCATTTATGGTGGCTTTACAGATATTCAGTTTGCTTTTGTCCCTCGCAGACGGCGCCACTGGAGTACGGTTAATGCTATGCTCCATAGATATTTTTCTAACAATTTTCACGTAAAAACGTCGATCGAACGGTTTTTAGATACATTATGAAAAAAATTCAAATTGTTTTGAAAACTAGAATGGTAAAAGATATGTTACAAAACTTTTCATGACAGTATCTTAAAAAATAAACATTTTATAGCAGTTTGAAAATAATAACCCCTTTTTAGGTTTTTTCATTGAAATTTCCTGAAAAAAAAGTTTAGCCTTTTTTCAAACGGTCACAAAAAGTTTATTTTGAAAGATACCATCATTGAAAAAACTTTTAGCATCATCAATAACTATTCTAGTTTCGATAACGCTTTTCTAGTTTCTGTGCATTTTGCTTCTGAAAGACAAAAAAAAATCCAAGGAAAAAAAAAAACGATTTTATTTCCAAAAAAGGGTCTTCTAGTGTCTAACGTACATAACTATTCACCCACCTGATAAAGCTACAATTCTAGTTTCTAAAACACTTTTTAGTATCTTCATTTTGTTTCAGAAATACAAAAAAAAATCCAAGAAAAAAAAACAGTTCTATGTTTGAAAAAGGGTCTTCTAGTCTCTTAAGTAAATATCTATTCAGCCACCTGATATAGCTGCCCTTCTAGTTTATAAAATACTTTCTAGTTTTTCATTTTCCTTCTTAAAAACAGAAAAATCCAAGGAAAAAAACAGGTCGAAATTTGACAAAAAGGGTCTTCTAGTCTCTAAAATAAGTATCTAATTTAACCACCTGATAGAGCTACCCTTCTAGTCTCTAAAACACTTTTTAGTATCTCTTCAGTTTGCTTCAGAAAGACAGAAAAATCGAAAAAAAAAAATATTTGGGAAAAAAAAAATCTTCTAGTCTCTAAAAATAAATATCTATTCAGCCACCTAATAGAGCTACCCTTCTAGTCTCTAAAACACTTCCTATTATCTCTTCATTTTGCTTCTGAAAGATAAAAAAAATCCAAGAAAAACAGTTCGAAGTTCGGAAGAAAAAAAAAAGCCTTCTAGTCTCTACTTTCCAGTGTTTTCCACCTAACTTTCTTAAAGTGAAGCGCCTTTGTATATTTAAACTGTATTATTGAATGATTTGTCCTTGAATAAAGCTGCTACTATATAAAACGCGACCTAATATTTATTCTGTGTCCATTCGCGGTTCGCCGTATTTTGTTGTCGTTTGTGTTGATTCCGACCGGACTGAGTGGTCTCAAGTGTCGCTTTTTTTCACGCGTTTCGTTCTTGTTTTCTCTCTTCTTTTGCAATGGCTGTGGACACAATGACCGTGAGTTAATTAATATTAAACCGTATTGATATATAAGAGCGTACCTTCAATGTAGATTTCTTACGGTTAGGAGGGTTTGAATGATTATTTCTTGGTTTTTTTTTGCTTTGAAGAAGAAGCACTTTCTAGTCTGCAACAAAAATATGTTGCGCAATTTTGTCACTATTAAAGGCAGGAAATATCAAGGTCGTAGATGCGAAAGAAATTAACTTTCAAATTCATCCTCATTTTTAGGCCAAAAACTTTTTATGCAAACCAAAAAAAAAAAAAAAAAAAAACTCAAAAAATATGCAAATTTGTTTTTCCAAAAAATTGTTCGTTTTATGAAAATTAACTTCCTGGAGAATTTAAATTTGGTTATAAAATGTAATCGCCCATTGACCTCTGAATGAAAAGGAAACTTGAATATGTTTGGTGGTTGACTAGATATTTAGTTTGTTTTTATTTTCTCAGATGGCGCCACTGCAGCCTATAGCAGTTCTATAGGAGGTCTCTTTCCACCTGTTGAAAATTTTTTTATATTTCTCAAGCGAACGTTTTTCAGGAGAAACATTACGAAAAAATTCAAATTGTTTTAGAAACTAGAATAGTTGGTGATTATGCTAAAAGTTTTTTCATGATGATATCTTTCAAAATAAACTTTTTATGACAAGTTTGAAAAATTCGAAAAGAGTTTTTCATGAAATTTCAATGTAAAAAAAAAAATCAAACTGCTATAAAATATTTGTTTTTTAAGATATTGCCACGAAAAAACTTTCAGCATCATGTCTTATCATTCTAGTCTTGATAACAGTTTGAATTTTTTCAGAATGTTTTTTTCTAAAAAAAAAAACGTTTGCTTGACGTTTTTGCGTTCAAATTTTATATAAAATAATGTCTACGAAGCATAGTATTAGCCACTGCAGTGGCGCCATCTAGAGGGGCAAAAGCAAAATGAATATCTATTCAGCCACCTTAAGGTGATCATAAACTGTAAACGCGCCTTGAAATCTTTGACTATTCTCTTTCTGGTTACAAATTAAAAAAACAACAACAACTTGAATATGATTTAGAAACTAGAAGGGTAGCAGCGCCTCTTATCTTTCAAAATAAGCTTTTTCTAAACAAAAAATCTAAAAAAAAAAAAATGTCGTCTGCTTAAAGTTGGGTCATTTTCAAACTCACATGAAAAGCTTATTTTGAAAGATTATCAACATGAAAATAGCCTTAACTGTTTGAGCTACCCTTCTAGTTTCTAAAACGCTTTCTAGTTTCTTGTAATTTTGCTCTTGGAAGTTGTTTGAGTTGTGCCAAAAGTGAGAAACAAAGCCAAAAAAACCTGTACATTTTCGTGGATAGAGAGATCGGCTAAGCATCTAACGTTTGACTTTTGCACGCGTTTTTTGTTTGCACGTGTTTGATGTTATTGCCAAGGAAAAGTGTGCATATTTTTACGCAAGTTAGCGTGATGAAACTTTTCCAGCAAGTTAAATTTTTATTCAAATTGGCGGGAGAGGCCCCTATAGTAATATTCTACCTCCCTTCTTATGTTAGAGGGGGGAGGGGGAAAGGGCATTTCTTAAAGGGCGCACTTCACGTGTTGTGCAAGCGCCGGAAGGTCAGTGAAACACGCTGAGGTCAAGAGTGCTTGAAGTCTGACGGTCATTCAATGTCACTCTTATCATTATTGGCCAAGATCGTTAATAGAATCCCTTCTTATCATTAATAAATTATCATTAGTCATCAGTAGGGCTCGGATTTTAATGCAATATCAACCGGAATGTTTCTCAATATGTGGCCCAAGTGCCAATTGTGAAGTAAAAATCTCGTTTAGATAAAAAAAAATTGTTCTTTTCTGATTACAAAAAATAGTTAGAGGCTAGAACTTTAGTTGACTACTTGATAGTAACCAGGCATCTAGCCTCTCTAGCCAGTCTTTTCTGATTAGAAAAAGCATGATTGCAGTTGCTCTAATGATGTTGAAGATGATGATGATGTGTTTACTTCCCAAATTGGCACTTGGGCCACAAATTGAGAAACATTCCGGTTGATATTGCATCAAAATCCGATCTCTAGTCATCAGAATATGCACTTAATTAAAGCCCCGTTTTCACGATGATAGTTGTCACGATAGTTGCTGTCATGAGAGCACCTACTATCGCGAGAACTATCATCGTGAAAACCACATGATAGTCACTATCGCACTGTCGCGATAGCACTATCACACTATGTCGTTTGACTAGATAGTTGATAGTACTGTAGCGATAGTAATAGTTGATGTGTGACCGCTTGTAGGGAAATATTCACTTTGTAGGGAAATTTGGCTTCAGGTGGGAGAGAGAGAGGCAACACTGTTGTTGACTCAATGATATCTATGAAGTAGACGTCACACTGTCATGTGACAGAACTATCACGTTACGTCAAGACGTGTAGACAGTTGCTATTGTGAGACTAGCATTAGCTTATTAGAATTTTCATAGCGCATGCGCATTGCCATCTTATCGGTTTATATAGGAAAGTGGTGGCAAGTGAAAACTACGGTGCCCCTTATTCTCATCGGCAGTTTCCATTGGTGATCAATAGATGGCGCTGCTAACGCAAATCTGCCATCACTTTCCTATATAAACCGATAAGATGGCAATGCGCATGCGCTATGAAAATTCTAATAAGCTAATGCTAGGTCGGAGCCCTGTTGAGGACATAAGATATTATTTTATCTCGTCCAAACGACTTAGTATCTCGTTCGGACGAGATACTATAAGTCGTCTGGACGCGATACTAAGTCGGGTCTGGATGAAAGAATGAACATTGTAGGTTAACTCTAAAACCCGAAACAGAATGCATATAAAATTGGAGGAACACGATACTTTTTTTTTATATCGGTGATTAGGTGGTGTTACGTTAAATGAAGCTTGTTACAGGGGGTCTGGGGGGAGGAGGGTGTGCAGCCCCTCAGACTGTAAAGAAAATAAATCACATGATTTAATTTTAAAAAATGGTTATGTTGTTCTGCACCCATGTTAGTACAGTGTTCAGCCAATTCTATATGCATTTTGCGGGCTGCTTTGTGCCGGCTTTCGGACGCCGGAAGCGGGCTGCTTTGTGCCGGCTTTCGGACGCCGGAAGCGGGCTGCTTTGTGCCGGCTTTCGGACGCCGGAAGCGGGCTGCTTTGTGCCGGCTTTCGGACGCCGGAAGCGGGCTGCTTTGTGCCGGCTTTCGGACGCCGGAAGCGGGCTGCTTTGTGCCGGCTTTCGGACGCCGGAAGCGGGCTGCTTTGTGCCGGCTTTCGGACGCCGGAAGGGGGCTGCTTTGTGCCGGCTTTCGGACGCCGGAAGGGGGCTGCTTTGTGCCGGCTTTCGGACGCCGGAAGGGGGCTGCTTTGTGCCGGCTTTCGGACGCCGGAAGGGGGCTGCTTTGTGCCGGCTTTCGGACGCCGGAAGGGGGCTGCTTTGTGCCGGCTTTCGGACGCCGGAAGGGGGCTGCTTTGTGCCGGCTTTCGGACGCCGGAAGGGGGCTGCTTTGTGCCGGCTTTCGGACGCCGGAAGGGGGCTGCTTTGTGCCGGCTTTCGGACGCCGGAAGGGGGCTGCTTTGTGCCGGCTTTCGGACGCCGGAAGGGGGCTGCTTTGTGCCGGCTTTCGGACGCCGGAAGGGGGCTGCTTTGTGCCGGCTTTCGGACGCCGGAAGGGGGCTGCTTTGTGCCGGCTTTCGGACGCCGGAAGGGGGCTGCTTTGTGCCGGCTTTCAAACGCCGGAAGGGGGCTGCTTTGTGCCGGCTTTCGGACGCCGGAAGGGGGCTGCTTTGTGCCGGCTTTCGGACGCCGGAAGGGGGCCGCTTTGTGCCGGCTTTCGGACGCCGGAAGGGGGCCGCTGGGGGCCGGCTTTCGGACGCCGGAAGGGGGCCGCTGGGGGCCGGCTTTCGGACGCCGGAAGGGGGCCGCTGGGGGCCGGCTTTCGGACGCCGGAAGGGGGCTGCTGGGGGCCGGCTTTCGGACGCCGGAAGGGGGCTGCTGGGGGCCGGCTTTCGGACGCCGGAAGGGGGCTGCTGGGGGCCGGCTTTCGGACGCCGGAAGGGGGCTGCTGGGGGCCGGCTTTCGGACGCCGGAAGGGGGCTGCTGGGGGCCGGCTTTCGGACGCCGGAAGGGGGCTGCTGGGGGCCGGCTTTCGGACGCCGGAAGGGGGCTGCTGGGGGCCGGCTTTCGGACGCCGGAAGGGGGCTGCTGGGGGCCGGCTTTCGGACGCCGGAAGGGGGCTGCTGGGGGCCGGCTTTCGGACGCCGGAAGGGGGCTGCTGGGGGCCGGCTTTCGGTCGCCGGAAGGGGGCTGCTGGGGGCCGGCTTTCGGACGCCGGAAGGGGGCTGCTGGGGGCCGGCTTTCGGACGCCGGAAGGGGGCTGCTGGGGGCCGGCTTTCGGACGCCGGAAGCGGGCTGCTGGGGGCCGGCTTTCGGATGCCTGCAGTGGGTGCTCTTTCGCCCGACTTTTTGTCTTTCAAGTCCAAGTTAAGAAATCGCTAATAATGCCCCAGGACATTTCCTCTGCCCGGCTTGGCCAGTGATGGTGTCTTGAGTCGAGACATCTTCTTCGGACTTCAATGTACAGGCTAGTGTTTTTGAATTGAGGTGATTAATATGAGATAATTTAAACTTTCTAGACTCTTATGACACTTTTTGGCAATAAAGTCAGAGCAACCAGGGCTTCCCAACTAAAGGGATAAGTGGTTGATGTGTTGCGACACAAGGCCTTCCTGTCATATTGTTAAAAAATTTTGTTTCAGAACATTTCTGAAAATCACACCATTTTAGATGAAGCAAGTTCTAAAACATATCATTCCAGTAGGTTTTGGAGTCCTTTATGGAAGAAAAGCATCACCCACAAAGAACCCACAGTGCAAATACTGCAAAGCTAACAAAAGCATGAAAATGATTATGTGGCAGTCACACTAGGCTGGTTTACAAGCTGCTGGTTGCTGCTGGCTGGTTGTAGCCAGCTGGCAGCATAGTCTCCACTGCTTGGGTTGGTTGGTTGTTATGCCGCAGTCATATTAGGCTGGTTTACCAGCCGCTGGTTGCTGCTGGCTGGTTGTAGCGCTCTAGCAGCATAGTCTGAACTGCTACCAGCAGCTGATTTTCCCAGCATGCTAGTGATTTTAACAGTGGCTGGTGAAGTTGGACATGTCCAACTTTAGCAGCTACCAGCTGGTCATGTGACTCCCTTCCTGCTGCTGCCATCTAGTGTGAACGTTTTGTTGCTAGTAGTGGCACTAGTGGTAGTTGAAACTCCACTGCTTGGGTTGGTTGTTGTTGTTAGAGTTTGTGTTTTTGCAAGACGGTGATTGGATGACTTGCACTGCTAATACCAGCAGTGACTGGACAAGTGTGAACCCAGAGCAGCTGCTGCTTGCTGTTGCTGCTAATAGCCAGCAGCAACCAGCAGCTTGTAAACCAGCCTAGTGTGAATGCCGCTTTAGAGTTTGTGTTTTTGCAAGATTGTGATTGGATGACTTGCACTGCTAATACCTGCAGTGACTGGACAAGTGTGAACCCAAAGCAGCCGCTGCTTGCTGTTGCTGCTAATAGCCGGCAGCAACCAGCGGCTTGTAAACCAGCCTAGTGTGACTGTGCCTAAAGAATGACATTTTCTACCTTTTAATTCATTCAAAGTGAAATTTTAAAAAACAAAACAATTTGATCTCAATAAAAGCTGCAAAACTTGTTACTCTGTTAGAAGTAGGCCCTGTTTAACAAAAAAAATTAAGTATAATTAGTATGTGAAAAATAATAAAATTGCAATTTTTTTTCTTGAAAGTGTGTTTTATAAAAAAAAAAAAGACTTGGGGGAGGCCTGTTTTGCAAAACTACATACATGCGTTGTCAATAGAGATCTGCAGTGAGTTAAAATCGGCCCAGCCCATGAGGCTTTATGCTGGGCCCAGCCCACAAACCCCACTAGGCCCATGGCCCACCATCCTATGGGCTTTGTGTAGGTCTCTAATTTCCACACTAAATGGTTCACAAGTTCGCATGCTTACCAAGAAAAGAAACTTCCCCATTAAAGGCTTTAATATGTTTTATTTTATTGATTGGTTATTGAGGAATATGTCATACTTTTATTAATGTGTGAAATAATATGTGGTTCAGTTCTATACATTTGTAAAGAATCCCATGAGAAAAATGATGAAACGCCTTCCAAACCGGTGATGTCCACGAAGGCCACCAAACCCACCAGGCCCACCAACTTCACCAAGCCCACCAAACCCACCAGGTCCACCAACTTCACCAAGCCCACGAAGCCCGCAAAGTTCACTAGGCTCACCAGGCCTATGGACCTTTAACATAAAAATGCCAGCCCATGGGCTTTATGTAGGTTTTTACTTGTCAGTAACAATTGTAGATTACAAGTCTTTTTAATCACAACTTGTTGGTTACAAGTGTTACACGAACATTTGTACACAAAACTTCAACTCCTGTGAGTAAGAATAAGATTGTAGATCACAAGTTGTTGGGAACAAGTGAAATTGGACTTGTCCGTAACAAGTGTAGTTAACAAAACGTGCCACACAGTATATTCATAAAATAGTTTTTCTTTTTGTGTGTGTGTGTGTAATTTCATAATGTCAAAGATGTCTAGAAGTGTTGCATTAAGAAATAAGCTGATGGATTTTAAAAGATATATGAGACTAGTGGTGTAACCCGTCATAAATGACGGAAACGAAATTGACAGGCAATTGTGCCCAGCATTAGAATTTCTTTTCCTCCGCCCTTTAATGGCGTCAGACCAAGTAACAAACCAATTAGAAATTGATGACGTTCATAAAAGGGCTGAGCAAAAGAAATTCTAATGCTGGGCACAATTGCCTGTGAAAATGAGTTTTTCATTTTCTCTGGTGTGCACATGCGCGTCGTTTGTTCCTTTTTTACTCTTTTCATTATAATTTCAGTCAACCCCTTCCCTTTTTTCCCCCTCCACGTTTCTCTCTCTCCCTCTCCCCTTCTACATTTTCCAACCTTTTCTCACTTCTCCAATTTAATATCATGGGGTTCTTGGGTGGAGAGTGTGCAACATATAGTTGACCTTGAGAAAAAAAGCGGTTCATTTGTTCATTTCAATTTATATAAATTCTGACGTGCTTCAAGTTTTTTTGTGACACACACAGCCACACACACACAGACCTGGCTTAATATATATATATATATAACTAGTGGGGTAACCCGTCATAAATGACGGGAGTAAAATTCACAGGCAATTGTGCGCATGCGCGCCGTTTTCTCCTTTTTTTACTCCTTTCATTTCAATTTCAGTCACCCCCTCCCACTTTTTCTCCCTCCACGTTTCTCCCCCTTCTACACTTTCCAACCTTTTCCCCCCTCTCCAATTTAATATCATGGGGTTCTTGGACGGGAAGAGTTCAACATATAGTTGACCTTGAGAAAAAAAACTGTTCATTTATTTAAATTTATATAAATTCCGACACAGCGTTAGTCCACACACACATACATACACAGACCTGGCTTAATATATATATAACTAGTGGGGTAACCCGTCATAAATGACGGGAGCAAAATTCACAGGCAATTGTGCGCATGCGCGTCGTTTTTTCCTTTTTTTACTCCTTTCATTTCAACTTCAGTCACCCCCTCCTACTTTTCTCTCTCCCCGTCTACACGTTCCAACATATAGTTGACCTTGAGAAAAAAAAAACCGGTTCATTTATTCAAATTTATATAAATTCCTACGTGCTTCAATGGTTTTTGTTACTCCACACGCACGCACACACACGCGGGATATTATATATAATAATAATAATAATAATAATAATAATAATAATAGCAAGGAAATTCTGTTAAATTTCAAAACACTTGTAAAACAATCTACCTACCTTTTAAATTAGGTAGAAAATCTTTAGTTGGCAACAAGTGTCAGTAACAAGTTGTGTTTTTTTTTTTCGTTTTAAGCTACTGCCGTTGTACGTCGGAGTCGGAGTAGTCGTTCTTACTGCGGTGGTAGCAAAAATCTATTTCAGTAAGAAGACACGGAAAGAACCGATCACGTTAGAAGATCCAAACGTGAAGTACGCTTTGAAACTGATAGAAAAAGAGGTTTGTTTATTTTGTTCCGAATATCACCGAATCTCTTTTGTACCAATGTTAATTTTTCTTAATATTTATTTTTAGGAACTCAGTCATGACACGAGACGATTTCGTTTCGCACTTCCATCTGCGGAGCACATCTTGGGTCTTCCGGTCGGTTAGTACCGTAGTACGAACATTCGAATCGTCTTGTCGGCTCCTTATGTTGCCTTAGTCTTAAAACCATACTGTGAATCTGATGAACTTCCCTCATCAGTGTAACCTAGCCCACAATTGTCAAACGTTGTTTCGTAAGGGCCATTTTACGCCGGAATTGCTGAAAACATTTTTTATTAGCAATGTTTTTAACAAATATTAAAACCTCGGCCTATAAAATGTTATCAACATTTGTTGACAACATTTGCTATTAACATTGTTAAAACTTTCTAGAAATGTTAGTAACATTTGCTATTGACATTGTTAAAACTTTCTAGAAATGTTAACATTTGCTATTGACATTGTTAAAACTTTCTGGAAATGTTAACATTTGCTATTGACATTGTTAAAACTTTCTGGAAATGTTAGTAACATTTGCTATTGACATTGTTAAAACTTTCTAGAAATGTTAGTAACATTTGCTATTGACATTGTTAAAACTTTCTAGAAATGTTAGTAACATTTGCTATTGACATTGTTAAAACTTTCTAGAAATGTTAGTAACATTTGCTATTGACATTGTTAAAACTTTCTAGAAATGTTAGTAACATTTGCTTAATTTTATTTTATTGATTTTAATTTAATTTTATTTTATTGATTTTAATTTAATTTTATTTTATTGATTTTAATTTAATTTTATTTTATTGATTTTAATTTAATTTTATTTTATTGATTTTAATTTAATTTTATTTTATTGATTTTAATTTAATTTTATTTTATTGATTTTAATTTAATTTTATTTTATTGATTTTAATTTTATTTTATTGATTTTAATTTAATTTTATTTTATTGATTTTAATTTAATTTTATTTTATTGATTTTAATTTAATTTTATTTTATTGATTTTAATTTAATTTTATTTTATTGATTTTAATTTAATTTTATTTTATTGATTTTAATTTAATTTTATTTTATTGATTTTAATTTAATTTTATTTTATTGATTTTAATTTTATTTTATTGATTTTAATTTAATTTTATTTTATTGATTTTAATTTAATTTTATTTTATTGATTTTAATTTAATTTTATTTTATTGATTTTAATTTAATTTTATTTTATTGATTTTAATTTAATTTTATTTTATTGATTTTAATTTAATTTTATTTTATTGATTTTAATTTAATTTTATTTTATTGATTTTAATTTAATTTTATTTTATTGATTTTAATTTAATTTTATTTTATTGATTTTAATTTAATTTTATTTTATTGATTTTAATTTAATTTTATTTTATTGATTTTAATTTAATTTTATTTTATTGATTTTAATTTAATTTTATTTTATTGATTTTCGGCGACTTCCTACGACCTCCACGAGTAGTCTGGACGCACCCTTAAAATTTCTTACAAATTGAGCATTCCTTATAAAATGTAATCGGTGCAGCGGTTTTTAAAGCGGAGAGTAGCAGAATGTGACGTATCATGTATGCTTTACGAACTTTATCAATAGTAAACAACACATAATAGGAGAAAATAGCAATTTAATAAAAAAAAGTTTAATTAAATCGTATCGAATCAGATAAAGTTTCTAACTTTTAATTGGAATCAAAATGGAATCAACTGATTGATTTATAAGAATGGATTCGTTAGTGACTTTCGGCCGTTTCTACAGTTTCAGTGTCCTACATGCGTGGAAAACGTTTTGTAGAATTTTCTTTTTAAGAGGCTACATCGCAAAGTTACTTTGAAAAATCTCCACAAGGGTCGCTAGCATCGTTTTTCTATTGAGCCCATAGATCCAATGTTAAAGGAAATATGTTAATTTTTAAAATACACATAGTCGCTGCGGCAATATGTTTATTTTTCATATTTAAAGTTGTCCAATTTTGATGGTTCAAAGTGCAACGTGCACTTTAAATATAGGTTTATCTAGTGATAGATCGTCAAAAAATTGGAAAGTGTGCTTCTATTTTTAAAAAAAATATATAAAAATCAAAATTGCGATTTTTAACTATTTTAAACTCCATTGAGTAAGAAAAACACAGCCATTAAAAAAAAAGTTCATAAAAGTATCTAAAAATAATTCTTAAAAAACAGGAAAAATCTATAAAGTCAACTGCAGCGAAGCCGTGCACGTTTGGTGCACGTGCTGATTCTTTTCTGTTTTTCAAAAACTATTTATTTAGGTATTTTTATGAACAATTTTGATGGTTGTGTTTTTCTTACTCAATGGAATTTAACATAAAGAGTTAAAAATTTGCGATTTTGAAATATTTAAAAAAAAAAATAGAAGCACACTTTCCAATTTTTTGACAATCGATCAGTAGATAAATTATATTTAAAGTGCATACTGCACTTTGAACCATCAGAATGGGACAATTTTAAATATGAAAAATAAACATGTTGCCGCGACTGTGTATTTTAAAAATTAACGTTTTTTCTTTACCATTGGGGGGGTCTATGGGCTCAATAGAAAAAACGATGCTAGCGCTCCTTGTGGAGGTTTTTCGAAGTAATTTTGCGATGTGTAGCCCCTTAATAAAATCTAATCTTCTAGATATCATCTCTGTCGTTAATTGCTTCTGAATAATATGGGTTGATGATTGTTATTTTTTTTTTATTTTTTCTAGGTCAGCACATTTACGTCAGTGCAAAGGTCGACGATAAGTTGGTCATACGTTCTTACACTCCGGTCTCCAGTGATGACGATAAGGGATTCATGGATCTTGTGGTCAAAGTAAATATCGCTTTAATTGCATTCATCGATGGAAGAGATAAATTTGGTTTCGTATTACAATATATTCGTCTGCTTTGCTTCTTTAAACCATAGATTTACTTCAAGAATGTCCACCCGAAATTTCCAGAGGGTGGAAAAATGTCGCAGTATTTGGATAATCTGAAAATCGGAGACACGGTCGATGTTCGAGGACCAAGCGGTCTTTTAATCTATAGCGGAAACGGTGAACTTTTTTTTTTTTTACTTGAATCACTACTTTAATTTACCGTATTTACACGTATTTAATTACGTCAGAGGCTACATTGCAAAATTACTTCGAAAAATCTCCGCAAAGAGCGCTAGCATCGTTTTTCTATTGAGCCCATAGACCTAATGTTAAGGAAAAAACGTTAATTTTTAAAATACAGAGTCGCGGCGGCAATGTGTTTATTTTTCACATTTAAAGTTGTCCAATGTTGATGGTTCAAAGTGCAATGTTCACTTTAAGAAATGTGAAAAAATTGGTTAAGTGTGCTTCTATTTTTAGTAAAATATTTCAAAATCGCGAATTTTCAACTCTTATGTTAAACTCCATTGAGTAACAAAAATACAACCATTAAAATATTCATAAAAATACCTAAAATAATTATTTAAAAAAAACAAACAGAAAATATCTATAAAGTTAACCATAGTGAAGCCAACACATTGGCGCAAGTGCTGATTTTTTTCATTAACTATTTTTAGTTATTTTTATGAACAATTTTAATGGTTGTTTTAAATGAATGAACCGCTTTTTTTCTCTCAAGGTCAACTATATGTTGCACACTCCCCATCCAAGAACCCCATGATATTAAATTGGAGAGGGGAAAAGGTTGGAAAGTGTAGAGAGGGGGGGGGGAGAGAGGGAAACGTGGAGGGGTTAATAGTAGCAAAATTAAACCAGAGTTTATCACGGGCAACTGTGCCCAGCATTAGAATTTCTTTTGCTCCGCCCTTTTATGAACGTCATCAATTTCTAATTGGGTTTGTTACTTGGTTTGATGTCATAAAAGGGCGGAGGAAAAGAAATTCTAATGCTGGGCACAATTGCCTGTGAATTTTGCTCCCGTCATTTATGACCGGTTACCCCACTAGTTTTTAAATATTTTTTTTAAAATGGAAGCATACTTTCCAATTTTTTGACGTTGTATTACTAGATAAACATAACTTTAAGGTGTACATATTGCAGTTTGAACCATCAAAGTTGGACAACTTTAAATATAAAAAATAAACATATTGCCGCCACTGTGTATTTTAAAAATTAACGTGATCTTTTACGAGTTAAATAAAATTTGTTTGGGGGGAAAAAGAGAGCCAAACATACATTAAGTCGAGTTCAGTCAGAGTTAAAAAATCAGGACTGGTTTCATCGCCTTCTATTACGAACTCTCTAAAGCCCCTATCACACTAGCAACTTTTAATGCAATAAAACGTGCAATGTGACATGCAACTTAAATGTTTATAGTGTGATATGACATGCAACTTCATAAAACTTTCCTTTCAACTAGTGTCAAACTCAGTCTCATTGAGTTGCACACGTTCAACTTTGAGAGACTTTTCAAGTAAACTTAATGACAAACAACCAATCAGGCCGTTTGCCGGAAATGACATATGTAACATTGAACGAATTTCCGGTTTCATGACTTCTGGTTTATGAACTTTCCTGTTAGTTGATCACAATATGGACACAATTAACCAAAGGGGGCAGACATTGAAGAAAATCATGTACGATTTTCACTAAGATTCACAGCAGATCGTGTGGATGGAAATTCATTTTACTTTTTTAGCTGCATTTTACTTGGATATCCAGAATAAAATTGAAATTTTAAAATTCAGTAAAAACGCGGATTAAAAGTAAAATGGCTTCCGATACGTCCGTACGAGATTCACCCGAATGTGTCGGCGCCTTGACATAAACGAAGGTTTGAAAACTTGATTGGGAACTAGGTTGCATAGTGTGATATAGAAGTTTATTACAAAGTTCTAGTTGCAAGTCACATTACGGGTTACATTGCAAGTTGAATTGCATTGGAGGTTGCTAGTGTAATACCGGTTTTAAAATATAATTTAAGACCTTAATTAAAGTATGTTGTGATTCGGAAAAGAAAATTTAACTCTGATAATCTGTTGTATTCCGATTAAACGTTCACAAGAAGAGTAAAAGCCTGACTCGGTAGCCCCTACGACTGTACATCTCTGCCTGATGTATTTTTCCGTTGGCTCGATTAGCAACAAAAAAAAAAATAACGATCTAACGGAAAAAGTTTACTAGTCGTGTATATGGATCGGGCTTTTTCGTCTCTTGTGAGCGTTTTATTGGAGAATGTCAACAAATTCTGAATGTAGGTTAATTTTCTTTTCTTAAATCATGATTTATATTTTATGACTCTTTAGGAAATATTTTTAAAAACATTTTTTCGCAAACGATAATTGTTTTAACGATGTCAGCTCGTCTATATCGCGTCATTGTTGTCCCTGGCGCTTTGGGATTTTCCCTAAAATTCGTCGTATTTTATATTTATTTCAGGCGAGTTTTCTGTTCGTCCAGACAAGAAAAATCCTTCAAGTTATCTTCATGTTAAGAATGTTGGAATGATTGCCGGCGGAACAGGTTTGTAGTTTTCGTAACTTAAGGTCGTATTTTAGGTTTTTAGTTGTCGTTTGCGCTTCTAAGATGGTGTTACCGTTCACTACGTGTCAGCCAATATCAGCTTTATAATGGTGTCGAATCATGACTACGACAGTAAAGTTGCGCAGGTAAATAGCATTTCAAGAAGCAAATCTACGGATACAAGTATGTCGCTTTTTAAAGGCATCTTTTAGGCAAAATTCCAACTGTTTTAGAAACACATGATGAATAAATTAACTGAGTGGTTACTTTTTTTTTGTTACGATTCAGTTGGAAAAAGTCGTTTTACGACGGTTTTAAAACGCCGATATCGATCGAAAACGATAATCGGAATGTTAAAATTGTCATAAAACGATTATTTCCAAACATTAATCGTCACCAAAAAGTAATCACTTGGTTAATTTGTTCATCTAGTTTAGAAAACAATATGAATTTTCGGCCAAAAAAGATGTTTGAAGAAGATGCATACTTGTATCTGTCTAGCCTCTCTTTGAAATGTTGTTTTTACTGTACAACTCTATTGTCGTGACCATGTGCGGAACATACAACACCAGCTAGGAAGATAATTTATATTAAGGTGGCTTTATAAATATTTTGTTTTTGTCCTCCCAGAGGGCGCACTTGCAGTGGCTATTATGTTCTATAGGAAAGTCTCTTCCCTCCATCCACGGTTTTGAGAAAATTTATATTTTTCAAGCGAACATTTTTCAGGAGAAACATTACGAAAAAAGCTCAAAATGTTCTAGAAACTAGAATAGTTGGTGATAATGCTAAAAGTTTTTTTCCTGATGATATCTTTCGAATTAAACTTTTTATGACAGTTTTGAAAAAAAAGGCCGAAATTTGTTTTTAATGAAATTTCAATGGAAAAAAAAAACTCAAAAATGAGTCATTTTCAAACTTGCTATAAAATGTTTAGTTTTAATGATATTGCCACAAAAAAAACTTTTAGCATCATCTTTTACCGTTCTAGTTTGGAAGACAATTTGAATATTTTCATAATGTTGTTCCTAAAACACCGTTCAGGGAAGAGACCTCCTATACATGTGTGCCCCTACATAGAGACAAGGTGGGGCGGTTGCCGCCCAACTTTCCAAAGCCATTTTAATGTACAAAAATTTTTTTTTTTTTAAATTGGAAAAAAAATGCAAAATAAAAATCTTGAGTAAGTTGACAAACTATTTTGTTTATTGTCCAAAATTGGCCCTAGGAAGTCCAAAAAGCTTGCAAAAGCACAAGGAGTCAAGAATTTTTAAAATTCGAAAAAAATGGGTCAAAAAAGCCTTTGGCGTTTTTCAAAAAAACGGCCAAAAGTCGAAAAATATTTAAATGCTCTAAAAGCTCAAAAAATGCCACAGGAGCACTCAACTGGCTCCACAAGTCCCAAAAAGCTTGGTAAAGGACAAAGATTTAAGAATTTTTAAAATTCGAAAAAAAAAACCGGGTCAAAAGCCAAGTCCTTTGTCTTTTTTCAAAAAAAAACTGCCAAAAATCGAAAAATATTTAAACTAATTAAAAGCTCCCCCCCCCATTTCTTGTCGAGGGCCTCTTATATACCCACGCAGCGGCACTGAGAATCGCCCCACCACATGAAATTATCTTGCGGGCGCCACAGCTGTAGAACATAATAGCCACTACAGTGGCGAAATCTGGCGGAACAAAAGCAAAATAAATATCCATTAGGCCACCTTAATGTTAATCCAAAAAAAATATTGGTTCCTCCTTAAATTCTTATTTTTGTATTCATATTAATCTCGGTGATCGATTCTGGTTTTTTTTTTTTGTTTAGGAATAACTCCCATGTTGCAGTTGGTCCGTGAAGTGTTCAAGAATCCAAAGGATAAGACGCGATTGTCTCTGATATTCGCAAATCAAACTGAAAGCGACATTCTTCTAAGAAAAGAACTGGAATTGATTGCAAGACAGCATCCGGATCGATTTCATTTGTGGTTCACTTTGGACAAACCGTCTGAAGGTGAGAATTTGGGTTTTTATTTTATGAAGTTACATTGCAAAATTACTTCGAAAAATCTCCACAAAGGATGCTAGCATCGTTTTTCTACCGAGCCCATAGACCCGATGTTAAAGAAAAAATGTTAATTTTTAAAATACACAGTCGCGGCAATATGTTTATTTTTCATATTTAAAGTTGTCAAATATTAAGTTTTCAAAGTGCAATGTGCACCTTAAAAATATATGCTGATCGAGTCTTGTCACTCGATCAGCATATATTTAAGGTGCACATTGACAAAAAATTGGTAAGTGCGGTTCTGTTTTTAAAAACTATTTCAAAATCGCGAATTTCTAACTTATATTAAACTCCATTGAGTACGCGCTCGTAAGGGGGAAAACATATATATATAAATATTATATATATATTAAGCCAGGTCTGTGTGTGTGTGTGTTTAACGCTGTACAAACCTTGAAGCACGTCGGAATTTATATAAATTTAAATGAACCGCTTTTTTTTCTCAAGGTCAACTATATGTTGCACTCTCCCCATGATATTAAATTGGAGAGGGGAAAAAGTTGGAAAATGTAGAAGGGAGGAGAGAGAGAAAATAGGAGGGGGTGACTGAAATTGAAATGAAAGGAGTAAAAAAGGAAAAAACGGTGCGCATGCGCACACCAGAGAAAATGAAAAACTCATTTTCTCTTTCAAATATAAAAAGGGGAGGGGATAATAGTAGCAAAATTAAACTAGAATTTATCACAGGCAATTGTGCCCAGCATTAGAATTTTTTTTGCTCCGCCCTTTTATGGACGTCATCAATTTCTAATTGGTTTGTTACTTGGTCTGACGTCATAAAAGGGCGGAGGAAAAGAAATTCTAATGCTGGGCACAATAGCCTGTGAATTTTGCTCCCGTCATTTATGAAATTATGACGGGTTACCCCACTAGTCGAAAAATAATTTTAAAAAAAAGAAAATCAGCACGTTATTTCCCATAATTTTTCATAAAAAAATTACTAATAATATCGAACAAAACTTTTTTTATTATTTTTTTTTAAGTACAGGTAGTTATAATTTTAGGAAAACAAGAGAATTTACTTATTTATCAGATAATCGTTAACGAAGTTTAGTACAAAAATTACTACTCAACAAAAATGCCCTTTCAGCATATGTTAATGTTGTTTTAATGGTAGAAAGTAAGACTGTGCCGATCGATTTAACCGAGACAATCATGCCGATTTTCACTACCGATTTTGGCTGCTTGCGTCAGCCATGAGAGAAGCGGTTCGCACAAGAAAGTATGGAAAAAAGAGTTAAATTATAATTGTCGAGTTTACAAAGCAAATGGCAAGACAACAATTTCCTTTTAAAGATGAATTAGTGATAAAGTTGGTAATAAATTGATTGACCCTCCACCGCTGCCGTTTTATCGGGGAGCAGACCTAATTGTTGAGTGCGTTAATGATCGGAAATCGGTTAACATTTGTTCGCCGATCCGATTTTTGCCGATTAGCAGTAAATCGGTTAGGCAAAATCGGCTCGGTACAACCTTAGTAGAAAGTGTTGCGTAAAGATGACCAAGGTTGTTCGTCTTTTGGCGCATTTTTTAATCATTGCAAAATCCTGTTTTAGTGATAGTGATTGAGTTTATTTTTGTTAAAATCGAAAACCGTGGTATTTTGAGAGGGTTTTGTGGCTCGATTTTTCATTGAAAAACTGGGGTTTTCGGTTTCGGGTAAACCGAAATCCCAATCTCTAATCGAGACTCTTAACAAGAAAAATGCATATATTGCATAATTTTTTAGTAATTCGCATAAAGTTGCATATTTTTAAAAAAAAATAAGTACTAAATTAGTATTTTAGCATTTAATGAATCTACAGTTTGTCGATCTTGACGAACCAGTTCAAACGCATTAGTAGATATGCGCACCACATTAGACCAATAGCACATTAGTCTAATGTGCTGTGCAAATCTACTAATGTGTTTGAATAGGGTTTGCAAAACATTGCGCAATCTGCGCATAATTTGTTGTGCAAATCTGCAAATGCATATTGGGAACCGGTTCGTCGGGAATCACGAACTGATCAGAACCGGCTTCTAGCTAAAAAAAAGCGCGAACCGATTAAATTGGTTCCGAAGCGAGTAGAAACTGTTTCGTTCTACCAGGTGCCCATCTCTACTGATATATTTCACGGAAATGTGCCATAAGCGTGTGTAAACGTTTCATTTTTTTTTTAAATTATTAATTTCAGATTGGCGGTACAGCACTGGATTTATTACGGCCGATATGATCAAGGAGCATTTACCTGCTCCATCTGATAACACCATTATCCTGATGTGTGGCCCACCTCCTATGATCAACTTCGCCTGCCAACCGAATTTGGACAAGTTAGATTACAATCCAAAGTTACGCTTTGCGTATTAAGTGGAGGAGAACCTTCGAAAAAAAAAAGGTACATTTAAATTAACACTTGCTTTTATTTGACCAATCATTATTTCAACTGGGGCCAACAGGGTTTTAACTGACCATGGATTTCATTTAACAGAACAAATTTCTGCACGTAAAAGTGAACAAACGATAGTATCTCATTTGTAATCTCCTAATCTTTGTTAATCTTTTATTTTTAAAGTTAGACATCAATATTCAATTAGGTTAAAAAAAAATGTTCAATGACTGTGATTGATTGATTTGGATTTTTTTCATACCAAATTTTGTCGGGTTATATATCAGGGGGCCGTCGGCCAATGTTGAAAAACCTTCAGGCTTTTCGAATAAAGTGTAAAACGCTACTTTAAGTGAATTGTATGAATAATTTAAAGGGAACGCAAGCCACGAACCAAAAAAGGCTTCATTTGGAAAAGATTTGTAAAACGCAAGGTAAGAACTTGGTAAGAGGTTAATCTTTCCGAGGAAAAGTCAATTGAACCGGCCTTTGAAAAAAAGGGGTTACGTGATATTTTTTCGGGAAGTCCGTTTATTGCTTAAAGGTTATGTTCGTACTAGGGCTGGCAAACATTATATATATTAAGCCAGGTCTGTGTGTGTGTGTAACGTCGGAATTTATATAAATTTAAATAAATGAACCGCTTTTTTTCTCAAGGTCAACTATATGTTGCACCCTTTTCATCCAAGAACCCCATGATATTAAATTAGAGAGGGGAAAAGGTTGGAAAGTGTAGAGGGGGGAGAGAAACGTGGAGGGAGAAAAAAGGGGGAGGGGTGACTGAAAAAAGGAACAAACGACGCGCATGCGCACACCAAAAAAAAAATGAAAATCTCATTTTCTCTTTCAAATATAAAAAGGGGAGGGGATAATAGGGTTTACACCCCGCAGGCGTAACTTTTTTTTCCGACTGCAAACGAGTAATGTTACATATATTTCCTAAAATAAATTTAAACAATAATTAATTGCATCAACTTAAATTAAATTTAATGAACGGTTTCAGTGTTTAAATTGTGTGGTTTTAATTTTAACATAATTGCAGCAAAGATGGTGTCCACTATAACCAAATAGTGAATGACATTTGTCACACGCCTTGTTTTCACTGGGGTGAAGATTTGAACTTTTTTAAAATTTCAACTGGTGAAAAATAGAAGAAACATGGCCCCGCCTATTCAATATGATAGACGGGGCCACGTGTGTTCAATTTTTCACCAGTTGAAATTTTTAAAAAGTTCAAATTTTCACCCGAGTGGAACCAAGGTTATACCTAGGGCCTGTGTGCACCTACACAGATGAAACCAAGCCTGAATGACCGTGCATCGATAGGTATTTATCCACCAATACAATTCGTTACCCTTAGAGGGTAACGAAAGGGGTGGAAATGCTGCACTTGGGGTACGAGGTACCCCCAAGGCTATGGGTAATACAGGGAAGTCGAAAAACAGGGTGTTACGAAGTATTGATGCTATATGAAGCTGTTAGTAACTACAATGATCTGGTGAATAGAACGCATGCACAGGGTGCAGTTTTCTAAAACTATTTACTAGCTTCATATTATACAAACATTGTGTGGACATTCGGAGCCCAGCCCAGTCCGTGAAACTTTATACTGTGCCCAGTATGCAACATCCATGAAGCCCACAGGTTTAGGAGGTCCAAAAGACCATAAAGTTCGTGACTCCCATAAAACCTGTTAAAGCTGCTCCAGTACCCGTGAAAGGTTTATATAAAAAAAAAAGGAATCAGCATGAAGCTTATACATTAATGCACGTCATATTTTTTTGTTATTGATTCTAAATCATTTTTAACGAGTTCTTCATACGTTTGTTGGACGATTTTTTGGTCCTATGAGAACTTATATAATGCGACCACTTAATGGACAATACTTTCTATTGCATTTTCATTTTAATGTATCTTCATTGAACGATTGTGACTATTTCTTGAAATTTTAATAACACCATATAGTAACATATGGTCTCATTGTTGTCTGCTCAAAACAACAAGATGGAGGTGTATCTAGGCTGTTTAACATAATTTTTTTTTTGTAATGTTTTTCCTGAAAAATGTTTACTTGAAAAATATAAATTTTCTCAAAACTGCTGGGTGGAGGGGGAAGAGACCCTCCTATAGAACATAATAGCCATGCAGGCACGCTATCTCTGCGCTAAAAACAAAAATATTCAGTTACAGATGTCGCAAATAAAATATTTAATAATATTAAAGCAAAAATAAAAAAGCTGATTTTTACATAAAATGGGACTGAAATGTTCAGTGGGTTCAGAGATTAAGAAACAAGTGCAAACATCCAAAAAGTAACAAATTTAAATATTTTCCTTGTTCCAATACATTTTTTGTAGATAACGGGGCTATATTGTTTTTTAAGATGATTCGCAAGATTCTGATAGACCGTTAAGAAGTTTCTGAACTTCAGCTGCCATTTCAGATGAATCTGGAGCTTCCGAAATGACCCACGAATCGTCTGTGTTCTCGACCTCCTCTCTGCAAACTGGGCACGTTTTACTACTCACGTTCCTGTTTTGTCATTTACAAACGAAAAAAAAAAAACTTGAAATTATTTCGGCCAGATTGAGATCAGATCCGAAAACATTACCATTGCTCTATACAAGGTAAACAGTAGTTATGAGCACATGGAAGAATCACTTCCGGCTTCCTTTCCATGCAGATACAACATTCATCTAAGGTCAGAGGATCTTCTCCATCTGGATCTTTACCAATTCTAGTCAAGAAGATCAAAGTTATTGTCTCATTCTCACTTTTGCGAGTCCAAATCGCTCAATTCCGACTTAAAAAAAAATCGGAATTTTTTTTTTCATTATAACATCTCGAACTTGTACAGCAAAGGAAGAGATTGCCAAAATTTATTGATAAATTAATTCTTACGAATGGAATTGGATAATCTGATTCGGATTCAGATTTAAAATCGGAAATTTTACCCGATTCAAATCGATTTTTTTTTTTAACCTAAATTGCTGTTTTCTTCTATTTTCTGTTGATTACTAGTTTAAATTGATTAAGGTTAGGGCTGACAAAGTTTTCGATATATCGATATTTAAATATTTTTCCTTTTTGAATATCGTGCGATATTTTTTTTAAAAAAAGATCGTAAAAATCGAATTACCGAAAAAAATCGTAATAAAAATTATTAAAAAATAATTAAATAGCCAATAGTGTGATTTTTTTTTTTTTTTTCGATATTTCAATTTTTTTGATTTTATTTTAGAATTTTCCGTACTTATCTAATAGTACAGAAGCCGTAAGTGGCATACAGAGTGGCGGTTCGCCTTCTGCAATGCAGTTAGCGTTGTCGTAGTCGCTTGAAGTCGATCCTTTCGCTATGACGTTCGCTTCGGACACATCTCTCGCTTTCACTTGATATAATATCATTTTGTAGACTTGAAGGAACTGTTTGAGGTTCAATAATCGATACGATTCGATCTGTTTCGTCTGAGCGTTCACCTGAAATGAAACAAAAACAAAGTTAAATATCGTCTTTACGATTCGGTTCTTGTGTTAAACTGGTTTGCGTACCCTGACGCATCCAACTTTAATAGTCGCTTTCCAAAGGAGTGTTGTGTCTGTTCCTTTCTTAACAGCAAATACGAGCCGTTTTCCATTTGAATCCGGAAACGAATGCGATCTGAAACCCACACAGAAAACATGAAGTAATCACCACTAAGAATCGACAGAAGTTCGTATTTTTTCGATTAGGAGCCGCTAGCCTCCAAGCTAAACCTTAGAACACGCATATCGGCAATCTCAAGCGTGCAACGTGGAACGATTGTCTGCTGCCTTGACCTTTTACGAGAAAAAGACGAGACGCGATTTCTAGTAGTTTCGCGACTTCTTACTACGACCTGAAGCTACTGCACGAGCAGATACTTCCAGCAACAGTCGTAAGTCGCTTTTATTCTATGGAGCCCTGTAGAGGACATAAGATACTTTTTATCTCATCCGGACGAGCTACTAAGTCGTCCAGATGAGAAACTAAGTCTGGTCTGGATGAAAGAATGAACATTGTAGGGTAACTCTAAAACCCGAAACAGAATGCATATAAAATGGGTATGTTGTTCCTCACCCATGTTAGTACAGTGTTCAACCAATTCGATATGCATTTTGTTTCAGGTTTTAGAGTTACCCCACAATATTCATCCTTTCATCCCATCCCGACTTACTATCTCGTCTAGACGACTTAGTCGTTTCTATAGCTGTTCTATACGTAAACTATGCAACTGTTACGTTTTTGTTTTAATGCTGTCTACAATGCACAGACAAGAGTTGACGAAATGTTGCGTAGTACCGAGACAAAACAACAACCTTTTGATGTTTAGCGACTTTTGGCGGGACAAGGAATTGTTTGTGAAATTGCAGACAAAAACAAAAGTCGCAGAAACGTATCAGAATTGTCTCCAATTTGTCTCGAAACAGTTGAGCTTCTGTTTTGTTTACGTTTTGTCAACTTGATGTTGATCGGGCGTGTTCAGCTATAGTCAGTAGTTACTAATATGGCATGTAATATGTGGCATGTGCACGTGTTTCACTACTGGTCATTGACGGTTACTCTCTATAGAGAGTAACGGCCAATGTCGAGAGTATATACTCCTTGCATTTAGAGGCTATAAACGGCTGCTAATCGAAATTTTCTCGAGATGGTAAACAAATCGGACAAGACAACGGAGCCCTCCCTGTAAAGGGCATGCAAGATTTTTTTTTTAAATCCTGACATGTTGCCGTTTAATCTCGACACGTCGACTTTAATCTCGACACGTCGACTTTAATCTCGACATGTCGATTTTTATTCTCTTTTATTCGGCCATGTTGTGTGCACCATACTCTAAATTATTGCTGCTTAAAGAGGGCGCTTGCTATCATTTAATGATTAAAGTATTGTGTGGGCAACATGGTATAATTAACATGGCCGAATAAAAGAGATTTAAAGTCGAAATGTCGAGATTAAAGTCGACACGTCGAGATTAAAAGTCGACACGTCGAGATTAAAAGTCGACACGTCGAGAATAACGTCGGCATGTCGAGATTCTGCTCTCTATACAAGACAAACTAAAAGCAGCGCACATTTTATTTAGTTCCTTAAGCGAACTAAGAAAGTTGTCATAAGTTAGAAACGCGAGGTCCTTAATAGTGGCAGCTTGACGCTGTACGTCCGCGGCCCACTCTGGGCCTCCTCCTGTTCCACCACCTCCACCTTCTCCTCCTCCTCTCACGAAAGGGTGTGCCTCTCCACTTGACGTTTGGCCCATTGTCAATCAAATTACCTGTTTTTAAAAGTAAAATACGGGGCAATAATTAGTGTAATGATTGATTCAACGTATCGAAACATGACCTTGAATACCAAAAAAAAAAGGCCTTCTGATACAGGGCCTACCTACACGTAAATTACAGATCAAAGATGGTCCTTATTTGAGGGTCCTTTCACGTGGATAATGGAATGCATCCTTCTTTATCACCTTACACGTTTTAATGTAGAAATTAATACATTCACCTTTATGTAATGTGTTTTTCTATAAGTATTCTAATTCAACAAAACAGAATTTCAACTTTGAACTCATCTGTGTAGTCAGCAAGGTATAAATATATAGAGGTAGCTCAACTGATCAACTAAAGGGCTCTCTGTGTGTCTATTGGAGCATTCAGTGGTAAAGTTTAGTGTAACGAATAGATGGCGCCACGTTTACTTAGACCTAAATTCTTGACTCTTGACGGCTAGGGCTGGTGATTTTTTTTTTTTTGGGGGGGGGGGGAACATCGAAATCTGTCCGATATTTTAGAATATCGATTTTTAACAATATATTCAACAATGAAAATATAAAAAATGGAAATATCGAAAAATCGAAATGTCGAAAATTACAGAATTTTATTTTCTGTAATTTTCGATACTTCGATTTTTTTTGTTTTTTTTGGATATTTTCTATATATACAATTTATACAAATCTTAAAATTTAAAAAAATCGCACGATATTTAAAAAAAATATCGAAATATCGATTTATCGAAAATTAAGCCAGCCCCACGGGCTCTATAAATGAAGCACTGCCAACGCCTCAGTAGTGCCAAGCAGCCAAGGTACTTTGACTGTACCAGTGTCTGTCGACCTCGTTCCCCCTTCCCCCTTCCCCGACTGTTCTTAGAATTATTATCAATTATATGCGGTAATGCAATGGGAAGATCTCCGATTGCAGTGTTGGGGGTCCCGGGTTCAAATCCTGGCAAGGGCGTGGATGTTTGTATTGTCCTGGTTTGACTTGTATTACCTATTGACTTGGCTTTGAAATTTGACTTGGATTTGTAAAAACTGACTTGTGGTTGGAACATGGCATTTGTATTGATTTGTACTGTATTGCGTTTGTATGAAAAATGGTCTTTGTATTGTATTGAACCTGTCTTGTAATGTCCCTGATATAACCTCGATGTTGGTGAGGACGTTAAGCATCGAATAATAAAAATAATGAAGCCCCTCCCTATAAAAGAGATTCGAATTTCTAAGTTCTCTTTATAAAAAAAAAGGGAAAGTGGATATAATAGGAATGAAGAGCAGTAAAATTGATGGATCCCTCATCCACGACTTGTCTCTAAGATGGAGTTGAGCTACCTCTATATTAGAACCACGATTACTTGCTTTAGCTCTACAATTGGTCAGTTTTCATAGTACATTCATATTAGTCATGTGAGGATCTCACCAACGTCTACTTAGCACCAAGGAAGGAAGTTAGAATAAATCTCCCCGCTTATGAAATTCACTAAAAAAAGTACAGGATGGTCATTAAGACTCATTATAATGTGTTGATTATTTTTAGTCAGTTGACAAGTTTGTTGTAATTTTAATCCGTCAATATTTCAATTTTTACGAAATAAGACCTAAGAATACAATGGCAGAGATAAGGGAGCAAAGAAGAAACTGGTCAGAAAATGTCGCTTTTGTCAGCTCGCATAGATCAAGTATATATCATTGTTCGTCACAATATCGCATAATCACTGCAACACCAGGTCTATGTGATTGAGCAATCCTCTTTTTCGTATTCTTTCGGATTCTGTTATTTTTTGGTACCGTTCGAAAGGCAGAGTCCTCTGGTGGCTGACAATTTCATTTGCAATGTGACCGATTGTGACGTTTGAGAGAGAGAGAGAACCTTGACGCGAACGAAGTTCAACGTAGGGAATGATAAAGTGATTTTTTTTTGTCTTTTTGGAAATGGAGTCGTTTCTCTGAAGAGGTTGATCTTTGGATTTATTTTTGTGGTTCAGTTAACTTGAAAATTTGATCGTTTCTTTCATTATGTGTGTGAGTATTCCCGATTTTATTTTAATCGTTATTTAACGACTTTAAAAGTGTTCTTTGTTTTCGTTTTCTATTGTTGGTGATTGCGGGTTTTTTTTGTCGTCGAAGAAACAACTTTTGTCATTTTGTTATTTTTTTTTCTGAGAGACTTGAGATAATCAAGCTGAAAATCGTTTAACACGAAAACGGTTAACACGAAAAATACGATAACACGAAGTATATTTGTGGTCTTGTTTCTTAGATGAGCATGTTAATTCTTATAACGCGAAACAAAATGAATTCCCTTCCATTTCGTGTTAAACGGTTAACACTTCCGAATGGAAAACTTTTAACACGAAAACGGTTAACACGAAGAGTATATTTATGGTCTTGTTCCTTAGATGAGCATGTTCATTCTTTTAACGCGAAACAAAATTAATTCCCGTCCGTTTAGTGTTAAACGGTTAACACTTCTGAATGGAAATCCTTTAACACGAAAACGGTTAACACGAAAAAATAGACAGCGCATGATGAGCATGTTTAATGCTTTTAACTCGAAATTCGTTTAACACGAAAAAAAATTAGTTCCTTTTTATTTCATGTTAAATGGTGAACACTTCTGAGAAAATTGTTAAATCGGATAACACGAAATATATTTGTGGTCCGGTTGAGCATATGCGTTTTTTTAAACTCAGAATTCGTTTAATACGAAAAAAATTAGTTCCGTTTCGTGTTAAACGGTTACCACTTTACAATGAAAATCGTTTTAAGATGATGCGTAAAAGCATGAAAATTCTTTTAACGCGAAATTCGTTTAACACAAATATTATAGCTCCTTCTATTTCGTGTTTTAAACGGTTAACATTTTACGTTGAAAATTGTCGAAGGTGAATCGGATAACACGAAATATAGTTGTCGGATCGTCTTTTGGAATAGCTTAAAAATTCTTTTAACACAAAATTCGTTTATCACGAAAAAATATTTAGTTCCCATCCATATCGTGTTAAACGGTTGCCACTTTACAGTGAAAATTGTTTAAGATGAATCGGATAACACGAAATTTGTTTGTCAGTTCGTTCTCTTATATAGTAGCGTAAGAATTCGTTTAACGCGAAATCCGTTTAACTAGAAAAATATTCTCCAGTCCCTTCTGTTTCTTATTCTACAGTGAAAACCGTTTAACGGCGAAAACGGCCTCTCCTTAGAATAGGTTTCTTTTTAACACGGAAAAAATATTTCTATTCTCTTCTATTTCGTGTTAAACGGTTTCCAGTGTACAGTATATTAAGATTTTTATTTCCCCCCCCCCCCCCCCCCCCCAAATTGTCATAAATGATGAATTTTGTTGTTGAATTTACACTTTGACCTCTTCGAAAAAAGAGCTCCAAATTCGCATTCTCGGTTATTAGCCTTTTACAAAAGGAGGAAGAGAATATTATCAAGAGCTCTAGCTATAATGTGTGAAAATCTACTAGCATTTTGACCCCTAGAAAATTGTATGGTATTTTTAAACATTAGGCCGTTTAGGCGCTCAGTTCAGCTGCATGTGTGCGCTCAGCCAAATGTCATTACATTCTTTCGTAGAGCTTTATAGATCAGGGAGCCTTATCATGAGCGCTCAATCAAAAAAGACTTCACATTCTTGTATATCAACTTTAGCAGTTGATATACAAAAATGTGACGTCATTTTGTTCAAAGGCGACGACATTAAGGGAGTGAATCTCGACCGGCCGTTAGCGATAGCGGTGCTCAATTTGAACTTGTCATTAGAAACGCAGGACGTCATTTTTTGCATCAAATAAAGCCCCGTTCTTCAGAATATATATTATTCTAATACTGCGTTTGTATTGGCAAAGTCAAATTGAGTGTCGTTATCGCCAACGAAACGCCGAATCTCACGTAGGGTATTGCAAGCCATTTTACTTTTTATCCGCGTTTTACTGAATTTTCAAAGTTCTATTCTACTCTGGATATCCTGTAAAACGCGAATAAAAACTAAAATGACTTACCGTAATACACGATCTGCTGTCAATTCTCGGTGAATCTTAGTGAATCTCGTACATGATTTTCTTCAATGTCGGCCCCCTTTACTAAATGAGAATTGTGTTCGTTTGTAGCACATTGCAGTTTAAAGCTAACGAATTTTCTAGCGTTTAGACGATTCTGTAATCTCTTTAATTCGATTTTTTTTTATTATTAACAATGTAAATATTTTTTGTTTGTTTTAGTTTAAGTGGTTGTTATGTTAATAAATGTTTATAAATACCACACTGAATAATGGCGCACATTGGTCATTTATCGTTATTGGTTTATTTAAAGACTTGCCATTTACGTGATTTTTAAGGAAGGTTAAAAAAATTAAAGAGGGCAATGTGGTGCCTGTTGGGATTGCAGACAAAAAGTGATTGTTTAAGGTGTAATTCTTCCGGCGCGTCTGCGGCCTGCACCCGTACTGCTTTTAATAGTTCTTTCGGTGAGCAGTTCCTCTGGTGCGTCTGCGTCTGGCAACCAGAGTGTGCGGCCAACGTCTCTACTGTGACAGGCAGTTAGAAATAGGTGAAAACTTCAGTTGCCCCCCCCCCCCCCCTTGTTGCAACGACTGGCAAATTCTAATTGGCTGGTTATGTAGTTTGACGTTGAATAGGGTGGAGCATGTGACGTCAGACTTCATAACCAGCCAATTAGAAGTTGCCAGTCGTCATAACAAGGGCGGAGCCAACTGAAGTTTTCACCTATTTCTAACAACCTGTCTCTACTGTGCAGCCGGCATCTATACTGCTGGAGAGCAGCACAGACGCAGTAGAAAAAGGGTCTTTTTGCCGAGTTTTTTTGTGCTTGTTGTTGTAGTTTTATTGGTGTGTCTACGTAGTCGGAAGACCCAGCTTCCTATAGAGAATTTGTCATTACCCAGTTTCAAGATGGCGGCGCCCAAAGAAAGTCAGTGGTGCCGCCACACATGCACATAAGAAACTCTGTCAAAGAAAAATGATCGAGTTTTTCTTCTGTATAACTTTTTATTCTGTGTGTACTGTGATTGTTAGCCTCCACCTGCACTCCTTGGGGTTGTCACAGTTAGATTCACTTAAAAAACTACCCCGTCTGGATACAGCTGTGAGGAGGGGAGGGGCGCCCGCACCGAGTACGAAAAACAAACCTTCATGCCTAGGCACCTGGCCTTTCTGCTCTCAAAATTATGGCAAGCCTGGGACACACAGGCAATTAGAAAACGGGATGAACTGAAGTTGTCTCCGCCCTTTTTATGACGAAACTTGCTTCTAATTGGTTGGTTATGTAGTCTGACGTCACATGCTCCGCCCTTTTCAACGTCGAACCACGCAACAAACCAATTAGAAGTTGCCGGTCGTCATAAAAAGGGCGGAGCCACCTTCTGTTCATCCCGTTTTCTAAATGCCTGTGTGACACACATGGCAGATTGGTATATATTATAAATTGAAATTGTGCCTTTTTATGAGCAAGGAATGATCTGTTTTGAGTCATAACATAAGAAACCATATGTTATTGCTACGGCTCGGATTTTTATGCATTATCAAACAAATGTTTCTCAATCTGTGGCCCAAGAGCCAATTGTGAAGTAACAATCCCCTGTTTAGATCAAACAATTATGGTTGTTTTTCAATCAACAACGGAACTCTGGTAGACAACTGATAGTATAACCAAACAATTAGCCTCTAACCAGCCTTTCTGATTAGAAAAAATTGGCACTTCGGCCATAAACATTTGCTTAAAAATCCGAGCTCTAGTAATAATTTTTTTTTTTTCAGTCAAAAGCACTGGTTAAAGGCTATAGAACTCTTTAGTTGACAATATAGTAACCAGACATCTAGCCTCGAACTAGTCTTTTTGATTAGAAAAGAAAGCATAATAGGTGTTCTAATGATTGATGATGATGAACTTCACAATTGGCACTTGGGCCACAAGTTGAGAAACGTTTTCTTGATATTGCATAAAAATCCGAGCCCTATTTATTCTAAACATGTGTGAAATTATTTGTAAAGTATAATGGTAAACAGAATAATCCATCATCATTGGGATAGAGTTTACTGAAAGGAAGTTGGGTTTCAGTAGGAACTTAGGACTTAGGGAGGATGAGAAGGGGTGGGGGTGTGTCTTAAGTTTGGTGCTTGACTTATGTTTCAAAGTCTACAAAGTCGGAAATGGTCTTGGAACTCTTTCCTGTTGCCAGGAAACAAATGGGGTTTTTTACTGTTTTACAAATGAGATTTTGTTTCCTTTTTTGTAACGTGTAAACAAGTTCATGAATGTGTGTGTTAACGATTTACAATATTTGAATGTGGTGGGTTCCCCTTGTGTTTCCGGTATATTTTTAAGCAGCTGCTTAGGGGGGGGGACAGACAATTAGAAATCGGGACGAGCAGAAGTTGGCTCCGCCCTTTTTATGACGACCGGCAACTTCTAATTGGTTAGTTGTGTGGTTCGACGCTGAAAAGGGCGGAGCATGTGACGTCAGACTATGTAACCAACCAATTAGAAGTTACGTTCGTCATAAAAAGGAAGGAGCCAACTTCTGTTCGTCCCGATTTCTAATTGCCTGTGTTGAGGGGGAGGGGGGTTATAACTACTTCAATTAGTGATATCTCTAACGATATCTCTGACCGCAAAAAAAAAAATATAATTCTGGCTTCCTATTGGTTGAAACAGTTGGGAAGCAAATTTTCAGCCAATGAGGAAAGGTTTTTTTTTTTGGTGCAAACAGGAACCACGAATTAGTGATATCCTCAATTGAATTTATGATATGAAAAATTGAATTCGGGATGTCACTTTTCAAGTTCACGAGGACCACTGGTCTAGAGTGTGATTCAGAATTGCACCCAGACATAATTTTCTCATATGAGAGAGTGTTCAAGATCTTTAAGAGGTTACATCGCAAAATTACTTTGAAAAATCTCCACAAGAGAGCGTGAGTATCGTTTTTTTCTATTGAGCCCAAAAACGTTAATTTTTAAAGAAAAACACAGTCGCAGCAATTTGTTTATTTTTCATATTTAAACTTGTCCAATTTTGATGGTTCAAAGTGCAATGTGCACCTTAAATATATGCTGATCGAGGGATAGAATGACAAAAAATTGGTAAGTGCGGTTCTGTTTTTAAAAACTGTTTAAAAATCGCGAATTTCTAACTCTTATGTTAAACTCCATTGAGTACGCGCTCATAAGCAAAAAAAAAACATCCATTAAAATGTTGGTAAAAATATTTATTAAAAAAAAAAACAGAAAAGATTCAGCATGTGTTCCAATGTGTTGGCTTCACTGTGGTTTACTTGTGGCTGTTAAAATTATTTTTACGCATTTTTTTTTACCAACATTTTAATGGATGATTTTTTTCTTACGAACACGTGTTCCATGGAGTTAGAATTTCGCGATTTTGAAATAGATTTTAAAAATGGAACCGCACTAACCAATTTTTTGTTGTTCAATCACCAGATAAACATGTATTTAAGGTGCACATTTCACTTTAAACCCATCAAAATCGGAAAACTTTAAAAAAAAAAAATAAACATATTGCCGCCGCGACTTCTTTAACATTGGGTCTATGGGCTCAATAGAAAAACGACGCTAGCGTTCTTTGCGGAGATTTTTCGAAGTAATTTTGAGCGATGCAGCATCTTAATTGTACGAGAATTCTCTAAACTTCGCGAAACCACTCATTTGAAAGAAACACTCACAAATCATGTGTGATACCAGTTTTTGTTTATAAAAATACTTGTTGTTTGGAAGTGTATTTGACCTTGTTATCAGTTTTTCTTTTGTTTTGTTGTTTTTTTATATTCGAGAGGCAAATTAAGGGATCTTTCAGAATTAACAAGTTGATTTTTATTCCGCTCATTCTGTTTGTTTACAGGCAAGTGTGCCCAGCACTAGAATTTCGTTTGCCCCGCCCTTTTATGACATTAGACCAAGTAACAAACCAATTAGAAATTGATGGCGCTCATAAAAGGGAAAAGGAAAATTTTTAGTGCTGGTCACACTTGCCTATGTTTGTTTAAACTCAGGGAAGAAGGGGAGACAACATTTACTACTTCCACTCATGTTCTTGAGTGAAGCCAAGTTTTTTTTGGGGGGGGAGGGGAGGGGTGGTAATGCTGGGGTGTGTGCCTTATCCGCCATCTTTTTGAAACCCAGAAGACAGTTGATATGTTGTGTTTCATGATATAACTACGGAGCCCTGTAAAGGACATGCAAGATTTTTTTTAAAAAATATGGTCATGGTGACTTTAATCTCGAAATTTCGACTTTCCAGACTCGACATGACTTTTAATCTTTTATTCAGCCATGTTGTGTGCACCATACTCTTAATCATTAAATTATTGCTGCTTGCAATAATTTAATTATTAGAGTATGGTGCGTGCAACATGGCATAATGAACATGGCTGAATAAAAGAGATTAAAAGTCGAAGTGTCGAGATTGAAAGTCGAAGTGTCGAGGATTGAAAGTTGGGTCATCATTATCAGGGTAGAAAAAAATTCTGAATTTTATTTAGAGATTGTTACCTCTAGAAATTTCGGCTTAAAATTATGAAAATGAATTCCAAATGAATTGTTATTTGGCAGAAACTTGCAATTTCAGATAGATGCGCCACCAAACAACATGAATCGGAACTAAAGCAATAAAAAGTATACTCCTCTACTCGAAAAATATCGATATATCGATATTTAAGCCTTTTGCCTGTGTTGTCACCTCACATTACTTTTAATTCATTATTCAAATACATGTATTTTCTATTCATTTAAAAGTACTATGGATTTAATATTGGAATTATCCCACCTGCCACGTGGATCTCGAGTTGACGTGAAAGTTGTATTCGAGTTTAATCTGAATAGGGAATGCATGCATTTGATTAAGGAATTAAGGAAATGTGAGGTGACAACATTTGCCACTAAATTGAGGTTTTTTTTTAGAAATTTAAAATGGCGTTGTTTTTGGTGACTAATAAAAGTCACTTAAGTTTTTATTGTAGTTTTAATGTCCTGTTTTTAATTTTAAAAATTATTTTAGCAATCGTTAGGTAAGTCTTGATAATATTTCAACAAGAAAATCCTGGGGGTAATGGTACAGTATCTTTAAACCACGACTTAAGCCCCTATTACACTAGAAACTTTTGATGCAATTCAACTTGCAATGCAACCTGTGATGTGACTTGCATGTGCATGTGTTTCTAAAACAGTTGGAATTTTGCCTAAAAGATGCCTTTAAAAAGCGACATACTTGTATCCGTAGATTTGCTTCTTGAAATGCTATTTACCTGCGCAACTTTACTGTCGTAGTCATGATTCGACACCATTATAAAGCTGATATTGGCTGACACGTAGTGAACGGTAACACCATCTTAGAAGCGCAAACGACAACTAAAAACCTAAAATACGACCTTAAGTTACGAAAACTACAAACCTGTTCCGCCGGCAATCATTCCAACATTCTTAACATGAAGATAACTTGAAGGATTTTTCTTGTCTGGACGAACAGAAAACTCGCCTGAAATAAATATAAAATACGACGAATTTTAGGGAAAATCCCAAAGCGCCAGGGACAACAATGGCGCGATATAGACGAGCTGACATCGTTAAAACAATTATCGTTTGCGAAAAAATGTTTTTAAAAATATTTCCTAAAGACTCATAAAATATAAATCATGATTTAAGAAAAGAAAATTAACCTACATACAGAATTTGTTGACATTCTCCAATAAAACGCTCACAAGAGACGAAAAAGCCCGATCCATATACACGACTAGTAAACTTTTTCCGTTAGATCGTTATTTTTTTTTTTTGTTGCTAATCGAGCCAACGGAAAAATACATCAGGCAGAGATGTACAGTCGTAGGGGCTACCGAGTCAGGCTTTTACTCTTCTTGTGAACGTTTAATCGGAATACAACAGATTATCAGAGTTAAATTTTCTTTTCCGAATCACAACATACTTTAATTAAGGTCTTAAATTATATTTTAAAGCCGGTATTACACTAGCAACCTCCAATGCAATTCAACTTGCAATGTAACCCGTAATGTGACTTGCAACTAGAACTTTGTAATAAACTTCTATATCACACTATGCAACCTAGTTCCCAATCAAGTTTTCAAAACTTCGTTTATGTCAAGGGGCCGACACATTCGGGTGAATCTCGTACGGACGTATTGGAAGCCATTTTACTTTTAATCCGCGTTTTTACTGAATTTTAGAATTTCAATTCTATTCTGGATATCCAAGTAAAATTCAGCTAAAAAGTAAAATGATTTCCCATCCACACGATCTGCTGTGAATCTTATAGAGGAAATCGTACATGATTTTCTTCAATGTCTGCCCCGTTGGTTAATTTTGTCCATATATTGTGATCAACTAACAGGAAAGTTTATAAACCGGAAGTCATGAAACGGGGAATTCGTTCAATGTTACATATGTCATTTCCGGCAAACGGCCTGATTGGTTGTTTGTCAGAAAGTTTACTTGAAAAAGTCTCTCGAAAGTTGAACATGTGCAACTCAATGAGGCTGAGTTTGACACTAGTTAAAAGGAAAGTTTTATCAAGTTGCATGTCATATCACACTATAAACATTGAAGTTGCATGTCACATTGCAAGTTTTCTTGCATCCAAAGTTGCTAGTGTAAAAGCGGCTTTAGAAATAAAGCAGTACTTTTATTATTAAACACATTTATAATTAAAATATATATACAATACAATGTTGAAGCAAACATTTTAGAAACGTGCTATTTTAATTGTTTTAAAAACTATACAAAGTTGAAATCGACGTCAAAATGACGTCACAAGTTTCTCTTACTGTTGACGTTAAAATAATCACCATAGAAACGTTATTTCTTTGTGGAATTTATTCAGAATTGAAAATTTATATGCCTAAATAATGTCCAACCAAAATCATTGTTGTCACGCTAACGTGAATTTAACTTTTGACGTCAGAATATCCAATTTAGAATAATTTATTATTGTGTGGTTTCATTTTTTTTGTGTGTGCGCGGGGGGGGGGGGGGGGTGGAGGTTTGTTTTTCTGATTTCCATAATTTACTGTTACAGGAAATGAAAATATATATCTAAAAAGGACGCACAATTCTAATAGGAACGGCGGCGGTTCCACTTGAATTTTTGTCCTTGTAACATAGAAAATGTCCTGAACACTGAACAACCCACTAAATGGGGAGGGAGGTGAGGTGAGGGGGGGATGCTGTGGTTTTTGGCACAATTTCTACCCTACATTGAATTTGCATTTGACCACGATTAGCCTCAGAGCACTCAAACAGTGTGGATAAAATGATTTCATTGAAAGACTAACAAAGTATGGAGTGCGGCAGAGGACTTTTGCAATTTTTTTTTTAAATCTTCACATGTCGACTTTAGTCTACAACATGTCGACTTTACAGGCAATTAGAAATCGGGACAAACAGAAGTTGGCTCCGCCATTTTTAACGACCGGCAACTTCTAATTGGTTTGTTGTGTGGTTCGATGTTGAAAAGGGCGGAGCATGTGACGTCATAACCAACCAATTAGAAGTTGCGTTCGTCATAAAAAGTGCGGAGCCAACTTTTGTTTGTCCCGATTTCTAATTGCCTGTGTCGACTTTAATCTCGACATGTCGCCGGTTTTTTTTTATAAAACTCGACATATCGACTTTATTTTCGACATGTCGACTTTTAATCTCTATTATTCGGCCATGTTGCGTGCAGCATACTCTAATAATTAGTGTTGTAAAAAAACGTGTTTTTTTCTTCTTGATGTTTTAAAAAAAAAACTCGTTTTTTTTTTTTTTAATTTTTCTTATTTCAATTTCCTAACTCTACTAAGTGTTGAAAATGAACGTGTTTTTACTATTGTTTTTAGTTTTTTATTTAAAAAAAATGTTTTTTCAGATTTCCTATCATATATAGTGAAGGTAATTAAAATGAATTAATTCAAGAATCAGACATAATCTATATTCTTAATTCATTAATTTGCATTTCACTGCTTAATGTAAATTTTGTATTTTTCACTATCGTAAATCTGAAACAATCAGTAATCACTAATCAGCATTCCCCACCACCATACCTAAAGAAAGGCTTTTTTTTTGCATTTCCTCCCCCATCCCCAGCTTTTTTTCTTTCTAAATAAAACACGGTTTTTTTTTTTTAAATCGAGCACTTTTTAATTTAGGCCTACATTTCTGACTGAATCATTCAGTAATCTCGGGGACAAGTTCTTAAAACTGATCAATTTTCTTCCTTTTTTCGTTTTTCTTTTCCCGCCGTTTCTTTTTGAACACGTTTTTTAAATTTTTTTACCGTTTTTTTCTGACGTCACTTGCTCCGCCCTTTTCAACGTCGAACCACACAATAAACCAATTAGAAGCTGTCGGTCGTCATAAAAAGGGCGGAGCCAACTTGTGTTCGTCCCGATTTCTAAATGCGTGTTATGTCCAAGTGGAAGAATGTTTAGTCGTTTCCAAATTCTAACCACCAGGGTGTCATTACTAAAGAAAAATAACTGTCGTATGACAGTAACAGTCATAAAAGCAAGTTACAACCAACATATTATTAGGACAGTAAATTGTCATATCTAGCTCATAATCTTGTAACAGTCACAAAAGCAAGTTATGAAATATTATTAGGACAGTAGATTGTCATATCTAGCTCATAACTTTGTAACGGTCACAACATATTATTTTGACAGTAAATTGTCATATCTAGCTCATAACCTTGTGACAAGCACAAAATATTATGAGAGTAAATTGTCACGTATAGCTCATAACTTTGTAAGAGTCACAAAAGAAAGTAAAAAAAATATCATTAGGACAGTAGATTGTCACATCTAGCTTATAACCTTCTAACAGTCACAAAAGCAAGTAACAAAATATGACAGGAAATTGTCATATCTGGCTCAATGTTGTAACAGTCACAAAAGCTAGTTACGAAATATTATGACAGTAAGTTATATGAGTTAGCGAAGCAACCCTCACAAGCAAAACGAAAACGTTTGCGCGATTACGGCTATTTGTGTGGTCATTTTTGACTAAACGATGTCATGTGTAGGAGGGAGAGATATTTTTTGTCCCTTCCCCCAGATGGCGCCACTGTAGCTGCCACATACGTTTTTTATTTGTAAAATTTGGACGCAAAAAACGTCAAGCGAACGTTTTTTAGAAAAAAATTTACGAAAAAATACAAAATGTTTTCAAAACTGTAGAATGGCAAAAAAGATTATGGTAAAAGTTTATTCATTACAATATCTTAAAAAAATAAACAATTTATTAGTTTGAAAATGGCCCGGTTTTTTTTTTTGCGATTTTCCATTGACATGTCATGAAAAACTATTTTCTACGGAGACCTGTAAAGGACATGCGAGATTTTTTTTTAAATTTTGACATTTCCACTTTTTCCAGAATCTTGACATTTCGACTTTAATATCTACATTTCGACTTTAATATCTACATTTCGACTTTAATATCTACATTTCGACTTTAATCTCTACATTTCGACGTTAATCTCGACATTTCGACGTTAATCTCGACATTTCGACGTTAATCTCGACATTTCGACGTTAATCTCGACATTTCGACGTTAATCTCGACATTTCGACGTTAATCTCGACATTTCGACGTTAATCTCGACATTTCGACGTTAATCTCGACATTTCGACGTTAATCTCGACATTTCGACGTTAATCTCGACATTTCGACGTTAATCTCGACATTTCGACTTTTAATCTCTTTTATTCGACCATGTTAATTATGCCATGTTGTGCGCACCATACTCTAATAATGAAATTATTGTAAGCGCCCTCTTGTAGCAGCAATAATTTAATTATTAGATTATGGTGCGCACAACATGGCTCAATTAACATGACCGAATAAAATAGATTATAAATGTCGAGATTTTCGAAAAAGTCAAAATTTCGAGATTTAAAAAAAAATCTCGCCTGTCCTTTACAGGTTTATTTTGAAAGAATCATCATGAAAAAAAGCTTTTAGCATTATCACAAACTATTCCTGTTTTTAATACATTTTGAATTTTTTTTTGTGTAATGTTTCTCCTGACAAACGTTCACTTGAAAAATATAATTGTTCTCAAAACTTGCAAATGTAGAAAAAAAGAGACCCTCCTATAGAACATAATAGCTATGCAGCAGGCGCGCCATCTGGGAAGACAAAAACAAAATAATTCAGCTTGTGGTCTGAATGAGCTTCTCTGACAAATACGTGGTCATGAATAATTCGGTTTGCATTTTATGACGTTGTTTCATCATTGCTGAGCAGAGCACGAATTACCCAGAAGTCAATAACCTCTCTAAAGACACAAACCTTTTAGTAGTCGTGTATTAGACACACGTACATTGAAATGGATGTGTGTTGGCTGCTGGCCATTCATTTTAGCCGACTAGGCTTCAATGTTCTGGCGTCACCTCTTGTTTTTTTTTCTTCCTCTTTTTAATTTTACTCATTCTCTTTCTCCCCCCCCCCTCCCCAAGGCTAATCAAAGAATTATATATATATATATATATATATATATATATATATATATATATATATATATATATATATATATATATATATATATATATATATATATATATATATATATATTTCTTTTCTGTGTTTCCTATTGTCTGTGATCTAACGCTGTACAAAACCACGTCGGAATTTATATAAATTTAAATAAATGAACCGCTTTTTTTCTCAAGAGAAGCCCATGATATTAAATTGGAGAGGGGAAAAGGTTGGAAAGTGTAGAGGGGGAGAGAGAAACGTGGAGGGGGGAAAGTGGGATGGGGTGACTGAAATTGAAATGAAAGGAGTAAAAAAGGAACAAAAGAGGCGCATGCGCACACCAGAGAAAATGAAAAGCTCATTTTCTTTCAAATATAAAAAGGGGAGGGGATAATATTAGCAAAATTAAACTACAGTTTATCACAGGCAATTGTGCCCAGCATTAGAATTTCTTTTACTCAGCCCTTTTATTAACGTCATCAATTTCTAATTGGTTTGTTACTTGATCTGACGTCATAAAAGGGCGGAAGAAAAGAAATTCTAATGCATGGCACAATTGCCTGTGAATTTTACTCCCGTCATTTATGACGGGTTACCCCACTAGTGTTTTATATAATATTCATGTGATTTTTGTACGGAGCCCTGTAAAGGACATGCGAGATTTTTTTTTTATTTAAATCTCGATAATTTGTCTTTCTTTTTTTAAAAAAATTCATGCAAATTGGGCGAGTAGGCAGCAGCGATTTTTCCATAGAAGTTCTATGTTAAAGTGTCGTCTGCGAACTTCTTAGGGGCCGTCTTTTCGCCTACTGCCACTATGTGGCTCATTTCACAACTTTTTAGGATAGAATTGGGGAAGTACAAAGAATAAAAAAAATGCCACAATGACTGAATGACACAGTATAAAATTGTAGGCCTAAATGAATTTAAATCATGACTAGTAGAACATTGACTAACTTAAAACAAATTTAATAAAATGAATAAACTAGAAATAATAAAATATCAGCTCAAATCTTGAAACTGTGTGAGGTCGGAGGCCTGGAATCGATTAAATTTATACAATTAATCGAAAGTCTCGAAATCGATTAAATTTATACGATTAATCGAAAGTCTCTAATCGATTAAATTTATACGATTAATCGAAAGTCTCCAATCGATTAAATTTATACGATTAATCGAAAGTCTCCAATCGATTAAATTTATACGATTAATCGAAAGTCTCCAATCGATTAAATTTATACGATTAATCGAAAGTCTCCAATCGATTAAATTTATACGATTAATCGAAAGTCTCCAATCGATTAAATTTATACGATTAATCGAAAGTCTCCAATCGATTAAATTTATACGATTAATCGAAAGTCTCCAATCGATTAAATTTATACGATTAATCGAAAGTCTCCAATCGATTAAATTTATACGATTAAATTTAATAATAATAATAATATTTTATTAGGGTTTTACAGGTTGTACATTACAGCAACACTTACGTCTAACCCTGGTCAATATAAGACAAAATAAAATAACAAACACAAATACATAGGAATATACAAAGAGGTGAAAACAATCATTTCATCATCGATACATTTTTTTAATTTCCTCTTGCAGCCCGTCCATGCAACCAACAAGCTAGATCCAATGTCTTAACATTAGCATAAAAGCTAGCTGATGATGAAGAGTCCACTACATATTGTGGGAGTGAATTCCAAATAGGGATGACCCTATTAAAAAAACAGTGTTGTTTACAATTAATGCGAGCTACAGGTGACATAATACGCTTTGAGTGGGACCTAGTGATTGTTGGAGAAAATATTAGGAAAGACTCCCACTCCAAGGGAAAAAAGACATCCTTAGCCAATATTTTGTATAACAATACTAAGTCAGTATGGAGGCGTCTGAGTTCAAGAGTAATTATTCCAAGGGAATGCAATCGTTGTATATACGACATATTAGACAAGCCCTTCAATCGTTTAGTAAATCTACGCTGAACTGCCTCTATTGCATCAATATCTCGTATCAGATATGGGGACCACACTGAAGAGGCATGTACGGTTAATCGAAAGTCTCCAATCGATTAAATTTATACGATTAAATTTATACGGTTAATCGAAAGTCTCCAATCGATTAAATTTATACGGTTAATCGAAAGCCTCCAATCGATTAAATTTATACGATTAAATTTATACGATTAATCGAAAGTCTCCAATCGATTAAATTTATGCGATTAATCGGAAGTCTTGCAGCGATGAAATTATGCGATTAATCGGAAGTCTTGCAGCGATGAAATTATGCGATTAATCGGAAGTCTTGCAGCGATGAAATTATGCGATTAATCGGAAGTCTTGCAGCGATGAAATTATGCGATTAATCGGAAGTCTTTAATCGATTAAATTTATGCGATTAATGGGAAGCCGCGAATTGATTAAATTTATTAAATTAATCAGAAGCCTTTAATGGAATAAATTTATACAATTAATCGGAAAACTTTTAATGGATTAAATTCATACGATTAATCGGAACCCTCGAATCGATTAAATTTAACCATCAAATCGATGACATTTATACAATTAATCGGACACCTTCTATAGATGAAATCTATACGTTTAAGCAGAGCTAAGAAAATTGATTTTTCGATTAATCGAATTAGAATTATGACGACATTTTTTGTTTTGTTTTGCACAGATAAACTGTAATGCCAGATGTTTCCGTACGGCGACCGATTAAACCCTGCTGCAGTGAGTAAAGTAGTTTGATGGAGCTGAAAGTTTGGGTGGAAGGAATTCAGCGAATCGTGTGTGGTGTAACCGATGCAACTACGTGCCAAGATGTCGTTTACGCTTTGGCTCACGCGACGGGTAAAACGGGACGCTTTACTCTTGTCGAAAAGTGGCGAAGCAACGAACGCTTTCTCCCACCACACGAACATCCGCTCAAAGTTCTTTCGAAGTGGGGTGAATACGCTAACGACGTGCAACTCGTTTTGCGGCGGTCGCTTGTCGATGCAAAGCCGCAGATTTCGCAGGAGACGACGAATCGAACAATTGCCGATTTGGCACAGGTTCCTTCTCAGCCATCTCACGCGCCACCTGTCGGTTTAAATGGGGATAATGGTGGTAGTAGTAAGCAAAACAAAGCGATTTCGCAGTCTGGAGGGGGTGGTGGTGGTGGAAACAAAGAGACTTCTATTAAGAAATCGTTCACTTTCAGTTCGGGTGGTGTCGGAAGTGGTGGAAACCACAATATCGAACCTCCGTTTAGAGATCTGAGTAAGGAACGGCGAGATTGGAGCGATGTGCCACGTGGAGTTGTCAAAGGCATTCCACAGCAGCAGCAGCAGCAAATGCAGCACAGTCCTAAAGAACATTCGGATATTTCGCATTCCGAATTGAAGGTCGACAGTTCGAGATGTTTTTCCGTTCAAGACGGAGGTAGAAACGAGACTTCCGGTCAAGGTGGGTCAAATTATCGGTCTCCGAAGTCTGCTGAAAGAGAAGTAGTGACTGGAACCGTTTCATCTGGTCAACAGTGTTTAGATTCTAGTTACGAAACGCACTTACAGCAACACGGCGCAGCTCAACTTGTCTCGGCGATCGGTTCATCTGACCATAGTCTTGTTTTTGGTCAGGGAACGTCGTCTCGAGTGGTTAATCCACCCGATGGCGTTAATGGAATCAATCAATATCACCATTACGATATCAACGGTCGTACAGAGTCTCAGGCGACTTCGAAAGCGATACCAAATGTACGAAATCCTAGTCAAGACGCCCACTTAGTTCAAAACGTCGTGGGCGTTTCCGGTGTTCGGCATGTGCCTAATACGAAACATTCGCCGCGTGAAGTGTCGCAGTGTGTCGAGACGAAATCACAGCAGCAACAACAGTCGGCTTTGTCGAATAACCACGTTAATCATTATAATCAGTACAACAATCCAAGTCTCGTAACCAATTCAAACCCTTATCATTATCAGCAGCAGCAACAACAACAACAACAAACTTTTCCCTCTTCGTATTCTGCGCCGAGCCCAAAGTCGAAGTCGGTTTCACCCATTCAAGTACACAATTCTACTCATTCGCCGCGATCTCCCGGTGTGAATCCCGTACCGGTTCATTTGGGAACTCCGAAATCACGAAGAAATTTACTCAGCGAATTTAAGAGGCACGATCTCGAGGAAGAACTGCAAGAAGATACTCTTATGGGACGTGGCCATCAGGAGAGGGTCGTGTACGACGCACGGTATCGAGACCTCGTTCGGCTCATCAATTTGCAAAGGGAGAAACTGAGCAGCCAACAGGCGGATCTCACTCAGTGCGATGCAGGTGATTGGTTCTTGCGTCTCAGAAGAGCAAACAATAAGGAGAAATTTGAAAGTGTTAGAAACTAAGAATGGTAGTGGAATTACTTCGTCATATTTTCGTGTTGATATCTTTCAAAATAAACTTTATATAAATCAAATTGACATATAAAAAGAATATTTTGAAAGATGGCAACTAGAAAATACCCGTAAGTGAATGAGTTACCCTTCTAGTTTCTAAAACAGTTTACAGTTTCTTATTACAATTGTTTTATGAACAACTGAATTTTTGAATTGATTATTCTGCAGTTTGAGGAGCTACACTAAGGAGGAATTGAAAATATCTTAGAAACTGGAAGGGTAATAAAATTACTTAAGGTAGCTGAGTAGATATTTTTGTTTTTGTTCGCACAGATGTCCCCCCCCCCCCACTGTTAGCCTGTACTGATATGCTCCATAGACGTTTTTTGTAAAATTTGGACGCAAAAACGTAAAGCCAACGTTTTTGAGAAACAACATTACGAAAAAATTGAAATTGTTTTCAAAACTAGAATGGTAACAGATAATGCTAAAAGGCTTTTTTATGGCAATATCTTCAAAAATAAACAATTTGAAAATGACTCGTTTTTTGGTTTTTCCATTGACATTTCATAAACTATTTTCGGCCTTTTTCAAACTTGTCATAAAAAGTTTTTTTTTTAGCAGGGAAAAAAACTTTTAGCATTATCGCCAACTATTCTAGTTTTTAAAACAATTTGAATTTTTTCGTAGTGTTTCTCCTGAAAAACGTTCGCTTGAGAAATATAAATTTTCTCAAATTCGCGAGTGGAGAGCAAAGGAACCTTATATATGGAACATAACGCCACTGCAGTGGCACGAAAACAAAATATCTATAAAGCCGCCTTAATAATAATTTCATCTTGATATCTTTCGAAATAAATAAACTTTTTATAGACGAAATTTGAAAAAAAATATCTCCTAAGGTGAAAATTTGTACTTTTTGAAAATTTCAACTGGTGAAAAATAGAACACACGTGGCTCCCACATATTGTTAGCGAATAGGCGAGACCCGCGTTTATTCTATTTTTCACCAGTTGAAATTTTCGAAAAGTTCAAATTTTCACCAACAATGCCTTAAAATGGTATCATTTTCATATTTACAATTAAAAGCTTATTTTAAAAGATATCTACTAGAAAATACCCTTAAGAGGCGACATCACAAAATTGCTTCGAAAAATCTCCGCAAAGAGCGCTAGCATCGTTTTACTATTGAGCCCATAGACCCGATGTTAAAGAAAAAAATGTTAATTTTTTAAATACAGTTGCGGCAATATGTTTATTTTTCATAGTTAAAGTTGGCCAATTTTGATGGTTCAAAGTGCAATGTGCACCTGAAGTATATGCCGATCGAGTGATAGAATGACAAAAAATTGGTAAGTGCGGTTCTATTTTTAAAAACTATTTCAAAATCGCCAATTTCTAACTCTTTATGTTAAACTCCATTGAGTACGCGCTGGTGAGAAAAAAAAATCCATTAAAATGTTGGTAAAAATAATTTTAAAAAACCAGAAAAAAAATCAGCACGTGCGCCAATTGTGTTGGCTTCACTGTGGTTTAATTATGGTTTTTTAAAATTATTTTTAGGTATTTTTACCAATATTTTTTCTCATGAGTGCATACTCAATGGAGTTTAACACAACGAGTTAGAAATTCGCGATTTTGGAATAGTTTTAAAAATATAACCGCACTTACCAATTTTTTTTGTCATTCTGTCACTCGATCAGCATATATTTAAGGTGCACATTGCACTTTGAAAACTTAATATTGGACAACTTTAAATATGAAAAATAAACATATTGCCGCCGCGACTGTGGATTTTAAAAATTAACATTTTTTCTTTAACATTGGGTCTATTATGGGCTCAATAGAAAAAAACGATGCTAGCGCTCTTTGCGGATATTTTTCAACGACAACCAGTAAAAGAAAAAACTGCACAAGTAACTTTATTTTTTATCATAAAATTCATAGAATTAAATTCGTATCGTAAAAATAATTTGATCCATCGTCGCCTAACATGTTAATCTTACGTGATTATTTTTTTTTCCCTGCAGAAATAATGTACTGGGAGGAAAAACAGAAAGATCACCAACGACAAATCGAAATTATCGAACGAGAGATCAAGAAAGTGGAGTTTTCTGTTCGCGATGTTGACGAGGAAGTGGTTCAACTGGATAAACTTCACTTGGAGGAGGAATTAGAAATCGGAAAGCAGCAAGAAAATATGCTCCAATCGGAGTTGACGCTTTTACGGTCAAAGTTGTCAAATTGTGAAACTGAACTTCTCCAGTGTAAGAATAAAATGAGGTATGGATAAATTTGGCTATTGTTTATAAACCCGCCCCCCCAAAATATTGATTTCTACACTTATATGAATAGCTAAGGTTAAACTATTATTACCACGTGAACGAAATGCCAGATGTCCAAACACTGATTAAGAACCTCTTTTAAAAGTGCAACCGCGCTGTGCCTATCAGCTTTAAGAGCCTACATCAAAGAATTTCTTTGTCAAATCTCCTCAAAGCGCTTGAGTCCATAGACTCGATGTTAAAGAAAAAAACGTTAATTTTTAAAAACACAGTCGCGGCAGCAATATCTTTTATTTTTTCATATTAAAGTTGTCCAATTTTGATGGTTCAAAGTGCAATGTGCACCTTAAATATATGCTGATCGAGTGATAGAATGACAAAACTTTGGTAAGTGCGGTTATATTTTTAAAAACTATTTCAAAATCGCGAATTTTTAACACTTATCTTAAACTCCATTGAGTACACCCAAATAAGAAAAAAAAACATCCATTAAAATGCTCTTAAAAATACGTCAAAATAATTTTAAAAAACCAGAAAAAAATCAGCATGTGCGCCAATGTGTTGGCTTCAGTGTGGGTTTTTAAAATTATTTTTAGATAATTTTACAAGCATTTTAACGGATGTTTTTTGCTTACAATAGTGTACTCAATGGAGTTTAATATAAGAGTTAGAAATTCACGATTTTGAAATAACCGTATAACCGCACTTACCAATTATAGTTTAATTAAGATGCTAATTATATTTTTAATAACTTGGATATTTTATCGATAAAAGTAACTATGCTGGCGCCATCTATCTCACGAAACTTAAGTTTATTTAAAGAGACCCATTACCTCCAGAAATTTCTTGTCAAAATATTGTCAAGAATTATTCAACGATTACCATAAGGATTTTTAAAATTTAAAGTAAGTCATTAATATAATTTAAAAAATTAAAAATCAGTTGACGTCATATAAATTGACTATCAGATAGATGCGCCACCAAACAACAGATGTTGGCAACAAACATCCCAAAGTCTACTCCGCTACTCGAATTCTGATGTGTTGTCACCTCACATTACTTTCATTTGAATGTACCATGGATTTAATATTTGAATTATTACACATGGAAAGTTCAATTAGTTCAATTATTTAAATTAGTTAAAAGTTGAATATCAATAGTGTGAGCTTTATGGCGTCCTTTGACCAAATCGAGCAACTCTTTATGCTCGCTTTTCTGTAACGCACGGAGAAGATTCGAGCTACAGAGGTAGTCGGATGATTGTGATCAGCCTTCTGTGTAGGGGTGTAATCTAGCAGAAGGGTGGTGACCATCCACTTCTGGCCGCCATTGATGATCATCTTCAATTACAATTAGTACTCTTGCTAGCAGCCAAATAGGCCTATGGCAGAGGGACATAAAAGTCCATATGCAGCATTAAGCATTGTCAAGCACATAATATAAAAACAAAATGAATATACAAATGTCAATCCTACAAAACAAAATTATTTCCCATTCACCACTGCCTCAGGAAGAGAGTTCCATTGTCTTCCTTTGTTAGGAAGATGTGTTGCTCCGTAGGGATCTCTGTCTTCTTGCCCTATGGTGTCTCCGGCTTGTCTAGAGAAGGGTTAGTTTCAGAACAGTAGACAACTCAGTTTCATATTGTAAACACTTTATTCATTCTTGTACAGAAACTTAAGCGTTACAAGAATGAATTCTATTAATTAAAGGTGCGTCCACGGGCCCATGATGTGATACGGATATGATGCCATACGATGGCAATACACATGCGTTCTACTAATACTAATGGGCTAACGCTACTACAACCTTTGTCCTTTGCCACAAAAATGGGGGGGGAGGGGTGAGGGGAAAATTTTAAAATTTTAAAATGGCGTCGTTTGGTGACTCATGAAAAGTCACTTCATTTTCAAGTTTTTTTCTTCTGGTTTTAATTTATTTTAAATTTTAAAAATTGTTTTGGCAATCTTTGTGTAAATGTTGACAATATTTTGAAAATATATCTCTGAAGGTAAATATGGGGCGTCTCTTTAAAGTGCATTTTAAATTTTAGGCTTATGATGGACAACATATCAGAAGATAAACAGTGGTTAACAAAGGAGGAGGAGGAAAGAAAGCAAAGGGAGATTGCAATGTTGGGCGAAATTGACGACTTACAAAAAGATATTCAAGACACCATACGAGACTACGAGAGTAAGGTGGGGTTTCAGGTGAAATAGCGAATAATGCTTTTGTTTTATTTTTCTATTTTGTTACATTTATTTTCTGTTCGATTTGATTTATTGTTAAATTTAATCTTGAGCTTCAGGCATGTTTCAATTATTTAAAAAAAAAATTACGGTATTATTTTTTTTTGTTGGCAATTTTACATTTGCATAGCATTTCTCGTACATTTGATTCCATCTGTGCACTCGATGGATCATCTATTGTCTGATGATGCGCAGAGCATTACAAGAAAACCTTCTTTTATTGATTACTAGACGGAACTTAAGAGGGCTTCATAGAAAAATGCTTGTGTAAATGCACGGTAGAGGGCGCCAACCTCTATAGGTGTCAAACTACACCCTTAGACCCCTGCAGCCGCCGCCGTTAGCTACATTAGCCGAATTGTTTTCGTGCAGCCAAAATCCGCTGAATAGTTCTATGGCTAGCCATTATCTATCCTCCAAAAATAATTTCTCGCTAGAAAAAAGTTTAATATTTAATAAAATTGCAGGATTATATTTGGGAATGTAGTGGGAATTGCAGTTGAGAGCATGTTTTCCGTAACTTTTAAGCAATGGTCGACGTTCCTCATTGGAACCTGAGAAACCAAAGAGGGATGTCTTTTATTCACAATAGTTTTCAATTATTTTAAGTTAAAAATTTGTATTTAGTCCAGTGTCCTTACAAAAGAAATTATATTCTTTATTCAAAGTTTTTATTTATTTTCTTGCAACTGCTCGGAACTTGAAGCCGAATATCTGTCGAATTTTAGCTCCAGCGATACGCCGCCGGAAAAAAAACGGCTAAGTATGACTTCCACCGAATATTATCAAAGAATCGCCTAAAATCGTAAAAAAAAATATGACTAAGGGGTCTAGGTGAAATATATTGCCTTTTAGCTGTCACAACATGCAAAACAACTTATGCGTGTGACAAACGTATCCCGAACATATCTCACCTCGGGGGGGGGGGGGGGGGGGGGGGGAATTCCGGAAAATTGAGTTTAAAGTTGCATTTTTCCTATCTAAATCTATTGTAGGTGAGCCGAATAAACCGATATTGTGAATAGTTAAAAATGGTTTTTGCACTTCAAAAGCTCAGCAAAGTAAGCCGTGAATCTTCTCTTAACTTTAAACTCATTTTCCCCCCAAAAAAGTGTTTTTTTTTAGTTGTGCCGTGCTTCTTGCCGAGGTGCGCGATATAGGTGAAGAGATTTTTTTTGATCGTTTCTGGTGTAGACTGGCCTTCAGAACCAAGTGTCGTCCCACTTAAAACTGTTTTGGCCAGTGTTTAACTTGAAAAAAGAAAAGATTGGCATATTTTCCTATTTTCCTTTCTTGTCAAAAAAATGTGTTCATGGGGCAGTGGTCCAAATGTGATTTTAAATGTTAGTTTTCTGTGGTCATGGTTATTCAAATGGTTATAGTTAAAAAGCTGGTTAAGATTCTTAAATAGTGAGCCACACTTATTCAGTAAAGAGCCATTGCCACATTTTTGGTAACAGTGAATATTAAATAAAACTACAGGTGGGACGAATCCCAAATTTCTTCGAATCCGAATCCTAAAAGGTTCTCGAATCCTTCGTATAAGAATTCTATATTATTCATTAAGAAGATACAAATAAATGAAGTAATAATGAATATTAAATTATTAATAATAAAAAAGTGTGACACTCAGGGTCGCCACAAGATGATATTGGTGATCCGGGTACCACCAAAATTGCAACAATCGCTGGGTTTTTTTAGTGAACGCTTCTATTTGACGTCAATGGAGTTAAAACTTATTTTATCAAAGTTTTTAACAGTATTTTAGCTTTTTGTTCGAAAGATTCAAAACGCGAACAAAGCGTGAAGATTCGAGTTTTCGTATCTCGAATATTTTTCAACATTCTTGGGATTCGAGGATTAGAATGTCCCATCCCTAAATAAAACTAATCATTTGGTAAGCTTAATCATTCAGCAACCGTAACCGTTTAGGAAATGTTACCGTTCAGCACCAAGAATCGTTTGACAGCTAAAACCGTTCAGTAATGACGGCTATGGTTATTATATTGATAGTTGCTTAACCATTCCACAAAACTGCTAATCCTATATTATTTGTGCCTTTTATGCAAAGTGACATTTTCTTTACGCTTCAAAGCTGTAACAGTGTAAAGCCCTTGTTACTGGACTTAGGTCTAGATCCTCTTAGTTTGGGGCCGAATACCGCCTTATGCTGAGAGTGCAAGTGATTTAGGCCTGATTCCGAATGATGCCGGGGTCGTTCCTTTGGTATTTCCTGTAAACGTGAGATGAATGCAGGTTGACGATGTTACTGACTTTAATATACTCAACCAATAGAAACATAAAAGCAGAGACGAGTTACGACTATGGCGTTGCTTAGCCACCGGACCATTGATAGTTATTTCATATCGTGATATGGGAGAACGGATCAGTCGTGACACTGACCTTTATACCTAGGGCCGGTGCACAGGTGCACCCATGCCCAAAAGACCGTGCCTTGGTGGGTATCCATCTGCTGATACTATAACCAGGGTGTGACTTCATACTTTAGGGTCTTAGTGGATAACGAAAGGGGCAGAAATGCGGCACTTGGGGTATGAGGGATCCCAAGGCTATTGTAATAAACGAAAGGTGAAATACAGGGTGTTGCAAAGCCTATTTTTAATAAATTGTCATTAGCGCCATTAACTACGGTTATGCAAGAACATTTGTTGGATTCCATTGCACGTAAAATGCTATAGCGAGTGTCAAATTTATTATAGAAGTTCAGACATGCTGTGCAATACAAGGCAGTTTTTTATATTCTTTTTATTTAATTTGTCTAGGTTGATTCCAACGACAAGTTTGATCAGGATGTGAAGCGACTGGAGGTTGCCATTTTAGACAAGAAAAAACAGGTCGAAGGTTTGGTTCGAGAAATGAAAGAGGCAAACTTGGAATCTTTGACGTTTACTCCTTCGGAAGAAATTCGCCATTTATTAGAAGGTGAGATTAAATAAATGTATTTCTGAATTGCTTTCCCCAGTTGTGAATTCAAACGTAGAACGATACCTTAGAATAAAAAGTTATACGGAAGGGAAACTCGGATCATTTTTCTGTGACAGAGTTTCTTCTGCATATGTGCGGTGGTACCACAGACTTTCTTTGAGATTTCTTTCTTATTTTGGGCGCCGCCATCTTGCAAATGGGGAATAACAGAATATACATAGGAAGCTGGGTTTACACGAGTCAAGTGAGTTGATCAATTAACTTGAATTCATTTCACTTGAACGCGAATTGAATGCCTAAATTTGTACTTGATTCTAATGTATTCATTTTTGAGTTCAATTCGCGTTCTTGTTAAATGAATTTGAGTGAGTTGAGCAACTCACTTGACTCGTGTGAACCCAGGTATTTAGCGTATATACCGAGTCTGCCCCTAGTTTGGTCAAGTAACCGGTTAAAATATAGACATTCTGCGTGACTTCCTGTCACAGCCTCATCAATGGTTCCGACAGAGTTTTCCTTCTGTGGATAACTTTTTATTCTGTGACGATACCATCAGTATTTTGTTTAGAATTTGTTGTTAATTTGAATTTGAGTGATTGCTGTGAAAAATGCCGAGCGGGCTTGCGTTAAAAGCAAGGGTTCTTAAGAGCCTGGATACAGTGTTTAATCCAAAATTTCTCCGAATGTAGGTGCTGCGATCGTTTTTGGTATAAAAATGTTTTTTTTTTCCAGGTATGATGTTACATCAAAATTACTAAAAAAAAAATAACTGCACATGCTAAGCTTATAAAAAAAAATGCACGTACTAATTTTTTTTAATTGCTGAAATGATTTTTAAGGATAGTTTTTCAAACTTTTGTGGGACGGTTTTTTTTGGGTCTATGGGATTTAACATGGAGTTAAAGAAAGGTGCGATTTTAGCATTATTTAAAAATTGGACCTTTCCAAAATTTATATAAAGCTATCAGTTAATGAACATCGTTTTTCTGTTGATCCCATAGACCCAATGTTAAAGAAAAAATGTTATTTTTAAAAATACACAGTCGGGACAATATGTTTATTTTTCATATTTAAAGTTGTTAAAGTTCTCCGCAAAGAGCGCTAGCATCGTTTTTCTATTTAGCCCATAGACCAAAAATGATAATTTTTAAAATATACATTTGTGGCAATCAGGGTGGCAGTGATTTAAATCACATTGATTTAAATCATGATTTAAACCGTGATTTAAATCAATTGATTTTTTTTAAATAAATCAAATGATTTTTTTAAAAAAAATATATGAAATATATATTTAAACATTAAAATTATACAATAAAAAGAAAACAGTTCCCAGCATTTTTCTTTATGTTTATAAAAATAAAGTCGGGTGGTAGTCCTTTTGTTAATGCATTATTTTTGGGAAGATATGCTTGAGCAAGTATCCCCAAATGACTGGTGGAAATCATTATAGGGACACATTGATATAAATAGCAATAGTAATCTTTTTAAGAGCCTCAGAGGTAAACTGTGTTAAGTCGCCAAACCTATATATTTCATAGTCATTTGAAAGTTTTCCTCTTCATTGAAGGAATAGGACTTAACATGATATAAAACCATCTAGTAGCCGATGTGTAAAACTGTGGACTTAACACTTTGCACCACTGATAACACTTGGCAATCTGTTTAAAACACGAATTTTATTTATTATGAATATGTAAAAAAAATCGTGTTTTCTTTTTTAAAAAAGTGACTTAACACAGTTAACATCTGAGACACTGATTTGCTCTGGGAACTGAAAAGGCTGCAAAGCTCGTGTTTATGTTCAGAATGTGAAATTAAAAGTGCTTGAAACTTCATATTTTCAAATTTGAATGTTTCTTAACATTTTTTTTCTTTGCAATTATTTTACTAACTACTTAACAATTAACAATGTTATTACTCATTTTTGCAGATATTATCATAAAAAAATTTAATATTTCATATTTATATAAATGGAAAAAAAATCAAAAAAATCTGATTTAAATCAAAAAAATCAGCCACCCTGGTGGCAATATGTTCATTTTTCCTATTTAAATTTCCAATATTAAGTTTTCGAAGTGCAATGTGCACCTTAAATATATGCTGATCGAGTGATAGAATGACAAAAAATTGGTGTTTTTCTATTTTTAAAAACTATTTAGAAATTGCGAATTTGTAACTCTTATGTTAAACTCCATTGACTATGTGCTCGTAAAAAAGATATACATTAAAATGTTGGTAAAATACCTTGAAATAGTTTTAAAAACCGCAAATAAACCACAATGACGCCAACGCATTGACCCACGTGCTGATTTTTTTTCTGGTTTTTTAAAATTATTGTTACGCATTTTTAGGAGAATTTTAATGTATGTTTTATTTTCTTATTTGGGCGTACTCAATGGAGTTTTAACGTAAGAGTTAGAAATTCGCGATTTTGAAATAAGTTTTTAAAAATAGAACCGCACTTATCAATTTTTTGTCATTCTTGTCACTTTGAAAACTTAATATTGGGCAACTTTAAATATGAAAATTAAACATATCGCCACCACTGTGTATTTTAAAAATTAACATTTTTTCTTTAATAATAGAAATACGATGCAAAAGTGCTCTTTGTGGATGTTTTTCAAAGTAATTTTGTGATGTAGCTTCTTAAGTGTTGGCACTATTTTACTTGTTTGAAACAAAAGTTTGTCGTTTTACATTTTTTTTACATGGAATTGAGTATTAATTTAGTTACGATTATGATTAGGTGGTGCTCAGAAAGGTCCTGGAAGTTCTCGTAAGATTGTCGGTTCACCACGGCAGTTGGAAAATGCTGTTCCCACGAGCAAAAATCCTCACGGTGTATGGGTGTGAAACAACGAGAAAGGTACCGTGTAAGAGATTCAACAAGCTTAAGCTTGTATTTATTTTAAAGATTTTTATATAGTTTTATGATATAACAATTATATTACCGTAGAGAGAAACAAATGAAATGCAATTAATTGCTGTCGAGAATCTATTTTAGACTCATGAGTCTGCAACATGTCCTTGACAACAGATTTTTTTATTTACTGGCACCACGTTGCAAAAACAATTAAAATGGTGCTGGGTTCATGTTGCCATGTGTCCACTCCAAGAGCAAAGACATTTGTGTTTCATAAATAAATGTGCAAGAAGCGAAAAACGAGTCAGTACGCATCTAGTTAAGGAAACGAATTGTCCTCTTTGAAAAGACCTAATTAAACTATTTGGTGGAAAGGCAAAAAATCACATGCGTTTTCATAGAAAATGTTTACAAAATCATGTATACAGACTCACGAGTATAAGTGGAAGCAATGCTTAATATGTAGAAAAGCACGTTATATGCTGTGAATTTTGTGTGTGGATTTTTGTATATTGTTCAAACACTAGTTACAAACGTATGGGTTGGTAAGTATTAAGTAAGCAATTTTTGTGAAGTGAATTCATATGCAGATAAATGGGTTATTATCACAGAACTCGGTATTTGATTTTGAATAATTATTACTCTGCAAGCAGCCCAAAGGGTATGTGACAGAATTGACCATTTAATCAAAAGGCAGCATAGAAATGCATTTTCAAAATAAACATTTATTCTCTGTTATGTCAATCTCCGATTTGAATATAATAAGTTCAATTGCAGCATCAGGGAGGCACAACTTAAAAAACACTTTTTGGTGAAAATGAATTTAAAGTTAAGAGATAATTAATGACTTACTTTGCAGAGCTTTGCAAGTGCAAAAACCGTTTTGGCTATTCACTATATCTGTTTATTTGTCTCCCCTACAATAAATTGAGATAGAAAAAAATGCAACTTTAAACTCATTTTTCCAAAAGTGTTTTTTGAGTTGTTGCTACTCTTTCAGCCGAGGTGTGATATATGCTTTCTTTAGTAGTACCCCTAAGAATTCCCCATATCACAACATTTCCCATGCGCAGCATACTAAAGAAGCAAATTCTATTGTGAAATGATCCCGAACTATCAGCAACAGCTCTTGAACTGAAATAGTAAGGTAATTTAATTACATGGTTGTTTTGATCAAATTGATTCACTGAAGAAATTTTTTCTAGTGACTGTTGTTTTCTTACCCTTTGTATTGTGGCCCCCACTTCAGGAAAACTGGTCAGACCCAGAGGACTAAGATTGTGTTTTGGTTTGACCTCCAAACTTATTTTTTAAAAAGTTGCACTGCTATGGGGGATTTTTTTTGGAAAGGATAAAATCTGGCCATACAATAATATTCTACCCCTTCTGTGACGTGGCTGGCCCTCCTTTGACACCATCTTGTTGACCGACTCGCGAAGAGGAGGAACCTCGTTGACGACGACGACGTTGTTCCCTCTGAAGAATCGGTGGTGCCGGGGTCGACTCTGTTGTCGACCGCTGCGGGCCAGCCTCTATTGCTGTTGAACCTCTGGGGGTTGGGTTCACCGGGCGCGACATTTACTTGCCTTGCCTGGTACGGCCCACAAAAAGACCGTCTTTCCTAGGGATCTTTGGATATAGGGCGTGACGATGCCGAAGTGACTCTAGTCCTTTTCGTTGGATTGCTGGAGGCTCCAGGCAGAGGGACTCAGGGTGTGTCTGAGTACCTTCTGCTGGATACTCCTCTATTTTAGGAGTACAGAAACCCAATATAATTCACATACACAACACTGACACAGGTTGATGTATAATAATGTCTCTTTACTAGCTCTTTGTTATTACATTCTTCATAACACTCTTTACATTACTCTTTTACTCTAAGTCAGAACTTAGTCCTTCTTGGACTCTGGACTCTGGTTCAAGTTCACTCTTTACTGATTCTCTAGACTGCCTCTGAAACAAGACTTACTGGTTTCAACTCTAGGCTCTGACTGTCCTCACACTCAAGTCTCAGGCTCACTTGTCCGGTCTCCTGGGAGTGGCAACTGTCACCTCAGGGCTTAATGATTGACCAACTGGGCCAATCATTGCCGGACTTGGTTCCACGAATTCTCTAGAATTCGGGCCACCCATGTCCGAACATCTGTGCACCAAGGGGTGCCATACTGTCAAGACTAAATTTTTGACTAAAGTGTTTCACCTTCTGTTTCTACAGGGTGTCACACTTCTTACCTGTTCATGTTCCTCGTGGTTCTTCTATTTGATCGGTACACGTCCCGGGGTAATGGATACATGAGATGTATTGAAATTCTTTATTGTTTATTTTAGTCTTTTTGTATCAGTTTATTTTAACCAATAGAAAACAAATATTAAACCGGATGATAAGAAACTTAACTTCTCTAGCAAAATAGTTTCTCAAGTTTCGAGCAGTCAAAAATTAAATAAAACCTTAAAAGGATTTTTTTCAAGATACATATAAAACAAAACAATTTTCATACTAGAAAAAGGAGCTTATTTCTTTATTAATGAATTAATAACTAACAGATTGTTAGTGTTATTTTTTCTTTCTTTGTCTGACTTTATTTATTAGAAGGAATAACAGTTCTGTCTTGGTTCATTTTTAGCCAATGAAGACCATTAGTGAAAATTTAAAGAGGCTTTTGTCTAGTTAATAATATTTTCATTTATTCATTATAAAATCATAAAATAACAATTATATGTACAATTCCCTTTAATTATTAAGATATACTTATAATATAGAGCCTACACATAATACTATGACAATAAAAAGATATACATATGTGATTTGTCAAACAATGGTTATAAAATAGAAAAAAAAAAGAAATAAAAAGGTATAGGGTTATGTAATATAACCCTATTACAAAAAGTCTAGAAACAAAAACACAATACAGAATAAAAAAAGTAAAAAGGGTAAAAAGACAAACATTGAAAACACATACATGTTATAAAAACTGGTGAGCTTAACACAATATAAAAATAAAAAACACATCAAGTGGCATAAATAAGTAAAAATGTTCAAAACTACAAAAACACAGTTTATGTGAAAAAAATGTGCGAATTTGCATAAAATTCGCAAAAATGCGTAAATCACGTAATAACGTGTACAATCAGGTGTAAACATGATGTCCTTATATTCTGAACATGTTTTAGCTTTCAAAGTTAAAAAAATTAAGAAATAATTATTTTACACACATGCTTTTTAAAATTTCAAAATAACTGCAACACAATTTTTAATATTCATTGAATACATTACATGACATTATTACAAAAAGAAACTAATTTAGTTCTAACAAAATTGGTGTTTTTGTCAACATATACAGTACTATTTCAGTGACCTTAAAACTACCTTACCCTTCTCAAATAATGGTGTGTTTTGTGGTAAATCTTTCATTCTCTTATAGCTCGTTTTTTTTCTTCAAAATTTTCATTTGTATCAACATTTCTGTTTAAAATGGCGAAAACTGTAAACACAACTTCTAGAAAATGAAGCAGTATGGTAACTATGTACCAACTTAATTGGTCTATGACAGAAATTGTCACAAAAGTTTGAGTTAATAAGTCAACAGTTTCCCAAATTGTGTCACAGCCGAAAGCCACTAGTCATCGTACACCACAGAAAAGAAGCAATTCTGGAAGAAAATGAATTTCCAGGTGTGGTTCTGACAGTTTTTATAAAACTGTTTCCAAAATTGTTTTTTCTTATTCAAACAACTGGCTGTGGAAATCCATCTCCCGCTGCTTTCCTATTCAGAATTGATCTACATTTTTGGAAGAGGTTTTTCCATTGTAGACTTTCAGCGTTATTCGGTAGTCCTTGTAATTCTCTGTCAATCCAAACTTCTTTTCTGCTCTGCCATTTTTGCATGAAGAAATATAGTAATATATCAATCCATTCTCGAAGGGAGAGGGACTTAATGTGTCGATGGATGCGAACAGGTCGTCGAAGGTGGTCGTGTACGATGGTATCGTTTCGCCAAACACATCTATAGCTTCTGTTGGACCAGGTGCAGTCATGAATGACATGTACGTGGTCCCCTTCATCCACCCAGCCAAAGATAATTCCTTGATACTTAGGTCCGAGACTATCAAGGTGTTGTAAAAGGCTTGTATGTAGTTGTTCAGATCCAACGGTAATGACGTCCGAAATGTAGTGGCGAGAAGAATTTTTGCTTTTCTCGACAAACAATCTGCAGGTCGTTTAGATGCCATATCAGTGTTTCCTCCAGTTCCTGCCTGTTATTATTCTTTTGCTTTATGCCTTCTTGTATATGCCTTCTTGTTTATTTCATTTCCTTTTTGATCTAATCTCTGTTTTGGATCTTAGTTCTTTGTTTCCTGTCATTAATTACTCCACTTTCTTTTTTCGTTGTGTGGTGCAATATTTATGATTAATTTTTTTGTTTTTTATTTCATATTATGGTGCAATCATTTCTTTCATGTTAGAGGTTAATTTTCTCAAATTTAGCCTCTAACAAAAGGTTTGTAACTTTGTTACCTGAATTCCACAGGTAACATTCCTATCACCTAAAATACAACCACAAATTTAAATTTCATGCAGGTTTACATGCATGCAAATGTTCTTAAAATAAAGCCTTGAAAAACTAGCGAGATTTCTTGTGTCGCATGTTTCTCTTTTGAGACCTGGTTTTCTTCTTGTTGTCTTCTTTGTTGCTGCATTGCATGGGGCTTGGCAGGGCTGGAATCGGTGGAAAGTTTTCCAGAATGTCCTCTTATTATGTTTGTGTTCTTCTGTTGCTGTGGTTGACAGTTATTTAAATAAAGTTTTTTTCACCCTTGTTGATGACTAGTTTGTTGTTGATTGATGGCGTGATTGTTGATGGTTTTAGCCTTTTGTTGGTCAGTTCATTTTCTCTTAATTATGGATGTTTCTTGTTTCTCCGGTTGTCTCTTTTCACCTTTCACAGTTTCCAGAAAAAATGATTTCATCACTTTCCTGGAGAAAGGTCTTGCTGTTTTTCTTTTGTTGTTGCTGCTGATGTTGAAGTTTTTGTGGCCTCTTGTTTGTTTGCCTTCAGTTTTTTATTGATATTCATCGAGGCCCTTGCCACCATTTGAATGGTTTTTGGACTCATGGTTTTTTTTAAAGTTCCATTGTTGTTTCCCCTCTAGCTTCCCTCTTTTGCTTCAATAAGTTTTTCATAAACTGTGTGTACCCCCTTTAATTTATCCGGAGCACAACTGTTGCTCAAATGCTGTCATTTCAATAAAAAACAATTTTCTTGTGGCCCCTAAAAGACTCAATACACATGAGAAATTGTATGACTAATATCAAAGACAGAATTATTACAATATATGTGTAGAGGGAGGTTCCTAAACAGCCAAAAATGTCATGCATTAAACTAGTGTGAGCTTTTGACGTCGACCTTATACTTTTACCAACTTGTAGATGTTGATTTCTATAGCTCGTTTCTTTGCATCGTGCGGTGACCGCACGGAGAAGATTCAAGCTACAGAAAGAGTTGGATGGAGATAGATTACTATCATCCTTCTGCATGGGGGTGAAATCTATGCAGAGAGATGGTGGCCATCCTTCTCTGTCGATGCTGATATGCATCCTCCATTGTTATTACCCAATCGAAGATGCTGTAGCTGCTTCAGCATCATATGTCTACTGCCTTATGGTGTCTCCGGCCTCTGTAGAGAAGTTATTAGTTACCAAACATAAAGACAATGCAGTTTCTCATTGTAACACTTATTCATTGCTCAGAAACATCAAGAGTACAAAGATGAATTGTTTAGATTAAAGGTGCGCCCATGATGTGGTACGGATAAGATGCGACATAATACAAACAAGTTGAGCAAAAGTAAGGACGAGGAACAAAGAGGAGCACGGTTTTTTTATACCTTGGACCTGTGTACACCTGTGAGGTGTAACCAGGTCCAAGTGACCCATGTCCTAGAAGTATCAATGGGCTGTCTGAATATTAATTAGAAGAGGAGGGAGGGACAAGCAAGAGTTGTTTACCCCCAGGCTATGGTTTGGGTGGGAACGGGGGAGTTGCTGGGTGTTACATATCCCCCAACTTTGCTTGGAGTATGTCCTTGTACTCCAGTCAAGGGTGGAGGAAGGGTCAAGTTATGCATGCAGGAGAGACATGGGTGGATGAGCACACACCTTGTACAGAGGCAATTTTGGAGAGACACTAGCATGAAAGTGTCAGTGCCTCTTAAATAGGCAAAAGGCTGAAAAATAAAGAACATTAAAATTATACGAAAGCATTAACAACGTATTTTATTTTTTTGTGAAATTTTTCAATTGTACCACAGCTAACTGTTGCGGAAGGTTGGGAAAGGTCCTGGCTCCATGAGTCCATAGAGACTGGACTCATTGATGAGAGGCGGCAGTGGAGAGCCACTGACCCTGGTTGTCTGGCAGATCCCGGTGGAAGATGTTGTGGATGTCCCAATCCCCGATGATCTTCTTAGAGGATCACTTGTTGTGCAGGAGGGCCCAGGCGGCATCCCACAGAATGGCAATCCTGTAGCGGGGGTCCAGTTCCGGGATGTGGAGGCAACCATTACAGAAGGTCTTTCCGTCCCGTTAGGTTCGCTGGCCGTCCTGTAAGGTTCGCAGGATGTCCCGTAAGGTTCGCAGGTCGTCCCGTAAGGTTCGCAGGTCGTCCCGTAAGGTTTGCAAGGCTTTCCATAAACCATCCTGAATTTTGTCTATTGACTAGGAAATTTTGTATTTAACACATTGCCTGAAAAGTTAGTGATTTTGCAAAGTGCCTGAAGGTATTTATTTTGAAAATTGCCTGGAAAGTTTGTGATTTTACACATTCCCTGAAAAGTTAACAATTTTGCTCATTGCCTGAAGTAGGAATTTTGCACATTGCCTAAAACACTGAATTTTGTCTTTTGCCTGAGAAATTCTGGATTTAAAAAATTGCCTGAAAAGTTAAAAGAAAATTGCACACTGCCTAGAAAATTATTTTGCACATTGCCTGAAAAGTTAGTCATTTTGAAGATTGCCGGGAAAGTTAAATTTTACACATTTTATGAAAAGTCGATAATTTTGCACATTGCTTGAAGTTAGGAATTTTGCACATTACCTAAAACTCTGAATTTTGTCTATTGCCTGGGAAATTCCCGATTTAACATATTGCCTGATTATTAGTATGCACATGACCTAAATTGCTGAATTTTGAATATTTACTAGCAAAAGTGTGATTTTGCAGATTGCCTAGGCATTTTATACATTGGCCGTAACATACATATTTATTCACATATACACACATAAATAAATAATAGTGAATATGACGTGATGTTAAAAAATAGCATTTGAATGTGACACTACATACATCCTTGGATAGATGTTCCTCTATATAGAAAATACATTATTCTTTTTTTTTGTAATGTCTCCCCTTGTTTATAAAATGTAGGCTGTCTGTTTCCATGGCAACCTACCAACTATGTTGAGACATAGCTTCCTGTCAGGAGTTATGAGAGGCTATAGTTCAGAGGAATACAATCGCAATTTTATGCCGTCTCTTCTTTTCCTTCTTGCTCTGTTTTCTTATTTTTAAATTTACCCATCCTAAATTTTAGCAGAAAAATGGCTCCAATTTTAAATTTGACAGTTACTATTGCAATACTATAGACTATAGTAACTATAGCAACTGCCTACAACTTGAAATTTGATGCCAACGGTTTTTTTCATGAACTTGAAGGTAAGTTTCTAAGGTTATATATGAATATTTATGCATGCAATTTTAAATATTTATAAAACTCCACCAGATCTTTTAGTGGGATTGAACAGATTTTTTCTAGCATGCATGGAAGTAGAGAAAATTAAGTTTTTGTCAACACTTACACCCATATACATCCATTGTAGTGTAACATTCCTGTTTCCGTATGGTTAGCAGAGAGATCTCTGTTCGCCATTCGAAAGTGTCGATTGAATGTTGATGATTAAGTCTTTCGGTCGATTGGCTCCTGTGTTGTATACTTAACCACCAGGGACACAAGGGTCGGTACCTCAGGAGTCCAGAGGTAGAAAATAGCATTGATATGTCTTCTTACACGTGGCTGCTGGAGGCTTCGTTGTCCAGTCGAATCATCGGCTAAGTGGCGGCTGTAACATTAAGTTCCACTCCCCAGAAATGGCAGTCCACACAGCATTTATATATTTCAAAAGATATTTTTATTTTTAATTCACAATAACAGCAACACGCAGTGGATTGAGAATATCAGTGTTCAGTTCTATGGTTGTAACCAGTCTGACTCTCAATCCACTCGGTCCTGCTTAAATACTCTAAATAACACTACAAACATATGATCGCTAAACAAAGGTGCCAGGTGTGTCCAAGTCTCTTGGACACAACAAGGGCCTTCAATTAATTATATTAATTATGATATGAAAAACATCTATAAGATGTAATAATTATAACAATTAGAAGGATGTTCATTTAATCCTTCTAATAACAACTTTCTAAAGATTCTCATGTCCAAGAGTTCTGCATTGTTGGTTTCTCTAGGATACGTCCTATTAAACCAACGATAAAACCCTCTTGTCCATTATTCTCATCTTGGAGGGCAGGGAGTCATCGTCTCGATGGCCTCCCAGCCACCCCAAGCATGAGGCGAGAATCTCCGTAAACCATTCTTTATTATTCTACAGGGTGTTACTAAAGGACGGATTCCAAACGATAAATTCGTTACAGTAGCCTCTAATACACCCCCACAAAAAATTACCATATATACATAATAAGCTGTATATCATTCGAGAATAACCATAATGTCCTATATATACATAATAAACTACGATGCGAGCATCCTCTATGAATATTTTTCAGAAATTAACCTACTTCACAGGCCTCTTAAAGAGAAAGAAGTTTGAAACTTCATGATACCACCTGCTGTGATGATTAAAAAAAACTTGTTTTCATTTTATAAAAAAATTATATATATTTAAAATGTGGAATGAAAATCCTTCATTCAACATTCCTATCCCCTAAAATACATTATCTTTTCCTGGCATCTGAATTTCCAAATAGTTCTGTGAACATTTTTTTGGCAGTTTTTTGTTCCTTATTTTTTTGTTGATTCCTCTGGAAGTTGGTGTTTTTTTTTTCTTTTGGGGACTTCCCTTTTTTGGTTCTGGGATGGGGTTTAGCCTTCCCTTAATGATACATTTGTCCAGTATCTCGTAGATTTTGATGGTTTTCTGGGTATGCTGGGTGTGGAATTTCTCTTGTAGAATTTTTGGTGTTTTTTGTGTAGTCTGTCTTTTGGTGATGGTCCCACTCTTTGTTTTGGTGTTGAAGTTTCTCTTTGTATGTTGTTCTTTTTCTAGTGAAGGATTTTTCACTAACCTGTCTTTAGTTTTGTTGTTTTTGAGTGCAGTCCCGTTTTGTTCACTAGGGTTACCACTCTACTTCCTGGATAAAGGTGACTTCATCTTGAGTGTTTGTTATTCCATGTTTTTTTCATATTTTAACCTATTTCCATGGTAGGTCTTATGTTCAGCAGTTGCTGAACAGGCCGAATAGCATTTTAAAAATCTCACTGATGCGGTGTGATAAATCACATGCCACTCACGCTCACAGTGTTAGCTTACACCTAACGTGGTCCTTTATGTCCACTTTATGTGGACCACTGTGTTATTTCTCACGTATCTACCTGTATGAAGAGAAAGATGTAGCGGGGTAATAGGTGTATTGTTTGAGGTTCGACCTCCCTATGGTTTGTGTGGGCTAAACCTTGGCAGGGAGGGTTTTACTTGTACTTTGGTAGGGGTCTCAGGATGGCCTTTATAAAGTAAAGAAATCTGTCTTACCTGGTACTGGACTGGTTTCCTTCCTATGGAAGCTTTATTGTTATTGTTGCTGTAGTGGTAGTCACTGTTGCTACTGCTGGTGTTGCACAATACACTTAGTGGGTTTGTTTATTATTTCTTGTGTTTTATTATTTTTTTCCCACAAGATGTAAATTTTAGGAATTATTCAAAGTATTTTTTTTTAAAAAAATTTAAGAACGCTTTAAAACAAATGGAAATCCAAAATTCTTCAAAGAAAATTTATTAAAAATTTAAGAACACTAAACCAAATGAAAATCCATTATCCATTATCCATATTAAGAAGAATATCATGTTATATTAGTATACCACCTGGTACGTTCATCGTAAGTTTTATTACAAGTTTTTTGTATGCAGGTGTTCTTATGTTCTTACTCCAATTACATTTGTCACACTTTTAATTGTTTGTTGTTTTATTATTTTTGTTTTAAGTGTTAGGTGTCAGATTTCTATTGTTTATTTCTTTCAAATGTTAGTTTCGTATGTTAGGTGTTTGTTTTTCTATTTTTCTTTTTTAATTATGTTTCTTTTTTTTGTTTTGTTTTTTCAACACGTAACAACTGCCAACTCTCGGTCTACTGTCAACACAAATACCTTCTCGGTTCCGTGGGAACTGCGATCTGCGGTACTAAACCGTGTGGGTTATAGCAACCCATGTAGTGCACTCTTTGCAACTGTTGTTTGAAGGTTAATTTTGGTTTAATTTTAGTTTTTATAACTGATGCCGTGTTTTTTCTCATGGTCACATATGGTACCTTAGGTTTCACTGGTTTGTTGATGTTTTTTTCACTTTCTCCAATGGCCCATTTTTGTTTTAAGAGTTGCTGCATGTAGTTGTAATGAATTTCTTTGTCTGGAGCAGCCAACTAGGCTTCAAAGGTAGACATGTTAATATGATACTATGGCTGTTCACTATAAACAGTCGCAGAGCAGGGTGGATGTCTTTTTTAAGTGCTCCATACTTAACTAGTGTTTCAAATTGTGTTCACATTCTTATATCGAAAATTCTACTGAAAGCATTGCTGTTGGAATCTACACTATATTAAATAAATAAATATTGAAGAAATACTAATTTATTAATATATAATCAACATCCACCTACATGTGGGCTACACCACCAGTGCAGTGAGGCCCTTTTAGGGCCACCATAGAGTCGCCCTTTTAGGACCACCACAGCTAAGTCTAACATACAATAATTATATAACAATTTCACAAACCATTCATATACTAACCATTCAATATACTACTGTATATACTTTCTGTACAAACAACTAAAACAAACACAAACAAATTCTTAAACAAAGAACACTCACCTTGTTACCCATCTCAATCAATCTCCATCACAGCCATCCTAGCCCTACACTACACTGGTACCACAATTTACTATACAGGGTTATTCAAAAAGAAGGAGCATATTTCAACAATATTTCTTCCAAACTACAAAAGATTGAAATATAATTCTAACGTTCCTGGACGGAGAAAAGTTCAAATTTTTTATACATTCAATATGAGCACCATGTGTTACACGACAAATATCAAAACGGTGGCTCATTTCTTGCCCCACACGAATCAGCTGGTCTCTAGTTATCGAATTCACAGCTTCAACAATTCGATGTCGCAGATCTTGAAGAGTGTCAGGCATAAGAGGGGACAAAAACACGGTCTTTTACGTAACCCTACAGATAAAAATCACAGGGAGTAAGGTCTGGTGACCTGGGAGGCCACCGGTGAAGAAGTTGATCTTCTGCTCCTATTCCAATCCAACGTCCTGGAATGATGTTATTCAGGACTTCTGGAACTTCCACCCAGACTGTTCAAATTTTGAACTTTTCTTTGTGCAGGAACGTTGGAGTTATATTTCTATCTTTTGTAGTTTGGAAGAAATAAATGGTTGAAATATGCTCCTTTTTGAATAACCCTGTAGATAAGCATCCCAACCAATAACACAATATAATATATACATACAAACAAATAATACACAAATTATAAGTTATATATATATATATATATATATATATATATATATATATATATATATATATATATATATATATATATATATATATATATCCGCTTTATCCGTTAGAGGTGGAATCCTCCGAATTGTTCATTTCCAATAGCAGGCATTCTACTGTCATCTTTGTTCCCAACACCCGCTGACCGTGTGTACTACGTGGTCATATAAGAGGGCGATGTTCTTTTTGAAACCTGCAACTGCGGCTAACCGGTCATAACCGCATCCACCAGAACCACCACAGCCTACCACTGGTCAGTAGATGCCCTAGTTCTCAAGGCCAAGACCCCCTCTACTAACCAAATTACACTATAATATTGTGACGGACCTTTTTCCACTAGTAGAATCTGCTCTTTTATGTTAATACGAGCGAGTTTTCACTCGTATTGATAGTGAGTGGCTAGGTCACTAATTCTACTGGCCCGGGAGGACTAGACCAATATAACGTCTATTTTGTGTCCTCACTAGTCTCTGGCAAAAGACTTCACAGTCTTGAGGATCTTTAATCTCTGTATCTCTCGGACTTTCGTCTGTAAATCTGCCCTAAGAATCGTGTAAAATATACTCACTCATGCATTGCAGGTTTGCACCTGTTGGGACCTTGAAGTATCCAAGAAAGGTGAAGGCCTGCAAGATGATGAAGTTCACAATCGCGGTATTTAAAGTTTCAAATAACAAAACACCACTGGTTTAGTTAAATAGAATATCGTTTATTTCGTAGATAAAAGTATCGAACACAAACGAAATAGAACTGGAATTAATTACACAACACATAAAAATATCACTTGAAAAATAATGATCAAAAGAATGCTTCAGAATTAACTTGAAATCTATCCCAATTTGGGCATAAATTCTCTGTTTAAGAAGTGCTTCAAAAATGCTTAACTTACATACAAAAACACGGCCTTTTTATACCCAAAAAGAGGATACTGAGAACACTTTCTCAGTATCCCCCCCTGATTGGGCAAAAACAAAAGTAAAAACCAAACTGGCCAATCAAAAACGATTGACCAGTGGTCACCAAAATATTAGAGATGAGTCACCCTTTTAATTAAAAGGGGGAAAAACGTAAACAACTTCAAATTAAAATGATAAGAATCCACTCATGTGGAAGGATAATACAATGGTAAAGAGGGGAGAACGATAAGGTCAAGCTAAAAATAGAATCTGGGTCAATCGGTACCTATTAGTACCGAGTGGCCCAGAAGCTACAAAATACACGGTGCCTACAAAATTAAAGAAACCCAAAACAAAAACGGCGCTAAATTAAGAAAATAGTGGCGGGCCCCAAAACGTCTCAATATACATCACAATATACATTACAATAATTACATAATTAAAATAAATAAAACAAATACATTATTTCTGTGTCTTCTAACCACTTCCTTGTGTAGGACGACGTGGTGGACACACCCTTCAATTCACCCTTTGTCTCACATCAATTCTTTAACTTTAGTCCACACTAATTCCAGACCCAACACATCCCATACACCCATCATCCCATTCCAAAGGATTGACACACAATTCAATTCTTCCCCCTGCCACCCTACAGAAGCCCCCTCTTGTTTTATTGTTAATTGTTGCTTTGGACTTCACATACCTTCTGGTGCAACTGCACACATACTGTTAAGTGTCAATACTTCTCATCCAGAATAAACCCACTGGTAAGGGCCCCTCTTCTAGGGTGTAACTGGGTGCCATCCTAGGTCCCACTTGGGTGCATAATATAATAATGTAGGATAAATGTGTGCATGCAGGATAGATTATATATAAATGTCATACAAAACACATTTATGTGACAGATGCTATTTCCTTCAATTGTAAATGTAACCTCTAATGTTTTTCCTTCAGAAGTCACAAATAGAATGTGAAGCATCTCAGAATCCATGGTAAATTCACTGGAATGATAACTTGTTTATCATTCATTTGCCATATTTTCTTAGTATGAGTGTACCCGTGGTACTGACTAACCACCTTATAAAATGATCACCCATAGAGGTACTAATGGAATCAGTACGTAATAATTTTCTTTCGGTTGGTTTGTGGTTGATTTCATGATCAGAAAAAAAAACATTTTTTAAATGATTGTAACAGTCCCATTTCCGCAAGGTTAGCAGAGATCTTTCCTAGCCATTTGGAAGTGTCGATTGAATGCTGATGATTAAGTCTTTCGGTCTGTTGGCTCCTGTGTTGTATACTTAACCTCCAGGGACATAAGGGTCGGTACCTCAGGAGTCCAGAGGTAGAAGATAGTGGTGTCGAATCTGTCTACATGTGGCTGCTGGAGGCTTCCTTCTCTGCTGGTCGAATCATTGGCTGAGTGGCGGCTGTAATCTAAGTCACACTCCCATAAAATAACTGAGTCCACACAAGTTTATATTTACAAAGATACTTTATTCACAAAAACAGCAAGTCGCTGTGGATTGAGTGTCAGTGGTGTGTCTAGTCTGTAGATCTAGCCAGTCTGATCTGTCAATGCACACGGTCCTGTATTTATACAAAATATTACAATAGAACAAGTGATCGATAACACAGGCTCCAGGTGTGTCCAAGTCTCTTAGACACCAGCAGGACCTTCAATTAATTATATTAATTCTATAACGAAAACATCTATAAATATAACAATTAAGAAGGATCTTCATTGATCCTTCTATTAACTTTCTAAAGATTCTCTTGTCAAAGAGTTCTGCATCGTTCATTTCTCTAGGATACGTCCTATTAAATCAACGATACAACCCTTTTGGCCAGTATTTTCATCTTGAAGGGCAGGGAGTCATCGTCTCGATGGCCTCCCAGCCACCCCCAAGCATGAGGTGTGGTAGCATTTTTCTTTCTCAAAATGAAGATAGCTAAATGGAGAGGTTTGGTTAGTCACTGAAGACTGTTTAGAGATAATAAGGTAGCCAGGTAATTTCTTTTGTGAATTTTGTTTATTGGTTTAACATACTATAAATTCCACCACCATTTATATGTTTACAAATAAGGAAACAAAGTTTCCATATGTTAAATAATAAAAAAAATAAAATAAAAAAAAACAATTGTTGTTTCACTTACATAAGCAGGAACATTGTGAAAAATAAAAAGTCCCCAACTAACTATCGGTTCTACTGTATAGAACCTGTGCAGCTTCTTGTGGTGAAACCAGATGGGAACCAACTTAAAGCGACTGGTAAGATACAGTGACCAAAAAAAGTTTGTTCCCACAAACTTTCTGTTTGCTCCTCTGAAGTCTGTCTTTCCTTTTGGAAATACAGCTCTTTTTATTCAGTTTTTTGAGGGCTGGATTCCATTTTCCAAAGCTAGGATTGGTTAGTTACATTAAAGACTGAAATACAAAAAAATGGACAAAAATATAAGATTAATGGATTGGGCTTATAATGGATTTAGAATTATAAAAATGATATATAGTGTAAGTTTACATGGGGTGCAAAACTGTTACATATAAAAAAGGTAAAAGTATAATGTTAATGGTTTTTTGTTACTTTGTTGTAAATCATACTTTTTTAAGAATACAAAAAAAATCACACTTATAATGGCATAAAAAACACTAGTTAAGGTACTTTTAAGACTAAGTCTTTGACAATATGAAATATTGTCTTACTAATGTTTAATAGATTTTTTGTTAAATATATATAAAAAACTGTTGTGATTTTTTTGTTAAAACATTTAAAATTATCCAAAAAAATGTTTTTTGGTACTCTACTAGAGCTTAAGATTTGTACCCCCTAAGGAAAAAGAAAACATTAACAAATAAAAAATGAGTGGGGAATTTTAGTAAAAGTAGGGCAGCATACAAATAATTTAGAAAACTCTTATGTGCTTATTTGCACATATAAGATGAATTGGGTCAATAGAAAAATGAAAAATGTTATGTGTATTTGCACTCATAACAGGTGAGAACCTTCGTTAATATTCTTTATTATCTACAGGGTGATTAAACATTCTTTAGTACAGGGTGTTTCAATAGACGATTTACCTCTAAACGATGAATTTGTTACAGGATGGTAGTTCAAAATTGGAATGTTCTTTTCCATTCACATGAATGTAGGTACAAATTGTACATAGTTCCCTCCATAATTTTACAGTTTAATACAGATAATGATAAATGATGATGCATTGGGATGTTCATGGTTTGAAGTTATTACCTTTGTGGTTATTGTAATTCTATGTTGCAGTTTCTCTTTGTAGATTGTTCTTTTTGTAGTGAAGGATTTTTCACTAACCTGTCTTTAGTTTGTTGTTTTTGAGTGGAGTCCCCTTTTGTTCACTAGGGTTTCCACTCTACTGCCTGGATGAGGGTGACTTCATCTTGAGTGTTTGTTATTCCATGTTTGTTTTTTTCATTTTCTTCATTTCTCGTTTTATTCCAAAGGAAAACCAATGGAAAAAAATGATAAAAAAAAAACAACTTTGGAGTATTATAACTTCTGAATGCAAAAACCTACACCAAAACCGAAAGTATCTATGGGTAGCTCGTGGATATTGAAACAAGTTGGGCTTTGTTAATTCGTAAAATCTTTTTTGGTTAATTTTGGATGAATTTCAGAAAATGGACGTTTTTTGGGAAAAAACATAGAAAGAAAAGCACTGATTCACTATGAATCATGAATTCAAATTACAATAAAATCAGTATTTCTCTTCAAAATAGTGAGAAGAATTCAAAGAATAAAGGAAAGAAAGTCAAAGGGGAAAATAAACAAAAAGTTATAACCAATATACCTTGGTAAAATTGAATTATTGCTTTTTCCTGATCCAGTGACCATGTTCTGCTCGGCGCCGAAATCTTTACCATGTTCTGCTCGGGGCTGTAATCTTTTTAGCGACTGTTGGAGCACATGACATTGAAACTATTCTTTTGACTTCATATGTATATAAATATTTAGGTTTTAGATACCATCAAAGAGCTTTAAAATAATTACTCTAGGTCCTTTAGCCAATGAAGGCTATATGCTAATTTAAAGCAGAAAGCAAGAGTTCAAATTAATTTGTTTAATTTTCAATAATTACATTAGATACATTTTTTAACATTTTAACCACCACCAAATACTTACACATTCACTTACAAAAACAGCAACATGGTGAATACTCTGGTTGAGGTTCCCAACCAACTCTTGGTATGGCTACAAAAAAGCCAGCAACAACTTCCTGTGGTGAACCCAAGCAGGGAACCACTGGAAGCAGGCAGCAAATAGTGTAGTGACCGGCAGAATTGTGGAATGCACCTTTTCCAAGAGGGAGATGGCTTTGCAATGTAGATATCCAAGAGATGTCTCGATGTTCACTGTGTCTTTAGCTCGAAATTGAGCTCTTTATTTAATTTTCGAGGGGCCGGGTTTCAATTTGCAAAACCATGATTGGTTAGTTTTCTAATAATATTAATAATATAAAGTACAAATAGATATATAAAAATAAATTTATCCCCCAAACAATAAGTGTTTTCAAAAATTATAAAAGGTGCTAGGGCTAGGCATGCATATGAGTCTTATAATATATTAGTCATGAGGTTAGAAAGCAAAAAAATAACTGTCTGGGTTGATTAAACAGAAGACATTAAACATTCATTTTAAATTCATATCAGGTTTCCTCATTTTATTTTCATACAAAACTTACAATGATAATATAAACTGAAGCATAATATATTTGTTCTTGGCATACTTTTTTTAAAACAAAATCTCAATTGTATTATATTTCAGAAAATGAAATGATTTATCTTTGATATATAAATTATGGTCCAGAAAGTGTGTAAACAAATTAACAAGTTTGTATGATCATGAATTGTAAATGTATAAAAAATAATTGGTCAAGTAACTTGCTTTGTTTTTCTTTATAGAATTTATTTAGAAAGCAGGGAATAAATTATGAGTTAAAAACAAGAGATGCAAAAAATGGGTTTTTGACCTATCCTTTTTTCTTTTCAACAACAGAATGTATAATTAACTATTTTGTGAAGCACTGCATGAAAACTCGTTGACCTTGATTGTCATGTAGTAGAAATGACTCAATGTTATTATTCTATGAGGCATGAATAAATGAGGAAACAGTTATGTAGACAAGAATACAATATTATATTTCAGCTCAAAGAATTGAACAACTTACAGTCAATGCATAAAAAACTACAGTACAGAAAGTGTGTAAACAAATAAACAAGTTTTTATGATCATAAATTGTAAATGTATAAAAAATAAGTGGTAAGTAACCTTGCTTTGTTATTTCTCTTTATAAAATTTATTTAAAAACAAGATACAAAAACATGTTGACTATCCTTTTTTTCTCCTCCAAGAAAACTAGGTCAGTGTTTTTCTCTTATGTTATGATGAAGCATTAAAAAGATTATGGTATGCGTCTATAGCTTATAAACTGGTTGGCCTTAAAACGAGTGGTGCAGAAATGACTCAGTCTATGGGAGATTGCAATGTGGTGCTCAAAATGTGTGCTCCATAGTAGTCTATGGGAAAAAATGGTGCAGAAATGACTTCCTTTACTACCATGGCATGATACATTTTATTTTTTTAAGACACTAGGAGGGGAGAGATTTTCTTTACAAGTTGTTTGAGAGGAGGATAAGTTTATTAATATCTAGAAATTCTAGAGAAAAACCAAAAAGGGGAGGGTGACATCTAAATGTTGAACTGTTACAGGGCTATAGGTTATGTAGGCCTATGTTACAAGGTAGTTGCAATGTAGACCAATGTTACAGATAGGCCTATCTAAAGTTGACAGTGATTTATGTATAAAGTCTGAGTACGTAAACCAGTTTGTTATATTTCTTTTGGTAGGTTTCCTTCAGACTGAGAAGATTTTTGACAATAGTTTTAAATAATAAAAAGAGGGGGAGTTAAAAAGTTAAATAAATTCAGGCTGTGTAGGGCTATGTTACAGAGAGGCCTATCTAGAATTGTGTCTGGTTTTTTTTTATAAACAGTCAGAGTAAATGAAGGTCAGGACTTTTTATTTTTTTCTTAGTTTGCTAGACTTTTCTGTTTGTTGGAACAGAGGATATAATACTGCAAACAGGGGGCCATATGAAAAGTTGAAAGAAATATTTTTGTAAAATACATAAGTACCAAAAAAGGTTAAGTTTATCATTCATTATCTAACCTCCTAATAACCTAGTAAATATAATAAAAATAATAGTAATAATGACAATAATAATAATAGTATTAAAAATGCTAATTGAAATGTGTGGTAGGCTTAAAAAACTAAAAATATGCATTTTTAGGCCTATGTAAAATGAAAAAATCTTCATTCTACATAAGAAGACAATAAATAAAAAAACTACTTCACAAAAATGATATAATTATAATGTTCTAACTAATAAAGATTTACTATCATTTATTACAATAAAGAATTGCCATCAGATTGGGGCTAATAAAAAAATAAAAAAATTTAGATTCATGTTGAATGAAAAAAATCTTTATTCTACCCAAGAATTGCAAAAACAGAATAATTGTTTGACAAGATTTAGCAAAAAAATTAATTATGCCACAAAGATGTTACCGTTCAGAAACCCTTTTAAAGGGAATATGCCCCGAAAGGGTTTCTGAACGGTAATATATATGTGGCATAATCAGTTCTTTTGATAAATTTTGTAAAAAATTCTTCCATAAAGACATTATTATCAATTTATTTGCTAAATCTTGTAAAAAAGTCTTCTGTAAGCCAATATTATTGGCAATAGTTAGTATCTGGCAAAAGACACCAGTTTGTTTCCTGCCTTTTTCTTTCCACAAGTACTTCCTGTAGAAAGATGACTTCTTCTCCCTCAAGTAGTTTGTCTTTTACAGCTTGCTTGAAGGTGGATTTTTTTGTAGGTTGAATTTTGTGGGTCTTTGTAGGTTGCTTGGAGAAGGGCCAAGAACCCTTTTTGTTTTTGGGTGAAGGTTATTTACTAATTTTTCAATCTTTTTGGCGAGTTTTTTTAGGGCTCTTTTTTATCATCTTCTGTGCTAGATCATAATAGATCCTCTTTTTGGCATCATATTGTCAGGACCACATAATTGTTCTTCAAAGGGGGATTAGAACACAGTCCAAAACTTGATGATGAAAAAACTTCACAAACAATTTTTCTAAGACTTGAACAGTACTTTATGATAATATACTAATCACTAAGCACACAATAACATCAAAGTCAAATTTAGTATTTTAAGATTAGAGGTTACACTTTAAATAGTGATTTTTGTGTTCCTATATGTATATGTGTATATGTATTATAAAATGGAATATATATAAAATAGAAAAAGCAACTTCTCTAAAACAAGTCCACTCACAACTACATGGTTATATAATACTCTGATCAGGGCTGCTAAGAGTGGGCCAGTCATTGGGAAGACAATTCTGTTCCCCTTTTTTTTATCAACATGTTACCTACATTTGTTATCATGTCTTATACATATGTGTACATGCGCGTACACGTTTACATGTGCATTTCTAGTTTTTAATATATATTATATTGAGAAAAATCAATCCTTTTTTGGATTTTAAATTTTCCCAATTATATGGGCTTTTTAGGTCTTGAGGCCTTTTTAAAACATTTCAGGTGTTTACAGAAAGCTAAAATAGAATAATGTTTTTTAACTTACTCCTCCCTTTACCTTTTTTTTTTACCCTTTTTTGGCAAATTTATCTAGACAATTTTGAGCAGAAATGGACGCCATAGGTAAAAAGCAATAACCGCACCAGCTAGCGATTTTTTTTTAGAAAAAACCTCAAATAGTAAAAATGGCACCTTTTTTTTTAGGTATTTTCTTTTAGTTATCGCCAAATTTAATTTTATAAGAACATTAAAAACTGAGTAAAATTGGCGACTTTTTAGTTAATGTTTCTAGTTATTCTTTAAATCTATGATCAATGAGTGTGGACTTACATTTAATTTGAGAATTTGAGTCTGGTTCTCTAGTTGATTTGTGGTCAAATCCATTCAGAGGAACCTTTGATTAATATGGTGAAACCTAATCTAGAAAACCTGGTTAAACTCTAGGGGGAACCTTTGGTACAACTATGATGAAACTCCAGAAAGGAACCTTTAGTTAAAGGTTTTAAAGACACTGTTTTTTCTGCCTAGATGGCATTGCAGTAAATTCCAAAAATATGAAATTTACTATATAAACTTATAATATTCTATTAAACAAAATGTGTTTTAGCTATAAAATGTTGACCTGCCATGTTTGTTTTTGCTGGGTGTGATGTCAAAAAATTCATTTACTCTACTTCCATGCATGCTAGAAGAAATTTGATTATTTCCACTAAAAGATCTGGTGGAGTTTTATAAATATATAAAATTTCATTCATAAATCTTTATTTATAACCTTAGAAGCTTACCTTGAAGTCATGAAAAAAAAACCCGTCGGCATCAAATAATGACGGCTATGTCCTGTACTATAGAGCATAGCAAGGGAACCCAATTTCAAGCTTATCCGAATGTTTCTTAGGATTCAAGATTCTCCTGTGAGTGGGATTGGTGCTGATCCACTGATGATTCTGATTCTTGGCCTTTTTATACAAATTCTCTCTCATAGAGAATCATGGAAGCTTTGTGATTGGTTTACTTGTTTTTCATTAATTTCCTTTTATTTTCATGAATTTTATACAATTTTATATTAAAAGTTGACAGTAGGAAGTTTATGGCCATGAGAAAATATATTTCGAGGTTCTACATTTTGTGACTCTTTCCTCCAATTTGAGATTCTGACTAAAATAAACATGGCTACCTCTAATTACACAAATTCACAATAACAGGAAATCATATTCTGGAAACGTAGGTAATAAATGTTTCTCTATGTATTTCCTACGTTAAGCCTTTTCTCCGATGTTATAGCCATTTTTGTGACTTCCCTTATCGAAACTTTTTATCTTAACTCTTTTTTGTTCTCATCCTGTTTTTGTCAAATTTTTATTTCTTAGCCTTTTTAAGCTTTTTGTTCTTAATCGTGGTTAAATTTTGACTTTACCTAATTTGCATAATAGTATTTACTATTGGTCTTTGCCTGGTTTACTTATTTGGGCTTTTATGAAATTTTTATTTTAATTTTTTCTTTTTACTTCCTTTTTTGCTTAAACTCCCTTGTTTGCTTATAGAAGACATAAAATGTTTTATCAAAACAGGATGTGCTTTATGAATGAATTTTTTATTTTCTTACTTCCTCGTTTTGTTACTATTTTAATATTAATTAATTTATTTTCTCTCGTCTTAATTTAGATATGTTAGGTGTATGTGATCGGTGATTTCTACACCTAACACTTTTGAGTTCCATTATGGTTTCTCCTCTAGCTTCTCTTTTTTGCTTCAGTAGTTTTTTTTCATAAACTGTGTGTACCCCCTTTTTTATTTTATCCAGGGCACACAACTGTTAAAATGATGCCATTTTCAATAAAACAATTTTCTTGAAGCACACACTTTCACTCACTTCACTTTTCTGATTGCTGGACTGGATTCTGACTATACACTTTTTGTGATTCTCACACATAAACAAGTAACAATTTTAAAGGTTTTTTCGAGATATGTTGGTTATATAGCACATTTTCTCATGTTATACTAGGCTCCCATTGGTGAAGCCCTTTAGCTTTCAGATTGTTTCTTTTTACTTGGCCCTTAAAAGACTCAATACACATGAGAAAGTGTATATGACCAATATGAAAGACAGAAATATGACAATAGATGTGTAGAGGGAGGTTCCTAACGAGCCAAAAATGTCATGCATTTTACTAGAAATACTAAATGGAATCTCTGGGGCATATCCTGCTATTGAGGAGGAAGAAGACAAGTTATATTGATGAAGTTGTAAAGGAGCATCTTCAAAACAACCCTGAAAAACTTCACAAGATGACTCTACTCTTGAAGTTAAACATGTTTTGTCATGAATACATTTGGTATCAAGTTTTAACTGAATCATGTCTTTCTGGGGTGGTTTTTAAATTTATTGATCTATTGGTCATTAAACTTTTCAAAGGTGACTTGAGTTTCCAGTATGAGAAAGTCATCATCATCATTTCCTGTACCTTATCCCGCAAGTCGCAGGGTCGGCCTTGCTGGTTCTAACTCCACTCGTTCCGATTTTGCACCAAGCTCCCAGTGACCCCACATGCCACCATATTTCGTTTTACTACCACGTCCCAGATTTGCTTGTGTCTTCCTCTACCCCGTTTTATTTTCAGATCTAAGTTCATTGCTTGCCTCAGCAGCCCATCTTCTCCGCTCCTGAGGACATGCCCAAACCACTGCAGCCTATTTTCCTGCATCTTTTCTACTATATTTGTTACCCCTACACTACCCCTAATAAAATCATTTCTGATCCTATCCCTTCTGGTCACCCCACTCATAAACCTTAGCATTCTCATCTCTGCTACCTGCATTCTATCCTCATGCACCTTCTTGGTTGCCCAACATTCTGACCCATACAACATAGCTGGTCTAACTACTGTCCTATAAAACTTTCCCTTCAATTTTATAGGTAACTTCCGGTCACATAATACCCCACTAGCCTGCCTCCACCTATGCCAACCTGCTTTTATCCGGTTTGTGATGTCTAAGTCTAAGCTCCCATCATCTTGCAGCACAGATCCTAAATGTTTGAAGTCATGCACCTGCTGCATTAAACTGTTCCCAAGTCTAATCTCTTCATTCAACTGTTCTTTCCCATCCCACTGAAATTTCATGTACTCCGTTTTTGCCCTACTTATTTTCAACCCCTTTCATTCCAAGGCATTCATAGTCTCCTCTAACCTTATCTCGAGTTCCATTTTGGATTCTCCAACTCAGACTATTGTCATCTGCAAACAGCATACACCAGGGGACCTCCTGTCTCACCCCTGCCAGTAACTCATCCAGGACCAAAATGAATAGATATGGACTAAGTGCTGAGCCCTGGTGCACACCAATCCTAACACAAAAACTATCACATAACCCCCAGGCAGTCTTAACGCTTGTCCGTGCATCCCTATGCATGTCCCTCACCACATCTATATAACTCACCCACCCCCTTCTTCTGTAAGACCTCCAACAATAACTTCCGTGGTACTCTGAGAAAGTACCTTTTCAAATTTTGGACATATCTTTGTGGTATGCAATTTTATTTTTATGTCTTATGTCAAGATGGACAGTGGCTGTACTGGATGTTAATTGAGTGGAATATAATCTTCCATCTGTTACTAACATCCTATGGTTGGATACAGTCAGAGGGAGCAATGTTGTTAGTCTTTCTTTTATTAACTGTTCTAAATAAGAGGGTTGTTTATCACAAGTTAATCTCCTTTCATAAGATTTACATTGTACCATCATGTGATCAAATGTGAATGAACTGGCAGTAGGATGCCCAGCCTGGACATCCCCAATATGTCCTCTTAAAGGCCTGCAAGCTTCTGCTGCAGTTTCTAGATAGGCTTGTAGAGTGGTCTATTCTGTGTGATCAATAGATGCCTAGATATAATGTCTGTGGCTTGGTCAAATGTTCCAAGTATTTCAATAGGTAAGGTTCTAGATTTTTTAACAAAAAATGTTTTTTCTGTACCATTTAATTTGAGAACTACTTTGACTGTGGGGAGCACGTGACATTGAAACTATTCTTTTGACTTCATACGTATATAAATAATCAAGTTTTAGATACCATCTAAAGTGGTGGCATGGTTGGTCCAAAATTATCGGGCAGAATTGAAAGTTATTTCCAGACTGCCCAAATTTTCTTCTTGGTTATCTAGTAACCATAAACAAGATGTATATTCTAAATTTGTGAGGGTGATTTGAGCTTGGGTGGATATAAAGCATTTCCTTCCAGTTGGTGTATCTTGGCACTCACTTATGTTCAGTACACTTGAGTTGTGCACCTGAGCATAAACTAAGAAGAATTCCAATATAAAGAATAATATACATCAAATCTGGGTTTATTGGGTTTGGTACACCTTCTTCAAGTATTCGTAGATTTTCAATTCTGTTTTTTGTTCGGATGGCTTGTCTTTGAATAGCATTTCCACTTGCTACTCCTAAGATCATACTTAATTTTAAGCATTTTTTAACAGTAAATTAAAACAAAAAATACACTTTAAATATAATTTTGATAATATCAATGACACTTTTTATGGCTACTCTACCATATAAGATAGACATACTTGTTAACAATATCAATTATATATATAATATCCCAGGTGTGTGTGTGTGTGGAGTAACAAAAACCATTGAAGGAATTTATATAAATTTGAATTTTTTTTTTCTCAAGGTCAACTATATGTTGAACTCTTCCTTTGGAAAGTGTAGAAGGGGGAGAGAGAGAGAAAAGTGGGAGGGGGTGAGGGAGAGAGAAAAGTGGGAGGGGGTGAGGGGAAAAGTTTGGAAAGTGTAGAAGGGGGAGAGACAGAAAAGTGGGAGGGGGTGACTGAAATTGAAATGAAAGGAGTAAAAAAAAAGGAAAAAACGACGTGCATGCGCACAATTGCCTGTGAATTGTGCTCCCGTCATTTATGACGGGTTACCCCACTAGTATTATAATAATGCCATAAGATAAATATGTAGGCATGCGAGACAGATTATATATAAATGTCATACAAAATATACACTTTATTCGGTGAAAGATGTTATTTCCGTCAATTGTAAATGTGCCCTCTAGTGTTTTTCCATCAGAAGTCACAAAGAAAATTTGGAGCATCCCAGAATCCATGCTAAATTCATTGGGAATGATAACTTGTTTATCATCTTTTTGGCAGATTTGTTCAATGCCATCTTTGCTTAGTATTAGTGTGCCTTTGGTACTGACTGTAACCACAGGATCACTAAATTTTATAAAATGACCCCACATAGAGGTACTAATAGAATCAGTACCTAAACATTTTCATTGGGTTGCCATACTGGCTTCATGATTCGATATATTGAAAAAACATTCTTTGAAGGATGCTATTTCAAAATTTGTTTGTTCATTTCCATTCACATCACTATGGGTGAATTGGGAATTTTCTTTTACCACATCACAGTGGCAATCTTGTAATTCTCCATTGCATTTATTGGAAATCATACAATACTGGTTTGTTCCAGTTTCGTTTCCTCCCACCTCTTCACTTTGTTCAATGATAAAAGATGATGCATTAAGAGTTTCATTGTTTGACATTTATGACCCTTGTGGTCAATTTAATTATGCCCTTATAACAATAGCCCCCATGTTACCTCATTTACATATTTCCACTTCATCTTTCTTCTCTTGATTGCAAACCCCAAGTATTAGGAGGCTGTAAAAAGTTTCATTAGACATCCTGCCTCTAACATTTATTTGGATTTTTTCCAATAGATCTTTTTAACAGGGAGTTTAAAGCCTTTGCCATAGCATCTAACCAACAGTCTACTACATTTCCATCATCATCTTTTGAAGTATTTGTTTCAGTTTCTATATTACCATCATTGCTTGTTCCTGCCACTGGAAGAATTTCATAGGTACCTACTGAGTTTCTATTATCAGGTATTGTACTTGAATTAGATGGCTGTTTCAGTATCGCAATGCTTGTGCTAGTAGTTATGTCCTCTTTTTGTTCTGTTTCTACTTTTGTGCTACAAGGTTCTGTTTCTTTTTCTAGCCTTGTGCTAGTATTTGGACTCTCGAAATCAGCTTCTACTAATCTTGTGCTAGTTTGGCCTGGTTGGTTTTTTTTTTCAGTGTTTCTTCATGTTCTGTTCTCTGTTCCATTGAAACTTCTCCCTCTGATTCTGTCACACTTTCACTTTGTGTGGTTTGTGTACTATGTCTTGTGCATTTTCTTGGGACTAGGGGAGGTAAGAGATTTTCAGGACCTTTGCTTCTTACACCATATGGGTGGGATGGTTCCCCGGTATGTTTCCGTTTTTTGGTACAAGTAGTTCTTGGCAGTTTTTGGATCCCAGAGTCATTAAAATTTTCATTTGACCTTTTCACTTGATTTACTTCTTAAATCATCATCTGGTGTTTCCTGGGGGGGGGGTCCAAGGGCCTGTTTTTTTTTGCTAGTTTTAACTGCTCAACATGCACATTTTGGACATCCCTATTAATTTCTGTTGAATTTTATAGTTGACTGGAGATGTCTGTTCCAAAATTCTATATGGACCTTTACACAATCTTGCCAATTTTTGTTTTTCCTACAGAAACATGGGGAACATATAAATAAACTTTGTCCTCAGGTTGAAATTCTTTCATTTTCCTACCCTTTTATTGATATTTTAGTTGCTTCTCAGCAGCAACTTCTAAGGCCTTCCTAGCTGTTTGATAGGCAGACTGTAATCTTCATCTGAGAACTTTGCCATAGTCTTCAATGTTGTAAATTGGTGTTGGTTTGCTGGTCAGGAGTCATAAGGTAAACTCATATCTTGTGAAAACAGAAGATAGTAGGGTGTTTTTTTAGTGCTAGAATGTGTAGCACTTCGATAAGCCATTAATACTAAAGGCAATTCGTCATCCCAATTCCTTTGATCGTTTTCGACACAGTGGGAGAGCATTGTCATGTGTGTTCCATTGAAACGCTCGACTAGACCATCTGTTTGTGGATGGTATGCTGAAGTAAATATCTTCTTAATACCTAGCAGTCGGCACATACTCAGAATTAATTCTGAAGTGAAATTGGCTCTATCTGTTATGAGTTCCCTACAACAACCATATCTTGAAAAGATTTCCTTCACCAAAAGTGCTGCTATGGTTTCAGCTTTCTGGTCTGGGATGGCAAATGCCTCAGGATATTTTGAGAGGTAATCACAGATTACAGCTATGTATTTATTACCTTTGTTGGTTGTAGGTAATGGCCCTAAAATGTCAATTCCTAGCCTTTCAAATGGTTTTGATGGAGGGAATTTAATTAGACACCTTTTTCATTGGTGTTTTCTTTTCCTGGCAAGATTCACATGATTCACAGTATTTTTGGACATCGGGTTTAAGGGTTTTCCAAAAAAATTCTTCTCAACCCTCTTCTGGGTTTTCTCAATACCCAGATGTCCAGAAAATGCTGCATCATGGCACATTGCCAAGACATGAGCCATTTTTAGTTTGGGTACTACCAACTTGGCTGTGAATTCATCTGTCCTTATTAACCATCCCTTTTCATTGAGTGACAGGTTTGCTTTTTGTACTTTTGAACCTGTGGAGTGGAAGGGTATCCTGAAATATACTCTATGAAAAGGGGTCTTTTTCTTCCCATATTGAAATGTTTGATTGTAGTACATTTACTTCTTCTGGAGGGTTTCGACTAAGGGCATCAGCATTTACATTGTTTTTTCTCTCTATATTTAATTTCAAAACTATTGTTGTAACTGAAGGGCCCATCTAGTTAACATAGCCTTATCCTTTTTCATGGTCATAAGATACTGTAAAGGTTTATGGTCTGTTATTAAGGTAAATGGTCTACCCATTAAGTAGTACCTGAAATAATTTACACCATACACACATGCTAGTGCTTACTTCCAGGTGGTAGAATAATTTTGTTCAGCTGGGTTCAGTTTTCTGCTAGCATATGAAATTGGATGTAAGCATCTATTTACTTTTTGCTCCAAAATAGTACCAATTGCAAAGTTACTGGCATCTGTGGTTAGTAAAAACGGCTGATTGAAATCAGGCATTACCAGAATAGGAGACAAGATTAAACTCTATTTAAGGATACAAAAGCTTTGCTCACATTCATTTGTCCAATGAAAGAGAACATCTTTTCCCAGTAACTTTGTTAAAGGTGCTGCTACCTTGGCACAATCCGGTTTGAATCTTCTGTAACAAATTTACCAGACCAAGAAAACTGTATTTTCTTCACATTCACATTTTCTTCACTGTTTTTAGAAAAATGCACTTTGAGGGTTTTGCCTTCAATTTTGCTTCCCTCAGTCTTTGGAATATCTAAGTCTGTCAAAGTGTTCTTCAATTGTGTTGCTGTAAATTGTTTTTCAGAACATCATCCATTAGCCTTTGATACACATTTGGGGATGTTTTCAACCCCATTGGAGATTGCAAGGAGCACTGTAAGGGCTCACTGAGGGCTTAATAATGTTGGCCTCAAGCAACTCATCTTTTTTATCCTGCAAAATTTCCTCCTGTTTTTGAGGTACCTTGTAAGGCCTAATGTAAACAGGAGCTAGATCTGTTAAATGAGTTTCCTGTGTTACCCTGTTTGTTGGTTGTAGATCTTTTAGACTGCATGCAAAAATGTCTGATAGCTAGTTAGGAGTTGTTGTAACTTATCTTGATGCCTCTCTTCTGTTTTATTTAGAACATCAGCAACCCATTGTAAGTTTCTTGGCCGTATTTGAACAGAATTTAAGATTTTTATGGCTTCTCCTTTCCTATAAATTTGTATCTCTTTTCCCTTGTAGGAATTGCAATCGTTTGTTGGATCGTATTTAAGACCCAAATGTTTAATTGCATTTATACCAAAAATTATTTGGTATTTAGGAGAAAGATCCTTTTTGCTTACATACATAATGACCTTTTCTGTCTTCTGTTTATTCAGCTTTAGAGGAAACAGATACAAGCCTATGATAGGAAAGGGTTCACCATTGGCAGCAATAATTTTGACATTATCTCCTTTGTTTAGTTTTTCCAGTTGGGTGTGCCATATTTTTCTTTTAATACCTTAAACATGGACCTAGAAATGACTGATTTGGTAGCTCTAGTATCATACAATATGTTTATGTTGTAGCCTAGAATACATGCAGAGAATATGGAACAAGAGTAGGTTTTTTTCCCAAATGTTATTCACCATTTTGCGTGATTTGTAATTTACCATTTTGCGTGATTTGTAATTTATTCTCCCTTTTAGACACGCAGTTTTACTTGAGGGAGTTTTTAGTTTCCCTGTCTCTGGTAGTTGGATGATCTCTGAAAGGTTCCATGCCCCTGATTATTTCCTGCCTGTGAAAATTTGGCTGATGGTTATAACTTCTTTGAAAATTTCCCTGCTAATTATTCTTATTGGTATTTTGACAATATTTACTGGTATGACCTAGTCTATTACATGTATAACATCTTGTTGGTGTTCTGCTTTGCTATGGCAGGTTTGTGGGCATTCTATCTTTCTCCACCTCATTGGTATTTACCCCATGTTTAGTCTAGGTAAGTTTATCATTTTCTTCCTCTGCCAACACTATTTGTATGGTTTCATCAAGATTTCTAGGGTTTCTAGACAAGACAAATCTCTGGACTTTAGGTAACAACCCTTTAATGATTTGGGCCTGTATCATACTTTCTCTAGTAACAATTTGATCTTTGGTAGTAGTTCCTTCAGTTACTGCCCTACCAAATGTGCATACTTTGGAAATAAATTTTATGGCTGTTTCACCATGTCCTTTTTAGCTTCAAAAAATTTCTGTAGGGTTATTTGCCTTGGCTCTGTTGGCTGAAACCTTTGTTTAATAAGATCTTAAATCCAATAGTGAGGTTATTTCTTTTACTTCTGGATGGTCTCTTAGAAAATCAGCTGCCAAACCTCGACACTTGGACCTGAAAACAATTATTTGGAATGCCTCAGTCCACTCTGCCAGATGGGCAACGTCCTCTAGATGATGAAAAAAGGCTTCCGCATTAGGACCTTTTTCATCTCCCTAAAAGCTCGGAATTAGGGGTGAAATTTAGATGAGCGTTTGGCTAAGCCTGAGCCATGATGAAACAAGAGTTGTTTTATTTCCAAAGTATTATTCAGTTGGTCTTACCGGCCTATTACTAATTCTTGCAATATATTCTCTTTTTTGTGTTTTTGTCATGTAACTCAGTTCATTGGAATTTACAAATCTTCTATACTTGGGAGCTGCTCGCGCCTCTTCTAGGTTTCTGATATCTTCCTCAGTGTAGGTTTCATCCTCCCAGTTTTCAGAACAAGTAATAGCTTTTAGACAGTTCATCAACATAGGGTTCTACAACCTGATCTACCCCAAACTGTTCTTGAATTTCTTTATCCCAATCTTCTATAGAAGGAGGAAGGTTAAACACAGGCTGGCTTACCCAATTTTGAGAAGGCGAGGAACTGGGGCAGACCGTTGGTAAATTTCGGGGGCTATAAAGGCATCTCATATAATGACTGTTGTACGACAATAATTTTTCTTAAAGGACATGGAATTAGATATGAATCATTCATGATATATTAGTAAAATGAAAAGGTAGATCAGAGTCAATTTGATTTAATTAAGCTTTCACAAAAATATTTAGCATCCTGTCGATTGCACCATTTTGTTGGTTGTTTTCTGGCTTGATAGCTTTATTTTTGAAAATAACCAACTGAATTTAATTTTAAGTTTAAGGTTCGGGGTCAATGAAGGCCCATAAAAAATAAATAAATCAATTTGAACCGAATTTTATTTAAGTTAAAGAGTACTTTATTTTACTTCATAGAAAAATATAAATTGGGATTAACATGACCTTTACCAAACAATATTATAAAAGGATTATCATAGGATTTTTTCCATATGGTTAATTGATTAAACAAAAATATGATATTATAATAAGATAAACATAAAAAATGTGTACATAATGACAAATAAGGCTATGGGTAATACATCCCTTAAAATGAAATATAAAATATAAAAAGCTAAATGTCATAAAAAATAGGAATAATAAAAGAAAATACATATAACACTTACATATAAAATGTAACCCACATCTAGCAATCCATGATGATGTAGAATCTTCCAAACTAGCTAAACTGATTTTCCTCTAAAAGTTCTTCACTTGGGAACCTTTGGAGCTATAGTACTCCTAACTTGGAAACCAATAAGTCCTACAGTACTCCAACATATGGAAACCAATAGTCACTACAGTACTCCAAATTAATGGAAACCAATAGTTTCTATAGTACTCCAAATGGAAACTTTTAGGCCTAACAGTACTCTAAAAGAAAGGTAACCTTCAGCACCACAGTACCCCAATGATAGACTGCAAGAATCAGCTTAGCTATCCTTTCTCAATGTAGTTAAATAAGGTTCTTATCAAACACAGTCAGAGCCACAGTACTCCAGGTATTTGGAAATCATTGTTTCAGACTTATGTTCTCTTAAGCCAAAGTAATACTCATTTTCTGAGCCAACTTGTGGCCATTTTATAGGAAATGGCCTCCATAGGCTTGCACTGGAGGCTTCCCATTGGTCAATGACAAGTTACACAATTTGCTGTCACGCCTCCCCGCCTCTCTTTAGTCGGGCGGACAACTAAACAAAAGGGTCATAGAAAGGATTCACCTTTTTGGTTAGAGTAACAACACATTCATGAGCAAGTATTGAACCACAAACAACACAATTATATTCAAGGAAGAGCATTGCAAGATTCCTCCCCTCTTGTCT